>OY992531.1:191621488-192312364 GCA_963921185.1 Dasysyrphus tricinctus | reverse complement strand
GAATTCTTTTGCTGGTCATAAATCCTTCTTTGCATCATGCACACATTTAAAACATATCTAAATCCCAAAAAAAAGTGTTTGTATCGCCCTAATTTTTGAATGCAAAAGGACCTCGAGCTCCTGTTGAGCACTTGTACCGTTAAAGAAATAAAGTAAAATCTCTATCCAGTGGGCTTATCAACAAGTCACGTTCGTGACATGGGAAGGTTAACTTAGCTTATTGTTATTTGAATCAAAAAATAAATTGAATAGTTAATTTTGAAACAAACAAATATCCTTTTATTGTAAGGACATACATGCATGTATGTAGGTGTTTCTTTGGAACGATAATGGAAAAGTTTTTTTCCCCAGTGTGAATGAGGGTCCTTTTCAATCCTCTTCATCTCACTATAAGTGGCCATGGTTTATAATAATAATAATCACATATCAGACTATAGGTATACCGAATACCTATATATTTATATAGTTAAGAGAAAAGCTGAGAAGTTTCAAGATATAAGTTTTTGATATTTGAATAAGCATTTGCATGAATATCAAATTTTTCGGATACCCTATGTAGGTGTGTACACTACTTGCTGCTGGTAACATCACCAAGGTTCCTTTGTGAGGGAGATTTTTGAATTTAATAAAACACTGAAACCCATGGAGCCATGGAGGGACATTTTGTATATAGTCACAAGATCCTTTGTTAATTTGATATGCTAGCATTTGTTATTCAATTATGCTCTAAATATAATAAATGTGTGTCTTAAGTAAATCTATGTAAAGCATACTTGAACCAATTTTCTTTATTTTGTATGTAATTATATTTTATGGCTTAGGGATTTTCACCTTATTTTAATTATGATTCTTTGGAGTATCGTGCTTGGAGCTTTTTTTGCTTCTATTTGGGAGTATTATGTTGCAAAAAATTCATTGTTACTAGCAACAATTTAATCAGTGACTTGTTGTTCAGAAGTAGAGGTAGAATTTAATTAATATTCACTACTTCTTCAAACAAAGTTTGCTTGGAGATATTTATATCTGATTTTCAGTCTATTGTTCCTCGTAATCCTTTTGTTACTATTCTTATTGAAGATATTATAAAATAACTCAATTAACTATTTTTGTCAAACGTACGCACTGTTGGAAGAATTAAAATCTTCATTACAAAACATATAACATTTTGGCAAAGTTTTTCAGCTTCAATTTAACTCTGATTTAAATCGGAGCTAGCTTATTACTGAAAACTAATGAACCTCGAGTTAACTCAGAAGCTGTTTTTTAGTTGAGGATTAACTTTTTGATTCAAAATAGCTTTTTTATGGCCTTTAGGGGCCAGTTTGTTCACAGTGGGTTAAATCAGCAATTAGATTATCACAGATTCTGTTAAACCCATGGTTATGAATCGTGTGATAATCAGAAAGTGTTTGTTCACTGAATTTTTCTGTTTGATTAATAAATCATAGTTGTTCCAATAATCTTTCCAGTTTCCAGTCTATCTGTCAAATCAATTGTCAGACGTATTCTGCCATTAACTTAGTTTAGTGTACGTGAGCTTTCTAAAAAAAACATTTTTGTGTACAAAAACAATCAGCGTCTTCAAATAAAATTTTTTGTTCGATTTACGATTATTTCCTGTTATATTACTATACAAAATAACTACCCACGTGAAATTTGTTTTTATTTTAATATTGCTTTCTGTTTTGATTTTTTTGTTCCAAATGTATAGTTGAAGTGTGTAGGTAGTGCTGGCATTTTGTGTAATCTAGTGATGGGAATTTTTCCTATACATATTTTATAATTAGACACTTCTTTTTGGGTAATAAATAAAATAACTACAACTAGTAGTAAAATCTTGACAAATTGTTTGTTTTATTTTGCGAGATGAACGATACATGGTTTCTGTTTTTTAATGTTCTGTGTATAGATTTTGTTTTTCTTTTTTATACCTACGCTTTGGGAATAACCAATGATGAACAAACAAAATTCCAGGAAATCTTTGATTAAATCGTGCTAATCAGACAGAATCGGCGAATTAGTGATTTCTGCAATTAAGTGCTCAAATCATGGATTCTCTGTTTAAAATTTGGCTGAACAAACGCATTCAATTGATAATCAACTGGAATAATCATTGATTTAAGTTGACAAGTTGTGAACAAACTGGCCCTTAGTCCTACAAATTGGCGTTTCGTTCGGGCTTACTCACTTGAACTCATCAGTGACATAGTGAGGGCTTCATCATAGGCAATTTGTATTAAGTTCAGTTCAACTTACATGAATTTTTCAACGACAATCCACTGAAAACTATATCCAACAAGATTAGCATTCCCAATCATTAAGCTGGAAGTTTTTTTATCCGGGGACAGGCATAGTTTCTATATGAGAAGGTTTTATAATACAAATTCCTATATACTACTGAAATAAATCAGCCAAGTAGAAGACTTTAGCATTAAGGAATAGGATAAAAAGCTATTTGAATCAATAATTCAACAAGTCCAATCCTTAATTTTCAAAAATTAAAAGTTCTTGGAAACAATTTTTGTTCTGTGTTTTGTGTCTTCATATAGTCAGAGTATCAAATCATTAAAAGCATTTTGCTACAACTTTTAAAGATCCAAAAATAAAGTGAAATGTACTAAAACTGGAATAGACGATAGTGACACTCTTTTTCTTTTTTTTATTTTTTATTTGTTGTCCCTCTTTTTGACCATATTATTGTTGAGATTCTTGATAATCTAATACGCTTTGACCTCTTGACATTTCTACTTCCCTTTTTTTCTTTAAAAATTATTTCTTTTTCGTTTTTGAAGTCTGTGTTTCTGAAGGGCAACCCTTTTCCTTGTACTGGGTTATTACTTAGTTCTTATTGCACGGAATGATTTTTGTTTGGCTCGTCTGAGGTATTGCTACCATTCTTACAAAGAAAATTCGTAGACAAAAATATTATTGCAAGAAATTATTTAAATACATTTGATTAATGTTCAATAAGTATTTAAATGCCACGGTACTGACATCCGCGGTACTGACATTTAGACAGTTTATGTAACCTCACTTCTCTATGTTTTTGAGAAAAATAATTTCCAGGACAATTTTAACTTATGCCGTTAAAAGGAATACAAAATTCTGATAACCAAACAAAAACCACGGTACTGACGAATAAATTTGTGGACATCCTTTCATCGCATGAAAACATATCACTCTTAATGTACGTGCACAAAATAAAATGACTGTTGTTTAACTATACATAAATACTGTCTCTTTAGAAAACCTCAATAAAAACGTATTAAAACCAAAACAAAATGGCGGTTGAGCGGAAATCTTTTGCATTCAAAAATAAAACTAAAACCTCGGACAACACCCATTCATGATTATTTTATTCATCAATAAGTATGTTGTTTTAATTTTTGAAAAATTTTGTCAAGCAGTTATTGTACTCAAACTTTCTATAAGAACAACATTTTTATTCAATGAAGTATTTCATTAGAAAATAGTAGTTTTAATTGGAAAAAACAAGGCACGGACATGCACGGTCTGACATTTTTACTACACTTTTTGCAAGCCATGTGGAATTAGTAGCAATCTAAGTTCTAATATTGAATGTAGATTGTAGTAAAAAGCCGTTCACCCAATTCAAACCAGAAATATATACAAACATTTTACATTAAATATCAAAAAAAAGCACTGGACACAAAGAATCACAGTTGGCACGGAATCACCCCATATAGAAACTATGCCTGGCCCCGGGCAAAAAAAAAAAAAAAACTTCCAGCTTACAGTGGATTTTCGTTGAAAAATTCATGTAAGTTGAACTGAACTTAATATAAATTGCGTATGACAAAGCCCTCCCTACGTCACTGAATGAGTTCAAGTGAGTAATTTCGAACGAACGCCAATTTGTAGGACTAAAGGCCATAAAAAGCTATTTTGAATCAAAATTCAACTAGTCCAATCCTTAATGCTAAGTCTTCTACTTGGCTGATTTATTTCAGTAGTATTATAGAATATGTATCTAGAATTTGTATTATAAAACCTTTTTATATAGATTAACTTTATCTTTTCATAAATATGGGTGTTTCAACCGAAGTTAAACACTCGCATGAAGATGCGGAAAAAAACCCAAAGTTGAACCGATTGAAACGAAAATGAAACAACGAATTTTGTTTGGGAAAAAGCACTTGCAAAAAAACCCAATTTATTTGTAATACAAAACGCTTGCCGATCTTGCCGATTACAGAGCTGAATGAAGACTAAACTCTAATTTCCTATAAGAACGAAGGACGCATTTCTTTTGTATGCACTTTCGTATAATACATAATATAATAATATAGAATGTTGAAGTATAGGTTAGCTGGCGTTCGCTGGCTGTAGTGTTGTGAATAAACTCGTACGCTCGCGTTCGATACAGTCCCGACAAAAAAGGAACTTTTTTCATCTAAGTCCTTTCCATCTCTGGGCTTGCTGATTGGGCCTTAAGCTGGCTGCTTCATTCTCCATTGATTGCTTGGTCATTCCTTGCTGTAAAAACTGTAACGAAACTGAGAACTGGATTAAAATCGTTATATATGATAGGCTTGTTGAGCCCAATTTAGCTCATATATCCTTGCCGACCCTGCCTCCTTATTTACTCAATTGGTAATATACATATTTTCTGAACTGGCCTTGTTAGCTGTCCTGCTTCGGTTCGTAAAACTACGGACCTTACTATCCCGTCCTTACTCGTAATCAGCTGGCTGATCCTCCCCATAGCCCATTGGGCTGGAGGGAAATTTTCGCTTTTTATAATTACTAGCTGGCCTACCTTAAACTCTCTTTTCTCCCTACGCCACTTCTTCCTCTCTTGCAATGTCACAAGATACTCTTCTCGCCACCTCTTCCAGAAAATGGTCGAACATAACTTGTCTCTCTCTGAAGAGCTTTGCCCCCCTTGCTCCTGTTTCTTCAGCTGTCGAGAATGCTGGCGGTAACACAATTGGCTCACCTATCAGAAAGTGACCCGGAGTCAACGCTTGCATATCTGTAGGATCATCACTTAGGGGATGAATTGGCGGGAAATTCAATATCCCTTCTATGCCGATTAACAATGTTAAAAATTGCTCGCTCTCTAATATTCTCTGGCGAATATGCGCTTCAAGTGATATTTCATCGACTTGACTGCCGCTTCATATATACCCCCTTGGTGAGGGGCAGCTGCGGCACCATAAATATCCATTCTGTTCTCGCTGATTCAACTGGCTGAATAATTCATCCCTCTCCCAATCTTTCCAGGCTTGCTTAATCACCCTTGCCGCGCCAACAAATGACGTGCCATTGTCACTGAACATACGCTGGCAGTGCCCTCGCCGACTGACGAATCGCTCATAACATGCTAAAAAATGACAGAGAAGTCAAATCTCCGATCATATCAATGTGGACCGCCCTTGTCTTTAGACACACAAAGATTGCCACCCAAGCCTTCCTTGTGGTGATTCGCTTTACCATCCCTATCCAATACCTTAACCCATTAACGACCAAGCACTCCAAAAATTTGAATAAATTAAAAATATTTGAAATGCAGGCTATTATTACTTAAACTTAAATAGTTGTTTAAACAAAATAAAAATATTTTTGTAACTTTAGGAGATAAAGGGGTGTACTCAAATGAGTACACTGGCTTGATATGAGTAAAAAAATTATTAATTTTACAGAAAAATAGGTTTGCAAGAAAAGAGTGGTTTTTGATCTTTTTCAGAAATTTTGAATTTTAGATTCCAGATCGATGTATTTTTGAAGTAATTATTGAAAAGAACAGAGAACGAATAGTGAAAAAGCATAATCAGATGCAATTTCCCACGGTAATTTAAAAAATGTTGGTGATTCAATACTTTTGAAGGATAATATCTCCTAGAGACTCAATTTATTGATACTGGATCATTTTACTACCTTGTCTGAAGTTCTTTTCTCCTTCATAAATAGCATATATTTGCTCTGCTTTGCGAGAGTTCACTAATGTAGTAATGTACGAATAGCTATCATCCCCACCAGTGAACTCAACTTTGAAAAAGGGTTTTATTAGTTCTAAAGTATTGAATCCCGCAACTGATTTGCATGATCATCATGCCATATTTTTATGCGCAGGCACCCACAGGGTTTATTCCAAGTGGAGGGGGGGGGGAGGCAAATCTTCTAGGAGGCTGTTGATTTCTCAAAATCTCCGACAGAAAAAAGGTAAGTACATATTTGTTAAAAGTCCATAGTACAAATTTAAAAATTTGCTAACGTGGTATTTTCTAGAGGGGGGAAACTGCCCCTCTTTCCCAACTCTGACCACCTATGTTTGTATGCAGCATATGTTTTACTTATGTATGTTTTCAATTTCGCAGGATTTAGGTTTTTCCACATTATGAATAGAAGTCAAAGTTCTTACGCAGTAAACTTCTTTTGTAACTAATAAATTGCAGGCTATGATTGTATGGGAAATTTTTTAATGACCAACCCCAACCCGCTATCACATGAAAATACTTTCACTGGCAGCAATTTTTAAACCTGCGATGAAAACGGAATGATTTCATTGTCTGAAGTATATTTTTTAAGAATTTGTTTTCAATTTTTTTCACATAGTTTCGGCCAGTGTACTCATTTGAGTACACCAACTTTGTGCATGATTTACCATGGATAAGAGTGACTTATATGTTTGAATTTTTTTTAGTAAAAAGGTTTGTTAACATCCTAACTAAATAATTCACATGCTTTTATATCTGTTCAGTACAATTTTTACTTGCGATATAGGTACTATAGGGCAAGTTTTGGATTCGTGCAAAAAAAAAATTTCGAGATAACAATCAAACATGACATTACGATGATAGAGAACACGAAAAAAGTGGGTGGCACAATTCTGTCTGTCTGTCTGTCTGTCTGTCTGTCTGTCTGTCTGTCTGTCTGTCTGTCTGTCTGTCCGTACCTCAACCTACAGCCTAAACCACTGAAGCGATTTTCTTCAAATTTAGAACTTAAGGTTTTTTAGTAACTCTCCAGAGGGGAAATTGAAATTTTTTTTTTAGCTCAAAAAATAACGGTACTTGCCATACAACCGTTAAGGAAAAGCTTATTTATCTCAAAAAAAAAATCACCAAAAACATTTATTAACGGGTACCTGCCATATAACGGTTTTTTTGATTTTTCGTTTTCTCATTAACCGCTCATCCGATTTCAATTAAATTTTTTGCACAAAAGCTTTGTTAAAATATAAAATAATACTGCATACCAAAATTTTTGAAAAAATAAATTTTGGATTTTTAAAAAAAGATTCAAATTTTTTTTTTTCAAATTCAATATTTCGAAAACGGGTTTGATGAATTATTTTGAAATTTCAGTTTTAGATGTATATTAATATATACTCAAAATTGGCATACCAAAATTTTTTTTTGAAAAATGTTACAAAAATTTTATATATAAAAAATTAATTTTTAAGAAAACGGCTCCAACGATTTTTAATTTTTTTTTTTGCATATATTCATATTTTTTCAAGTAATCAAATGGCATACTTTTTTTTGAGCTCTAAGTTATTTATCAGGCTGTTTATACAATTAAAAGAACGATTTAAATGCTTTTTATACTTTTTCTATAATTACTTGAATATTTTTTAAAGTTCTTAAGCCCCACACAACTTGAACATAGGAGCAAGTACGTGCGATCCAGTCGTGCAATTTATTTATTTAAAAATTACTATTTATTGGTGCATGGACGAAAAATTGCTCCAATCGGAAAACACATAACACTCAAGTTCACAAAAAAACTTTAAAAATCACTTTTATCTTCATCGAAATATTTCCAAATCTAAGCACACATGTCTACGCCTTCCATTAAAATAATAAGTTCATAAAAATTATTCTTACTTTTAGAAAAAAAACTTTATTCAATGTTACGAAAAAACTGTACTCAAATGAGTACAATGGCAGCTAATGCTGCATAATCGACCCCGGTATGTAGAAAAGGCTTGCCGACTTGCACCCTATCCGCAGGCAACTCTGCCATGAGCTGTTGCTCTAGCCGATAATTATAACGTACACAAATTGGACACTTGTGTATATAACGTCTAAGCTCGCTACGCAGTTTGGGTATCCAGTATTGCTGCCGAATGAACTGCATCATGATTTGACTTGCTCCATGTTTCGTCATTCTATGAGCATGGTCAATTAACAACCAGGCCAACCTCGTACCTTGAGGGATAATGGCCGGATGACGCACCTCATATTCCTCGCTTGCACGATGTAGGCGCCCTCCTACTCGCAAAATACCTTCGCCATCAAACACTGGCCTGAGAGGACTCTTCCTTGCTATGCTCCGTCAGCTGTCCATCCTTCTGGAGAGCCGATATGTCCTTGTCGTAAACCTCTCCTTGAGCTTTCTTGATGAGAAGCTTTAACCCCTTCATCCTTTCATCAGCTGTAGGTGTCATAGACGCCGGACCTACACTATACCTTGCTCGCTTGCTTCGCCGCCTTTGCTTGCGTTCCCTTGCTTTTAGTCTAAGCCGATTTATGTATTGAAACACATACCCTAGCACACTGATCGCCTTTTCCAACCGAGAAGCATATTCTTCGATCGGAACACTGGCTTGCTGCTCAGGTACCCATATACCCAAAGTTTCCTTCGCCTGTGCGATCGCACATATTTGAATTTCGCTTGCTGGCCATTGGCGGAACTTCGCCCTTCACTGGATTGACTGGCCAATTGTCTTCTTGCTGTACTAGCCATGATGGCCCGTGTAGCCATAGCTTGCTTTCGACTAACTCTAATGGCAGCATTCCTCTGCTTAGTAAATCTGCTGGATTTTCCTTAGTCCCGACATGCCGCCAACTATTAACACGAGTATTCATCTGAATTGATGAAACGCGGTTTCCTACATAAGTTTTCATATCACGGGGTAGTTTTTGTAGCCAATACAAAACCACCATCGAGTCTGTCCAGAGTGTATAATCTACGCTTGCCCAATTCCATTGCTTTAAACAATTCCACCAATAGCCGCCCGAGCAGCTCTACAGATATCGTCTTAAGTGGAGCCACTCTTGTTTTTGACGTAATCAGCTTGCTTGTTACCGTTCCATCAGCTTGCTCTACCCTTGCGTATAGCTCAGCTCCATATGCCGTCGTAGAGGCATCGGAGAAGCCGTGAACTTGTACCTTGGCCTTGCCGTCTGTATTGAGCCATCTAGATATGCGAAATTGTTCCAGATATCTTATCCCTTGCCATAATTCTTGCCACCGTTTCCCTATCTCAGCTGGCACCTCTTGTCCCAACCTAACCCAGCTCGCCATAAATCCTGTATCATAATCTTGCGATAATAATTACTGGCGCGATGTACCCATTGGGGTCATATAGCTGTGCAATATAGCTAAGCAGATTCCTCTTCGTAACCTTGCCAGTGATTTCCGGCGATTTCACCTCGAACGTAAATTGGTCTTGGTTTATTAACCATTTCAAGCCCAATACGGTAGCTTGCTCTTTATTATCAAAAAATCATTACCTCTTCCTTGACGGAGGGGCAATCGGCTAGCTAGCCATTGACTATTCGATTTCCATTTGCGAAGTTCAAACCCAGCCGTTTGTAATACTCTATCCAATCGCCTTGCAGTATATAACGCCTCCTCTTCGCTGTCGCAACCCGAAACGCAATCATCCATATAAAAATCGTTGCAAATAACTTGCTCTATATCTGGATAGGACTCCCTAGCATCTCGCCCACACTGGATCAATGCTCGCACCGCGTTGTATGCCGAAGATGTCATGCCATAAGTCACGACTGTCAGCCAATATTCTTGAAGCTTCTCGCCAGGAGATTCTCGCCAGAAGATTCTTTGCGAATCCCATTGATGCCTAGCTATTCTAACTTGCCGAAACATCATCTTGATGTCTGCACTGAAGCTATCCTATGTCTGCGAAAACGCATTACAATCTCAAACAAGTCTCGCTGAAGCTTCTCTCCTAGCTGCTGTACTTCGTTATATGAAATACCCCCTGTCCGTTTTGCAGCTACAATCAAACACAACTCTGAATTTTTTTGTCACACAATGATGTGGTATATAATAAACTAGCTGCCCTTGCTCTGCTAACGGGGGGTTGGTCGCTTTAACCATATGCCCGAGACTTTCATATCTCGCATAAAGCTAACATAACTCTCTCTGAGAGCAGGTTCCCTAGCCAGTTTCCTTTCCAGCATAAAAAATCCCTTCAATGCTATTGCTCTTGAATCCCCTATGTCCTGCATGCCAGGCTTAACAGGAATCGTAACAACGAAGCGCCCTTCGCTATCACGGTCTTGCCGTTTTTGTGAAATTATCCTCCACACTTTGCTCCTCTGCCGATCTAGCCTTGCCGTTCCCAACCTGATCCATCTCCCAAAGCTGTCGCACCAAACTATCCAATTGAGCTATCTCACAACATCTTAATGCAGATGCACTTCCAACTTGCCGCTCTGCCTTTCCTAGAGAATCAACTCCAAATGTCACTATGCCAAAACTCGTTTCAATTGCAGCTATTTCTCCTATCATTCGTGGTACTGAGCATACCATCACCCTTGCAAAGAATTTTACACCCAGTATTATATCAACTGGACCCTCTGCCAATAGGATGGATCAGCAAATAGGATACTAAAACTTTCGCTAACTTGCTGTATGTTTGCTTGCGGGGTTATTAATGACCAGCTGGCCTCTTTTGGTAATACCCAAAAGTCGTCTTCCATGCACACCTCCGAAGAGTACCATGGGGACTATGCCGAACCTTGCCTGCTTATGAATTCGCATAGTATTGCCCTCAATACCGATAACCCTTTTTGTAACTTGGCTGTGTAATTATTCTAAAAGTTCGCACTAATTCAAATGGAATTAAATTTGGTTGAGCCCCTGAATCTAACAGCGCTCGAACTGGCCCGACTAGGCCGACCCTCTGCCTCCAACCTATCCAACATTGTTGGAATCAAAGCTAAATCACCTGTGGAGGAAGAATATGAATTAAAAAACGTTTAAATATATTTCAAGGAAATTTTCTCTTTTATTCGTTTTCTTCCTTTTAGCTGGAACGACTAATTGTCAATCCCCTCTTCGCTTCATTTCTCCCTTTGCCGAAATAGCTGGCTGTGGCTCCTTGTGGCTTGGGCACAGTAGACTGTTGTGCATTACCTTGAACGGACACCTGGACATGGAGATTGAAAACAAGCATCCACGCCATGCCCTTGCTTGAAGCAGTTCTCGCACAGTGCGTGCATGCGCACCAAACGCACCCCTGGCCGACTGATCGAATGCCCTGAACTGCTTGCAGTGATACAACTGGATGCTCCTCACCGCACAACTCGCACCTATGCTGATACCTGGCTGATCTGCCCTCTTTATTCCCTGCCGAATTATGGGTTGCACCTTACCCCGCTGCTGCTGCCTTGCCGTCTTATCTTGCTGTGCCTCTCGCTCGCTGCCAAATTTGTCGAACCGCTGTCTTGACTCTGCCCTTGCCGCTGTGCCGCTCATCGAGAACGCTGCCCTTACCTGCTGGGCTGCTTGCCGGTTGTTGTGTTTGCCGCAGCTTGCCGATCAAGGAAGTCCAGCATTTCCTTCGCTGTCGGGGTTTCAGACTGTCGCTGTAACTCCCACTGGCGCGCCGTATCTGCATCTAGTCGCTCATGCACCAATGTGGACGATCGATCATGGTCCCAGTGTTCTACTGAAATCCCTTGCGCTTTCAGCTGGCGAAGAGTCTCGTGCGTCACGTTAGAGAGCCTCTGAAGATGATCTGCACGAGGAGTAGCTGGCAGAGCTGGCGAATTTATAAACTGCCTTAGCAGCTCACGACAGGTTTGGTACTTCCTATCATATATCTGGTTCAGTCTTGCCCACGCTTCCAGAATAATTGCTGTCGGTGAGCTGCCATTCGCCCATAGTCCTAGCCGCCTTGCCGGTAAGTGATTTATTCAAATATTGAAATTTGAATGCTGGCTTTATCTGATCGTTGTTGTGCACTGCTGCCACAAAGCGATCCCTGAATCCCTGCCACTTCGTGAGGGACCCATCAAATTCCCCCCCAGGTGTGCTTAACCTCTTGCTGCTGTGGCATCTGGATGGACACCTCGATTGCCTGTCCGCTTGCCGCTCGCTCGGTAGCTTGCCGTTCCTTACCTCGCTGCTCGATCGCTGTTATCCGCTTGCGGTACTTCCCTTTCGTAGCAAAGTACAACTCCTCTGCCACCGCTTGCTGCTCCATGACTTCATCCACGTCATTGGCCTTGCCGGAGATCCACTTGATGTGGTTTGCATTCAGCTGGCCCCAGACGTCCTCAAGCCGTTCAAGCCTCACCTGGAGACCCTCGCCATCCTCCTCCTCGCCTAATTGTTCTACATAGCTCGCCATCCTCTCCATTGCCTTGAAGCAGGAGATATGTATCTTATTATTCGCCATCTATAGCAAAAAAAAAAAAAAAATATAGGCATAATAAATCGAAACTTAACACCTCTTGCTAACAACCTTAACATGAGTCTGTGCCAGATAGATATCATGGGCTCGCCAAAAATAACTTGCTGAATAATCAATATAATGCACTCGCAAAAAAATTGGTAATTGTACCTTGCTGAATTATTTAACTCGCCGAGTTATCTAGCTTGCCTAATTACTATCTGCGGACGGTGGTCTTCATCAAAAGATTCTCTTAGAAATCTTAGCTTGCCAATTCTTGCCGATGTAATCGTTCTTATGATTACCCTTTGCCGATATGTAAGTATAATTGTCGTAATTTATACTATTCTTGCCGCCTTGCTTGTCATGACAGCTCGCAAGTTTATCCTTTCGTTAATTTCCTCGAATTTTCATTAATTCGGCTTGCCTATAAATAATTTAATTTGATTATTTATTTCCTTGCCGTCATAACCACTACCCTTGCTGTTAGCACTTTGGCTCAAATATTTCATACTTAGTACTTTTTAGTACACTTGCCGACTTTGCCGGTGGCTATGATTGTTTTCCCTAACCATGCGCATTGTTACTCCCTATCCTATCTATTGCTTCGTCTGCACCATGTAAACACGCAAAAAAAAAAGAGATATGCCTGAAGGTGGTTGTAAGCCACCAACAGCAAACGCAACCCCATCAATAAAAACAATAAAAGATATTGAATGGTGGTTGTAAGGCACCAACAACAAACGCAACGCAAAAAAAAGATATATGCATGATGGTTGTAAGGCACCAGCAACAAACGCAACGAAAGAAAAAAAAAAAAATATATATATGTGTCTGATGGTGGTTGTAAGGCACCATCTAGAACACCACGCAAACGCAACCTACCTATGTATGTACATACAATCTTAAAAACGAAATCCCCTTCGATGATACTTGTGACTCTCCTAACTATATGTTACCCACACACATACCTAATAAAATAATACCGCACTAAGTCACAAGCACCACAGCACAGCACAGAGCGAAGCAACGCAAACCACAAAAAAAGGAAAAAGATGAAGACCACACTCGTCACCGTTATTCTTGCCGTAGTAGTAGTAGTAAGTTTTATTGAGTTTTCTTTTTCTTTCAATTACATTAATGATAATACACAGGTTATTACACTAAGAACATAAACTTTGCCGGCCTTAGTATTGGCCTAGCTATACAAATTTCAAGGTATTTTTGTTTTTTATTTTTTGACAAATCTATTAAATTATAAGTGATAAAAATACTCGGATAAACTATTTTTTTTTTTATGTGTCCACTCAAGAAGAACATGATTTTATACTGAATGATGACTTAACCTAATATGAAAGGGATAGAGAGAGAATAAAGACATAACAAAATTTGAGAGATGTGTTAACAAAACATAAGACAGAGACAACTTAAGGTTGACTCGGCCATAACACTCGTATTTGTGTACAAAGAGCACGGCAGTAGCCTGTATATATAATTCAATCCGTTTTTGTATTTAGTGACTTATATGAATACACTATTGGTTGTGTGTTTAAATGAAAATGTTGCCATTGACATAAGATTTTGCATATAATGTATATAAACTTTAGTTTTTTATTTGAGGGCATGTTGCTAATGTAAGTTAGATAGATAGGTATGGTTACAATAATTATGTTGAGTAGAAAATTGGTTTGGTGGTTTTATAAGATTATCCATGATAAAATTATTTTTGATGTTTTATTTTAAGAATTTAAATTATTTACAAATTTTGAGAGTATTAAGAAAGGTGAAATCAGAATTACATTTTTAATATGAACTATTAATTGGTGTTTTATTTTTTAGAAATCTCAATATAGGAGGAAGTTTTGCTAGCCTCTGTAGTTATTAGATGAACTTTTTGAAAAAAAAGGAGCGAGAAACAAATTATTATCTTCTGGTATCTGGAATGCTGGAATTGAATCCTCATTAAGGATACTGATGGGCGATATATAGTATCTATCGTTGATTGAAAAGTTTATATTACCCACAAATATGTTTTGGAGGACAGGGTTCTCATGAAATTGTAACGCATAGATTCTTTTACTGGCTAACACTGTAAGGTAATTAAGCAGAGGAATAATTCCTGAGTCTTCGTAAACTATCCTATTTCCATACCACTTACCCGATGGTCTCCGAAACTTAGAGATGCATTTTCTTATGACTTTTCTTTCAAATATTTGCAGTTCATGCGCCACATTGGGAGTGATATGGAACCAGGAAAGAAAACCGTACGAGATTACAGGTCGGATTAGAGTTTTATATATAAGGAGCTTAGTGTTCTTCTCTACTTCTTTAGAGTCAAGCAGCGATTTGAGGATGGCCGAGGCGGCTTTGCCTTTTCCCAAGGCGAATCTTGCGTGCTGATTCATTTTCAACCTTTCATGGAGGTTAACCCCCAAATATTTTATAGACTGCTTCAAAGGAATTACCTTTCCCTCTACACTAAGATGTAGATATTTACTTTCGCGCACCGCCAGGTGGTGCCCTTTTCCGGAGGCATTCCGGAAGCATATTAGTTCGCATTTTTTATAATTTATTTCGATGCCCCATTTCTTGAAGTATGGAACGACTTTTTCTAGGTGGTTTTTGATCTCATTTAGAGCCTCATGGGGTCTTTCATGCGGACTGTAAATTATAGTGTCATCCGCGTATAGAATTGCTTGAGAGTTGTTGTTGCGAGTAGGAAAATCAGACAAGTAAATATTGAACAGAAACGGGCCCAAAATCGATCCCTGGGGGACACCTGCTAGAATTGGGATGAGACTTGAATTTTCGTTTTCAAAGTTCACAAATAGTCTGCGTTCGGCTAGGAAGTTTTTAAGAAGTTTGATAAAATGTGAGGGAATGTTCAGGGTACTGAGTTTGTAAATCAGGCCGGCGTGCCACACTGAGTCGAAAGCCTTTTTCAGGTCCAGCGCACACGCGACTGTGCAGTTTTTTGATCTTAAGTTGTTCAAGATTTGGTTCTGAAAATGTAAAAGAGCGTGCTCAGTGGAGTGTCCGCGCTTAAATCCGAACTGTTGGTTTTGGGAGAAAGAGATATCATCCGAAAATGATTGGATTTTGTATAGGATAATTTTTTCGAAAATTTTTCCAATGTTCGAGAGTAGGGATATGGGACGAAAGTCCTCAATTTTATTGCTGTTATTGTTTTTTTTTAGCGGGATCAGTTTAGCTTTTTTCCATGCCTCTGGAAAGTAACCATTATTGATGCAGTTATTGAAAATAGGTGTTAAGTATTTAGAAATTACGATTTTAGTTTTGCGTAGTACAAAATTACTGATCATGTCCGGTCCAGCAGATTTCTTGTTTTTTGACGACTTGATAGTGGATTCAATAAGGTTTGTTGAAGAGAAGAATTCGTTTGAAATCGAGTCAGCCTTATTAGTGGGTGAGAAATTGACAATTCTTGAGTTCGCATTCCAAACCGAAAAGGCGCTATTGAAAGTTTGGACAGACAACACGTTATCCAGGTCAGACTGGGGTGTTTTCAGTGCGTACAGGTCTGAATAAAAGGCTTTAAATGCTTCAACTTTTTCTATGGGAGTTGTGAAACTTCTTTCCCCCCAATTTAGAGTCAGAGGTGCTCTTTTGGATTTGTTATTGCGGCCAGTAACTTGGTTGATTGTTTTGAAAACGTTTGGTGAAGGTTTCAAACTGTTTAACTTTTGTCGAAATTGAGAATTTAATTCTGAATTGACCCGATCTCTTATTATTATGCTTAAGCAACCTATTCTTGCCGACAACTCAACATATTGGACATTGTTTCGATCCCCAAAGTGGTGGAATATTCTCTTTAATTTTGTTTTCCAAATTTTTCTAACCCTGAATAACCTTAGGGTATCGTCTGAGATGTTGTAGCGTTTCGAGGCGATTACCTTTTGTGTACTATGGCTGGCCATGCAATCCGTAACTGAGCTGGAAAAATTTGAAATGAATAGGTCGATTTCCTCATTCGAGAGATTTCTATCGGTCGGGATCATTAGATTCCCGAGAGAAGCATTAAGAGAGTTATTTACATTTGACCAGTTTGTGTTTTTGTAGCATGTGAATTTACGAGGGTTGTCTGGGAAAGGCGACGCATCTTGCAGTTTGATATGCATGAGAACCGAATAGTGATCCGAGATCGGATCAATGGTGAGGCACGCTATGTTATTATCGGAATGGCTAGGGGCTCTGAAATTTGTAGATATGATAAAAAAGTCAATATGCGAGCCTGAGCTTGGACGAGTAGGACCCTCAGCCGCTACAATATCGTAATCAAGGAAGCGGTCTACCGCAAACCACTGGGCTAGGTGTTGACCATTCAAATTTGTTTTGGAATCACCCCATAGTGTGTGTCGGGAATTAAAGTCACCCCCTATGATCACAAAATCGTAGCAGCTTACACAGTCAAGCAGGTTATCCAAGGCTGTGGGTAAAGTGGCTCCAATGTTGCATGGAATATAAACCGAGACCAAAGCTAATGTCTTCGTTGTGTGTTGGAAAGCTAATGGGATTAATGCTATGGAGGCTGAAATAATGTCATTTTGAAAGGGTTTTTGAGAGAATTTATATGAGTTTTGAAGAAGAATACCGGTACCTCTACCTGAGTTGTTGCCAATAAAACTGTAGTTGCTGAGACTAATGTTAACTTTCTTTTTGAGACACGTTTCTTGTATTAATAAGGCTGTTGGGTTAATATCTTTTAATAGTAGATCTATTTCTATTTGTTTATCGCGGGAAAAGGAGTTTACGTTAGCAGTTAAGATGTTTAAATTCATGGTGAGGTTGGGGTGAGGGAGGCGAGGAAGACTAAGTAGGCCTCCGGTTTTTGGTTCACATCGAGCTTTAGATATTTGGGCCAGAAGTCCCTGATTTTATTGAAAAGTACGTTAAAAGGGAGGCCGAAAAGATTTTTGGCCTCATTTAAAAAATCCGCAATAGGGTTTCCCGCAGCCATAGTCGTGGGAGGGTATTCAGGAGCACTGCTAGCTCCTCTAACTGCTTCAGCATATGAGAAACCCCTTTGAGGGATTGGTTTAGCCGATTGATAATTTAGATTTATAAGGTTGTGATTGCCATTTATTGCAGTCGACCTTGCTACTTCTTTCTTTTTTATTAATTCCCTACGCTTAGGGCAGCCCTTGTAACTGGCAGGGTGTCCAGCCGCGCCACAGTTTACACAGGAGGCTATTGTGTTCTCGTTTTTTTCGTTGAGCTCGCATTTCCCAACCTCATGCTCCTTAAGGCACTTTACGCACCTGACTGCGTATGCGCAGTAATTGGCCACATGCCCGAAGCGCTGGCATCTAAAGCACTGTCTTGTGCCCACCCCGCGAATTGTATCCCATCTGACTTTGTGTCTCAAAAGCAATTTCAAAGATTTAATTTTTACGAGGCTCTCCCTGTCCCCCAAAACACATAAAAACATATCCAATGGAATGTCATTATCTTTAGACCATTTGGTCTCAAAATGCTTAACATCCACATTCAATGAAGGGATCAACTTGACAATTTCCGACTTCACGTCGGCAGGGGAAAAACTCCCTGAAATTCCTTTCAGAACCAGATTGAACTTTTTCTGCTCCTTTGGAGTGAAAGAGAATGCATCAATATTTATTGACCTAAATTGATCTAGCAGAAGGCCATGCAAATCTAGCTCCTTAACAAATATTTTGAGCCTACCAAACCCTTTTGAGTCAAATTTGACATCGTCTAACTTAAATTTAGATTTTTTTATAAATTCTATAATAGATTTAGCAGTAATACCTTTTGCAAAAATTGGTGGGTACCAGCTTCTATTGTCCACGTTCTTATTCACGTCGCTGTTGATGTTGTTGCCGTTGAGGTTGCTGTTGCTGCTGTTGATGTTGATGTTGCTGTTGTTGCTCGTGTTGGGAATATTTAAATTGGCACTCGATGCACGCTGTTCCTGAACTTCATCCTCTTCGTCCAATCCGACATCCAAAGGGGCAAAACGATTTTGATTTTGGCTTTTGGGAATAGTCAGGGCCACCTTTTTGGCCGATTTGTCGATAGTCGCTTGGCGCCTTTTACGCGCTAAGATTTTCGTGTATTTGTCCCTGTCATTCGCCAGTAGCTCTTTGAAAGTTGTGTCAGTAGAGAGTGAGGGAGATAGCTCCATACCTCCATCGCTTGAATATTTGGCGTTACCAATGATGACGCTCCTTCCAACCGGTAAATTACCCGCTTGGCTCGTGCTGTTACCAACCGGTAAAATAACCGGTTGGCTCGTACTGGGTTCCATGGGGGTCTCCTGGGGAGCCACAGGTTCCACCTCCATGTTTTGGACAAGATTCTTCCTCTTGTCTAACAGTTCACGGATAACTTGGTTGTCCATCGACCACCAGTTGATATTCTTGAGGATTTCTTGTTTGTCCTCTTCCGACATCATTTGCGAGGGCAAAATAATTTCATCGTTATTCTTGCCGTTGTTTATTGCTCATTGACAATAATTAAAATACCTTGCCGACTTGCCACTGTTCTCACTGTATTTGTTTTTCTTCCTTCGAGACAAAACAAAATTCTATGCACTAACGCTATCCACCTCGCCTTTGCCCTTGCCGTTGTTTTTCAAACAAAATAACTTTCACCTTATGCCGCGTCGCCAACTAGGCGATATAAAAACATTTCTCAAATATAATTCTCGCACTTGCCGACTACGCACCTATCTGCACAATTGACTCATATATACATATGTATAATATAAAAGGAATAATTTACTCACAGTTTGATCAATTATTTAAACAATTATATCAATTTATTCTTATTTTTTTTTTCGATTTTATTCTCACAACAGAAATCTTCGTTTCAAACTTTACACCCCGACTCCACAGGAGATAATTTCTCTCTAACTAAATATCAGATATTTATATCTTGCATTGTCTTCTATCTATGCTGGGCAAATCATGTTATGATATTTCATTCCATAGCAAGACAGCACGAGAGTTTGATGGCTGGTTTTTGGCGCACAAAAAAAAAAGAAACTAGCTACTCGACTGTGTTCGTTTTGGTTGCAAACCGAATACCGATATTTTTCTTTTAGTAAAAAGGAGAATATTGAAAATATAAATCGTTTTCGTTATTATTACTTTTAATGTGGTAATAATTAGAGCATTTACTAATAAAACGATTAAAAAATAAATTACAATCCAGGTAGTTATACACCAGAGTTTTATCTCTTGCAAAAAGTTGCTTTTGTCAGCACTGTAATTACCTACTAAATATAGTTTTATTTGAATTTTCAAAAATTTGTCCAACAAATCACGAAAGCGAAACTGAATAATTTTTAGCTTCCAAAAGTACAAAAAAAAAATTCCATTTGCCGAGGAAGAAACTAAACAAATGGATATGGATACATATACAAAATAATGAGAAAAATCGAGACAACAAGCAAAAAAATCTCATCTGTCAAAATTCATATCAGCGATCTCTGTCAAGATATAATCGCAGATAGATATCTCTGATATCCCAACAAGAGATGAAACGGAAGTGACTCCATTGGATATCTACTGTCAAGATGGGCATCCTGTATATCACACACCAGATCAACTGAAGAGAAACGACCACCTAAGGAGCCGGCGCAGCTGCTGCCCGTTTTTTCTTCCCTCATTCTCTCATTCGCCTGTGTGCGAATATCTGTCGCTCGCCGTGAGTGTATACACATATGTATTTTGTGTATTCCTCCCTATGCCAACACTATGCCAATGTCGACGCTTGCAGAGAGCAGCTATATACTCTTATATATTTCCCCTTTGAATAGCAGACGTGCTTATTCATGTTGGGACTTGCACCAAATATATTGTAAAAGGAACGCATGCACATACATTACCAATACAAAAGCCGCTTGCTGTTTCGTGACATCTTGCTGTTTTTTCCCTTGCCATCTTACGGTTAATTTGCTTTTGCTTGCTGGATTCCTTTGGACAATTTTTTATAATTCAAATAAATACCCGTAGGCTTTTGGCTCGCCATTTTTATTTATTCATTTCACTAGCCGAACTTCACTAACCGAAATTTACTTTTTATTAGCTCGCCCGGAGTTTTATATTTTATTATTATATTATATATTAGCTCGCGGACTTTAATCATAGGTCGCTGGTCACTATCCGGCTCGAAGGACCAAATGTTTCAACCGAAGTTAAACACTCGCATGAAGATGCGGAAAAAAACCCAACGTTGAACCGATTGAAACCGAAAATGAAACAAACGAATTTTGTTTGGGAAAAAGCACTTGCAAAAAAACCCAATTTATTTGTAATACAAAACGCTTGCCGATCTTGCCGATTACAGAGCTGAATGAAGACTAAACTCTAATTTCCTATAAGAACGAAGGACGCATTTTCTTTTGTATGCACTTTCGTATAATACATAATATAATAATATAGAATAGTTGAAGTATAGGTTAGCTGGCGTTCGCTGGCTGTAGTGTTGTGAATAAACTCGTACGCTCGCGTTCGATACAATGGTACTGCTTATTTTATTGTCTTTCAAGTGAGGGCTTCACAACCTTAGGTCCAGAACTTGGTTCAAAAATTTCATATTTAAAAATATCACTTCCCAAGTCTGGAACTTAGTCAAATCTACGTTTGAAATGTCTTAAAATATATGTGAATAATTAGCGTGAGAAATGATTTTTGTTGCCAAAATTCAACAAATGCCCACCACCACAATCAAAATTGCCTTCACATTAGTCCTTAATTAACTCACCAAATAAGGTTAGTTAACTCGGAGTTAGCTTTGGATTTAAAATGACTGAAAAACACATTTCCGGAATTAATTCAGGCTTGATTCCGAGCCCTGCAAAACTGGCTCTGAGGTAAACTTTCGAGGAAAGAAAAGGTCAATAAATTGGTAAAGGAAAAGTGCCGAAAAGGGGTACGATTGTTAAGTTCCGGGAAACTCGATTGGTTTGCGATGCTCGGACTCAGCTCGCTGGAATAGGGGGGATTTTGGGCTCTGGACCTTTGGCACCTCATTTGAGGGAAATTTGATAAAACAAAATGCCATCTAATTGGTCAGAAAAGGTCAACTGGTCCCAGAAATTGGTCAGCCCTAGATAATTTTTCATCAAGGTTAAATGTTATCAAGGTCACGCGCGATTTTTGGCACCTTACTTAAGGAGAATTTGCCAAAAATGTATATCATCCAAAAGATTTCTAGATCGTGATAAAAGGTCAACTATTTTCAGTAATTGGTCAGCGATAGCCTTTTTTGCTATGAATTTTTGAAGCTCGTTTCAAGGTCACAAAAAAAACTTTGTCACCTTTGGCACATTAAAAAAAAAGTATGCAATTTGAAAGGCCAATTCACGATTGTAAAAGGTCAGCTATTTTCAGTAATTGGTCAGAGGGATCTTCCCCCCGAAACTTAACCTCACCTGCAACAAAAAGCATAAATCAGGCCTGGTATGATTTTTCAATAGGATGACTGCGGACAGACGATATCACCAGCGTAAATGCAGTGCTAGCAAAACCACCTGACCAAGCCTGGATTTGTTATGGTTGCCGCCCAAGGAATCCAACCAAATCTTATAATAAATGGTTGAATTGATGTGATGAGAACCAAAACTCGCCTTATCTAGGATTAGGTTAGGTTAGGAAGAAAGACTGACAGTTGATCTTGTCACCGTCACACTTACACCTATGTAGATCCGTTGTGATACCCTAGGAAGTTGTATCCCACTTAATGTAGAAAGCAGTTAAGCCATTTAGAGGCGTTGAACGAAGTTCAAAAGGTTTTTTGCCGTTCTGGTTCCTCTAAGTCGTCATTGAAGTGATTCCCTAGTTGTGTCTTTCTTGAATGACAGAGTGCTGTACGGTGAAAAAGGAAGTGTTAGGTATCCTCTTATGCTTCTTCATCGCTGCACCCTCTACTGTGAAGGCCATCAGTACTGAGCCTGATTTTCTTTTTGTGGTATGTGGTATCCCAGTAGGTTGTGTCCGGTGATTATGCTGACAAGGGAACGAAAAAGTTTCT
The DNA here is from genome assembly GCA_963921185.1 of Dasysyrphus tricinctus. NCBI lineage: Eukaryota > Metazoa > Arthropoda > Insecta > Diptera > Syrphidae > Dasysyrphus > Dasysyrphus tricinctus. Next base: position 192,289,950 of record OY992531.1, on the reverse strand, counting down.
TTTTCATTTGCATAATTTTGTCTATCCTCCGCTCATTGAAATTTGGCCATAACTTTCTTAGGCCACAAGTTTCGAGCAGGTTCCATCTATTTAATATTTTGTTACCAATATTCTTTTTGATGCTACAGGTTGGTACTTTAGTAGTACGTTCGCCTTGACTTGAATCAAGCGATGATCCCGATCTTGCCAGCTCATAAGCCCATTGGCGTAGGAAGGAATTTTTTCTAAGGTGGGCAACCAATCCAAACCAAACCTAATCGTTAAACAATTTTTCATTGCAAATGATTCCTCAATAACTATGTATTTATTTGGGCTTGAGCATTTAATTAATCAGAAGAGATCTAATGAATAAAGCTGACAACCACGTCAACAGTAAAGCAAATTAACAGTCATTAGAATTTCTACCAAACTCAACTCTGCAACAATGTCTTACGATGCATCTACAGTCACTCACAAAATTATTCGAAAAAAAAAGGTTTTTTTTTTAACATGAGTTTTTTTTGTCTCTTATTATTCTTTGTTCTGTTATTGTTGTTTTTCTGTTATCTACATTCCTCTTTGTTTCATCTTGTTATATGCTCATTTTAATATGGGAAACAAGAAAATTTAATAGCGCGAGATTCTCCCTGTCGTTACTTTTTTTTATAATTTCCACAGAGCAAGAAAAATCATTATATAGACTTGATATAGATTAATTCCGAATATTTTTGGGAGTGACCGTATATTAAAATTGATTGGTTTTGGATAAAATAAGTTCTCAACCAAGTTTTTATCCGCCGCACTGCCGATAAACTTCTTACTTCTTTCACAATTGGTGCAACTAACCGGAAGCGGTAATGTGGTCTTTTGCAGTTTGTTTATACATTTGAAAATTTCCAATATGTTTTTTTTTTTTTAACGGTCAAGGTTTATTTCATAGCTCTTTAATTATAACATATTTTTTCGTAATCTGGACTTTGGCACTTAGTGCTACATTGAATTAATTTTAAAGCATCTTTAAAGTTATTGATAAAATTTGTCTGCAGTGCTCATATATAATTTGACGAAGGGCCAATAGAATATTTTCAAACCGCCTTTTGAAGTTGACATAATATATTATCCATCACCTTAGTCGAAAAAAGAGTTATACGGTCGTACTTATAAACTTTGATAGACGTCGTACTCCAAAAAGTTCTTTAAAAACTTTGTTCACCCTTGTCCTAAAGTTTGACGAACTTTGCATTTTATTTAATTAAACAAAGCATATTTCCATCTATTAAGAACTTTTAGAAACTGTCTAACTACTCAACCGTCAAATGAATTTAAATTCAGAGTATAAACATTATTCAATTTGATTTTTCTTTAAAACAGAGCTTGTCTTTTGAGTCATTCATTGAAAAGAAAAATAGTTTTTTCCACTCAAACTTTGATCGCATTTTGAAAAGAAACTTCAAAATATGAATTTAAATACGAGACCATTAAAAACAAATCAAAGCTGCATTAAAAAAATTAAAAAAATGATTAAAAAATCTACCTGGGTACAAATTATAATATTTAGGTATTCTCCAATAATCTTCGGTTTCGATAAGGGATGCCAAATCAAGTGTATTGCTTTCCCCACAACTGTTGCTGGAAAGTAAATTTGTTTTTCCTGACGTCTCCTTTTTGGTACTCGTATAGGTTTTAAAGGAATCTCATAATTTTGTGAAAATTTTTCTATTTCAAACAAAATTTTAAAATCATTCCTTAATGTTTCAAAAGTATGGACTATACTGTCTGTAGAGTGTAGTTACTGGCACAGAAAATGTGTATTTTGATCCAAATGTCACCCAATTGCCCTAAAATCATCTTTTTCCGGAACAGTAAAAAAAAAAACTAAAAATTTCTGATTTTGTTGGGTTTTTTAATTCACCCCCATTTTATAACTTTTTAGGCTTTCGCGGTTGTTAATAGACATAATAGATAATAATTTTTCGGATTAGCTGCGTTATGAAAGTTTAAAGAGTGCACTTTGGTACTCACCCCGAACGTTTCGCATGCGTAGTCAATCTAATACATCATAACATTTCAAGAGCAGTTTCCCGGTGACCACGCTCAATGCAATTTGATGCGAAACGTTCGGGGTGAGTACCAAAGTGCACTCTTTAAACTTTCATAACGCGGCTAATCCGAAAAATAATTATCTATTACATGCTCATTTTACTGTTCCGCAGGCAATAAGTAGAACCAACTCGGCTTAGATATTTTTATAAAAGTCCAATTATTCGGTTTGATTTGCCTGTTACAGAGCAAATACTACGTTAAGTCTATACATACCGAAACAGAACCGTAAGCTTTAATTTTAAACAAACCAAATCGAATTACGTTTCGGTTCATGTTCCAAAGGAGAATGGGCATTTTTGAGCGTTTCCGGCCATTAATGAAACTAGTGTCAAATGAAAGATATGTTACTCAGGAGCAACTTTCACTATGGGTGTTTCATTGCATTTAATTAAGAAAAGAAGATATTTCAATGTTAATGTGTTGCAATTGCATAGAGCAATATCGCAAAGTAATTATATTATTAGTGCGTGGAATGCTTTATCCTTACTTCAAAAGATCTCGTGACACTGTAGTAGTTTGTTTTGTGAGATTTCGGAATCTCTCAAGGTCCCGGTACGGTTTTAAACTGAACCAGTATGATATAAGAATCTGAACAGTTTGTTTTAATATTTTTTTTAATATACAGAATTCCATATGCAACGCTTTCTTTCCGCTCTTGGCTTGGTCTCTTCAGGATTATTTCAATCAAGGATTAAAACCTCATGTTTGAAGGCTTTAAAGTAAAAGGCTGGCTGCTTAACGCTTTTTAAACAACAACGCCTGATAGCGTAAACACATCCACATTTGTAGATATTAGTTATGACCACTTAAACGACTTAATCACTTGGTGGGCTATGATGCTCGAAAAAATATGAATAGGCAAAAGGCAACGTTCCAAAGTACCACTCGTATTGGCCCTTTTTTGACGAAAACAAAACGAAGAACATTCGATTACACGCACCGGAATCAAGTGCGATTTATAGCTTGTCTATATGCAGTAAGCAGTATGCACTTTGCTTATACATACATACATTCATTTTTTTTAATATTATGCAGTTTGATATAGGGGATATTACGGAAAAAGAATTTATTGTTGATGTTATATGACCATTTTTGTATATAAAATATTCTTAAGGACCTTTAGATTTCTTATTGCACTCTGCTTTCCTATTTTTGCATTGGTAAGATTCCAGAATACTAAGTAAAACTTAATTGAAGTGTTAAAACAAAAATGCATTTTTTCGTTTTTGAGGTACATACACCACAATGAAAAAATTTCTGCGCGGTGATTGTAGGACAAAAGCACATCCAAATTTTACAAAACCATTCTTGCCCATTCTCCTTTCAGATGTAGCGATTTATCGCCAAACAGATGATTTGATATTTCATTTGGTGGCATGAAAATCGATTTGGCGACGCGACGTACACAAAACAGGCAATATTTTTAGCTTTTGGTGATTTTATTTTTTTTGAATTCAATCTTTATATTTCTTCTAAGTTTTTACTTGAACTTAACATTCCTTTTATAATTTAATATTTTGCTAGATGGAGCCACCGTAGTAATAAATCTGAACGCACTCCAAATATCTTACATTTGGTGATTCCGCTTTCTAAACCTCAAAACCTACTCATCTTCAAGGTTCAAGCTAACTCGGTTTGAGACAAATTTATACCCGTTCAACTACGTTTGAGCTTGTTGAGGCTTTCCGGACAGTAAGGCAATGTGCAAACACGAACAAAATTAAGGTGTGCAAAAATTGCTTTTATGTGACGACCAACTGTAACTGTAGGCAAAATTTTTATTTTTGTGTCTGAAATTTCATTCACAGTTCTTCAATCTTGATTCTTGGGTGGGTTGTAGAACCAGAAAAGTTTAAATGTCGATTTTTCTAAGGTGGGCAGTTCATTTTTTAAGGTGGGCACTGCCCACCTCCGCTCCCCCCTTCCTACGCCTATGCATAAGCCCTTTCGTTTCCCTATATGTACATCACTGTGACCAGGAAACCAGCAGAGTCTAATGTAATGCTACATGCCAAGAACCCTAAGATCTTCGCCACAGCAAGTTATATGCTTCGAGCGTATCCCGCTGGTAGAAATAAATGGCTTTCATTGCTGCACGGCTGTCAATAAAGAGGATGATACATATCAGTTCGTGGTATCGCTATCATTAACATTTGCGTAGCTGCTTTTGTCACTGCTCAGTTTGGAAGATGCTGCAAAAGTCCGGATGTCTGAAGGAGCTAGCTTGTCCCAGAGTTTCCGGGAAAATTCCTGCATCAACTACAGTGTTAATCTTAGAACCATCAGAGAAGACAATTATCATAGATTCATTACGGAAGGGTTTGTTGTTGGGTGGTTGAAGGTTGGTTGTTTTGCCACTCCTCTCTACTACGAAAAGAGGTAGTGAGGGGTCTGTTGAAGTTTAAATGAGTAGTCTGTACAAAGATTAATTCCCTCATATCTCTGAAGATTCTGAGTATGGCCCGTTGTGCTTTGTTTCCAGCAGTTTGTCTGGCTTACCGCAAGGCACTGTATGCTGCCGATTCTTGCACGAATAGATCTAGGGGTCTCAGGTTCAGTATCGCTTCCAATCCCGCTGCGGGGGTGGTTCTCAACACCACCGTAATACCTGCGCATGCTTATCTTTGAACTTTTGTCAAATTTTCAGGTTGGTTGCTTTCTTAGTCGCGTTCCATCAAACTAGATTACCGTAGGTTAATATCGGTATATTGCCGTGTACATCCACCTGATAGTTTTTGCGTTCGGTCCCCAGAATATTCCAAAAAACCTGTTGTAGGAATAGAAAGCGAACATAGCTTTCTTTGATTTTTCTTTAGTGTTTCTTATAGTATCACACCCAGGTATCTAGCCTTTTTTTATAATTTGCGCGCACTAAAGGGGTTTTGACTACCCTTAAGATGATGAGACACAGTGCGAGCGATCAGGAAAATAGGGAAGGATTCAAGAGGATATACCAATGCACATTGGTTTTGAAGCTCTGATTATCAAAATGGAAGGGAAAAACAGAGCCTGGTAAAGCATTCCACATTCGTGTTGTACGGCTAAAGAAAGAATTTCTGTACTTGAAAGTACGGGGCATTCCCAAAAGCGCGAGTATAACAGTTGAATTGTTTAAGGGGAGGAATGCAACTACTGGCTATTTCACTAGAACATTGCTTATAAAAATAGCGATAAAATAATGAGATGAAACATGGCGGCGATGTTTCAAAGTTGTAATTGTTTGAGTATCTATCACCTATCATTTTTAAGGCTCTATTTTGTATTCCATCTAACAAATTCAAGTGAGTTATAGGAGCACCTGCCCAAATGTGGGAGTTATACTCAAGCTTGGGTCGGATGAAGGCCTTATAGATTATAGCCATCAGAAGGGGAAAAGAATTTCTTACATCTTCGGAGAGAACCTAAGCACTTTGCAGCGTTTTTGGCGACGTTGAATATGTGATCGTTCCACAAAAGGTGATCTGGGATGCACATACCCAGGACTGAGAGCTGCTCAGTTTCCTCGATGCTCATGGATAGCGCCATTGAGGGTGGGTTCTGCTTCAGCGACAGCAGACAGCATTGGGTTTTTGAAGCATTAAATTCAACACGGTTTTTAATTCTCCACTGGACAATGCTGTCAAGATCAGAATTTAATGAGCTTATCATACGGTGCCGTTGAAGTTCAACATCGGAAGGACAGGGATGTGAAACTAGGAACGAATATGAAAAGCTGAGGGTGCTATCGTCAGCCTGATCCGAGATTTTGAGTATGTGTCTCTTCGATTGATGGTACTCTTAATATTGGTATTTGCCTTCTGTAAGTGAAGAGAATCAAATCTGTTTTCAATGGATTGACCACTAGACCACAGTTCTTTATCTGTTGACCTTTGACAAGGCATATTCCATTTGTTCACTTAGTGGATGGGAATTTCTTCTTAGCTAGGTATGCAAATCAATTTACAACCCGATCCCGATAGCTCACACCTTAAATACTTGAAAACATTAAACCATAGTATAGCTACATAGAACAAAAGATCAAATACACACTCGCGAACCAAACGTGCCATTTTGTTTTCATCCGCGTTAAGTATAGATAGGCACAGGTGGGTATGTTTTTAATTGAATTTACATGACCTTTCCACAAAATGTGTGGCATAGTTAATAATAATGTACTCAATACCACTATCTACCTCCTCTTGAACATGAAATTAATTAAGTAAATTATGCAAAAAGCTTTGGTTCATGTTGCGTGAGTTCATTGAATTTAAAGGTCATCAAGGTTTTCCCTTTTACACGCAGATTAAAAAAAAAACTCTTGCCATGAATGTAGTGTAAGCTTAATCATCAAATAAAACAATTAGTAAAGTTCTTGAATGTGAACGAGTGAATGTTAATGTTATTTAAAAAGTGTGATTTTTAATAAAGATTACACAAAAATGGTAAATTAAATTATTTTTGTGTTATTATTCATTTAATTTATTCGGTACTATTTTAAAAGAAAGAGTAGTTCACAACTGGCTGAGCCATTAATTAATTCATCATAGACCGTGAGTTGGAGGGAGTTTGGTATCCAAAATATGAACACCTTATTTTGGCCTTTGGAATATGCAATCGTTCAAATAGACGGCCCGGCTTTGTTGGGCGGCGTGCTTTCAAGGGCTGATGTCCAATTTTCGATGAACCTGCCATATCAGGCTAAATTTAAGAGATCCAAGAATCAAATTCAAACAAATTTTTAATTTAATTAATAGTCCAGTCATATTGTATTTTTACTATGCAAATTGTAGGGTAGTTTTGATTTGTTCGCTTTTTTATGTTTTCGGGGGGTGCTGATACGAATCTGAGGTTTGCCAACAAAATTTCGTGACGCAACATGGAAAAAAATGCAAAAATGCTTTTGTTGGGAGATTTTCACTAATGGCTCGAAAACCAACTACCAATAGTTCGAAAACTACATCAAAGTATCATTAAAAGTATGCACAATTTCCAATAAATCTCTATTTAAGGTTTTTTTTTCTGGGACAACCCATTTGGACTCAAGCGCTCGTTGAAAATTGACGTATTTTTTGCTATTTTCGAAAATCCACTCGAAAGCACTAAGAAATTACTTTGTGTGACAAAATTTTAATTTTTGTCTGTAACATGAACCAAGATATACTTTTCTGATGATCTTTGATGCGCTGAGTTCCTTGGAATTGCTCTATCACGTCACGTTTTTGAGATATTCGAATCTAAAGATTCAAAAACTGCGTTTTGTATGCAAATTTGGGGTTATATTTTTTTCTCGAGATATTTTTTTTTTCGAAACAAATGTTTATGGTCATTCGAATTAGGTAGTTAGACAATAACTAACGATTTCTCGAAGAAGAATGGAGGTATTTGAAAGATTCAAAAAGAATTTTGAAGTAAAATGTTCATGCCTCAGAATGACCACAAACAAAAACTACTACCAAAAATAACCCCAAATTTGCTTAAAAATGCATTTTTTATCTTTCGATTCGAATATCTCAAAAACGTGACGTGCTAGACCAATTCCAAGGCCAGATTCGAACTCAGCGTATCAAAGACCATCAGAAAAGTATATCTTGGCTTATGTAACAGACAAAACTTCAAATTTGTCACACATAGTAATTTCTTAGTGTTTTCGAGTGGATTTTCGCAAAACAGCAAAAATACTTCAATTTTCGACGAGAAGAGGATGTAATTATTGTAATTGTGGTTTTCATGAGCTTGGGTCCGTTTTAACGTCTGTCGATGGCATTTTTATTTTAATGAAATCAAACCCTTTCAACTGCAATACATTTCAAGGAGTCTCCTCTTAAATTAAAAAATACATTTACAAAATATGTCAATTTTATCACGTTTTACAACGTTTGGATGAATTGAAAATAGAGCATATTAGAGGAAGAATGTATACTAAAAAATTAAAGAAAATTGAATTTAATAATAATAATAATTTTTTTAATAATAATTTTTAACTATATGTCTGTAAAACCTAAGGTCTTTTAAATGCAACCTGAATTGCACGGCACTAGTTAGAAAGAGTAGGAGGATAGGAAAGATTTGGCACAGCGGATTGAGATCAAGGTGTTTACTATCTCATTAAATCTCACGGGTGGCGTCCAGTTAAGCTGGGAGAATATAGAAAAGAATGCTGCCTAGAATGGGGCCCGAACCCACACCTCTAAGTTAGCAGTCAAGCACTACATCCACTGCACCATTGCCACCCGCAAACAATTAAATTTCAAAATATTCCCGAAAACTTACAAAAGAGGACCTTTACCCCCCTTCCTGCTTAAGGCTGGGCTGGGGACTTAAAGTATGTTAAACCTGGGGTCATCCCTACTTAATAAAATAATAACCGAGAGAGCATTTTTTATTGCATTTATTTTTCCTTCGTTGACTGGATTATTTCTTTAAAAAAAAACAAGATGTTTAAATTTTTGAAAATTAATTTCCAAATTGTACACTACTGGGCAAGTTATGCATTCGTGAAAAAGATCGTACTGGAGATTTTGATAAGACTTGTCATTACGATAATAGGGAAGACGAAAAAATAGGGTCCCAAAATGGGTTACGTACGAATGATCGAAAAAAAAATGTCGACTAGTTAAAATGTCGTCTTTTATCGACTTTTTTGAAAGTTAAAATACAGACTTATTAAAATTTCGACTGTTTGAAATGTCGATTTGACAAAAAGTCGACTGCCCTGATAGAAGTCGAGAAAAATATCGACTTGTCGGAGTTTTTCCCATTCAGAAAAGTCGATATAAAATATAAATCGACATTTTAGCCAGTCGGCATTTTGACTTGTCGATATTTTGTCTGTCGGTCATTTGAAAGTAACCTAAAGAACAATGCTCACTCTGCCTTAAATGTTTGCACGGAATAACTATAAACTCAAGAATCATAAATTCTTGTCTGATTTTTTAACAGGAACTCAACAGTTTTTTGATGCTGTGGAAAATTTAAGACTATGTTTAAGACACAAGTTCTTATTTGATTCTTATAATAATTAACTTATTTAGGTAGTTATTAATTTTATATTACCTTTTGTTTAGCTTCAAGAAAGTAAGATGTTTTATTGTTGTATTAATATTAAAACAATAGGCAATTAAGACGTCAAAATATATAGGCAACAAAAATTAAATTACAAAAAATGCGATTTATTGAACTATGACAATGCTATATTAGATAATAATGATCTGATCAAAATGTCGACTTTCAAAATGTCGACTTTTAAAATATCGACTGTTAAAATCTCGATCACTGTCGACATTTTGAGAATCGACTTTTTGAAAAATCAACATTTTAAAAAGTCGGTCAAATTTGTGTCTTTATTTTGATCTGTCGGTCTTTTAACCAGTCGAGATTTTTTCTGTCGAGATTTTTTCTGTCGAGATTTTAAAAGTCGATCTTATGGAGTCGATATTTTAAAAGTCGACATATCGTACCCAATCCTCCCAAAATACTGTCTATCTGACGTCTGTTAAGTTAGCAGGGCAACTTTCACCCACGCAAATGGGACCTTGACAGGAATTTGCCGTTTTTTTGCATTTCTATTCCCGATTTTGTAGTTCGCCAAATAAGGGTGTTATTTAGTGACCTGCTAACTTCACAGTGAAGTTAGCAGGTCACATGGTGTATCTCAGAAACCAAGCGTGCAAGGAATTTGCAATAAGGCTCCAAATTTGCAGTTTTTTTGCATTTCAGCGATAAGATATATTCAAAATTTGAAGCCCTCAATTTAAAAATTTCCCAAATTTGAATTCAATATGAAGTAAGTAGGTCACATCGTGTATCTCACGAACCAAGGATGCTAGGAACTTGCAGTAAGGCTCCAAATTTGCAGGGAGCCGGTGACATCAAAAGTTCCGTCATCGCGGAAATGGACATAATATACATATATCATTGGAAAGGTAATTGTATGTACTTTCAGAAAAACTTGGTATGACAGGTCCTAGCCTGTCGAAAGTATCTGTCATACCTGTTTGAACGATGCAACCTCTGTTTTTTATAAAATGCATTGTGCCTTTGTATGTATGCTATTTATTTCGAAACTACTGAATAGATTGAGCTCAAATTTGCGGGGAATATATTGTATATACCTTATTTATCTTATTTTTGGAAGTTCGTAGGCTGTAGGGTAAGTCGGTCGAATATGCCAGTGTGGGTAATATGCCACCTTTCAATATATTGCAGTTCTAAGTTGATGTTGGCAACGCTGACATTGTAATTCGCTCAGTTACGCTGAGTTTTCTGGGCACACGGATGCGAAAGTTATTAGGCAGTTTGGTTTGGAAAATATTCATGAAAGTTTAAATTCGAGTGTGTTTTTATTAAATTGAGTGAGATTAAAACCGGTTTTTTTTAGTGTTTTTTAGTGCGATATACGAAGGTTTCTTCCAAGAAGGTAAGACTAATTTTGTGTACTTAATGTTTGTTTGTGTCTAGACTTGATATGTTCCGTTAGTTTTCGGTCAGGGATACTTTTATATTTTTTCACGCTTTGGGGTAAAATGCCACGTTTGTTTTGTACCAACTGCATTTTACCCACCAAATTGGCATATTACCCCCTTTGATTTTAATTTCTTTCAGATACGATAAAGATGGACCCAGATGTGACTGGGTGCAATGCTCCAATTGTCACAAGGATGCACGAGGACTCTCTCCAAAATGGAATCTGCCCGATATGTCCCATCGATTAAATGCCATATTAAATGTTTGCTGGCATTTCACCCCTTGAGAAGTGGCATATTACCCTCACGTGTGGGTAAAATGCTACTTTTTAAGGTTTTTTTAAAACTTCATTTGCAATGAATTAAAAGTATTAAAGTTATGTTTTTATTCCTTTATTTATTAAATAAAACAACAACCTAACTACACTAAGAAAATCTTTTACTTAACTTGTCATTTACTATTTAATTTCAATTGTTTACTGTTAAGTGTGGCATATTACACCGACTTACCCTAATAAGCTATTTTTTTTAGTAATCACGGTTCAATAAACAATAATAAAAATAAAAACATAAAGTCTTATCTCAAAAACGCTTAATTTTTATTGGGTACCCGGCGTGCATTTTTGCCCCTCCTCAAAAATCCAGTGAACTGATTTTAACCAAACTTTGCAGAAATAGTAAACAGGTATACACAAAATATTCCCTGCAAATTTGAGCTCAATCTATTCAGTAGTTTCGAAATCAATAGCATACATACAAAGGCACAATGCATTTTATAAGAAACAGAGGTTTCTTCGTTCAAACAGGTATGACAGATACTTTCGGCAGGCTAGGAACTGTCGTACCAAGTTTTTCTGAAAGTATATAAAATTACCTTTCCATTGATATATATTATGTCCATTTCCGCGATGACGGGACTTTTGATGTCACCGGCTCCCTGCCTAATAGGCTAGGTCAAAATTTTGAAGTCCTTTTTTTTTGGAAAAATTTCATTCTGACCTGCTAACTTCACAGTGAAGTTAGCAAGTCAGTAAGAAATTTTTTTCAAAAAAAGTACTTCAAAATTTTGATCTAGCCTGTTCTTAAAATGCAAAAAAACTGCAAATTTGGAGCCTTATTGCAAGTTGATAGCATGATTGGTTCCTGAGATACACCATGTGACCTGCTGACTTCACTGTGAAGTTAGCAGGTCAGTATGAAATTTTTTTCAAAAAAAGTACTTCAAAATTTTGACCTAGCTTATTCCTGAAATGCAAAAAAACTGCAAATTTGGAGCCTTACTACGAGTTCCTAGCACGCTCGGTTTCTGAGATACACCATGTGACCTGCTAACTGCAAAATCGGGAATAGAAATGCAAAAAAAATGCCAAAAAAAACTGCAAATTACTGTCAAGGTCCCATTTGCGTGGGTGAAAGTTGCACTGCTAACTTCACAGACGTGTTTATCTGTCTGTCTGCTACATCCTAAGCGGCTGACGCTGAATAGATTTTCATCAAACTTGGTACATACCGTTTTTGGTCATTCCCCCACACAATTTTTTTCATTTTCTTAAACCAAAAATAACGGTATCTGCCATACAATTTGTTTTAACAATTTTACATTATCGTATTTTTCTCAAAAACGGCTCCACAACTTTTCTTTATTAATCGAACCTCCCAAAGAACTATTTTTTTAATTTTCGATTTTCTTTAAAACCGTATGTTTGATTTCAATAATTTTTGTATACAAAAGCTTTCAAAAGCTTTTTGAAACTCGAAATTTAAGAGTTTTTTAATACTTTCTAAAATAAATTTACATTTATGAAAAAATAATGGTACCTTCCATACAAAAGTTAAAAAACCGCAAAGGAAATTTTTTTTTTTTTTCCTCAAAAAAGACTCTTACGATTTTGATTGAACTTTTTCCATATACTAAAAATAGTGTGATCTACTACGAAAACTTAGTAAACTGTAGTACCTCGTGGCATGATGGTTAGTGCGTAGGACTGCCATGCCGAAGGTGTGGGTTCGATTCCCAGCCGTGCAACCTAAAAACAGAAATGTTTTATCGAGGTACTGCCTCTTGCGAGGAACTGACAAATCCTCCAAGAGTATACTTGTCATGAAAAAGTGCTTCTCATTTAGCCGTTCGGACTCGGCAGAAAAAAAACTGTAGGTCCCCTCCATTCCTATCAACAACACGCACACAGGAATGGTTGAGTGGTTGAGAGTTGTAAGTCACTAGGCCCTGGTTCTCCACGAGCTGTTGCGCCACCCAATTTATTATTTATTTACGAAAACTTATAAAATTTTACACGTAGCAAACTATTTATAGTAGGTACCTCTCATAGAACTTTTTTTTTTTTATTTTCTCACTATCCTCTAAACGGATTTAGATGGTATCTTATATGCAAATTTCGAATAAGATTAAATAATACTGCATACTAAAATTTGCAATTTTTTTTTTTTTTGAAAATTCGATATCTCAAAAACGGGTTGACATTTTTCTTTAATTTTGTTTTTATGCACATGCACATAAATGTAACCTTAAATATGTTTTAAGAATTTTATATAGGTATGCATAAAAATTAGTTTTTAAACAAATTGCGATCTTAAACTTTTGTCCATACAATCGCATTCAATCAAGAATTAAGATATGGGAAACTTTTTTCACCTCAAACTGTCAAAGGAGTTGTTTAAGCTAATTTAAATATCGTATTTCATGGTTCTCTAAATTTTTTTCTCATGATTTTCATGTTTTTATATACAATTTTTTTAAACTCTTACTGCCTTGAACATAAGAGCAAGTACGTGTGACCACGTCGTGCATATTTGTTTGTATTATTAATTTAATTTCAAACAAACATTAACAACCAGATAGTCCACGAACTTTCATTTCTCAACGTATAAGAAAATAAAGAAACTATTTTCCTCGCAAAAATGGGGAGAGATATAAAAAAAGAAAATAGTTTTTTTCCTAATTTTTGTTATTAAGTTGGTTCCGTAGTTTATTATATTTGACTTGAACAATAATAGTCCCAGAACCACCTAATTTTAAGTGTTTGACTAGAATATAACTATCTAAAACATTTAATATTAAAAATAAAATAATATGTAGGTAGGTACTGAAGGTTTTGACAAAATCCAGTTCGAAAATTTGTTTTAAGTTTAAAAATTAGTTTTTTTTCAAAAACTTTACGTTAATCAACAAAAATTAAATATCGAATTTCCATCTTTGAAAAAAATCTACAGCTTGACATTGTAAGTTTTGGCGTCCTACTCGTATTTTTATATTTTTATTTATTTTTAGTTCTAATTATTTTTTTTTGGATAAAGGCCCCTCCTGCCTGAACAGGAGAAAATGGACCCTTTTGCCACACGACTTTTTTCTTGTCTGAACGGTACCTACACACCCTTTGCTACCTGTCGCAGCTATACTACGAATTACCCTGAATATTTAATAAATCCATTTAATTGTTTGAGATTTTACATTAGTTCGATATTAAGAGACATTTATAATCGTATAAATACATAGTTCTCCAAACGTCAAGGTAATAAAATAGAGGTAATCATCAAAGGGACTTTCCATTTCCAGTACCCAATTTCTCAAGTGAAAGATAGCTATTAGAATGAGCTAACAAATTGCACTGAAACCGCATTTTCAGACAAATAGGAAGAAATTCACCCCACTTATCTAGTTTTACTGTCGCAAAACTACAATAAAAAAGGCAATTTTACACTCTGGATTTCGACCGCATCATGCACTTTCGAATTAATAGAGTCATATTGATGGAAAATTGAACCGTCCTAATTTTGTGAGCCTTGGCCCCTCTTTTTTTCAATAAAAAGACAAGAACATTATTATTGAAAATAAAATCTAAAAAAAAAGCTTTTAACAAAAGCTTTTTTCTTCCTTTATCCAACTGCATAATTTAATCTTCATGTTGATAGACAATTAAAATGTATCTAAGCATTTTTGTCTGCGGATACGACTCTTGTTCGACCATGACCTTCGGCAAAAATGATGTTTAGTACTTTTAGTGCAATAAAGCTTTAAAAGTCAAGAGTTGTCCTATCCCATAGATTTTCCTCATTACTTAACTTCTGTAATATTAATTTGAGCACTTAAGCTTTGCTCAAGGTCGCACGTAGTGGGTGGCAGTGACAGTAGAAGATTATTGATACACAAGCTCGATGATATAGATTCATCCATGAGATTTCTGTTTCATATTTGTGTTCATTCAGTGAAGATATTTTCGTTTATTATGAATGTGCTTAAGGAATGGGAGGGGAGTAAAAATTACTCCCCTGTTGTAAGAAACATTTTTACTATTCCAGGGATAAAAATATCAAGCACCCGAAAGCAAACACAAAAGCTATTAAGAGCGGGAAAAACAAATTCTCCGCATGATAATGAAAGCCTTTTTCCTCAAAGGGAGATATTCTGACTTTTAGTCCTGATATGTATCTGTTCTGTGTTGTTTATTTTTTCCTTGGATGTTGTTGTTGTTGTTGTTGTCGTTGTCCTAATGATGATTGAGTGGTCCATATTTCATAACTAAGGTTAACACCTCTCTTTCGAAATTTGAAGCCAAGGGTATTTCAAATTACATCACGTGTATCTTATTGATGTAATTTTTATGCATATGGATATGATGTGAAAGTAATATGCGAAATGATAGATATACGGAGATCCTTATATGATGTTATGTTTTGGTAACTTGTACACTGTGTAGATTAATGTGTGTGGTGTTGTAATAATTTTGAATGACTGATATTTGTTGTATTAAATTCCTTATCAGGATTTTTCGTCTGAATTATGATGATGGCTCCTTGGAGTACAAGCTGGCTGGAAAAGGAGATATTATCATTATAAGTAGAAGAAAATTGATTTTCCTAAGCATTTTTTGATTTTTGAAATATAGGAAAAGAGTCTGCATGTTAAGCCATGGGTATAAATGAGTCTTGGGATTATGATTCAATTAAAGAGACTGCATGTTAGACTTTAGAGAGTCTAAATGAGTTTTGAAATTATGATTCAATATTCAATAAGAATTTAACGGGGCGATAAAATGGTTCAAAGTTACTCCGATACCGATAAGAGGGAAAACGGAAAAGTTAAGATACCATAATTCTAAGATAAAAATGTAAGAAAGATTTTTCCTAATTTTTACATATTTGTATGTACGGATTTTTTAATTAAATTCCTATGCTGATTGTTAATCAGTGTTTGCATTAGATACCTAGGAAAGAACTTACGGTAGTTCAACTAAACGGTTATTGGAGAGTAGAAATACTTTTTTGGGACTGGCTATTGGCTGAACAAATGCTTCATAGACTTAGAAATTAGCTGTATATAAAAATATAAAATTATGCGTTGATAGGATGGAGGATTTTACTACATAGTGTAATATCGAATCAAGACAGCACATTTGAAGCTATTTTTGAAAGCAGCTCTAATGATGTATAAGAACATCTTGGCAAAAAACGACTTCAATGCCTTTGACCGTTAAAAAAGATCGAAGAACATAACCTGTAAATATTCAGAGTATAAGGGCTCAAAAGCAACGTCAAAGGTATGTTTCCAGATCATTGATCTTAAAAGAGCTTACCTACAATCAGGTACCTGTGGAACCAAACGACATCTACAAGACTGCAATATTAACACCGTTTGGCTTTAATAGGTTTATGCTCATGACACCTGGGCCAAGAAACGCGCCTTATTGATGAGATTCTGCGAGGACTTCATTTTGTTGTTGCCTTCATTCATAATTTTTATTTATTTACTCAAATACAAGTGTGCACATAAATTTTTAATTAAATCTAAACTTATACATAAATCTATGGTGGGTTTTTCGTGTGGCTAAGGTTTGTATATAGACATACAGAGAGATTTTAAGAGAGTGTTTGGAGGAGTGGAAGTCGAAAGAATTTTGCATTATTTTGGAAGTACATAGCATGCGGGTCATTGGTTCGTGACACTTACTCGCCTAAGATTTCTAGGGTAAGTGTGCAATGAAATTTTTTGGAGAAGCGTAGGGCAATTAATACTAGCAGCTAAAAGCTGATGAATGAATACAATGTCGGCTACTTTGTGAAGTTTATAAAGGGGTTGCAAATTAATAAGCTGAAGACCATCGTCGTAGGGTGGGAGATGAAGCGTATCAAGCCAGGGTAGCCCGCAAAACGAAGAGATTTTGTAACGTAGGGGTCTGAAAATTCTTTTGACCAGCGCTTAACGAAAGAAAGTGCAGAGTTAGCTCTATTAATATATGTATGTGGTAATGTGAGATCTAAAATTAAGTTCTGTACCACAAAGAACTTCTAAGTCACATAATGAGTCCACTACGGTAACTGCCTCATTGTTAGTAAAGTATGAACGAGGAGGGAGAGGGAAACGTTTATGGGGGTACGTCAAAGCTTGAAACTTAAGCCTACTACATACTTCCCCGTGAAGTGAACAATCACTAGTGGAGAAAGTGATTTTTTGACATTTCTCACTGGTACAGACTTGCGAGTGTTTGTGAACATTTGACGTTTAAAACTACAGTGCCTCCAATGAGGCTTTTTTCTATTGTAATCAAACTGTCAACTGTTCACCAGGAGTTCCCGTGCATTTTGCACGGGAATTGCTCGTGAACGAAAAATTCCCACACAGCTTCACGAGCACGTTCACGGGTGAACAAAAATGCAAATTTTGTATGGATTCACGACATGATTCACAAGTATGTATGTACTAGGCTTTACTAAGATTAAGTTTCAGAAAGTTCTTCTGGCACCAGGTTTTGTTCAAGAAGATAGGAATTGGAAGGAGCAAAAATGTATCTATAAATAAATTTTTTTATCACCATGATAAGTAGAAATTTTTTTTAATAGTCTAAATGAAAATCAGATGGCTGAGATGACTTCCCTGCGGAACACCAGAGGTTGCAAGAATAGGGTTAGATTCGATTCCTCTAAAGAAGATTTTGTACTGACGATCGCTTTGATTGGATCCATGCAATGAAGGAGGAAGGAAAGCCAAGTGCTTTAAGTTTAAAGAGAATAAGGCTGTGTGAGTCAAAAGCTTTGCTGAGGTCGGTTGCGATGACATCAATTTCATTTCCAGCCTCCATAGCTCATATAGTACGGGAAGCAAAATCAACCAGGTTTGTAGTAGTTGATCTACCGCTAAGAAAACCATGTTGATTAGGGGAACAAATTTATTTGCAATAGAAAAGCATATTAGACTTTTTTCAAAAAGGTTAAGAATACACGACAACTTAGCTATGGGGCGGTAATTAGATATTTTTTTCTTAGTGCCTTTTTTATGGATGCAGGAAAATTTCCAATGAGAAGGAAATATCTTTTGTGAGATTGAGAGCTGGAAAAGATTGGTCAATGGCTGTTATATACATAACCTTGAGTCTATTAACCTTATCTTCAATGATAGAAAGGGAATGTAAATTGAAGAAAGTGAAGTTTGGGTGCAGGTGTCTTAGTAGGAAAAGTAATCTGAGTCTGGTAGTGATGTGTTATCAGAAAATGATTGACTAAACAATTGAGCATATAAATTAGCGAACACATTTTTTTTCAATTTCTGTTAGTGTTTTTTGAAAAGCTGTATCTTTGTGACGAGTAGTCGTACTGAGTTGAAACAAAAAGCATTCTACAGCTTTATGTTTCTTGTTTTGAGATTTGTTTGCAATTTTTTTTGAAGTACCGTTATTGGGTTATATTAATAAGTGACACTAGACAAAAAAAAATTAATTTCTATAATTTTTTTTAAGGTCCTCATTTCTAAAGATACATTTTTTTAATTCAATCAAATGTAATGGTCAGATACCTTGTTTATTCAGCTTCAATTTAATTCTTTGAATGAAATAAGATACTTTTAGCTTTGATTACCAATATCTCAGCAAAAAATAACGTTCTAAAAAATTTAAATACAGTTTTGGAAATTTGAGAAAGTGTTTTACAAGATCTTTTAAGGTTTTGTAGAAATTACTTTTTTTTTACCGTTCACCGTTAGTGTAAAAAAAGTACTAAGAACCAACTTTTTGTGGTCTTTTGGTAAATCTTATTTTTCTTTGCAAATATTGATTGCATGGCTTGTGTTGGTATGCAAATTTCTAGACTTTTAAAGCATCAATATTCCTGTAAATTTTCAAATTGATTCATTGAACCGTTTTTCCTCACCAAAATGTTCAATTTTTACAAACCAGGTAAAGGAAAACAATGCGTAGTCGTCATCAAAATGACAAGAAAACCACAATTCCAGTAAATTTTGTTCACAGCTTTGCATTACTTTGATACTTTTTTGGCTTGAAATGAAATAAAAAGTACATTTAACAAAAAAAAAAAAATATTTCAAAAATGTTTCAAACAAAAAAACTTGAATATCGTGGGTGACTGTAAAATTTGTTTTCTTTTGGGCATGTAACGCCAAACTTTTTTCGCGCTTAAGCCCCACAGTTCCCGTACAAAAAAATCTATGAAAAAATATTTTCGCATGTCAAAAATGATTGAACTGAAGTACAGAATTATTTTTTGCATGATTGGTTTACAGTTAAATGTAAAAAAAAACCATAGCTGTCATGCAAAACAATAGAACGGATATTGTTTCGCATGCGAAAAAAGTGTGGTGAATAAAATATATTTTGTTCGATAGTTCAATAAAAAATATATAATCAGCTCAAACCAAATAGCA
The DNA here is from genome assembly GCA_963921185.1 of Dasysyrphus tricinctus. Classification (NCBI taxonomy): domain Eukaryota; kingdom Metazoa; phylum Arthropoda; class Insecta; order Diptera; family Syrphidae; genus Dasysyrphus; species Dasysyrphus tricinctus. The sequence continues at coordinate 192,270,759 of OY992531.1, read as the reverse complement.
TGCAAATCGTTTTTGCTCCCAAAAATATTTTTTTTTTACATTTTTAGGCCTATAGTTAACTAATTAAGGGTAAATTAATGACTCAATAATTGGTGGGTTAAAATATTTTTCGCCTTTAATATTTTACAATTTGGTGCGCATAGTAGGTGGAAAATTGTTTTGAAAATTTTGTTCGCATGGGAACTGTAAGCTATTTTAAAATCACACCCTTAATATACGTATAACTAGATTTTTTTTGTCCATATCATACGGAGGCGTTGTGCCTACAGTTTTTTTTTAAGTGACCCAAAAAAAAAATGTTTTTTTATGAAGAAGTGTGAAAAGTGATGAAAAATAACCAAACGGTACTTTCTACATTATACTAATTATGCAATTTTATTTGAAATGTATCCCACTTTCAAGAGCATAAGCACAAAATTCTATTTATAAAATTAAGAAAGTGTAAGACGATTTTATAGTTCAAAAATTTTGTGTTTCAATTTAATGTTTCATGTAGTGTAGTCAATTTAAATTTTGTATTGCTGAACATGTAAAAATAAAAATATAAAAATCAGGTATATCTTTTTTTATCTATTATCGAACTATCAAAAAATAAATTGAATTCCAATTAATAATTATTAATTAATTATTAACTGCAAGAAAATCGAATTCAGTGCATTTACAGAAAACCAACATCAACAGATCGTTACATAACCAATGATTTTTTGGCTGTATGCGCAAAATGAATCATTGGTTATGTAACGATCTGTTGATGTTGGTTTTCTGTAAACACTGAATTCGATTTTCTTGCAGTGGCATATATCAAATCTCTTGTTCAAATTGCGACAAAAAATACATTGGACAAACGAGAAGAGCTGCTGAGACCAGATTTAATGAACATCTCCGTTCGGTAAAAAAGAAAGAGATAGACAAAGCAATAGCTGCTCACATTTATGATCCAAAAAATAAAGAACCACACTCAATTTCATCTTTTGACAGTAATTTTAAACTTATAAAAAATGTAAACAAACCACATAAACTAGACCCATACGAATCAATTCACATATACCTAAACAACAACTTGATGAATTTAGAGCCGGGACCAATTGATTCTCATTTATTCTACGTCATCAAGAAGAAGAAGAAATAATAACAACTGTTTTTCATTACTCTTTTTCTAACTCTCTTTATTTTGTTTTACTTTCTCTTATCTCTAATTTCTACTTTCCTTGTGATCTCTTTGTACTTGTTTAATTGTCGCTCGCTGATGATGGGATGGTTCCGCAGCCGGGAGCGTAACGGAAGCCCGTATTTCAAAATCCTGTTTCTTAAAATCCTGACAAAAAAATATTTAAAATCCCGTTTCGAAAATACTGTTTTTTTTAAATCCCGCTTTTAATAATCCCGCTTTAATAAAATCCCGTCTCTGCAAAGCCCGCTTTTTAAAATTCCCTTTAATCCCGCTTAGCCCGTTTCGTGATTAAATAACTACAAATGTATAACTCACTAGGTATTGTACTCCCATATGATTATTTATAACCTAGCAGAAAATTTAAAAAAGAAAAACTAATATTTTAAAATAAAGAGCAATATCAAAAATTATGAAAAATAGTAAAGCAATAAGTAAAACGGATTTCCTGCGCCGTACAGCTCACAATATCAAACTTTAGTGCAGTCTCTTCTTATTTGTAAAAAATATGTTCTTTTATGAAATCACTTTTTTGTTATGTTGTATGTTCTTTATTTGTTGCTTTATTGTTTTCGTTAATCAATAAAAATTGTTGATCAAATATTTGTTTGCTTTGTATCTCTTATCTTAAGACTTGACGCCCATGAACATAATGTCCTTTACACTTTATGTCACCCCACCATCCAGAGCATTAGGCCGCAGTATATATTTAATTCCGCTTTTCGAATCAACACAAGGTGTTTTATTTTATAAATCACGCGATTTTTAAAATAAAACACCTTGTGTTGATTCGAAAAGCGGGATTATAAAAACGGGAATTTAAAAAACGGTATTTTGAAAATCGGGATTTTAAAAGCAGGATTTTAAAAAAGCGGGATTTTAAAAAACGGTATAAAGAAAAACGGGATTTTAAAGACGGGATTTTAAAAAACAGGATTCTCAAAAACGGGCTCCCGTACCCAACCCTCCGCAGCCGAGAACCGAAATGCATACGTATTAAAAATAAAAGTTTAAATTAAATAAAAAAAAAGTTGTTGTTTTTCAATTTTGTTTTAATTTTTTTTGCTTTTATTTGACGATATTTGCGGTCTATAAGGTGTAAAAACTATTTTTTAAACCATTTTTTAACAATTACTTTTGGCAGTGATGCATAATGTTTACATTTGCGAACTCGAGGCTAATCTTTGCTACAATCAATATTAATTAATCATACTATTATTTGTTGAAAGAAATTGTTTTTGAGAACATTAAGAACAAGAAATTTGGTTCCATGAGAGATGCCATTAAAATAAAAATTAAAATTAAAATGGGCTCAACTCCATAATGGATTTTGCCCAGGTACGATAGCAAGGCTCATCTTTGGAAAAAGAAAATAAATCCTAAAAAATCTGTTGACAGAGACAAGTTTTTGATTTTCCTGGCCCTTGGGTGGGCCGCTTCGAGTTCAATGGGTCTTTCGTCCTGTATGAAAAGTCTTCATGCAGGCCTCAATTTGGGCAAAAGAACCTATGTAACTGCTTTAGGCGGCCTAGTTAAATGTTTCCTCCCGCAAAAATGAGCAGGTTCCTTTTCCTTTGCATTACCTACTTGGGAAATTCTTTAATAATAAAAAGTGGTAGAAGGAGTTTGACTTTACCCACTTTTAGTACATACCTACATTCTTTACTTTCAGTTTTGTCATACTTTTTCTTCAAGAATTTTCTAAAAAAGACTTTACCTTTTCTTTTCGTGGCATAACGTTCCTAGTCCATTTTCAGCCTTGAACCAGAAGATCAATTCAATACGACTAATTCGTGCATTTTTAAATTATCTACCTACATATGTGTGCATTTATTTTCATTATATTTTGAATATTATACATAGATAATGTAAAACAAAACAAAATTAATTCTAAAAAACAATTAAATAGAAATTAAACTACAAAAATATTTCACCTCAATAGTGACATTCTATTTTAAAGTAAATATCTATGCATATTTTTGATTACATTTCAACCGCCTACTGATGTTCTGCAACCAACATTTTTACAAAAACCAAAGCTATTTCAATAGCAACTACTATAACTCCATGATAATTAAAATCCTCTTTTGTATATGAAAACGAATCCAATTAGCATGTATTTACCACAAAATTTCAGCAGCGTACATTTTGCTTACAATTAGATTCAGATTTTTACTGCCCAGCGCCAGCCCATTCAAATACCCCAGAGTCCAGAATATACCAGAATATATTCACAATTCAGGTTGAGCTCTCCGTCTATTTAAATAAATCAAAGGCTGAAAGCTGAACAATGTTCAAAAAACCCACACTTTTGTTGGAACTATAGCTATCCCTATTGTAGCGAGCCACCACCTTTATTGTTTTGAATCTCTAAAACATTTTGGTATTTCCCATGCAGCTGGTTTTAATAGGCTTAGCAAAATAATATTTTAATGCGATTTTCTTGCTTCGTTGTATGTACTACTATATAGCTGCTACATTATGTTCCATAAATTGTTTTAGATTTTCAGTCTCAGAGGAGCGCTATTATGAGATTATTTAAGGCAAATTATGGAAACAAAGGCTAGGGAATGTATTGAATTAGATTTTATTAATTGAAATCAGATTTAAGTAAGATATGAGATCTAAGTACATACGTAAGTCGACTTCCTCTTACCATAAAAAGGCACTTCCGCATCTAAGCCATTTTGGGTTAGCAGACTTAGTAGTTTAAATCAAAATCTGTAAACATTTTGATGCCTGTGTACATTCAAATATGTTTTATTTTGTCTGTTCTTCTTTATTACATTATTAAACCAATGCCAAACCATTTTATAGCCTTGAACCATAAAAGTAAGTACGTAAGAACCAATCATCTATTTAATTGTTTATGAATTCTCTACCCCAGATTCATACATCATACTGACAATATCAAATGGTAGTAGGATTCAATGATAAATACAAAAAATAAGGAACCGAATTTTCGTCCACTCGATTAACTTTCTCAAGCCCCATTGCCTTACCTCCAAATGGAGCAATCCAAGATATAAAACTTCTCTTGAAATCAGTTGTTAGAGTGTGGGTGAAAATTCTTTGCTCCTTTTGAAAGATGAATAAATATAAAAGAAGGTATAATCAATATCTTGCAGATTCCATGGTTATACGATGGGGACATTGTTGGAAGGTTTTTGTTCTCTATGAGAGATGCTTACATTAATAATAAAACTATTTAAATGGCGCACAAATTAGTAAATCATTTTTTTGAAATAAAAGTTTTTGGTTTTGAGAAATAATGGAAGAGAAAATATGTGCATTTTTAAAAGATATTTTATTCGAAGCCATAATAGTGCATGCATTAAAAGTTCTATTCAGTGTAAAAAGTTTGATTATATTTCCTTAGGCTTAGATGCAAGGATTACAGTTTAACATAACATTATTTTAACATTAATTCTTAAGCCTAAGGCTTTAATCCGTCAAAGGAAATTATTGAATAAACTAACATAATATAAGTGTGTGCTACTCCCTTGTTGTAAATTGGCTTACTTTTTTAATCAATTTTTAAATTAAGAATATTTGAAATGGTATTAATTTTCTTCTTAACTAATATCCTGGTAAGAATGTTACGTCTTTGAATTAATTTAACATAAAAAAGTAGCCAGTAGGTCGGTCCTATCTTTCTTTTTTAAATATATATTATTAAAATTCTAAAATTCCATAAAATAAACAGTACCTACACCCCAGACGATGTACATTTATTTCTGTGGTATTTAATAGAAACATGATGAACCCATAAAATAATTTGCGTCTCTAAGTCTACTTTATATAGAGCTAGAGCTAAAACTTAATTTTTCAAAGAACATGTTCAGTTCATGTTTATAATTATTTCAAATATGAAAAAGATCATCCATTCCGTTCAGGATCTATAGCTCAATGATAAGTGGACATAAAGACGCAAATTATTTTGCACTACAGATTTATATTGTAATCTTTGATAATAAAATAAAAACAAAATAAAATAAAATACAATACAAAAAAAGTACGCATACGCCCGAGTGTATCTATTATTTTTTTGGTACTATGATGGAAAAGTGCAACAAAGTAGGTTTCAACAATAACTAACTCATGTTGCATCTGTATGTCCAATGTATGTATGTATATCAAGCTAGAGCCTTAACGGTCATACCAATCTGGTTTTAGGAAAAAGCGCCCAAATCAATGAGGAAATATCGCTCAAAAAACACTGAATAAATTATTGATGTAATTTTTTTTTCTCTTCCGAGCACACCTCACTTAAGTAAAACTGACATTTGGTGAAATAGGAGGGCCAAAAAGAGAAAGATGATGGTTACATTATGGGTGTGTTCCCCTTTTCTCGGTACGGAAAGCTACTTTTTGTTGGTTTTTGATATTAGCTTCAGTGCCCTTCCGACTATTATAGTTCTATCTTTACATAGATATAATTGCTTAAGCGACTGCAAAAGAAGGAAATATATGTATTACCTTAATTTTCATGAAACATATCATAACCCTCTTCTCAATTTCGTATAGGTACTTACAGTAAATCCTATTATCACCCTGATGCAAGTAAAGCAGAGAAAAATTACAATTTAAATTTCCTAATAGGCCGTGCTGCGTGAGAATTTCGTATCGCACGAGCTCTTGGCGCTAACGTGTACGCCCGTGGACCGCATCCGCATCGGGAACGGTATTCGTAGTTTGTGGGTAGACGCCTCGGTCTCGTCTCGTCTCATCTTAGTCTCGTCTCAGTCTCGTCTCAGTGTCATCTCGGTCTCGTCTCGTTCCACCTTCCTAGGGTCTGTCTCGGTTGGACTTCGGGTGTTCTTCAGACTTGAGTAGCCATACAGAAAAGCTCCGCCTTCCTAGGGTCTGTCTCGGGTCCTTTCTCGTAATGCTGGTAGTAACGATGATTCTTCTTAAATTTCATCACCAGATTTCACCAGTTCTGGGTTCAGTGAACAAAATTCAATTCAATTCCTTTCCGTCACGTATTGGTCTCGTCTCGATCTTGTCTCGGTCTCGTCTTGGTCTCATTTCTTTCTCGTCTCAGTCTCATCTTGGTCTCGGCTCGGTCTCATCTCGGTCTCGTCTCAGTCTCGTCTCAGTCTCATCTCGGTCTCGTCTCGGTCTCGTCTCGGTATGGTCTCGGTCTCATCTCAGCCTCGTCTCAGTGTCATTTCCGTCTCGTCTTGGTCTCGTCTCAGTCTCGTCTCGGTCTCGTCTTGGTCTCATCTCGGTCTCGAGAGTTTTTATTACTTCAAAGGAACAAAAATTAAATGCTAGACTTGGTTGTACGTAATTACTTCTGTAGTTGAACTCGACCAACTCTGAAAATTTCATCCAAATCGTAAAAGCCCTTTCCCAGAAAAATAACTAGAGATTTTGAATTTAATTTATTTTGTGGCTTGCAGATCCTTTTGTTCCTGAATGCAAATTAAATAAGAGATATAATTGATAATAACTGAAAAATTATTTTAAAAATGCATTTTTTTCTGCTAGACCAAGCAAAATCAACGAGAGGCTCAGTAAATTTCAGTCCAAAAAACACGGTTTAGATTCAGTATTGTTTCCATTGATCTGAGCTGATAAGCGGTTAGTCTCGTTGTGATTTCCGATACCGATACCAAACGAGACCGAGACTTTTCTGGAGTCAGAAGGAGTATTTTAATATCAGCAGAAGTTTAAAATGATTATTTTATAAAATAAACACTTGATTACTCAGACAGTGTCTAAAAAGACTAGACGCTCATAATTTCATTCAATTTATACCTGCGATATATTGTAGGTTAGGTAATAAAGGGCAAGTTTTGGATTTGAGTAGAGACAAAATGGGAGGTATTAGACTTTATGATGATAATGATAACGTCTCTCCGTACTTCTTCTATCAACGAATCTGAGGTTTGCCAACAAAATTTTGTGACGCAACATGAAAAAAACGATAAAATGATGCAAAAATGCATTTATTGGGAGTTATTCAATTTTGGCTCGAGAACTACCAACTTTTCAAAATTTACATCAAAGTAAAATTAAAAGTATACACAATTTTCAATAAATCCCTATTCAAGGTTTTTTTCTGCAACAGCCCATTTGGACTCAAGTGCTGGTCGAAAATTGACGCATTTTTACTATTTTCGAAAATCCACTCGAAAGAGCTAAGAAATTACTTTGTTTGACAAAATTTGAATTTTTGTCTGTAACATGAGCCAGGATATACTTTTCTGATGGTCTTTGAAACTTTTTTTTAGGCAAGAAAGGGTCAAGACATGCACAAACAAAATGCGGAGCAGAAACAAAAGTCTTTACTATGGCATATTCAAAAGGTGATTTTTGTTAAAAATTTACCATTTCTTATAATTTTTCACAGTTTTGGCCCAATAGCCCTTTTTTCGGTAAAATAAGCCAAATTTCATATTGGTAAAAGTTTTTGAAATCAAGATTTTAATCAAACATGATTTAACAACTATAGAAAATATATAAAAAGTACGTTAGTTCGCAATTTTGTTTTTCGGGCCTTTATTAATACATTCAGACTTACAGACAGAACGGCTGGTCTGATTAATATAAGACTTGGTACTAGGTGCAAGGAATGTTAAATTTCTCATGTTATGCCAACTAAAAGGCTTTCGGGTTACATCTTCGAAAAATGATAAGAAATGGTAAAGTTTAAGTGACTATAGCTCTCTCAAATTTTCAATCAATATGGATTTTTCGACATATTAAGGCTTTAAGACTTTACTTTATTTTGTTTGGGTATGTCTTGAGGGTACTTTTGCTCCGAAAAAAGTTATGCGAAATTTATAAAATCTTGGCTTTTTTGATTTTGTTTATGTTGGTTTTGTTAACTTTTCCCCCTTAAATTTATGAAATTTTTAATATTTCCATTTCGATAGAATATTTAATTTTGAACAAAAAGTTTTAAGGGTAAAATTGTCAAATTTGGCTTGGTAACCCAGTTATACCTACCAATAATATTGAAAAGTGGCCAGTGTGACAATTCTCTCAGAAACGCATAGGTGTGTTAAGTATAGCAACTTCGGGTTTAAGCATTCTTTAGGGCCAAACAAACATATTCAATAATAAAAACCCTTGCACGTAAATGTTTCTTTTTAAAAGGTAGATACAATATTCAATAGCCTAAGCTACAATAACTGGCACCCTACAGTTGAAAAAGGAACGAGTTTTATGATACGTTTCATTTTTCTATAATTTCTTTATTGCATAATTTTTATTATAGATTATAAAAAAAATTCGTGGCAGCTCGTGAAGAACTAGGGTGACTTAAAACTCTCAACCATTCCTGTGTGCCCGTTGTTGGCAGGAAAAAAGGGGAGCTACTACTTTTTGTCGAGCCCGAACAGCTAGATATGTAGCCCTTATTCATGACAACAGAAGCTTTTGGAGGATTGGTCAATTCCTTGCAAGAGGCAGTACCTCGGAAGAAACACTTTTTGTTTTTAGTTGGTAATTTTTATTAAAAAATAAAAAATAAGAGCAAGTACGTGCAAGCAACCCATTCGTACATTTTATTTATGTTAAATAATGCGTTCTTCTTAATCATATAATACAGACCTTTATCCTATATGTGGATTAATGAGAAATTATCATCCTTCATTTGTTATACAGATGTCATGCTTTATTGTTTTTATTTGCGTCTTGAATGAATTAAGGACATTTTTTTCAATTTTTTTCAGAATTTTAAAAGGTCTCTACTCAGAGATAACGGTGATTATGACTGTTGGTGCCATATAAATCCATTACGTAGGTACTTCTTAGGTATGTATTTTGTTTTTACAATTTTCAATTTGAAGAAAAGAACATTTTTCAATTCATTTTATATGCAAACATTATTTATAAAATTCGTTTTGTAATTTTTTTTCTGTGAACTTGAAAAGGTCTTTTATTATGTACAAGGTATAATTTAAAATGCTCCTTTGTTGAATAAAATTCAATTCATCACAGGAGGATGACTTCAACAAGCAATTTCATTTATTCTATAATTTTTCTAGACCATTAAATACATCCTAATAGAAATGCACATTATAAATCTTAAGCGTAGGAGTGACGAAGTTCAAGAAAATGTAAATTCACTTTTTTTTAGCGGAGGTGTAAGCATGTTTATTTTTGAAAATAGAATAATTTCTTTTTTTTTACTAAATCTACTTGAATTAAATGCTTGTACTTAATTGGCAAAATGTCAAGCAAAGGAAAAGATATTTATTTTTAATTTTTACAAATAAATTTTTGCAGCTTAATATATGTAGGTAGGTACACAGCTCTCTAAAAGTACTGGAGAGTGCTAGGACTCCACTTCAGCCCAAGGCTGAATGAAAGGAAAACCGAATGGATGTCGGGATTACGGGCTAGTTTAGGTTAGAAGGGGTGATCATACGGCAAGCCGAAACATCTCACTTAGATCTCAATGGATCCATTGTGCTCCCCAGGATGTGAGAAATTTAGGAATAGGAGGGAAAAAGGAGGGATTAAGTGGAAGTTTTTGGAAATGGGGTGCCTCCCTGGGCTATCCTGTGCTTTGAATGAGTTTCAGGAAGTTTTTTAGTGGCAAAAGAGAGACGTCGTCGCCCAGTTCTTCGAAAAAATATTCTCCGAGGGCTGATTTTCTTCTTCTGGCTAGGCTGGGGCATTCACAGAGGAAGTGAGATGAGCCCTCTTCCACCTCTTCGTCCTGACACCCTCTGCATAAGTCAGATGTGCCGATGCCCATTCTACTCATGTGGGTTCCCATTGAGTTGTGACCCGTAAGGATTCCTACCAAGAGAGACAATTGAGGTCTGCTTAGCTTACGTAAGTACTCATTACCATAAATGTCGTGGTGACCAGGGACCCATCGAAGAGTGATTGAATTTGTTTCGCCAAGCAATCTCAATTCACTACGGCAGCCATCAACTAGTTTTGACTTCGTGACAATTGACGAAATGGCTCTGATTGCCGCCTGGCTATCTATGAAGATATCAATGTTTTTGTTCGTCAGTTCACATATTGATAGGTATTTGCAAACCTCGCAAACTGCAAGCACTTCTGCTTGGAAAACGCTGCAGAAGTTTGGGAGCTTCAATGACATATTTACGGGTGGATTGTCTGAGAAGATGCCCGATCCTACCCCTATGTCTGTTTTGTCTGTCAGTAAAGACCGATACATGATTTGCGTTAAGGACCCGGCTTTCCTTCCATAATTTCCTTGTCGTGATATCTGTTGTTGCGACTGGGCTAAAATCTATGTACGGTGAAATATTGTTTGTTTGAATGTCTGTGTCAGTGAAGTTCATTATAGTTCTGTGACCATAGTGGCCCTTTTTCCAATTTTTACACTCTTTAAGTCGTCGAGCACTTTTGGCCGCCAAATCCTTCGTGAACAGATCGAGTGGGGCAAGTGAGAGGAAAGTTTCTTTAGCTGCGGTTGGCGTGGTTCTTATGGTACTACCTTGTTGTGCCTATACATGCCAGTCTCTGAATTTTTGTCATGGCCTTAAGATTGGTTGCCTTTTCCAAGGCTGGCCACCAAACCAAACACGCCTACGTCAGGAGAGACATTACAATGGCTGTGTACATCCAATGAATGGTTTTGGGGCTGGGTCCCCATCTCTTGCCAAAAATTCTACTGCATGTGTAGAAGGCTATTGCAGCTTTTTTTTGTTTCATTTTTGTTCTCTTTCCAGTTAAGTTTTCGATCGATAATTAAATCAATATATTTGGCCGTACCCTTTAGGTGGGGAGATTTATATTTGGAATATTGACATTAAGTCCGAAGCTACAATTACTGAGCTTATCAAGGGCTGATTGTAGGAGCTCACACAGAAAGGAAACAAATCTTCCTGATGCCATTATAACTATATCATCAGCGTACGCCACGACCTTGATGCCGCTTTGCCCTAATTTAACTAAGATCTGGTTAGCGACAAGAAGTCAGAGCCAGGGGAGATAAGACTTCTCCCTGTGGCGTACCTCTACACGTCCTAACTTTTAGCTTGCTATTACCCATTTCTGCATTAACAATTCTAGTCTGAAGCATGGAGTCAATCCAGTTTGACAACATCGGATCAATGCTGACAGAGACAAGGGCTTGTCGTATTTCTCCATTTTCAACGTTGTTGAAAGCCCCTTCTATGTCAAGGAATGATCCTAAGGTAAATACTTTACATAAAGTGAATTAATTTCTCAATCGTGACGATTGGATTAGCAGACAACCCAGCAGTGCTGCTCAGGGGACACACTTGTCATCGTCTGTTTTCCCATAGTGGGTGGCCTCGAGCAGTTATGTGTTTGACCATACGAAAGGTGGGTGGGTGTTCCTGTCAAATCTGAAAAAAAAAAATAAATTGGGTGGCGCAACAGCTCATGGAGAACCAGGGCCTAGTGACTTACAACTCACAACCATTCCTGTGTGCGTGTTTGTTGGCAGGAATGGAGAGGACCTACAGTTTTTTGCCGAGTCCGAACGGCTAAAATGAGAAGCACTTTTTCATGACAAGTATACTCTTGGAGGATTTGTCAGTTCCTCGCAAGAGGCAGTACCTCGAATAAAACATTTCTGTTTTTAGGTGGCACGGCTGGGAATCGAACCCACACCTTCGGCATGACAGTCCTACGCACTAGCCATCAAGCCACGAGGTACTACAATCTAAGCTTGTATGTTATTAATCGTGTCTCAGAAAACACCATGGTGGAAGAATACATATATGCAAATACATGAACTATGACAACAAATGGAAATGAGTCCCCAGGAGGTAATCTTTTTATGGAAGCCGCACATCGGATTTGGGCGTCAATCAAGACGCTATAATAATAAATGAATCGTTGACAAATAGAAGAAGTCTTTCAGGAAGCGCAAATGTTACTTTTGGCTACCGCATACATACGAAAATCGGGGCATGGAACGTTCGATCCTTGTACAGCGAAGGAAGATAGGAGCAGGTTGCTCAGTATCCTGGGTATAAGCAAAACTAAGTGGAGAGCAAGAGCTGAATACAGATCTGATACTGGGGAAACGAGAATGCATTCCGGGGAACATGAAAGGGAGGGTGGCCAAAGACTGCATGATGTCGGAATTATGTTGAACGAAGAAGCAAGGCGTAGTCTTATGTCCTGGGAGCCTATTTATGCAAGATAAATGACAGCAAGGTTTCATTCAAGAACTCGCAACATAACAATTTATTTATTGTAAGGTGCCACGATCCCACAAATAAAGCGACCGAGGAAGACAAAACTGTGTTCTACACTCATCTTAACTCGGTTTACAGGAGTGTTTGGAGAGTCGATATCATAGTCGTCATGGGAGACCTCAATCCCCCAGCGGAATCAGACAATAACGGTCTAAATGCATGATGGGAAAAAGGCTTGGGGTCACAGAACGAGAATGGCGATTGCGATTTGCTTGTCGACTTTTGTAACGCGAATCGTCTTGTGCTAGGTGGGACTGTATTTTAGCATAAGACGTGCAAAAAAAAAAACTGGGTGCATCTGGACTGTCAAACTGGTCAAACTGAAAAGCAAATTGACCATATCATGATTCAGCAGAAGTCAATGTATGATGTCCGAAGTATAAGAAATGCCGATGTGGGAAGCGGCCACCTTTTGTCTCTGATCAGTCTCAAACTAGGCACCGCTGCCGTACAAAGATAAGCACAGGGTGCAGCAAGGAGTTCGAAGTTCAATACGAATGCTTTAATGAGATGTGGGGTGATATATAAATTGTAAACTGTACCTAAGCGGACGAGAGTTAGAGACTCTTGGATATCTCAAGACACCTTGGATAAAATCGAACTTCCCAAATCGTTGAAAATGCAAATAAATGCCGAAGCAGATGTTCAACAAAAGGGTGAACTGCGAAGCGAGTATGTCGTCTACTACATAAGATGGTCTATCACTGTATGAGACGTGACAAGATGGTGAGGTTAGACGGTCTAGCAGAAAATGCGGAAAACGCTGCAAGAAGAGGAGATATGAAGGAACTGTCCCAAATATCGAAAGAATTTGTCCGGAAAAAAAACCAAGACTTATCATCCTGTAGTGGATGTGAATGGTACACTTTTGGTATTAATTGACGATCAGCAAAACGCTGGTATCATGAGGATTCCGTTGAGCAGAGTGATGAAGTGCCCCAACTAAACGAGATGTGCATGTAATATAGGGGTATTGACAGTGAACCCGCTTCAGAATCGGAAATCCAGAATTCAATAAATCTCCTCAAAAACATAACAAAGCAGCTGGACTCGATGGAATACCAGCTGAATGCCTGAAAGCCGCTCCCGTAACAATGGCTAGTAATCTACATCTGTTGATACATATTATTTGGGAAAACAAAAGCTATTCCAGGGACTAGAAGGATGGGGTGATTGAAAAGCTGCCAAAGCAATGTGACTATGAGAATTGCAACCATTTTCGGGGTATCACCGGTTTGTCCGTTTTCCCAAAACTTATGGCAACCATCATTCTCGAGCGGATAAGGGATAGAATCGAGTCTACACTCAAGAGGCATCGACCATATCAACATCACGGGTTTCGTCCTTGAACAGTCGATGGAATTTCAATCACCGGTGTACCTCATGTTCGAGGATTTTGAGAAGGCCTTTGTTCGAGTTAACCGAAAATGTAAATGGAGATCGTTGCTTGGTAGAGGAATTCCCCCAAATTTGTTAAAGAGTCCTACAACAACGCAAGGTGTTTTGTTTAACACAATGGGCAGCTATCCGACTCCTTCGTAGTGCAACAGTGTGTGAAACAAAGGGATCTTCTATCGCCAATTTTCTTTCTGCTGGCGATGGACAACGTATGGACGATCAGTGTTGGTACAGCGGAGTGACGTTGGAGACTGTTTGAAAGGCTCAGTCTTTTAGACTATGCCGATCGCATAAGTATATGTGTACTGCCAAATAACATCAGTGGGCTGAACGGGATATGCCACACCCTGCGAGTGAAGGGAGAGTCTAGTCGTCGAAGAATAAACAGCGAAAAGACAAAAATAATGCTTACAGCCAGAGTATTATTCCACAGGAGACGCCAGTGGAAGAAGTCGAACAGTTTACTACCTTGGCAGAATTGTTTTTGCAAATGGCGGTACGGATCTGGACGTTAAAAGTAGAATTAATTAGGCTAGTGCAGCCTTTGGTACTCAGTCCCCAATTTGGAAATCCAGTCAAATATCCTTACGCACTTAGCTGAAATTCTTCGAATCCAATGTCAAATCCGTGTGGTTTTATGCTTGTGAAACCTGGAAAGTCCCGGCTACCATTTCGAGGAAATTGCAGGCTTTTGTGAATCGTTTTCTTCGCCCTAAAAATTCGCTGACCACAAATAATATCAAACAAGTAATTGTGGCGCAGGACAAGTCAAGAGCGGCTGGACGTCGACATAAGAAAGCGTAAATGGCGTTGGATTGGTCACACACTGAGGAAACCGAACGATGCAATTATAAAGCAGTCCTTTGAATGGAATCCTCGGGGCGGGTTGGAAGCAGGAGAATAAAATGGAAATCGACTTTCTTAGCAGAAGCAGAGTCCTAGAGAAAGACGTGGCTACAATTTAAATACCTTGCTACAGACTGGGAAGGATGGAGACGTTTTGCTGACACCCTATGCTCCAACCGGCGTTACATCAGTACACGATGATGAACATACTTCGATACTTGGATTGATTTGGTGTATTTAATTCAGGGTGAACAATGAATCCTTGCTAGCTCCCTCCAGCAACAAAACACCAAGCTGGTTCACCTCGTTCAAGGAATGGTTGGTCTTCGGTATTATTGAACCTGGTCATTCTGCAGCTCTATGAAAACAAACTATTTAAGTAAAACTAATTTAAATTTGCTTCTATCAAGGTAGGTGGATGGTACCTACTATTCGTAACTCACTTAATGTTTAAGAAAACATTTTATAAAAATTCGATTAACGAAAACCTCTCAAATTTTAATTAATTTGGAAAGAGGTAATACACACTTTTTTACTTTTTTGCTCTTTATAAACCACCGCGTCAGGAATTGAAAGTTAAAATTTTTCGAATTACAAAATGAAGTTTTGGGAAATAAGAAATAGCAGTTTAAATTGTGTGTTTTTTTTCTTCAAGGACACTTTGAAAGCCATATCTCAATCCCCTCTAAATGATGTATGTCCTTGAAATTGTTTTTTTCAATCCTTTTCTGACTAATCGCAAGTGATACCATATAATCTGATAACCTGATAACAATGATAACACAAACAGTTCAACTATCCCTTTTATCCATTTAACTTCAAGCTTCTGACCCTTCCATCCAATTTTTATAGTATTTTTTCTCCATGTGCAAGGAATTGAAATATAACCCAATCTGGGACTATTACATTTCGTCTTTCAGGGTCCCTTTTTTAATGTTTACTTTATTTTTTTTTTATTCTAGAAAATATATTTTTCCGTTAACAATGGACGAGAAAATTTATGATTTCACATTTTCATTGTTGCTGTTGAAAGAAACGAATATACCACTATAGAAGCAGACTTATATCCTTATCCGTTATAGTTTCACTCTGGGTCTGGGTTGTCGTTATAGCATTTTTTTTTTAGATTTAATTTTTAAATTGAATTTGGCAAATAGAATCCTTTTGTTTTTTAGTTAAAGAAAGTTTTTCATAATATTTTTACAAAGCAATAGTTTTTCCCTTGGGAAAGTAAAACAAAAACAGAATTCAATGAAAGCTTGGAAGTTGAAAGGTTTGTATATAGGTAGTCGTTGGATGCAGAGAAACTAGATGCGGATTGAAAGGCTAAGCTTAGTATGAATAAGGGAAAGGTTTTGTTCAGAGCCCAATGTTTAAGAATCTTTGTCAGCGGTGGGTATATCGTTTCATGATATAATTTTACCTAGGTACATACTACATAGGTACCTTAAAAGTTACCAAGAATGTTACCTAAGTGTTTTAAAAAGTGCGTCCATCGATTGGGGACTTCGTCGATATTTTGAAATCATAAAAAAATAGCATTTTGAGTGATGGCACAGTTCATTATGTGCATACCTTCGCATACTGCATATCTTCGTATAATTTCATTATATTTGAAATTGGTTTGTCAACTAGAGATGCAGATGAGACCTCTTACCATATAAAGAGAGACATGACTCATCCTTTATTGCTTGGGCCGCCAATTTCTAAAGCTTGTCTAAAGTGTTTTAACAAATCAACACAAAAATACACAAAAGCACAAAAACACAAAGGACGAAAATATTATAATATCTTGAGAATGGCATCACAAGCATATAGTGCGATGAAATTGTATACAAACAAAAAAACATAAACACTTCCTTTCCGAAGGATTATTTCGCAAAAAAAAAAAACAAAAATAGAAGAAAATTTGCAGGAGAAAATCCCTAAGTTCTTCGCATGGCTTTGAAACGAGTCCCTGGTGTGTACTTTTATTTAAAGGAATCATCGTGCTGTGAGTGTGTGCTTATAGAAAAAATTGTTGTGACTTTCATCTCACACTTGACTGCTGCCATTTTCAGTTGCTGATAGAATGAAAAGCGTTTAGAATGGCACCCTTAAGATTGCAAGAAGAAACACATCACATGTATGTAGGTTAGGTGCTCGTATCGTACGTAATTCGTGTTTTCTTTATAGAATATTTCCACTTGAATGTGTATGTTTTCTCAGTGAGTGAAGCTGAATAAAATTTGAAAATGACATATTTTGCTTATAATTTGTGTTATTGTTTTGTTTGAAAGTTTCAAGAGTTTTTCATTTGCATTTCTTGGAATCGGGAACAGGAAAATATTCAGCCAATCAAATGGAGTGCTTGGACTTTGGAGTGAAAAAGAGGTTCTCCGAACAACAAAACGAAAACGAAATTATAATCCCCACTGGCGATGCATTTATTTCAAATTAACTTTGTTAACATCAGGTGCCCCTATAGAACTACTATAGGGACTCTATACATCATCGTCTGAATAAAAAATGAAATACACAACTAGATCACACGTTCTCGGCTTTACTTGCGAAAGGGCAAGTTTTGGATTCATGCAATAAAAATAAAAATTTTGTTTTCATATTTTTTAAGTTTTTAAGCTCTACATTCTAAAGTCTAAACTAGCTTACGAGTTGCTTATACAATTAAAAAATGATTTAAATGCGTTTTTTTTAAATATTTTTTCCATAATTACTTGCATATTGTAAGAATTTTTAAGTTCCAGGCAACTTAACATAAGAGGAAGTGCGTGCGATCCAGTCATGCATTTTATTTAGTTCAAGGCTAACGGAAAGCCTTGCTTGGTTAATGTATTCATTAGTTTCCTGAAGAAAGGCTATCTTCTGGACTGCACCTACTACAGAGACATCAGTTTCTTTAACATAGCGTACAAGATCTTCTCTGCGGTAGAAACAAGTAGGTGTAGTTAACCAATTTCTGGTTAATTATACCTGATTTCTGGTTGTTATTATTCAACTCGGTAGATCAGGTTAACTGTTTACCCAGATACCTGATTTTAATGTCGTGTTAAATAAACGATGGTTGCAGGTAAAATCAGCTCGACACCTTTGTTAATTTAACACTGCCACAAAATAGGAATCCTTTAAATTTTTCCTGCAAATATAGTAAATTTGACATAACTCAATATTCAATGTCCTGTAAATTTAACGTGGAAATCTGATTAATTTAACATGAAAATCAATGAAAATTAACAGGTTTCAATGTAAAATCAACCCTGTATCTGTGTCATGAATCTATGCATCTAAGAGCCGTCTCTGACGTTGCCTATCGCTCATATCGTAAAGCATTATTCTGAAAGTACATATAGAAATTTATTATATATGTATTTATTTTAATTTTAATTTAAAAATAATTTGTTATACTTACTTCAGTTTTGAACTGGGAGACTTTCACACACGGATGTAGGACTCATCCACTGGGCCAATTGCCTACACAAAAAACTGGTTCCAAATATCTATACCTTAGTTGAAACTCATTGGATGGCTTGTGTGTGTCTGTTTTAACACTACCCAGCAAACATTTTTGTGAACGTTCATAGAACATTCAGTGAAAATGAAGAACATATATTCGAGGACCACTCACTTCTGTGAATCAAATGTGAATATACTCAAATAGTTTAGTTTAGTTTAGTTTTTAAATGATTTTTTCAATAGTTTTGTCTAGCTTTCATTATATGACATGGCCTACGCCGTCTGCCAGTCAGCAAATAATACTTAAATAAAAATGTAATTTTAACAATGTTTTTTTTTTTTTTTTTTTTTTTTTTTTTTTTTTTTTTATGTATTATAATTTGTTTTAGAAGAGTTCAGTGAAAATTCGTGTTCTATAACTCAATGCTATTTTAACGTATTTGTACAAATTCTCCCAGTCAGCTCCTCCATTAAGGATATCGACAATTTCAGTCTCATTCAGATAGTTCTTTCCAAAAACACTTCGCCTAGTTTCTACAAGCATAGGACATCTACCCACAAAATGAAACACGTTCTCTCTTTCCCTAAGGTTGCACAAGTCGCAGGTTTCTTGTAAATCGCTCCTGTGAGGTATATGATTCAGGGGGAGTAATTCTCCTCGTGTTTTTAAAACAAGTGACATGAGGTCGGTTGAAAACTCCTCCCTGAAATAATTATTAGCTGCTAAGTTGTAGTCAAGCTGCCCATAAATGTTTCTGTGAAACGAGCTTCTGGCTTTCCAAATAAAATCTTCACGTTTTTTTTCATCCACTAAGCTGATTAGGTTGTAGAGTTGGCTTTTCCACGTGTCAATCGATTCATCTTCAATAGAGAGTGAGAGTCCACAGTACTGGGCTAAGTTACTCCAAGACTCAAACCAAGAAATTTTCTTCCTGATCACCAGCATTGTAATTTGCTTAGGCAATCGTCTGTCATCCATTTTAATAGTCTTAGGTACATAGTCAACCTGCATTTTAAGAGTTGAAATAAACAACGGCGAAAGACCTGTTTCCAGCAAAAGGATATGGTTAGCCGTACTGTTGGGTAGTTTCAACGTGCGCTTCAAAAAGTATCTAAGAACCTGCTCCACTTCTTCGAATTCTTTGTGTCCCCAAACTTGTGCAGCGTAGAACATTATTGCTTTGGCCGTGGTTTTGAAAATTTTATATTTTGCTTCATATTGAACATTTCTGCTGTGCATCACACTTCTCCAAGTCGCATTTAACGCATTTTTCGCCTTAGCTAATTTATCTGTCATGTGGTTCTTAAGGTTAAGATTTCTACAAATCCGCATACCAAGATAGTTATATTCACTAACGATTTCAATGTTATGCTCTCAAAACTTCCAATTTTCGCTGCGACAATTTCGACCTCCTCCGCTGCGAAAAATCATAACTTTTGACTTGTCGAGGTTCACCTGTAGTCTCCATTTATTGCAGTACTCAAACAATCGATTTATCATTAATTGGAGACTTCCAGTTGACTCAGCAAGCACAACGATATCATCTGCGAACATTAGCACTTTTACTAGAAGGTCTGGTGAAACTCGAGCTCCTCCTTGTAGAATTTCTTCGATGTCATCAATAAACAAAGCAAAAAGTAAAGGGCTTAGGCAGCAGCCTTGCCTCAGCCCTATCTCTACTAGAAACTGATCAGATACTTCGCTTCCAAGGGTCACTGCAGAAGTTGTTGTGTCGTATAACCGTTCCAAAATATTTCCAAACTTTGTCGAAATTCCTTTATTATAGAGCTTCAACATCAGTGCTTTTCTGTCTATAGTATCGAATGCGGCTTTGAAGTCTATAAAAAAAGCGTAAAGTTTCTTTTTTGATCCCATAAATACCTCAGCTATATTGGTAAGCGAGTAAATTTGGTCAATTGTAGAGTAATTTTCTCGAAAACCAGCTTGTGACTCACTCAGCAAGTTATTTTCCTCTACCCAATTATAAAGACGTTTGTAGAGTAGTTTTGTTAGGACTTTCATCGATGAATTCAGCAATGATATACCTCTGTAATTAGCAGATACTCTATTGTCGCCTTTTTTGAAAATTGGACAGATGATAGCTTCTTTGAAACAGCTTGGTATACTAGCGCTCTCATATGCGTGGTTTAAGGCTATTGTTAGGTATTCTACGAAGAGAATTGTGCTGAATTTGTAGTACTCTTGAGGGATTCCGTTTGATCCTGGTGATTTGTTGTTTTGTAGCTCATTCAACACCGTTTGAACTTCTAAACAAGAAAATGGTGAATCAAGCTCATCGTTCTGTTGATAAGGGACGGCATACTGAAAAGATGAGGAAAAACTATCTTCCGTCAGCATTCGAAAATGTTCTACTAAGCTATCAATATTGAGTGGTGGGGCGACTTGTTTGTTTGATTTTTTGTTAATTTCGCGAACAATCTTCCAGAAGTCAGCTGTATTTCTACAGCCTGCAAGGTCTCGAGCAATTTTCCTTGAGTAAGTTTGTCTTTTACTCTTTAGTAATTCTTTGTAGGTTTTATTAGCGGTTAGATATTGTTCTTTGAAATAGATGTTGTCGGGGTATCTTCTAAACAATCTAAGCCAGGCAAACGATCTTCTGCGTGCATCCACAGTCTTTATTGAACCATTTTTCTTTGTAGTGGTTAGTGTTGATATTACTTGTTTTACATTGTACTGGTATCGCTCTTTCAACAGTTTCATAAAGATCAGACAAGTTAGGAACCTGGAGTGAAGCATTTCCTTCTCGTAGAAGGAGAGCGCAATTTAAAGCCACTGCATAACTGCTAGCATACGCATTTTTCCACTTATATTTTAATCGTGTAGCTGACTCTTCGTGTTGTCTCCGGTTTAGGTTTAAGGTGACTTGAATCGGTAAATGATCAGAATGTATTGCAGTTATAACTTCGAATTCATCTAATAGATCATTCCAGTCTCCCGACACCATTGCATAGTCGATCACAGAGTTTCCGTGTGGGCCTATAAACGTTAAATCACCTGATTCATCTCCATCTGTGGTACCATTACAAATGCTTAATCCAAATGAGTTACAGAGATCAATAACTCTTCTTCCTTCTCTATTAATTACGCCATCTCTAGAACAACGGCTCCTATCAGTCAGCCTATTTTCGGTTTCCGAATCTCCTGTTCGTGCATTAAAGTCACCGATGAGCATGATGTTGAATAAACCGCTGCTAAACAGGCTGTCTTCGAGCTTCGTAAAACAACTTTCCCAGTTATTACAATTTAAGTACACCGGGATTAAATTCAGTTCCTTATGATCCACTTTGATTTCCATAATACACATGTCTCCTACAATCTTATACCGACAGTTGATGTTTTTAAGTTTTTTTTTTGAAGCCCATGAGTATTCCTCCACTTGCTCGACCTTTTCTATTTACTTTACTTGCTTTTAACAACCACATTAATTTATAATCACTGAAACTAGATTCGAATTTGTTAAAATGTTCCTCAGTTACATGTGTTTCTATTAATACAAATATTTCATATTGATTTATAAAGTTTTTAAAATCTAAAATTTCTATCTTATTATTTAAACCTCCAACATTATAACTTAAAATATTTATTTTTACTAATTCATAATTCTGACAGACGGCTTTTTTCTAATTACTTAAATTAACATTGTAATGTGCTTGGGTATTCAACCCTAGATGCAAACTACTCTCAGATGTATTCCCAGCAGCCCTTGATGTTGATGAACCGCAACCAACTTCGCTTGACGTTTGTCGTTGATTTGTGAAATTGGCATTCGATTGTGTATTTGGATATTTTTGTAAACAATTAATATTTTCGAAGAAATTTACATGAAGATTATGTTTTTGGATTATCGTTTCTACAAACTTTTGGTGATCTTCGTTCCATTCCACTGATACATCGTCTATTTTCAATTTATCATCGCGCAGCAACATTTTTACACGGAGCTGTTTGGCTTGGATGTGCTTTCGTAATTGAAGGAGTCTGCTACGCTTTTGCCGTGTCTTCCGGGGGTAATCGCGACTTATCGAGACGCCGGTTCCCTTAAGCTTTTTTACGTTCCTGAGAACTTGGAATGCATTTTGTTTGCTTTTAAATTCGGCCAAAATCGTAACAACATCGTCATTAGCCGAAATCTGTCTCATCTCCTCTGCAGTGATTATGTTCGGTGTATCGGAAATGTTTTTACAAATGTTTTCAGCTTCGGCTAGTGTGTTTCCAGATCCGTTCTTCATTCGAATGATCAAATTGGATTCCCTTGCGGATATTTTTAAGTGGTCAATTTCGTTTTGGAGCAATGAACATCTTTTGCTCATCACATCCACAGTATCTCTCAATTGACAATTCTCCCTCTTAACCTCATTTAATTCTTCGCGCAAATCTGCGATGTCATCCTTTGTGGCAACATTTTTTAAATTCGTAGCGAACAATTTATTTAATTCATCAATGGTCATAGAACCAACTAGGGAAGACATGGTTTTGTCCTTTTTTGGGGTTGATTGGATTTCAAAAGATGTGTCGTGAACTTTTCTTTTATTTTCGTTCATCAAGTGGTTTTAAGTAGTTGTTTTTATAGTTAAACTTATATATATATAGGTAGAACAATTTTTTACCAAGGTATGTTTTTTGATTTTATAAGTTTAAAATGAATAAAAGTCAACGATTTTCAAACCTCACTCGATCTGTAGCTCCTTAGCAACACAATTTATACAAAATTAGTATTTAAATTTCGTTTATTAAATTTAAAAACACTTTTTTATCAAGAGGTATACAATTATTTATCTTTAAGTTATGCCAGAGTTGCCAACTTGACCCATACTCAAATATTCCATCACTTTTACCTCACGCTGGGAAGGGGATTTGTGTTGATTTTTTTTAAAATAAAAAAATATCGAGATTCTTATTTCCTTCACATAATATGAATAAAAGTGAGCACGCACAAGCGATCCTCAAAAGAGGTATATCTTGGGTGCGTCCATTTTTATTCACATAAACTGAATGTCCCTTTCATTTTGTTTTGAAAATCCATAACGGGACCTAGTCGTGCCAAAACTGAAACAAAAGTTATGTAAAGAGGAAATTTGTAACTTTCATTAGATTTGGGTATTGTTATTTGTTATTGTACGGACGGAACTATATTCTTTGTGGCAGTGAAAAAAAAAATAAAAAAAAGATAAATTGAATAAATTCGTACGAAATTAATTCGACCGAATATCACAATAGCCGCGAATATTCCATTATACTTTAGCGAAATTTATCATAAGTTTCATTCGATAAATCTAGGGAAATCAAACTGTTTATGCAGATAATTTTACCATTTTAAAATAGCATTTTGTATAACTGTACTGTCGGCTCGGCAATGCACGCACGATCACTTTCATGTCTGATCTACAACTGACCTATATCTTGATCGTACATGCACACGAGATGACAAACAAAGAGATAGGAGAGAAGTGTATACATACTCACACCCACGCTGCACTCAATGTGTATACTTACCAATGGCTTATTATGACCTTGACACACATATACTACATCTCTTCTCTGTTTATTTTTTTTTTATTTTATGTTTTTTCAAAAATTATCATGGTACATATTTAACTTAAATAATTATAATTTCATTTTCTTACATGTTCATAAATACAATTTTAATTTGACTTCAATATACATTTTTTATTATTATGTAATACACACTTATTATCTGTTTTTTTTTTTTTTTTAACAAATACTGAACTTAATCTTATAATACTTCACAAAATTAACGATACGAATTCAAATTTTTGTTTATATTAAATTATTAAATCATGTTTTTTTTTTTTTACAAATCTTTAATGTGCTTCCACTCTCCCTCAACTTTTTTTAAATGAACAATATTTCTCCTGACAGTCTTCCCTGTGTGGTCGTTCCTAACCTCAATATCTCCTTGATGAGACTTTCCTACCGTGTGCGGAGTTTCGCAAAAGTTAGAACTAAGCTTATTTTGCCTATCCATATTCTCTACATATACTTTGTCACCTATATTAATATCAGGACTACTAGCTTTTCGTTTCTTATCAGCGTACTCTTTTCCTTTTTGCTTCCTTTCTCTGTCTCTATCTCGTACGTCCAAATCATGTACTTTTTTTTCTATAGATTCAAATGCTGGAATTTTGTCTCGGTTTAGCCTGTTAAAAAATAATTCCGAAGGTGTTTTTCCAGTAACGGAATGAGGAGTACTGTTGTACATCATCAAGTACTCGAACAAACTATATTTAATTCCCTTGCCTTCTATTTTGCCTATTTTCAAACGTTTCAAAATATCACTGTTTTGCCGCTCTACCTCTCCATTTTGTTGAGGCCAATAAGGAATACTATTAAAAAGTGTGATGTTACACTGTTTACAAAAATGTTTGAATTCATCACTTATAAATTGTTTCCCGTTATCAGCTGTAATTGATACCGGGAAACCAAGCCTTCTAAAAATTTCACGTAACATATTTATAATGTTAGTGCTAGTAATGCTTGTACAAATTTTGATTTCCTTATAACGACTGTAGTAATCTACTACAACGAAAAGAAATTGGTTATTATTAATTGGTCCCATTAAATCCATCACGACATCAACCCAAGCTGTGACCGGGAGTTCACGCCTCTTTAGTGGAACTGGAGGGTGAGGCATGGCAACCATTGTACATCCTTTGCATGTTTTAATAAGATTCTCTACATCTTTATCAATTTCTGGCCACCATACTTTTGTTCTAAGCCGACCTTTCATAGCAACAATTCCTGGGTGGCCTTCATGTGCAGCGTCTAGGACTTGTTTTCTCATTTGTACGGGAATTACTATTTTACTTCCCCTTAGAAGTATACTTTCATAAAAACATAGTTCGTTCTCAAAATTTTTATATCGTTTTACAGAATCATGCCAGTCGTTATTATAAATGCCTTTCTTTACCCTGTTAATTTCAGGGTCAGTATCTGAAAGTCTACAAATGTCTTGAATTGATGTAGAAATGGGTCTTGACTGTTCAACTATTTCACGTACATATACATCATCACTTATTGGAATCGTGTTGGAATATTCACACAAGCGGGATAAGGGATCCGCTATGTTTGTTTTACCTGGCTTATACATAATTTGATACTGATATGACTGTAGCCTTAACACCCATCTTTCTATTCGGGCACATGGTTTTGATTTGGGGCCAAAAATTACCTCTAAGGGCTTATGATCAGTTACCAAGTCAAATGTTTTACCAAATAAATAAATATTAAAATGTTCTACAGCCCAGACTAATGCCAGAGCTTCTTTTTCCGTTTGGCTGTATTTACGCTCGCAGTTTGTTAAAGTCCTGTTTCCAAAGGCTATTATTCTTGCACCCTTTGGATTAATTTGTGTCAAAACTGCTCCTAGACCCACTGGGCTAGCATCTGCAATTACCTGCGTCCTATCATTCACATCATAATATCCTAAAGATATCAATTTTTTTAATGATATTTTTAGGTTTTCGAATGCTAAATTTTGTTCTGCCAACCAAAACTCTTTTAATTTTACGTTTTTATCAAATCCTTTCCTCAGCAGTTTTTTGAATGGCTCTGTTATTGTAGCTAGGTTAGGTATCCATTTTCCAACAAAATTTACTAACCCTAAAAAACTTTGGAGTTCTGCGATTGTTGCGGGAGGTCTAAATCGGGTTATACCTTCTATGTATTTTTTTAAGGGTTTGATTCCTTGAGGTTTAAGTTCATGTCCCAAAAATTCTATCGTTTGGACTTTATAGATACACTTCTGATCATTTAATAAAACATTGTTTTCCTTCAGGGTTGTAAGCACTAGCTTTAATCGCTTGTCGTGCTCTTCCTCGGTGTTTGCAAATACAAGAATGTCATCGATAAAATTAATTACACCCTCACATTGAATTAGTATCTTTTCTATAATCTTTTGGAAAATCTCCGGGGCACAAGTTATGCCAAACATTAATCTTTTATATTGGTATAACCCTTTTGGTGATATAAAAGTTGTAATATATCTCGAATTAGGATGAATTTCTACCTGGTGGAATGCGTTTTTTATATCGAGCTTAGAAAAATAATTTGCTTTGCAAAATTTAGGTAAAAGTTGGTCCATCGTGGGTAGTGGATGATTTTCGCGCAAAATCGCGGTATTTGCCCGCCTCATATCTACACATAGTCTTATTTCGAGATTTCCTTTCAAAATAGGGACTATGGGAGACACCCATTTAGATGGAATTTTAGCTTCTTCAATTATATCGCATTCCAAAAGCTCCTGGATTTTGTGTGCAACTTTTGTTTCCAAGGGAACAGGTATTCTTCTACAAGGCTGAGTAATTGGTTTAACTGATTCGTCAATAGGAATTTCAACCAAAATGTCTTTAAACTTAGGAAATACGCCTTTTTGGACATGGTTTACTTGATATCCAATCTTTAACACCTGCAGAAGCATAGCTGTTTCTTTTCCCAACAAATTATTTGTACCTCCTTGTATAACGTAGAATGTAGCTCTTTTCGTAATATTGTGAACTTCTATCTCGCTCTCAAATGAACCTAATACGACTAACGGATTTTGACTACCATATGCAAAAAAAATTTTATTTGGTTTTCTTATTTGAATGTTAACTTTAACTTTTTTATTTTTCATGGCCTCCCATGTTCTATCAGTAAGTAAGTTATGTTTACATCCTGAATCTATTATTAACTCGATAGTTATTCCTCCTACTCTACATTCAATTTTGCTGTCCCCATTTAAATGAAAGACATATTCTTTTTCTTCTTCTATACTGTCAATTTCCTCTCTCCTTAATTTTTTATTCTTGGATGAGTCATTATCTGCTTTAAATGTAAATTTTCTCTTAAGTCCTGGTTGTGACTTACAGTATTGCCTAAAATGCCCTAAACGACCACACGTATGACATTTCTTTAACCTAGCCCAACATTTTATGTCTTGAGAAGAGTGGTTTTTACTACCGCACCTACCACATGATTTTATTTCGTCTTTTTTGAATCGATCTTGATCATTTATATTTCTCTTAAAGCTTTCGTTTTTATTTTTGCTTGTTATTTCATTAATTTCTTGTGTTTTTTGTTTATTTTCATACTCTTCTAATTGGTGATTTACAATCTCAAGTGTATTTGCTTCTGAAATTATTTTTTCTAGAGTCATACTGTCGCCAACTGTCAAAATTTTTTTTCTCAATTCTTCTGATAAACATTTTTCTGTAATTTGGTCTATAATATGTTCTTCTACTTTTTCAAAACCACATTTATTCGCTTGGTTTCTCAATCTTACTAAAAATTTTTCGAATTTCTCATTTATATCTTGTTTAATAAGCCTGAACACATGTCGCTCATAAACCTTACTATTTTTTGGCAAAAAATATGCATCTAATTTTTTAATGGCTATGTCAAATACATCATTCTCTTTACTTGGGCTAACATTTGCTCCTGGTAGAGTAAAGAAAATCTCCTGCAAGCCAAAGCCTCCCAAATGAAGCAAAGTTGCTCTTTTTTTTTGCTGGCTTATCGATGTTTGCCGCTTGCATGTAGATGTCGAGAGCCCTTTTCCATCTCTCCCATCTTATTCCCACGGAGGTATTGTCACCATCGATAAGAAAACTGTCAAGATTGGGTAAGGTATTTGACATCCTTCTTTTGGATTTGGGAATTAACCTTGATAAAACAAAATTATTTATATTATGTATCATCATAATGCTTTTTCAATTTAATGAAGGCACTTTTGCACCAATTTAAAATATTTTTTTTTTTTTTTTAAATCTATATATGCATTCATAATACATAATGTATGTGCAACTATCTTTTCAATCCAGGCTCATTATTTTTACCAAATTATTTTTCAATTAAATGAAGGCACATTTGTACCATACTATTTTTCAAATAAATAACGGGTCCCATGTACCGATTTTTCAATTAAATGAAGGCAATTTTGCACCATATTATTTCTTCAATTAAATAACGGCACCTTTGTACCAATTTTTCAATTAAATGAAGGCACCTTTGCACCACATCATTTTTTCAATTAAATAACGGCACCTTTGTACCAATTTCCAATTAAATGAAGGCATCTTTGCACCATATTATTTTTCAATAAAATAACGGGACCTCTGTACTACTTTTTTTTGTAATTAAATGACAAGCACATTTGCACCGATATTCAATTTCAATAATTTTGTGTTTATTTCTCTAACATGATTTTCTTAATGGTCATATCCGTATTCATTACTAAAATTTTCCTAATTATTATTTTCAAAATAAATAAAAATAAGATTTCTGTGTTTTTAATATCATTTTTTAATGCTATACCCTATTCTTTGTTATTATTATTTTTGTTTTGACTTACCAACTGTGTAGAAATGTATAAATAAGTTTTGTTGGACCGTTACCACATTACTGTTAACCGATCGTATTTTAATTATTATTGTTGTTTTTTTTTTTTTCACTTGGTGCACTTTCATTGATTTTTTTTTTCTTTTATTTTATTTTCACTATTTTAATCACTGAATTTATTTCTTTTTATTAATTTCCCGATTTTCCTCGTCGCCATATGTACTGTCGGCTCGGCAATGCACGCACGATCACTTTCATGTCTGATCTACAACTGACCTATATCTTGATCGTACATGCACACGAGATGACAAACAAAGAGATAGGAGAGAAGTGTATACATACTCACACCCACGCTGCACTCAATGTGTATACTTACCAATGGCTTATTATGACCTTGACACACATATACTACAATAACCACACTGAAATAATATTTACATTCAGTTCTACGGTATACATTCCGATTATTAAAGAATCATTATAATGAATTAAATATAATTCAATTTATATTCACTAAACTGAATGAAGAAACCCCAATTTATATTCATATGAATGAATCAAATCTGTCTCATTTAAATGATTCAAAAAAGATTCATGAATCGTTCAGTGAAATGAATATATAAGCGTCCTATTTACATTCACTAAAGTGAAGAATTACTCTATTACTAATGAAACATAAAAACGATTCGAATTCGAGGTAATACTACCCAGTAAATTTGATCCAAACCGGTTTATAAATGAGTTCATAAATGAGGGTTTCTTTCACTCCTGTGAATTATTAATAAATCATTTCTGAAGGGAAATGTTTGCTGGGTAGTGTCATTTTTAATTGAACTGGCAGAGTGCTACCAGGTCAGGTTAAATTCAAATAATTTTATTTGAATGACCTGTGTATGTGCGTTTCAACACTGATTTCACGTTGAAATGAACTGGCAGAGTGCTTCTTTAACAGGAGAACAGGTTAAATTCAAATCGTTTTACTTGAATGGTCTCTGTGTGTGCGTTTCAATACTGGAGTCACGTTGAAAAAACTCTTAAATAAATTTAATTTTTCACTAACTGCTACAAAACTTCTTTTTTCCTATCTTACCGGTCGAGAACAAGCTGTCTTTGTCAATAATGTTTTATCAAATTTTATTGCTGTACCTACCGGGGTACCTCAAGGTTCTATCTTGGGGCCCATCTTGTTTTCCCTTTACATCAACGAGCTGCCATCGGTAGTTACTAATTCCTCTATTCAGCTTTATGCAGATGATGCTCAACTACACATAAACTGTCCTCTAGGGCTTATCGAAGATTGTGTAAGCCGAATTAATTCCGATCTTGAGAACATCGCTAACTGGTCCAAGAAAAATTTTCTTTTACTTAACTTGAAAAAGTCGAAGTGTATTGTTATTACAAAAAAACCTGTGTCCACCTCTTACTTTCCGCCGATCGTCCTTTATAATGCACCTATCGAATATGTCTCTACTGCAAAGAATCTTGGAATGACTTTCAATAATACATTAACTTGGAGCAACCACATTAGTTTAGCCGTAGGAAAAGTTTATGGCGTACTTCGCTCCTTATGGGCATCTCAGTACTACACTCCAATAAAAACTAGAATTATTCTCGTTAAATCACTCATCATTCCAATTTTGATCTACGGATGCGAAGTTTATGGGAAGTGTGATACATCCTGTAAAAGAAAACTTAATGTTGCCTTCAACAATGCAATCAGATATGTTTTCAGCCTTCGTAGGTTTGATAGAGTATCTCATTTTTCAAAAATAGTAAGTGATTTAACATTTGATAACTTGCTTAAATTTCGTTCGCTTACCATGCTCTTTAACATACTAAAAACCCAACAACCTCCTAGCCTTTTCAATAGAATTACGTTCTGTGCTTCCACTAGAACAGCACAGATTCTTCAACCGCGTTTTTCTTGTTTGACATCTGAACGTCAGTTCTTCGTTTACACTATCCGTCTCTGGAACTCTCTACCACGACATATGAGAGACATTGCAGGTAAGAGCCGATTTCAAAAAGAACTTAAGGCACTTTTATTAAATTGAACTTTTTTGAATATATTGTGATTAAATCTTTCTATCTTCAATTTTTTTACTTTTTTTTTATTTTGGTTTTCTCATATTGTAACTAAGCCGTCTACTAGATTGTTTTCATTGAATTGTACTTAATTATTATAACTTAGCACTAATTTATAAGATTATTATATCTTAATGTGTATAAGAATACGAAATAAATAAATAAATCTAAATAAATCTAAATCTAAATTAAATTAACTTTTGACAGTTTTTGAAAAATTCGCATGCAAACTCAAAATTTTGATAAACAAAGAAAACTTTAGACCAATTTTTCTTAAAATTGTGAAATGAAGAGCTAAGTTGGGTTTTTTTTTGTAAATACTTACATCAATTCTAATCGAACACAAAAAACCGAATGGTTTAATGTCTTCTGGTTTTTGATAAAATTGAAAATTACTAATACTACTTTTTAATGTTTTTGTTTTTTTTTTTTGGTCGCTTACATTTTTATAGTGATAGCACCCAGTATTTACAGTGATGTTTTCTGTCTTCAATTCAAAATTGATATTAGCATTGACCACAAAAAATCAATTTAGCACTTCATTTCACATTTTTGAAAATAATTGGTCCAAACATTTTTATTCATTTTTCGTATCAAAATTTTAAGTTTGCATGCAAATTTTTCAAAAACTATTGACATAGTAAATTTAAATTAAATTTAGGACTAAAGAACAGATTTCTGGCTTTCAAAAACGGAACAGTACTTCATTGTAAGTGTTGCCGTTGTTTTTAATATTTTTTTTAATTTTAAGCGATTTTTTTTATTAAATTGACCCTACCTCCTAAATGGAGTGAGATAGACCCCTCCTCCTCCCGCAGTAGAAAATGCTTGTTTTTGAACCCTCTATAAAAAAACAGTCACCCATATTCTGAAAGTCGTATTTTGTCTCGTACTCGTAGTCGAACTCGAACTCGTCTCGTATCAAAATCGTTATTCTTCAAGTCGTATACGTTGGATACGAGAAGCTTTAAAAAACAAAGTCTATCGTTGCTTGTAGATAATAGTCAAATACATAATTAAAATGTCAGTAAATAAAATCATTTGTGCTGTGTTTCCTCTTTTTTCGCAAATCCCTGATACAACAGATAGACAAGAATTTGCCACATGCAGCTTTTTGTACATGGTTTGGACACCACTTTTGAGACCTTAGAGGTTTCCCAAAATGATACAATTGAAGGACATCACAGAGGAGTTTATGAAGGAAACGCTTTTGAGAATGATGCCTGCCATAGCAGCTTGTCATTCTTTGAATTGGACGTCACTGCTCCACTTCTCGGAGGTAAAGTGCATGGATCTTTGCTTGCACCGGTAAGATCAAGAAAAGATTCCCAAACTAGAGAAGCAAGCAAAGAAGAAGAAGTCTGGTCGCCCAAAGAGGAGGATCCAGTACAACAGATGTTTCTTCAACTACGGGCACGGATTCGTTCACCGTTGCGTCGTGGTCTAACTATACTTAAATTTTTTCTCAAATTCAGTAATCTTGTTGTGAAACAAAATATTTGATAAGATATGAGTTCCAATCGATTTATTTTTTTCTGAATATAACAACAAAAGCGTTGTTAGTTTATGCACCATCCAGAAGAGAATTCCAAATCAAATCCATAAGATTTGCCCGATATTGGTATAAGTCAGAGAGCTGGGCTCATACCCCTCCAAAGTGTTTAGCCGTACCATTCGTATTAGTGCAGTAATTCCGCGGTACCCTTTTACCACTATAATGCATTTTCAAAATTAGAGAAGTTAAAATACTTTATACCGATAAAAAATTGTTAATACAAATTTGTATATCTGCAAACTACATGCCATATTAACTTGTAGTCGCTAAGACCACCAAAATGCATTTTCAAAATGCAACAAAAAATGTATCGAAGTGAAATAGTGTTTTATACCGCTCTTTAATCGTTCACTAACGCTTTGTAACCGTGCAAACTACATGCCATCAACCAGGTAGGGATACTGCGGCCCTAAGAGCTAAGGCCACCAAAAATTAAAAGAAAGCTTTTCTTAAGACTTCTTGAATGCATTGAAATCTTTTAAGTTTCTTTGAAAAGAATGCACTCTTGAAGTTCTTTGGTTGCAATTAGAATACTGCAGTGTTTTGACTGCTTTTAAATCTTTTTTACGTTAGGCAGTCTTTTAAGTGCAATTATTTGTGATGCGAAATACGCTGGATCATGCCATGACAATTATATTTGGAAATAAGGTGAATAAGTTATATTGAACAAATAAAACATTTGTTTTTTGTCCACTTTTATCCAAAAATATGTATCTCGTTAGCAAAATTTTACACGACGAATAAACGACACAAATACGAATTCAGTTCAAATAAATACGAGACTTGGAATATGAAAAAATACGAAAAGTCGTATGCGATGTTGTACGTTCCTAAATACTCATACGAGGGAAGTCGAATGTACGACACCTGGAATAACAACATACGACTGTAGTCGAATACGAGTCAAAAATACGAGTTGCAGAATATGGATGAGTTTTCAATTTTTTCCGCAAATATTAATGATTTATAGTTTTTGAATATTTCTTTTGTCTACCCTTTCATCGTAATAACAGGTTCGATCAAAATCTCAAATTAGATTTTTGTACTGATTTGATGATTTCCATGAACAGGTTTAACTAAGTTATTTATTTCCAATAAATAATGACATTGCGCACTATTATTGTCATTCTAAAATAATTATTTCTTTGATATCTTTCCGGTTTCAATTTACTTAATGTCTATTAAATGTTATTGCGATACAAACATACATAATATGTACATTAGGGTGGTCGTTAAAAAAAGTCATCGCGGATGGGCCCAAATCGGTTCTTAAATGAAGAAAAAAAGAATTCACTATTTTTCAGATTTTTATTTTCATCCCCTGCTGTAAGGGTAAATTAAATTTACCCTTTTTTCATACTAGGAAATTCACGTTAAATCTACCAAAAAAAAAATCAGAGCATATAAGTGGATAGTAGACAAGAAAAAATTCTATGGGAGAGAGGTGATATCTCGCCCGCTTGGGCGGGAGGGGCAATTTAATAAAATAATTACATAAAAAAGAAACAAAATTAATTTAAAAACAACGGCAACACTTGCAGTAATGTTTTGTAACTTTTTGGAAATCCAAAATTTCAATCTTACGGTTTGTTTTCAAGTTAAGTTTTTTGATGAACAGTTTTGGCAAAACATTGTTTCAAACTCAACACTTTGAAGAAAAAATATTTTTTTTTTTTAATTTTAGGTTTGAAAACAGTTTTTGCTGAAGTTGTTTATTCAAAGAACTTTATTTGAAAATTAACTATTAAAATGGAGTTCTGGTTTTCCAAAAAGCTAAAAAAACATTACTGTAAGTGCTGCCGTTCTTTTGTTATTAATTTCTTTCTATTTTATGCAATTATTACCTCTCCTTTCCAAGCAGGGGGAGATATTACCCCCCTCCAGTAGTATTTTTTTCTTTTCTACTTCCCACCTACATGCTCTGAATATTTTTGACAGATTTTACGTGAATTTCTAAAAAAATAGTAAATTTAATTTACCCCTACAGCGACTATAGGGGATGAAAATAAAAATCTGTACAAACTAGGGAATTTGTTTTTCTTCATTTAGAGCTGATTTAGCCCCATCCAAATACAAAAAATCAAAAAACCCATTATAACGACCACCCTAATGTACATACCTACATACTCGTAAATAAGGTAGGGGAAAAAAGAAAAACGGAATGAAAGTGAATTCAAATCTATTATTCAAAATATTGATTTGTTTGCGAATTAATTCATTCTTGCTGACATGCAGTTGAAAGTGTCGGAAACAACAGTGATAGATGACTGCAGACAGAGAGTAATATTTCAATATTGTTTATTTTCTATTTTGAATATATAGATATAGAGGTACATATGTAGATGATGTATGTATTTGCTTGATATAATGATATTTCGTGACAGTTTGTAAATTGTGACGCAAAGTGAGCAATCAAAAAGTAATTTAATATGCTTGTAAAATTGGGATCTACTTTAACAAAAATGGAACAGCAACCACAAAAAGTAAACTATTTTGTAAATGAAAAACTACATACATAGATACTTAAATTTGTATGTAATTGAAAATTAAACATTAAAAATAAAACAACCTATGAAAAAGAAATCACAAATGAAGCAAGCTGTTAACGTCAACGATATTGGAGCAGTCCATAATACTATCAGTGGTACCTTTTGGCATGATGGTGCGTTGGACTGTCATGCCGAAGGTGTGGGTTCGATTCCCAGCCGTGCTACCTAAAAACAGAAATGTTTTGTTCAAGGTACTGCCTCTCGCGAGGAACTGGCAAATCCTCCAAGAGTATACTTGTCATGAAAAAGTGCTTCTCATTTAGCCGTTCGGACTCGGCAAAGAACTGTAGTCCCCACCATTCCTGCCAACAACACGCACACAGGAATATGGTTGAGAGTTGTAAGGCACTAGGCCCTGGTTCTCCACGAACTGTTGCGTCACCAAATTTAATTATTTATTTATTTATCAGTAAATGATAGAATTTAACATTAGAACTCACATCAATCTTTCACATGATGATCTCTGGGTTGGGATTTATCAAACAAAAATAAAAATTTCGGAACATGATACTAGAACAAAGAATAAGAAACAATAAGGGTACTAATACAACAACGTAAACCGTCGTAAATGTTGTAATGTTGGAAAAATTGACTGATTTATGCAGTTTACAACTTTACTACGTTTACGACGACTTTTCGCTTTTGCATGAATACTCTTACAGCCAGTTTCTTCACAAAGTACTAATAGTAGTAGGGGATTCTGGGATTTACTCGAGCGCGTCAGATAAGTATAAGGGGGTTACCTTGCACCCTGCTGAGTACCTCCACCATATATCAGTCCTCTATGTAGAGCCGGGCGCCTAGGGCAGGGTATCAGATTATTAAAAAAAATCGATAGCTCGAAATACTCGAGCGCGTCAGATTAAGATAGGGTAGGTTAATTACATGCTGAAAAGTGTTTACTTCAATAATCTGACAATTTGAGCATGACCTTAGGTAGTGGGAGGGTTACAAACTTGCAAAAAAAAAATCGTCACCTGGACATTCTCGAGCGCGGTTGAATTTTTTTTTCATTTTGAAGTGAATAATTCTAGGATAACGGGAATAGTATAATCTGCCGTTTTTCTCGCCCCGTATAGGAGATAGATAGGGTTTCGAGTTTCAAGTTTTGAACAAATTGGTATTATTCTCACAAAAATTGACATCTAAAACTCGAAATCATAAAACTAGTTTTTGATAAAACTAGAAATTCATAAAACCAATACAATTTCTCAAAATTGTATAGTGAAAAACTAAATTTTCTTTTTTGATCAATGCTCATATCAATTTTGAATCAAACACAAAATCCAAAAGCTTTTATACCTTCTAGTTTTTGAGATCGTATGATAACTTGGGCGCTGATTAAAAAAAAATCCCGAATAAAAATATTTCTTTTTTTCAAATCGACAGAATAAGAAAACCCCTCCAGATAATCGTCAGATTAAGTTTCAGCACATGAAGGACATCATGTTGAACCACATATTAAAATCTGACACGCTCGAGTATTTCAAAATGGCGTTTTTTTTGCAATTTCAAGAAGCTGCCGCAGGCTTGCGGCACCTCCGAATCATCAGTCTTTTGAATGTGAGCATCCTTGGGGGTCACTTAACATTCCCTCTTAATATCTTACGCGCTCCATTTGATTTCCAATTTCTACCCTCCCATGTAGCCACCCCCACGACGCAAACCGGCAGATTAACATATATAAACTATCAATATCTGATGCGCCCGAATATGTCGATGTGACTGTTTTTTTTTTATTTTTTGAACACCTGTAGACGCTCCCCCCACCGATTAAACGGTATACTTTACTAACATTTTGTATACTTTTTTATGTCAACGGGTGGAACCTCCACGTTTCTGATCATCTTTAATATTTTAAACATGATAAAAGTTGCGGAAAGGCCTTTTCTAGATGACGAAGGCATGTTCGAAAATAAAAATCGATATTTTGAAAATGGATATTAGATCAAATGCTGGGACTTCCACTTTTTTGGTAGTTTTTAATACATATTTTGAGCATGAAAAAAGTTGTGGAAATGCCTCTCGATGTCAAACGCGTATTAGGAAAATAAATATTGATGTCTTAAAAGATAGGTGTTGAGTAAAGGCACTTTCAGTAAAAATGTCAGTGTTGGAAATTTTCGGGAATTTACTAATCTTTATATTAAAAGGGTGGAAGCTTTTTGAATATTTTGAGCACGAAAAAACATGCAACTTTTTTTCCCAACATGCGTTTGGCATCTGGAGCTATTTTCGCAACTTTTCAAAGACCAAAAAAGTTGAAATCTCACGCTTTGACATCAAAAAAAGTATGTTCCCCACAATTGGCAACACTGAAGTTTTAACCGAAGGTGCATCTACTCAACATCTTACTTTTAAGGCATCAATTCTGTTATTTTTCAAGCCACGTTTAGAGTCTGGAGGCGTTTCACATTTTTTTTACGTTAATAACATTAAAGAATACCAAAAAAATGGAAATTTCACTCTTTAACATACAAAAACTTTTTTTTGTATGTTAAAGAGTGAAATTGCCACTTGTTCTCAAAAAGTGGTAAAACTGAAATTTTAACCGAAGATGCTTCTATTTAAAACCTATCCTTTAGGACGTCAACTTTTATGTTCCTTATACGCGTTTGGCATCTAAAGGCATTTCCACATTTTTTTAATGTTCAACATATTTAAAACTATCAAAAAAGTGGAAGTCCCTACATTTGACATAAGAAAAAGTTTGATCCCGAAAAGTGGCAACACTAAAATTTTACCCGAAGGTCGGTCAACTCAACGCCTATGTTTTAAGACTTATCTTATTTTTCTTCCTCCACGCGTTTGATATTTGGAGACGTTTCCGTCCCTTTTTTAGCCATGGAAGTTTTTCAAGTACTTAAATAAAAAATGGCGTCCAAGCGACATGATACAAAATGATTCCCAAGCTAAATTTCATCCTTGGCATGTCAAAAATAAATTTCAAATGTAAAAATAAGATCCCCCCCACAAAAGATTACAGGTAGG
This sequence comes from Dasysyrphus tricinctus, assembly GCA_963921185.1. Classification (NCBI taxonomy): domain Eukaryota; kingdom Metazoa; phylum Arthropoda; class Insecta; order Diptera; family Syrphidae; genus Dasysyrphus; species Dasysyrphus tricinctus. Next base: position 192,233,189 of record OY992531.1, on the reverse strand, counting down.
GCGCCATTTTTTAAAAATTACAGGATTACAAAAATGACTTCTGATGGGCTTAATTTCATGCTCATCCCTATCACCTCAAAAACAAATTCCAAACATGAAAAAAAGGTCCCCGCAAAAAACGCACGGGATTCGGTTTCCTGACCGAACTATAAACTGTTATGGGGCGTCCGGCAATGAGTCCCAACGCAATACTTATATTTGGCTGGATGATATTGATGACACTATCATAAAATAAAATTTGATAAAATGATATTTTGTGCAACATTTGAAGAAGAAGGTATTTCGTTATTGTGCAATCGTTTAACTTTTCCTCCAATTTAGTTAACAACAAAAATCTTGATTTAGATAAGTGAAATAGGTCTTGCGGCTTTGAATAAATCTTACCCTATTACTTCCTCAACGATTTCTTTGAAATCTTTGTTGTCATGGTCCATTTTGTACATACCTGTGTTTTCTGGTTTTTGTCAAAAGCAGGGCAATTGCGATTAAGATATCGTTTGTTAGATTTTCTTTAAGCAAGTGGAGCTTAAGATAACGAAGCTGAGCCTTAGATAAATAGGTACATACATATGTAGATACTTTCGATTCCCTCAAGCGTTTAATTTCACAAGTATGTATTATATCTGACTTACCGTGTTGCTTTACCGGCTACATATTGCAACAATCAAAACTCCTGAACTGAATCAAATATCAATTACTTTTTATGTTTGCTTACCAATTTAAGGATTAATCTGTCAAAGCTATAAATTAAGAAAAAGGCAAATCAAAAATCCATTTATAGAAATTTATTCCAAAAAGCATTCCTATTCCTACCAATAATATTTGCTACCTACTCAATCCTTAGTCCGTAAAAGAAAAAAAAAACGAAAGAAGCTTAAATTCATAAATTTCATTCAAATCTGTAAATTGGATTACCTTGCATAAACATTGAGGGAAAATTGTTAGCTGGGGGTTCCTAATAAAGAAAGTGATATAAAAGTATGATTCCACATTCCTTAGGCATGTAATCTACTTAAATGCGAGAGAGTCTACCTTTTCAAACCCCCGCCGGTACCTGCTATGCAAAGAAAAGTTTTGACTAAATAAAATCTGTTGCTGGGAAAATGTTTAACTATACCTGCAAAGGGGCTTTTTTTTGCCACTATGGTAAAAAGTTATGAGGAATTCCAACCTACTTTCAATTTTAAAGGTGAGAGTGTTGAAGAAAAAGTAACTTTTCCTTGTTAACTTGATTTGATGAAAACTTAGAATGGTTATTCAATGAATTCGTAAATATTTTGATTTGAAAAAAAAAAAAACTTTTGAAACTTAATTTATGAAATAAAGAAAATCTTTTGTTTATCAAGGGCAACAACAAAAAGGATATCTGAAAGTTATCTGGTTAGGTACTTTTGACAATTCCCAAATGACTATAGGTACAAAAATTACCTCAAGACATTTTTGAAAAACATTTAATGAAATCAAAAAAGTTAAATAATATTCGCACTTCATACGAAAATTTTATAAACCAAAAGTATTCAAATAAGGTGAATAAATGAAGCCGACTTGATTTTTTCTCTGCAAATTATTTGTGTTGATATTTGATAATTATTAATTACATTTAAAGTAATTAATTTCTTTTATTGCATTGTAATTCTTACATGTTTTTATTAATTCAAAATCACGTAAAGTGTAACTGACTATATATGGGCTACTACGACTTATTATATTCGTAGCTTATGCCTATAAGGAGCGGTTTATACGCCTGTTATATTAAGGATCTGGTCCTCCAGGTAGGGGTTTGTGCGTTGGGGTAACTTCTCTACCACGGAGAACAACAATGGTTCCGAAACAACAACAAGCCTCGGATATGGATGATTTTAATGTTATCGACCCCAGAAAACAAAACAAGGACAGTGCAATTTGGATTTGCAGGTGGAATGTCCCGACCTTAAACAGGCCACGTGTAGTCGAATAATTAGTCGAGAACCTGGATAAGCTAAATGCATGATGTAACAGCCATCCAGGAAGTGCGATGGGATGGAGATAGGGCATTCGAAGGATGAAGTCGTATGACAACTACTTCGGCGATTACTGCAAGGAGCAAAGTCAGTGGCTCTTTGGTTATGATTTTGTGGTAAGGGGAAGACTTGGGCAAGAAGTCTTGGCAAAATTCAAAAACATCACGTTGATCTGTGTCCACGCCCCAACGGATGACAAGACTTCTACGATCTTCAACGCAAAAATTGGAAAGGAGGGCATCTTTTGTTTGATAGGCGGAGGACATAGCCTGCACGACATCACTTCCGATTCCAGTAATAGACTCAGGCTGATGAACTTTTCGGCAGGGCATAATATCATCATAGCTAGCACTCGATTCCCTACCTCAATATGTTGGGCAGTCTCCAGATCAATGAACCTTCAACCAGTTTGATCATGTTGCTATAGACGCCAAACAGGCTTCCAGTATCCTAGATGTCCGAGGGGCCAACATTGACCATCGGATCATTGCTTGGTTGTACCTCAGGTACGTATATCTATGACGCCACACGGCCAAGCGAATACCGTGAAAAGATTTGAGGTCAAGAAGTTAAAATCACAAAAGATCACCAGGACCTTTGTTGACCAAGTCTCTCTTAACCTTTCAGCAACTCTGACACCAGCACCAACTGCAAAGGATCAGTGGAAACACTGCCAACAAGCCATCAGAAGTGCCACCACTGATGTGCTCGGTTTCACAAGGCGAACACAATGAAACTTCTGGTTGTGATGAAAAATGCCGATTGGCGCACGCAACAAAGAATGAAGCCTACCAATCAATGCTGCAGACTAGAACCACAGCTGCGGAGACACACAGCCCAGGAGCTCTACGGGCAAAAACGAAGGGAGGAACATTGACTTCACAGGAGGAAAAAGAGAGAATAAGCAAAGCGGGTGCCTGAGTCTATTTAGGGCTATAGCAGTAGGGGTTATGTTCGAAAGTTCTACCAGAGGGTGAGGGATTCTACCCAGGGCTACATTCCTAGACATACAGTCGTGCTGAGGATCGGGAAACATTACTTTTCTAGACTGCTAATCGGCGAAAATGACCAAAAATCGCTGTTAGACAGAACAATCCATTCTACCTGGACGACAATGGTCAAAATTTCCCTCCACCGACCTAAATGAAGTGCGGTAAGCGATAGCCAAAGCCAAGCTTAAAGTGTAAGTGGTGCAGATGGCCTGCCAACCGAGTTATCCAAAATTTGGTCTGATGAAAGTATGCCCAATGAAAGGAACCTCGGTATAGTGTGCCCAATCCACAAGAAAGGAGATGCTCTTACTTGTGCCAACTACAGATGTATAAGTCTTCTCAACGTCGCATATAAAATCCTGTAATCTGTTCTGTGTGATCGCTTTCAAAGTCGCATATGCTAGCAAAGACAGAGACGAGCTATACAGAGCCATGTCGCATCTCTGCCAAACTAGTCCGTTTGTGTAGAATGACGATGGAGACACCACACTGCTTCGTCAAAGTTGGCAAGAATACCACCGAACCCTTTCGTGTCGAGAAAGAATTAAGGCAAGGCGATGCGTTATCATGCAACCTTTTTAACACCTCACTGCTTCGTCAAAGTTGGTAAGAATACCACCGAACCCTTTCATGTCGTGAAAGGGTGTCAACGCAGCACATCCCAAGACACCTCATACCCACTCAACTAATCCCGCGCAAGTGAACCCAAGCCTCAACCCATACCAGGACAACTCATACCGGAAGTAAAGTCGCTAAAACTCATCCCCAAAATAATCTTCGTACCGGAAACTAAAACTCAACGAAAATAAAAATTCAAGATAAGGTTTGTGCATTCACTTCGTTCAGTTTTGAAAATTTGAATTTGAGAGGGATTTTCGCTAACGAATTTTTGCGGAGGGATGTTTTTTTGTTCTAAGACTGGTGTGGAAAAGATAGTTAATGATAAACACTTTTAATCAGGTAGGAACTTTCCAAGATTTTTTTTGATGGATTATGATCTGACGAATGAAGTTCTGGAGGTGGGTCCGGAACCTGGACAAAGGAAAATTTTTTTTTTTTACTTCTTCATACATTTTTTTGTTTGTGGTGTTTCTGATGGAGTAAGGTCTGACGGAGGTGGTTCTGGAACCTGGACAAAAAAAATTTTTTTTTAAACTTTTTCATAGATTTTCTTTTGTGGTGTTTCTGGTGGAGTAAGGTCTGATGGAGGAGGTTCTGGAGGTGGGTCAGGAACCTGGACAAAGGAAACAAATTTTTTTTTTAACTTTTTCATAGATTTTTTTGTGGTGTTTCTGATGGAGTAAGGTCTGATGGACCTGGACAAAGGAAAACATTTTTTTTTACTTTTTCATAGATTTTTTTTGTGGTGTTTCTGATTGAGTAAGGTCTAACTGAGGTGGTTCTGGAGGTGGATCTGGAACCTGGACAAAGGAAAAAAAATTTTTTTTTCATAGATTGTTTTGTGGTGTTTCTGATGGAGGAGGTTCTGGAGGTGGATCTGGAACCTGGACAAAGGAAAAAAAAATTTTTTTTTAACTTTTTCATAGATTTTTTTTGTGGTGTTTCTGGTGTAGGAAGATCTGATGGAGGAGGTTCTGGAGGTGGGTCAGGAACCTGGACAAAGGAAACATTTTTTTTTAAACTTTTTCATAGATTTTTTTTGTGGTGTTTCTGATGGAGTTAGGTCTGATGGAGGAGGTTCTGGAGGTGGGTCTGGAACCTGGACAAAGGAAACAAATTTTTTTTTTAACTTTTTCATAGATTTTTTTTGTGGTGTTTCTGGTGTAGGAAGGTCTGATGGAGGAGGATCTGGAGGTGGGTCAGGAACCTGGACAAAGGAAAAAATTTTTTTTTTTTACTTTTTCATAGATTTTTTTGTGGTGTTTCTGGTGTAGGAAGGTCTGATGGAGGAGGATCTGGAGGTGGGTCAGGAACCTGGACAAAGGAAAAAATTTTTTTTTTAACTTTTTCATAGATTTTTTTGTGGTGTTTCTAATGGAGTAAGGTCCGATGGAGGAGGTGCTGGAGGTGGGTCTGGAATCTGGACAAAGGAAAAAAAAATTTTTTTTTAACTTTTTCATAGATTTTTCTTGTGGTGTTTCTGGTGTAGGAAGGTCTGATGGAGGAGGTTCTGGAGATGGGTCAGGAACCTGGACAAAGGAAAAGAAATTTTTTTTTAACTTTTTCATAGATTTTTTTGTGGTGTTTCTAATGGAGTAAGGTCTGATGGAGGAGGCTCTGGAGGTGGATCTGGAACCTGGACAAAGGAAAAAAAAAATTTTTTTAACTTTTTCATAGATTTTTTTTGTGGTGTTTCTGGTGTAGGAAGGTCTGATGGAGGAGGCTCTGGAGGTGGATCTGGAACCTGGACAAAGGAAAAAATTTTTTTTTTTAACTTTTTCATTGATTTTTTTTGTGGTGTTTCTGGTGTAGGAAGATCTGATGGAGGAGGTTCTGGAGGTGGGTCAGGAACCTGGACAAAGGAAAAATTTTTTTTTTTAACTTTTTCATAGATTTTTTTTGTGGTGTTTCTGATGGAGTAAGGTCTGATGGAGGAGGTTCTGGAGGTGGGTCTGGAACCTGGACAAAGGAAAAAATTTTTTTTTTAACTTTTTCATAGATTTTTTTGTGGTGTTTCTGAATTTCTTAATATGTACATATGTACATATGTTTGTGTCTTACATACCGATATAATAATATAATTGTAATAATGTTCAAAGTATGCATACCTACTTCTATCATAAAAAAAAGCTAGCAAACATTCGAGTTTTGTAACATAGTAGTTTTAGTAGTTTTCAATTTTCTCAAAAACTAGAAGACCTAGAATCATCTAGTTTTTGATTAAGAATTAGTTAGAGCAACGATTTTCAGAAAAACAAATTATATATAATTTAACAGTTTTGAGAAATTACATTTTAAACCTTTTTTTTTTAAGTTTGTTTCCCAAATTTTGAGTTTAAAACCCGTTTTTTTTTAAAAAACTTTGCATAGATTTTACTTGGTTTAAAAACTAGCTAATAATACAGAGTATTGGCTTTAAAAAAAAGGTATAATACTTAATTGTAAGTGCTACCGTTATTTTCTAATCTTTTGTTCCATTTTTAGTATTTTTATAATTAATTTCCACTCCTGCCCAAACGGGGGGTGAGACACCGTAATGGTTGTGTCACTCATTGATTTTGAGAGCAGTTCTTTAAATTTAGAATTAAACTCAATATAAGCGTCATGTTCATAATCCTGAAAGTGCCAACTTTCAATTGATGCATCACATTATATGAAAAATCGACTTTTATCTTTAAACGTGATTTGCGGCTAAACTAAACATCCTAGAGGCATCAAAGTTGGCACCTTTAAACATGATTTGCGGCTAAACTAAGCGTCCTAGCGACTTATAAAAAGCATATTCGTGATCTAGAAAGTGCCAGTTCTAAAAAAAACAACAACAAAAAATTGTTAAAAGAGTTTTTTACAAAACTTTCAAAAAAATATAATTTGCTATGAATATAAGGTACCTAATTTTCGGCGCTTCTGAGCCACACTACGTACTGTTGACATTGGCGCCTGCCTGACGACTTTACATACCCCTAAGCGAAGAAACGGATTTGCGTGAGCGGGACAGAGCAAAAAATGGCACTAAAATCCTGAAAACCCGCGAAGAGGCCCACCCAACCGTTGCTCTAGAAAACAAACATATTTTGTTGTTTGTTGTGAAAAAACAGGCATATCAAGCTACTGAAAAAAGTTTCATAATTTTAATTGAAAGTTTTACTCATTCTCATTCTTAAAAATTTGAATGAAACTCGCTGTAAGGGTCATATTCAAAATCTAGGAAGAGCCACCTTTCAATCGATGCATCGTATTGTGTGAAAAATCAACTTTTATCTTTAAACGCGATTTGCGGCTAAACTAAACGTCCTAGAGGCATTAAAGTTGGCACCTTTAAACATGATTTGCGGCTTAACAAAGTGTCCTAGAAACTTATAAAAAGCATATTCGTGATCTAGGAAGTGCCAGTTCTAAAAAACTAAAAAAAAGTTGGCTAAAAAAGTTTTTGCAAAACTTAAAAAAAAAAACTTTTTTTCGAAAATATATTTGTATGTACCTACTTTAGGTATTTCCCAAAGCTGACAAGCAGAGCAAACAAAAATTATTACTTTTTTAGCTCTCTGTCCTGCTCACGCAAATCTGTTTCTTCGCTTAGGGGTATGTAAAGTCGTCAGGCAGGCGGCAATGTCAACAGTACGTAGTGTGGCGCAGAAGCGCCGAAAATTAGGTACCTTATATTCATAGCAAAATATATTTTTTTGAAAGTTTTGTTAAAAACTCTTTTAACAATTTTTTGTTGTTGTTTTTTTAGAACCGGCACTTTCTAGATCACGAATATGTCGCTAGGACGCTTAGTTTAGCCGCAAATCATGTTTAAAGGTGCCAACTTTGATGCCTCTAGGACGTTTAGTTTAGCCGCAAATCACGTTTAAAGATAAAAGTCGATTTTTCATATAATGTGATGCATCAATTGAAAGTTGGCACTTTCAGGATTATGAACATGACGCTTATATTGAGTTTAATTCTAAATTTAAAGAACTGCTCTCAAAATCAATGAGTGACACAACCATTACGGTGTCTCACCCCCCGTTTGGGCAGGAGTGGAAAATTAATTATAAAAATACTAAAAATGGAACAAAAGATTAGAAAATAACGGTAGCACTTACAAGTAAGTATTATACCTTTTTTTTAAAGCCAATACTCTGTATTATTAGCTAGTTTTTAAACCAAGTAAAATCTATGCAAAGTTTAAAAAAAAAAAACGGGTTTTAAACTCAAAATTTGGGAAACAAACTTAAAAAAAAAGGTTTAAAATGTAATTTCTCAAAACTGTTAAATTATATATAATTTGTTTTTCTGAAAATCGTTGCTCTAACTAATTCTTAATCAAAAACTAGATGATTCTAGGTCTTCTAGTTTTTGAGAAAATTGAAAACTACTAAAACTACTATGTTACAAAACTCGAATGTTTGCTAGCTTTTTTTTATGATAGAAGTAGGTATGCATACTTTGAACATTATTACAATTATATTATTATATCGGTATGTAAGACACAAACATATGTACATATGTACATATTAAGAAATTCAGAAACACCACAAAAAAATCTATGAAAAAGTTTAAAAAAAATGTTTTCTTTTGTCCAGGTTCCAGACCCACCTTCAGAACCACCTCCGTTAGACCTGACTCAATCAGAAACACCACAAAAAAAATCTATGAAAAAGTAAAAAAAATGTTTTCCTTTGTCCAGGTTCCAGACCCACCTCCAGAACCTCCTCCATCAGACCTTACTCCATCAGAAACACCACAAAAAAAATCTATGAAAAAGTTAAAAAAAAAATTTTTCCTTTGTCCAGGTTCCTGACCCACCTCCAGAACCTCCTCCATCAGACCTTACTCCATCAGAAACACCACAAAAAAAATCTATGAAAAAGTTAAAAAAAAAATTTTCCTTTGTCCAGGTTCCTGACCCACCTCCAGAACCTCCTCCATCAAATCTTCCTACACCAGAAACACCACAAAAAAAATCAATGAAAAAGTTAAAAAAAATTTTTTTTTTCCTTTGTCCAGGTTCCAGATCCACCTCCAGAGCCTCCTCCATCAGACCTTACTCCATTAGAAACACCACAAAAAAATCTATGAAAAAGTTAAAAAAAAATTTCTTTTCCTTTGTCCAGGTTCCTGACCCATCTCCAGAACCTCCTCCATCAGACCTTCCTACACCAGAAACACCACAAAAAAAATCTATGAAAAAGTTAAAAAAAAATTTTTTTTTCCTTTGTCCAGATTCCAGACCCACCTCCAGAACCTCCTCCATTGGACCTTACTCCATTAGAAACACCACAAAAAAATCTATGAAAAAGTTAAAAAAAAATTTTTTTCCTTTGTCCAGGTTCCTGACCCACCTCCAGAACCTCCTCCATCAGACCTTCCTACACCAGAAACACCACAAAAAAAATCTATGAAAAAGTTAAAAAAAAAATTTTTTCCTTTGTCCAGGTTCCTGACCCACCTCCAGAACCTCCTCCATCAGATCTTCCTACACCAGAAACACCACAAAAAAAATCTATGAAAAAGTTAAAAAAAAAATTTTTTTCCTTTGTCCAGGTTCCAGACCCACCTCCAGAACCTCCTCCATCAGACCTTCCTACACCAGAAACACCACAAAAAAAATCTATGAAAAAGTTAAAAAAAAAATTTTTCCTTTGTCCAGGTTCCTGACCCACCTCCAGAACCTCCTCCATCAGATCTTCCTACACCAGAAACACCACAAAAAAAATCTATGAAAAAGTTAAAAAAATTTTTTTTTTCCTTTGTCCAGGTTCCAGATCCACCTCCAGAACCTCCTCCATCAGACCTTACTCCATTAGAAACACCACAAAAAAATCTATGAAAAAGTTAAAAAAAAATTTCTTTTCCTTTGTCCAGGCTCCTGACCCATCTCCAGAACCTCCTCCATCAGACCTTCCTACACCAGAAACACCACAAAAAAAATCTATGAAAAAGTTAAAAAAAATTTTTTTTTCCTTTGTCCAGGTTCCAGACCCACCTCCAGAACCTCCTCCATCAGACCTTACTCCATTAGAAACACCACAAAAAAAATCTAAGAATTATTAAAAAAATCATATTTTATAAATCCAAATCCCACTTTTATTAACCAAAAAATCCTTCATACAAATAAATTTAACGAGCTTATCAAAAACACGCACCATAAACTTTCCCAGTATTTTATTGCAAGTAAAATTTATTTTTGGGTCCAGTTTCATTTCCGGTATGAGTTGTCCCGGTATTAGTTGTACTGGGACCAGCTGGGTCATGGTATGAAAGCTGCGGGATGAGGTGTCTTGGGTTGAGTGGTCCTGGTATGTGCTATACCCAACCCCGTGAAAGGTTTTGAGGCAAGGCGATGCCCTATCATGCAACAACATTTAACATCGTTCTAGAAGCAATTGTTCGCAACTTGCAAGTATGCAAGGGTGGTACACATTTTTAAAAGTCCGTTCAACTACTTGCTTATGCAGATGATATAGACATCATTGTGAGAACGAAGCAAGCTGTTACCGGTGCGTTTGCATGTATTGTATCGTATTAAGTAAAACATAGCAAAATGACATCAGTGCATAGATCATAGAAAGAATTATACTCTTGCCAACCGCTGGCGCTGTTTCTTCGGCTAAGAAGGCATTTGATTAGTAAAGCCCTCTCTCAAAGAACCAAGAAGACCTTTACATATAAGACCCTTATCATCCCGGTCCTGCTGTATGGGGCAGAAGCATGGACCCGGTCAAGAACGGATGAGAATCTTTGATGCGTTGAAAGGAAAATTCTTCGCGTGATCTTCGGTTCAGTCTGTATCCATGGAGTATGGAGGAGAAGATTTAACAACGAGCTTTACGGGCCCCATCTTAGTTGGACACACAAGTGTCCTCAACAAACTTGGTGTGCATAACTGAAGGCAGCTAGCTAGGGACCGAGCCGGCTGGAGTGGCTTGGTGGTTGAGGCCTTAGTTCACCCTGGACTGTGATCGCTATCTCAAGTAAAGTAAAGTAAGTATCATTGAATAACTACAAATAGAAGGGACACCGGGCAAAACGTCCACTAGGTGGCCTGGTTTGGCAGCCTGTCGCTGCAATCGCTCTATCAAATACAACACCCCTATAATAAATTTGTTCCTCAAAAATTTGTTCCTTTTGGGAAATTTCTTTTATTGCCGAAGAAGAAAGGGAAGAAGTTTTTTTTTTATAGAGCATGAAAATGAACAACAACGACGAATTGAACAGCCGTTTAAGTTTTGCTTTTGAGGTATTTTTTTCAATGCCATTCGAGGACTCAAGGTTAATGAAAATATGGGGTAGAGATAAAATTATATTTTCTTTTCTGGGTTGTTTTCTTTCCAGAAAATAAAATTGTTGTTAGTGTTTTCTTGCAATTTGGGATGCTAACGAGTTAACAAAGCCATCAGGCTTTGTTTTTTTTTTATTTCTTGAGATCCATAGGCAAGGAATAAGAATTTTTTTTCAAATTTGAAAACATAAGTATCAAGTGGTACATAGCTACACACAACACAAGTGTGCACTATTTGATTTTTGGTGTGGTGGTGCGATCGGTGGTATATGTGTGGCGGAGTGTGTGCACACATATGGGCTGTGAATGGGTCGTCTTATAGGTATATGCAGGAAGGTACCTGTTCCATCTTCTTTTAAATTTTTCGTTGATTTTCACGGATCCTTATCAATTATTAAAGATTATCGATTTTCAATTCGTACCTATTTATTACATAGGTAACTGCTACCTGTCACATAAAAATAATTAAATAATGGTTTATAATTTCTTCTCTTTTATTGTTTTTTTCAACGATTTTGGTATAAATATAGGTACATATATACCTACATTGTTATTTTAAAGATAGGAAAAAATAAAAATAATAAGTGGGTATTATTATGTAGGTACATAATAAGTCAAAAAAGAAACTAAGGCAACCAGTGATAGTAAAGATGTAGTTTTTTTTTTAGTTAAGGTTTTGTTTTTACTGTACCCAATTGAAAAATGTTTGAAATTTAAAACTAAAACCGTGAAACAGGGTGGAGAACACATTTGAAGGTATGTAGGTATGTTACTCCCTTTTTTTAGTAACTAGCGATAATAATGGTTCTATCTTTTATCTTTTTTCTTTTAAATAGAAGTATACACTTTAAGTGGATTTTTCAGAGGTAGATATTCTGATTTGAGTTTGGCCATAATTTAATTTAATTAAAAAATCGCATGTATGTACACTAGTCAAGAAAAATTCTAGGAACAAGATTTTGTATATTTTTGTCAGTGGTTTTTTAAGAGTTGTATGTGTGAGATGAGACAGAAACCATTTTTTTTTAATTTTTAAATGTTGTAATTTTCTCGGAATTTTTTTGAGTCAATCAAATATTTCGGTTATGACTTTATTCAACTATAAGTTATTAACCTTTTTGTTGCTGCTGTTGTTGTAAAATTTTGTTCTGTCTGAGATATCTGACTTTTAATGAAAAAACTTTGTTTTGATCACCAAAATCACACCTAATAATTAAAAAACAACGACTTTTGTGATCCCTTCGTAGGTACATGTATGTATATCTGTTGCTTATTTGCAAATATTTATTGCATGGTAAATATTAGTATGCAAATTTGTAGATTAACATATTCTTAACATTGCTGCACATTTTTATACCTATTGAAAAAATAAAAAAAAAAAACTTTATATCTTTTTTCTTGTCCAAGTAGTGCGTGACCAATACAAAATTGTAAATAGTTGAAAAGAATTTGTTATTTTTGCTTTCATTTCGATGGTGATTACACAAATGTTTCGTAAAAACACAATTTGTTATTTTTTTTCAATTTGAAAATTTTCAAAAATGTTAAAAATATGTTAGTCTTCAAATCTGCATACTTATATTAACCATGCAATTAATATTTGCAAAGAAGCAAAAGATATATGTACATACCTACCAAGAGATCACAAAAAGTCGTTTTTTGTAGGAACTTTTTTCTAAAATAACGGTGAAAAGCCACAAAAACAAATAGTCTCAACAAAGTCTAAAATGATCATTATAAGTTGGGATATTGGTGCTAAAAAAACATTATTCATTGAAGCTTGAAGGTCATATATCTCAGGCAAAACTAAATTTTAAAACAATGTTCTTGGGAACTTAAGGCTGAAAACACAAGTCACCAAACTAAAGTTCCGAACAAAAAGTTCGGAGATTTCCTCACATTGACAACCTTCAAAAATAAAAAAAAACGCTTCGTGTTTCATCTTATACCACAACTTAGAACCATGAATAAAAAATTAAAAACAAACTTTTTATTTTCCTTAAATTTGTTTGAATGGTTGAAGTTTGACGTCTGAGTCCGAACATTAGAATTGTATTTATTTTATTAACTAAAAACAAAAAGTAGTTTTTAAATTATTTTATAGATTTTAAAGTTTAGTCTACATATAATAATAAAAATAAAGAATACTTTTTGAAAGTGAGCGGCAGTTTGTTGTTAAGCTTAATTCAAACAACAAATACAAGAAATTATTTGAAGCTTAGTTTAGATAATATACAGGGTGTCCCGGACCTGAATGGAAGTTTTTTTACGATGTGGTTCTTGGGGTTATTCTAAGAAGAAAAATGTTTGGGGGAAAGTTGTATCTCCCCTCCCTGAAGCAGGGGGGGGGGGGCATTTCTGAAACATTGACCTTAAATGCAAAATAAACATTAAAAATCAACGAAAACACATGTAATAATGTGCTTTAGTTTTTTTGAAAGATAATACTCCATTCTTGCATTTGGTTTTCAAATCAAGTTGTTCAAGCCCAAAGGTTTTGAAAAATTAAAATTCAAAGTCAAAATTTAAAAAAAAAATGTGATTTTTTGATCTTAACTCGATATTTTTCAAAATTTTACGTAATTAAGTGCTTTTTTTGTGTTCAATATTCAATGTCCTCATTATTTCTAAGTCCATTACTGAAAACCAAATGTAAAAATCTTTCTTAGTTTTTGAGAAATTAAGAAAAAACAAAAGGTACTTTTACTAAAAAACCCGAAAAAATGAATTTATTCATGAATTATTATCCATAATTTAACCTTTTTTTCGGCCTTTTTTGGTAAAAGTACCTTTTGTTTTTTCTTAATGTCTCAAAAACTAAAAGATTTTTACATTTGGTTTTCGGTAATGGACTAAAAAATAATGAGGACATTGAATATTGAACACAAAAAGCACTTAATTACGTAAAATTTTGAAAAATATCGAGTTTAGATCAAAAAATCATTTTTGAAAATACATGCATTTATACAGAACAATTTTTCTTTTGCTGCCAACTTTTCTACATTTTTATAATAAAAAAATGACTCCAAAATGTTCTAGAGAACCAAAATTTAATTGAGATTTGTTTTAATTTAGAATTGATCATTTTAAATCGTTAACATAAAAGTACTGGTTGGAAGAAAAAAGCCAAATTTATATGAACTTATCAGTGATTTGAAAAACGAGCTTGTTGTCGCAAAAGGTTAAGAAAAGGGGAGCACATTTAAACAAAAAGCAAAACAAACATTCGGAAAAATAAGAAAATTTGATGCATTATGAGAAAGATATCGGATTTGAGTTACATTGCCTACTTAAAACAAAAAGCAAAAATTGGGATATTGTTTTAAATGTTTCTTAATTTTGGGCTATTTGTTTAGGTACTTGTATTATTAGTGAAATAGTCGATAGCAAATTCTGGGAGTGGATGAATAACCGAAATCTGATAATCCTTCTTTGAAGGAATATTTTTAATTAAATTGTACCTTATGTTTATTCATGTATATGTTGTAAATTATTTTTCTTTATTTCTTTATAATACAAATTTATAAATAGGAAAGGAGAATGGGCATTTTTGGGCGTTAGCGACCATCAATGAAATTAGTGTCAAATCAAAGGTATGTTACTCTGTAACAACATTTACTATGGGCGTTACATTGCCCTTCATTTAGAACAGAAGATATTTCAATGTTAATATAATGCCATTGCATATGGTAACATCGCACGGAAATTATATTATTAGTGTGTGTAATGCTTTATCCTAACTTCAAAACATATCGTTTAACTGTAGTATTGTGTTTTAGGGGATTTCAGAGCTCCCTAGGCCACGTTGTGGGTTTAAACAGATCCAGTACAGATTTCAACAGCTTTTTTATTTTTTTAAATATATTATTTTAATCAGGATTACACGCAACGGAATCAAGTGGGATTTAGAGCTTGACTAGATGCACTTTAACTATATAAAATACCTATCAAATATTTATTAATATAATGTAGATTATAATATACGGTATTATGGCAAATGTACTTAAAATGTACTTATTAATGGTGCTATATGGGCATTTTTACAAAAATGGAATGTACAAAATATTTCTGAGGCTGTCTCGATTTTTAGTTCACTTTCCTTTCCTATTTTTGGATTGGTTAGAGGCCAGAATACAAAGTAAAACTTGATCGAAGTGTTAAAACAAAAATACATTTTTTTCGTTTTTGAAGTAGATACACCACAATGAAAAAACTTCTGCACGGTAGGACTGAACCACATCCAAAAATAACAAAATCATTCTTGGCCGCTCGCGCCAATGTTTCATACAGATTTTGCCCATGGAAATTCTTCTTCAAATACAGAATTTGACCATAAACAGAATATAGGAAAACAGAATTTTGCCCTTACATTTTGGATAAACATTCAGTATTTTCAAAAAAAATTCAAACAGAATTTTGGTAGTACAGTATTTTGAAATCCAGAATTTTGACCCACTCCCTAAGTATGGTCCTTATGAAGTTCGTTGTTTTATTTCGATTGACGCACTTTTAAACTTTTAGATTGCGAAAAATGAAAACAAATATTTCTATATTTTCAATGAGTAAGGAAATAGGTAACAGCTTTAATTTGTTTTTCAATGCGCAATTTTTTAAAATAATTACATATGTAAGTGACTAGCCTAAGGCTTACGAAAATGTAAAAAAACAGAAAAGCTGAATTTATGGAGTTTTTTCCATTTAATAAAAATATTTAAATTTAAATCAACTTACATTTCATATCTATTATACACATTTTTATTGTGCTGCATTTCCGCTGACCTACCCTCTTCAAAATGAACAGGAACTGCATCCGTATTCACACGCGAAACTACACTGTTCAGACATATGTCATTTCTCTTAAAGTGGTCGGCACAGATGTAAATATTTTCATTTAAAATTATTATTAAAATTATTATTATAATTTGGTTTATTTTAGCAGGACTTTTTACTAACACACAACAAATAAACTTAACGCAGCTCTCCCCCGTATCGTAACCGGACTTCAAACTCACAATAATACCTACAAATAAAAGAGAAACCGTTTTGTATCTTTTTGTTGCTGTATGGCGTTGAGACGGACACCAAACACCAATATATTCACAATGCACCTATGTATACCAACATGTGCGTTCATTACCAAAAGAAAATCAAAGCACAAATTGAAGAAAAAAATATCCTTTCTTCGCTCTATCTACATATCTACTCGTATGTATCTATCTATCTTTAAGAAAAATACAAAAGGACTTTTTTGAGACTCACTTAGCCGAGAAGAAAACCAATTATTGTGTGAAAAGGAAATTATAGCTTCATGGGCGGCCACTGGATTCGATTGGTGCGACTGTCGTTTGAGCAATGCTCGGTGTCCCCTTCTATTTATAATTATTCAATGGTAAGTATATAACGTAAAAGTGGTAGCCACCAACATTACAATCGTTTGGTGACACAATTAACATTGGGAATAAAGGGTGTATGCAAGTGAGGAGGTTGGGGCGGTTGCCACCCCCCGTAATCAAATAATATTGCATACATCAGGCAATTTGTTTTCTTTTGAATGCATTTCAGGCAAAGATTTCCGTACCGAAACAGTTTTTGAGTGAGTTTGTAGTGAAGGTCAACATCGGCACTTGTTCCGTAGTTTGAATTAAAACGGAGGTTGTATTGTGGGTCATAGGACACTCACTCAGACTCAATTGGACCGTATCCTGCCCGAAGCCAATACTAAATACACTATACCAAGCACGTCAGGTAGCAGCAGAATGCAACCGAAACGCAATCAATCCAACCGTATCTATGATCATCATTGTCATTGAGCATCATGAAAGCCCACTTAAACCCAAATTCCGATTGCTCACGGTCTTTGAGAGTCTGGATGATAAAGAAGTAAAATAACCGATTTTTATCTTAGATAATTTTCGTCACGTTGAGAAAAGAGATCAAATCCTTGATCTTCATTTCGGAAAGTTTAGAGAATGCCAATCCAAGCTATTGTGTTCTCATGTTGGCCAGACCGGGACACATTCGAATAAGAAGTGAAGAACTGTTTCCTCTTCTTGTTGGTTGCCACCACTTTGACATTGAGTGTTGTAAGGAATACTCAGCCTCGCCGCTTGTTTTCCTACTGGTCAGTGTCCAGTTCACACAACCACAACCCTGGCTATGTCTTTCCTTTGGTATTTTGCATTTGGTTAAGCTGTTCCACCTACGATTGAGTAAACATTAGTCCCGTGAACGACATCTTAATGGAGATCCGACGAAAAATTACCTTAGCAAACCGGTTGGTGGTGCTACTTCAATTTGGCGCAACAGATGGGTTCAAAACCTCTCACACGAAAGACGAAGTGCATTCTATACAACCCTTGAAGATAACAACGTGCGTCGTGAAAAAAGATTTCACTTATTTTTACAAGATATCCAGAGTCTTAAGGCTTATAGTACATACAAATATGCTTACCATCTCCAGGGATGTTTGTCCGTTAACTAATAAACCATCTAGTGCCGAACTGCATCCCGTCAACAGCACACGTCTTGTGAGTTTCGTCGGAAGTACAA
The DNA here is from genome assembly GCA_963921185.1 of Dasysyrphus tricinctus. Lineage (NCBI taxonomy): Eukaryota > Metazoa > Arthropoda > Insecta > Diptera > Syrphidae > Dasysyrphus > Dasysyrphus tricinctus. Next base: position 192,215,757 of record OY992531.1, on the reverse strand, counting down.
GTCCCCTCGTTATCTTGAAATCTGTTCTTTTGTCCATGTGTTCCTATTACTTTTTCTATAAAAACTTATAATTAAATGCCACTAAATCCACCTACAATTAAATAGTATAAAAAATTATCATAATTAACAAAACCCAAATAAATCTCTTTCTCGTGCCGCGAAACACCTAAATCAGTGCCAGTGATTGTGCATCCATTCTTCAACAACAACAACACCATAGTTATTCGTCAACTTAAAAGCAATAATAAGCAAAAAAAATCCATAGCCAAAAAAAAAAAAAATCATAATAATTCCAGTGCAAGTGAAAATAACAACAAAATGCAACACAACAGAGCACAACGAGTGTCTATTCCTTTCTTTTCCTTTCCCCTTCTTCTCTCACAGTCGTGTTAGCTTAATAGCTGTTACATTATGTGTAGACTATGAAGCTCTCCACATAGTGTAGCGGGATTAGGCTAACGATTTCAGATGTATGGTTAATTGTCTTTTTTGGGTAACCAGGGGCGGATCGATACAATTCTGTCACTAAGGCATAACACTAGTGATAGATTGTTATTGAAAAGTTCAAATTGGGACTCAAATTAGAGATTTAATTTAGATAGTTGTCTGAATTGGTTTTGATCTAGTTTTGCATTTCCAAATGGCTGGTAAGTTTAGAGTCGATTTTTCCAACATTCGTGGGTTGAGAAAAAATTTCTGTGCCGTGTACGTTTATACTGTACAAAACAGGCCAGCTGTTTTGGCACTAAGTGAAACTCAGATAGGGGAAAATTCTGATTTTTCAGAGTTTAATCTATATGGGTATAGCTTAGTGCCATTATTCTTTTCCCATCATGGTCTCGCCGTCTACATAAGAAATGATGTTGCGTACCAACTCCAACCACAATATGGTTTGTGCTCAAACACAAATTTCAACTTCGTGTGGTTAAAATTCTCGGTGAATAAGCGCATCATTCATACCTGCTTCATTTATCGGAGCCCAAACTTGGACAGAAATTCAACTTTTAACGAATTTGATTCTCTGTCCGACTCCATACAAAGAATTGTCGCCCATTATCCTCACACTGAAATCGTCATTGCGGGCGATTTCAATGTACACAATTCTTCGTGGCTTCGCTTCTCTGGCCAGACAACACCCGAAGGAAGGTATGTTGAGGTCTTTGCAGAGTTAAACCAACTAACTCAGCTTGTTGACGAGCCAACTCGTATCCCTGACGTTCCAGGTCAATCCGCCAACACTTTAGACTTGTTTCTTACCTCTGACCCTGATAAATACACTATTAGTGTACTATCGCCTCTAGGCACATCGGACCATTGTGTCATATCTGCTAATTTCTCGTGCCAAATCAATCCAGTTAGAGAGATAACGCCTATGAGAACTGTTTGGCAATACGAGAAAGCCAACTGGGACGGTCTCAATAATTTCTTCAGGAACTTTAACTGGTCACTATGCTTCCTCGGTAGTGACGTTGACTCCAGCGCAGATATGATTACAAATTTAATTCTTCACGGTATGAGAAATTTTATTCCGAACAGAATTCATGGTTCGATTCAAGCTGTAAAGAGGTTATCAGGGTTAGAGAAGTAAGTTTCCGAAGATACAAAGCCAACCCCACTGAGGAAAACCGGAATAAGTTCAAACAAGATCGAAAGACCTGTAACGTTCATATTCGAAGAACCAAATTTTTGCATGATCAGAAATTAAGGAAAAAAATACTACAGTGTCCCAAAGGTAGTAAAAATTTCTGGTCATTTGTAAAAAACGTACGTAATTCTACCTCGTCTTCGGTTCCAACGCTCGTCTTCAATGATACTCCTGCTGTCAGCTCACTAGAAAAAGCCGATTTGCTTGCAGCACAGTTTGCTGTTAATTCGACGCTGCCAGAGAGTGTCATGACTCCACCTGTACTTGAGAGCGGTAATGATTTTATGGGGCAAATCTTCTTTCGCACTCGTACAGTAGCTAGAGTTCTAAAAGATCTTGATGTACACAAATCCGCTGGCCCGGATAGTATCCCTCCAATTGTTCTGAAGAGGTGTTCGTCAACGCTGGCAAAGCCACTGCGTAAGCTTTTCCATCTGTCCTACTCTATTGGTCTCTTTCCGAGTGGATGGAAAACAGCATTTGTCCAGCCTGTCCCTAAAAAAGGTGAATCTTCGTCTCCCTCCAACTATCGACCAATTGCACTTACGTCCCTTCTTTCTAAGGTCATGGAAACGCTGATTAATTATCAGCTTAAGAAATATCTTGAAGAACGGAAGCTTCTTAATGACCGGCAGTACGGCTTTCGTAGCAATAGGTCCACTGGTGATCTGATGGTATATCTCACCGAGCAGTGGAACAAATCTTTACATCGTTTTGGAGAAAGTAAGATTGTTGCACTTGATATTTCAAAAGCGTTTGATAGAGTTTGGCATCAAGCTCTCTTATCGAAAATGCGTGCATTTGGTTTCGATGAATCTCTTCTTCGTTGGATTAGAAATTACCTTTCGGACCGTTCAATACAAGTTGTACTGGATGGTTTCAAGTCTGATATTCATAAAATAAATGCTGGTGTGCCCCAGGGCTCCGTTTTGTCTCCGAATCTCTTTCTCATTTTCATTAATGATCTCTTGTCTGAAACTTCTAATCCATTAAATTGTTTTGCTGATTACAGCAACCTCAGCTTTTCATATTCGTTTCTTGATTCACATCCTTGTCCTTCGGATGTGGAACTTGAACGGCAGCGTATGATAAGCTCATTAAATTCTGATCTTGACAGCATCGTTCAGTGGGGAATAAGAAACCGTGTAGAATTTAATGCTTCAAAAACTCAATGCTGTTTGCTGTCTCTAAAGCAGAACCCACCCCCAATGCCACTATCCATGAGTGGCACTTGCATCGAGGAAACCGAACAGCTTTCAGTCCTGGGTATGTGCATCTCAGATCACCTTCTGTGGAATGAACACATATTCAATGTCGCCAAAAATGCTGCGAAGTGTTTAGGTTTTCTTCGAAGATGCAAGAAATTTTTCTCCCCTTCTGATCTGGCTGTAATCTACAAAGCCTTCATTCGTCCAAAGCTTGAATATAATTCTCATATTTGGGCAGGTGCTCCAATAACTCATTTAAGCCTTTTAGATAGAATCCAAAAAAGAGCTCTTAAAATGATAGGTGACTGTAATATAACTGAAACATTCGCATCTCTTGAACACCGTCGTAATGTTTCATGTCTCTGCTTATTCTATCGCTATTTTTATAAACAGTGTTCTAGTGAAATAGCCAGTTGCATTCCTCCCCTAAAACAATTCCACCGTAATACTCGCACTTCCAGGAATGCGCATCAGTTTACTCTTGAGCCCAATTTCGGACGTACTGTAAAGTACAGAGATTCTTTTTTCAGCCGAACAACACGAATGTGGAATGCCTTACCCGGCTCTATTTTTCCCTTCCATTTTGATATTCAGAACTTCAAAACTAATGTGCATCGGTATCTCCTTTCAAATCCTTCCCTAATTTCCTAACGCTCGCACTGTGTTCAATCATTTTAAGGGTAGTCACAACCCCTTTAGTGCGCGTATATTAATTAATCTAAAAAGACATTTTTTTTAATTGGAAAATCAATGGTCAAATTTATACACAAGTATGCACCTAACCACCAAAAATTCTTCTTTGGCTCAGCCAACGAACCTCGAGATTCTCATTCCTATCATTTTTATACCCCAGGACCTGAACAGAACTTGATAATGGGAAAAAGTTTGTAATGAATGAATATTTAACCAATCTGTCATTTGTTGTCGTGCTCTATAGTTGTGTGTCTGTGTGTTTGTGTCCCTCACAGTGTATGTATTGTGTTGACTTAAATCAACCATTAGTTAATGAAAAGGGATTCAGCCATCAAGGAAGGACACCACCATATCAATTATGGTCAACGTCATAAATATGATTGTTTTAATTTGAGAGTTCTTGTTGGCAGTTTTAATTATGTCATTTTGGGAGGATAATGTTATTTTTCGATATTATATCAATATATATATATGTATTTGTTTTTATACTACCTCTCATCTTTTGTTTTATTGTGGCGCAGAACTGATTTTTAAGTGAACCATTGACATCCTTTATTATCAGTAAATTCATGACTCTATTTTCGGTACTTTTTTTCTTTTTTATTATTTCAAAACACTGCAGTGTTGAACATGGTTGGTCATAAAAAATGACACGAGACTTTATTTTATTCCATATGAGACTCCTATTGTGTCATAAAATATGTCTTACGCTAACTCATATAATATGAGCTTCTGGTGTGAAAGGATAAGTGTAAAAAGAAGATTATTTTCTTTTATGTTTCATACATGATGCTCCCAATAGCAGCTGAAGAACTATATAATACCAAAGAAATTTGTATTTGATTTATGATTTTGAAGCTTAAAATATTTAAGTTTATTTTATTATTTAAGTACCTTCAGTCAAAATACAAAAAAAAAAAAAAAAAAAAAAACTGGAAGCGATAGCTATTTACATCTGAATAAAATTGAAATTGTAACAGACTGGGCGTTCGACTTTAGTATTCCTCAATGTCTAAAGATAGTAAACGAAACTGAATTATTCCCGATTCCCTCCATTTTGAAGGCTTTATTTATAAAATGGAATTTATTTCAATTTCCAATAGTTGGAGAGAGAAAGTAAATAATGTTGCGAAAAAATTGGTTTTGTAAGCAAAAAAACTTCGAGGTTTTATTCAAACTTAGCATTAATATTATGGAGAGGTCCCAAAAAGTGGTTAGTTGTTACGCAGACAAAAATTAATTGCTCTTTTGGTTTGTGAGAAAAAAGGTGTCCTGCTAGCTCCATATGAACTTAACTGGACAACTTTTTCAAGAATTCAGATAAACAATTCTAAAAAAGTTGATTGTTGAAAACTAATTACTGCAGTGAACAGTGGTGCTACCGATCCTTATGACTTTAATACTGGAGTGTCACAAGGTTCAGTCTAAGGTGTGTTCTTGTTTTTATAGTACAAAAGTGTCATTTGGTAATTAAAATATATAAAACAATCGTTAAGCCTCATTTTCAATACTTCTTAACCATTTTATTCTTATCACCCCAAGGGAATATAGCCCGACTGACAAGACTTCAGAACAAGGCGATGAGAATAATTTTAAAGTGTGCAAGACTAAAGCTAGAACTATAATGCTCGAAGGGGCACTTAAGTGGTCAGAAGAAAACAAGCGAATTCACGGAAAGCATATGGCGTGACTATAATTGCGGAGTGGACCGTTTCGTCAATTTTCGTTCAACTTTGCTTACGGAAGAGAGGTGCGCTGCCGAGCGCCGCTGGGGGCAGAGAGTGTCAACAAAACGTCTCCATCATTCACGGTCCGCAGCAAAGTATTTTAACTGTAGCCACGTCCTTCTCAGGGATTCGGCTTCTGCTAAGACAGTTGATTTCCATGTTGTTCTTGGTCTTCTAACCCGCCGTGCACCCTGAGGATTCCATTCAATGGACTGCTTTGCAATTACATCGTTTGGTTTTTTCTGTGTGTAACCAATCCATTGCCATTTAAGTTTTCTTATGTCGACTTCCAGCCGCTCTTGACTTGTCCTACGCCACAATTCCTCGTTTGATATAATTTGTGGCCAGCGAATCTTTGGGATGTGGCGCAGACAGCGATTCACAAAAGCTTGTAATTTCCTCGAAATGATAGACTTGACTTTCCAGGTTTCACAAGCATGTAACAGCATTTTACATTGAATTTGAAGAATCTCAACTTAGTGCGTAAGGAGAATTGACTGGATTACCAAATTGAGGACAGAATACCGAAGGCAACACTACTTTTACTTATTCTACTTTTAACGTCCAGATCCGTACCGTCATTTGCAAAAACAATACCGCCAAGGAAATTAAACTGTTCGACTTCTTCACTGGCATCTCCTGTAGAATAATACGCTGCTGTGTGGAGCGGCCTGTGAGCATTATTTTTGTCTTTTTGCTGTTTATTCTTAGACCACTTGACTCTCCCTTCACTTGCATTGTTGGGCATATACCGTTCAGCCCACTGATATTATTTGCTAGTAGACATTACGTCATCGGCATAGTCTCTCTAAATGACTGCGCCCTTCGAACGGTCTCCATTGAATGCCCTGTCGCTCAGCTGTGCAAACACTGGCCATCAATACGTCGTCCATCGCCAGCAGGAAGAGAATTGGTGATAGAACATCCCCTTGTATCACACCCTGCTGCACTACGATGCAGTCGTATAGCAGCCCATTATGTAAAACGAAACGCGTTGTTGTAGGACTCTTTAATAATGGCAACAATTTTTAACGGAATTCCTCCACCAAACAACGATCTCCATAAACATTCTCGGTTAACTTGATCGAAGGCCTTCTCAAAATCCATGAGGTAAGCGGTGATTGAAATTCCATCGACTGCTCGAGGACGATACGTAGGGTGTTAATATGGTCGACACACGATCGACCACTTCGAAAGCCAGCTTGATGCCTCTTTAGTGTAGACTCGATTCTATCCTATGCTATTAGTTTCGGGAAAACGGACAAAACGGTGATATCACGCCAATTTTTGCAAGTCATAAAATCACCTTTCTTTGGCAGCTTAACAATCACCCCATCCTTCCAGTCCTTGGGATAGCTTTCATTTTCCCAAATAATTTGTATCAGCGATTGTAGAATATAAGCCGCTGTTACGGGATTGGTTTTCAAGAATTTAGCTGGTATTCCATCAAGTCCAGTTGCTTTGTTGTTTTTGGGGAGATTTATTGATGTTTGAATTTCTGATTCAGAAGGGGGTTCGGTGTCAATAGCCCTATAGGACCTGCGCATTTCGTTAAGGTGGGGCATTCTGCTTAACGGAATCTTCGTTTGGCAGGGCATAAAAATAAAATGGTCCTTCCATCTAAGTAGCTGATCTTCAATTGATACCAAAAGTGTGCCATACATATCGATTATAGGATGATTGGTGTTGCTTTTTTCCCCAGTAACATCTTTGGATATTTGGGACAGTTCCGAGTCCATCTAACCTCATCCTCTTGTCACGTCGCACACAGCCAAAGACCGTCTAAATGTGCAATGCGATACTCGCTTCGCAATTCAGCCCTTCGTTGAACATCTGCTTTGGCATTTATTTGCTTTTTCACACCTCATCAATTGTTGAGTGTTGATTTCCGTTTACTTAATTACTTTACTTTAGATGTCGCTCACAGTCCAAGGTGGACTACGGTCTCAATCAACAAGCCCCTCCAGACAGCTAGGTCCCTAGCTAGCTGCCTCAAGTTACGCACTCCAAGTTGGTCGTTCTCCACTTGTGTGCGCCACCTAAGGTGAGTTCTTCCTCTGCTGCATTTACCATCAAGGGTAGAATCGAAGACTCATCGGGCTGGTGCGTCGATGTCCATACGCTCCACGTGTCCCAGCCATTTCAGCCGTTTTTTTTCGCTGTAAAGACCGTAAGGGTCGTTGTTGAATCTTCTCCTCAATACTCCATCGATACACACTGGACCGAAGATCACCTGAAGAATTTTCCTTTCAAAGAACCCAAGCACATTCTCTTCCGTTTTTCACAGGGTCCATGCTTCTGCCCCATACAGCAGGACCGGGATGATGAGGGTCTTATATAAAGTCTCCTTGGTCCCTTGAGAGAGGAGATTATTACAGAAATGCCTTATTCTTCGTTTGATATCTGGACTGATGTCATTTTGCGATGAAATAGTGGAGCCCAGGTAGACAAAGTCCTTGACGACTTCGGAGTCGTACCTATCCATCGTGACATTTTTCCAGAGTCGACGATATTATGATCCCTTTGTTAATGATAACATGCACTTCATCTTGTCCTCATTAACAGTCAAACCAATTTTTGCCGCCTCCGATTCAATACTTGCAAACGCGCCGGTAAAAGTTCGGTTCGTTCTCCCAATGATGTCAATGTCATCTGCATAAGCAAGTAGTTGAGCGGACTTTTGAATAATTGCGCTTCTGTTGTTGATTTGCGAGTTGCTTACAATTGCTTCAAGTACAATGTTGGGCAGGTTGCATGATAACGCATCGCCATGCCTCAAACCTTTCTTGATATCAAAGGATTCGGTGGTATTCTTACCAACCTTGACTGAGCAACGAGATTTCTCCACCATCATCCTACACAAGCGGACAAGTTTGGCAGGGGTGCCGAGATGCGACATGGCCCTGTATAGTTCTTCTCAATCTACGCTATCATATGCGACTTTGAAATCGATTAGGAGGTGGTGTGTATCGATTTGAAACTCCTCGTTTTTTTTCTCCAAAAGTCTTTCGGAGTGTGAACATTTGATCAATGGTTAATTTGCCGGGCCTTAATCCACACTGATATGGGCCGACAAACGGTTTTAAGTGATCACACAGTACAGATGACAGGATTTTGTATGCGACGTTGAGGAAACTTATACCTCTGTCTGTAGTTGGCACAGGTCAGAGCATTTCCTTTCTTGTGGATAGTGCACACTATACCGAGGTTCCATTAATCGGGCATACTTCCATCCAACTAGAGTTTGGAGCTGATGTATACTCCCTACCAAGTCATCTCCCCCTGCGTTGATTAGCTTGGCTGGCAAGCCATCTGCACCAGCAGCCTTGTACGGTTTAAGGCTTGGCTATCGCTAGCCGCACTTAATTAAGGTCGGGTAGATGGAAATTCTGACCAAGGTTGAATGGTTGTTCGGTCTAACAACGGCATTTTGGCCATCTTCGCCGCTTAGCAGTCTAGAAAAGTGTTGTTTCCAAATCCTTAGCACGGACTATGTGTCTACCACCATATTCCCACTCTCATCTCGGCAGGCTTCCGTTCTGGCCTTGTAAATAACCCTGGGTAAATTGCCGCAGCCTTCAGTTGAACTTCCGGACATCCCCCCTGCCACTACAATCCTCAATAGACTTAGCCGCCCGCTTCGCATACCCTCTCTTTTTCCTCCTGAAAAGTCGGTGTTCCTCCCTTCATTTTTGCCCGTAGATTTCCTGGGCTGCACTCTCAGTACCTCCGGTTCTAGTCTACAGCATTGTAGGCTTCATTCCTTTCTCATCGAACCATGGGTTTCGTTATTGTAGTGGCCTAGTGAAATCAGCACATCAGTTGCGGCACTCCTGATGGCATTTTGGCAATGTTTCCACTGGTCCTCTGCAAATGATTCTGGTGGCGGGCCTGCTGAGAGGTTGAGAGAGACGTGGTCTGCCAAAAGTCCTTGGTGATTTCTAGCAAGCTTAACTTTGTGACGTAAAATCTTTTCACAGCATCTGCTCATCGTTGTGGCGTCATGAATATCCGTATTCGTACATGAGCAACCACTAAGTAATAATCCGAGTGCATGTTGATACCCCGGATAGTTCGGACATCCTGGAAACATTTCTGGCGTCTATCGCAACATGATCAATTTGGTTGACGGTTCACTGATCCGGAGACTGCCAGGTCTCTTTGTTTGTATTGAGGTGTGGTTGCTTTGATGACATTTCGCCCCGCCGCAAGGTCAATCAGCCTCAGTCATTTTAGGAAAGTGTTGTCGTGTAGCTTGTAGGATGTGTTCTCCGTTGCTCCGACTATTGAACCAAATCTACCTAATAATCTTGACGTCGCACAGTGGGGCCAAGGTGGAAAAAACCTCATATAAGTATAAAAGTGTTTAATATGGCATTGTGATACACTTTTCTTTCAGTATTTTTCATGCGGAATGCAGCTGTTATAATGATTTTATAATAAAAAATTTGCTTTTGGCCGAAATAAGGGGTTAAAACGGACCATTGAAATGTTAAGCCTTTAAAACTGATGTTTTTCATGATTCCTCCATCGTACGAATAATTTTTTTTTAATTTTTCTTTGAATGTACTGTGTTAATATATGCCTTAATGTTTCTGAAGAGAAAATAATTTACCCCATTTTCTCGATTACACCGAAAAATCTAGCCAAAATTTGAACACCGGGTGTACTTCCGGACTTGAGTAGCCATACAAAAAAAGCTCCACCTTCCTAGGGTCTGTTTCAGCTCTTTTCTGGTAGTCCTGGTGGTAATGAAGATCCTATTAAAATTTCATCACCAGATTCTACCAGTTTTGGGATCAGTGAATAAAAATTCAATTTAAGAAATAAGATAGTTTCTGATTGAATATAACCATTTCAATAAACCGTGATTGTTTTTTCACAAAAGTCAAAATGAAATTTGAAAACTCTATTATTTTTCTTCAAAAATAACTTTGAATCACTCCAATCCGCCTTTTCTTCTCTGAGATATCTTTATTTACTTTTTAGTTACCACCTGACCGTACTTGATACAAAATTTCCCACTATTATGAAAAGTTAAAAATTTCCCCTTAACTCTGATCATAAAACGGATGGTGCCATTCAATTTAGCGGGTACAAATACATACGAAATGATACCACTTAGAGGTTTTTTCCCTAAATCGTAGGTTTGGCCCCACTGTGCGTCGTACTTGGGGCGACGTTCCTTATTTTTGTGTTTTTGGGATTATGGTTTTAAGTATTTTGACCTCAACCGTTAAGCTTTATTACCAAAATGGGTGTTCTTTTGTGGCAACGATGCCCATCCAGTTTACGGGTTACATACAAGGTGGTCACTCCCAGTCTCCTATTCAGCGATTGGTGCCCAAGTTCAAGTCGATGGATTCAATGAACATGAACAATCGGCTAACACTCATACGTCAACGATAAGGAGGATCTGCGAAAACATCGACGCTGCCCATGAGTGTGCAGAAGAACCCGAGGCAGTCAATTCAGTCACCCACCGGATATCTCTACCGATCGATGATGAACAATTTTTGTTGGTCAAAATTGGATGATATAGATGTGAACGACATGTGCGGTTCCAACGCTTGACGCCACAAAAAACGTCCCGCATAAACGATTTAATGGTGAGGTTATCTTTCTTAAATACCTCACACTTATTTTATTTCAATATTTTCTCGCCCTTATTGGAAACCCCTTTACAAACCTAGAAAGATGTTCAAAAATCATAATAGAAAAATGTCAAAGCTCAAATTGCTTGTATAGTTTCACTATTTCACTAGAAAACCATGAACAATTTCATTGAAGTTAACCAGTTTTTCAATGTTAAACTGCCAAACACCAACAAAGCATTATTCTAAGTAAAAGTTAAGTTACGACCAAATGTGAGGACAGGAAACAGTTTTTTTTTTAAGTCACGTCTATTCACATACAGGTACATATGTACATGCATAGGTATATGCAAATAAAAAAAAAATAAAAGTGCTGCACTAATAAATTCTATTCACATTTCGGATGAAAAATATATCCAGATCTAGGGATTGTATAAAACTGACGAAAAAAGCAGGAAGTATAGCTTCTTCTGCTGGTTACAACTAACATATCTGCTAAATGCAGAGTTGTTTTTATCCTTTTCATGGTTTTCTGTTGAAAAATAAAATTATACATACACTCAATTCTCCAAGACCTTTAAGTTGCACTGATGACATTGAAAACAGATGAAGCATGAGAATTCTGAATGAATGTGTGTGTGCAATAAGAATCACAGGAACAAGATTTTTTTGGCAAAAAAGAAGTCTAGCTTAAGCAAAATTTTTTTTTGATTCGACTGAAATTAATAAATGGGTTTTTAAATTCCAAGGACATATTGAAGTGGATTTTCCACTTTAACATTTTTCATATAAAAGATGTGTGGAATCAATTTTAATGGAGATTTATTACACGTCGTTTGTGCTGACTGTTTTTGCGAGGATAAAAATCTGATGTAATTGGAAAAGAATTCATTGAATAGATGGGCAAATATGGAGAGATGCTAGTAGCTATAAATCCTTTCAGATTCAGATAAAATGCTTGTGGCATTTTGAGGTTTTGTTTAAAATGTTATTTTTTTTTAATTTTGTAACGTGCACTTAAGGGAAGACGTTCCTCATTTTTAAAGACTAACATTTAAAGGCGGCGAGAAAGAAGTTCTTTAAGTAAACGCTATACGTTTTTCTTTCTCTTTTTGTTTGCTTATCAAAGAGCATCGTCAAGTTATCTTAGGATAAGTACGAACGCCAGAAATCGAAATGATTTTTATGTTTTCTGTATAAGTATGCTTGATACCTTTTCGCTAGGTCATGGAATGTCTCGTTTTCTGTGAAAATGAGTCCGACTGAATCCTTGATCAACCTTCTTCCATAAATGAAATACTCCATATATCTAATAACATAATATACATACCTACTTACTTAAGGTGGCGCTACATTGCGGAGTGGATCATCAATTCCTCAACCAACAAGCTTCTTCTAGCCAGCTCGGTCTCTAGCAGCTGTTTCCAGTTCTGTATGCCAAGTTGGTTGAGGTCTTCTTCCACTTGCCTTCGCCACCTGTCACGCTATCCTCCTATACCTTACGTGCCGTCCCACAGGTTTGGATTCAAAGACTTTTCGGGTCAGATCATTTGTGTTCATTCGTTTAAGGTGACCCAGCCATCACCTTAGTCGTTAACTTAGAGAGGCAGACTGTTATAAAATGTCTGAAATCTGAAATCATTCTTTGTTTATACAAACGCTAAAACAGCTCTTTCCTTAAAATGTATACCTTGACTTTATCTCCCATATTTCCAGTACCTCAAGGATATTATGGCCCGGGTACACCATCTGATAGTTGCTACTGTAAGATTACGCATAGCTGCCCAATTTCAATAGCGATAGACTTAAGGATCCCGCAGTCCGCCAACAACTAGGGGACCGCCTTTTACAAACAAGTATTGAGAGCAATCAGTAGCACGAAATCCATCTCCATTGAAAACTGTTGGTGTGCTGTGAAATAGGTTTTTTTGCTGAAAGTATAATCGGTCAGTCACAAGGTAAAAACAGGCACTGGATCGAAGAAAGAAAACAGCTCAAGGCTCACATTGCAGCTACTCCAGCAGAATGGAGAAACGAGGTAAAGTCTAAGTATCGCATGAAGATGACGTGATGAGCGTAACTATTTCAACGTATTGGCAACAGAAGAAGATGCCACAAGAAGGTGTGACAGTAGGGCCGTCTACAGAACTACCAAAGAGCTTACATGTGTCCAAAGCTCTAAACAACACCTGGTTAAAGACATAGATGGGTCACTGCTAGTTTCGTCTGAGGACCAGCTCAAAAAGGTGGAAGGAGCACTTTTCGGTTGTTTTAAACTGCGTATTCACTAGTCAACCCATCACCCAATGACCCACCCCTAGCAACAAATTCTCGTATACACACTGTATTCCCCAGTAGAAAAGAAATATTAGCCCCAATCAGAGCACCGAAGAATAACAAAGTGGTTGAACTTGACTGTATTCCCACAGGGCTCTTAGGAGTAGTGCAAACAACATCCAGTGAGCTCCTGCACCCACTCACTGAGAGAGCTTGGGAAAAAGAGAGTTTTGCTGAGCAGTGGGAAAAGGGAATGATTGTCAAGCTCCCAAGGAAAGGATACCTTACGTGGGGCGAAAACTGGAAAAGGAATTTGCGTGCTGCTGCACCCAAGCCAAGGTAATAGCAAACATTGTCCGAGAGCGAATAAAGGACCACCTCAAAGACACATTCGACGCTGAAGAAGCAAAATTCCACACTGGGTCTTCCTGTGTGGACCACATCAACACCTAGCGAATCATCATCAAACAGAGCGTAAAATATTGATCACCACTTCACTGACTGTTCATCGACTTCGAAAAGGCATTTGACAGTGTCATAGAGAATTTATCTGGGTTGCTAGGCGCAGAAGGGGCGTCGCGGATAAATTGATTGCTATTATACTGCAAATGAAGGAATTCGGTGGAATCTGCAATCATACTTCAAACATCTGGACTACGCGAACGACGTATGCTTACTCTCTCATAGGATCATGGATTTCCATCAAATGATGAGAGGGGTGGATAGAGAATCTGAAACCGTTGGGCTTAAGATCAATACGGCAAAAACAAAAAAGGATTAGTCTTGGAACTTCCTCATCTACTCCCCAAGTAGATATTTCTGGACAATCAGTAGAGATGTTATAGAATTTTCAATATCTTGGGAGTATTGTCTCTCCTGATGGCAGGACCGACCAAGATATTATCAGGCCAATCGGGAAAGCAAAGGCCGTGTCCGGAATGCTATCCAAAATGTGGAAAAAAAACTCTATAAGCCTAAAGACCAAGCTACGACTGTTCTGCTCTAATGTTGAATCTGTGCTTCCTTATGGATGCAGTACCTGGAAAGTAACACCCGCTTTCACAAGAAAGCTGCAAACGTAATTTGAATAGATGTCTGTGAAAAATCAGGGCAAACCGTATCTCCAATGATAAACTTCATGCGAGGATAGGTCAGGAAACCATCGAATCTATAATACTAAAATGTAAGTGGCAGTAAATTGGACATACGCTTCCAAAAGGTCACAATGTAATGGAACCCTCCCGTGAAGCGAGGCAGACAAATGGGCTGACTTAGAAGTACTAGGCGAAGAACGGTCGAAGAGGAATCAGCAAAACTGGGGAAAAGTTGGAGAGAGCTGAGGAACATCTCGAGAAACCGTACACGATGGCGCGTAGGAGTATAGTGGGGGCCCTATGTCCTGCAAGTGGAACCTCACTGACGTAACAGGTTTGACGACCTAAGTAAGTAAGTTAGGATCATATAGTGATGGGATCGTCAAAAATTTTCATCAGAAGCTTAAATGGTTTTACGAGCATGAAAGAAATCTAGATTTATGTGATATCAGAGAATGACCTAAGTGCCTTGGTCTTTTACCTGATGGTAGCCACTTTCACCTGATTTTTGTAAATGTAAAATCATTCTATTTTCTGGATTTAACTCCTGAAAACCATGCTTTCCATTCAATTTAATTTAATTCCTCATAATATGGTCAAAGTAGTGACCTACGCAGACGATATCGTGATGGTAGCCTCAATAAAGTTGTCCCTCTCAATGCAACTTGCGAGCAGCTTCAGCAAACATGTCTTATACTGGTACAACTATAGTGCTATAGGAACTACACCAGCCGCAGTCATTAAAACTCTCTTTTGACACTATCGAACGCCTTTTTGAAGTCGGTGGACAGCAGGTGAAGTGGTGATCGATATTCAAGGTACTGTTCGGTGTTGATCCGCAAAGTGTTGTAGCTGTCTAATGTCTACACAGGATGATCCAGTGGGGAATTCTGCTTACTGCTTATTCGGTGTCAAGCATGTCTTCGAAGTGGTGTTTTATTCGCTCCAGGACGATGTTTGTTCTTTCCTCGGCTACAGCATGCAGCACCCAAATTCCTCTACAGTTTTTGTATGATGGAAGGTCTATTTTCTTCAGGTGCTTGAAATTCATTCCATTATTCGATCTCTTATGGAAAACCAGGAAAATTCATTGTTTGGTATATTCCAACTGCATCTGTGCGTAATCTTACGGCAGCAACCATCAGCTGGTGGTCCCGGGGCATTTCCATGTCTGCACCCCTTCTGTTACGAACGTCTTAAAGACTGCTATCAAATTGCCAACTGATCGCGAATTGATCAAGTTTGGAAGTTATTTGTCTGTACGTTGACACCTAACTGCTTTTATGACACGCCTTGTGCTCAAAACATGGTTCCTCCTATTACAAGGCGGATGGCATTACAAAAAAACCCATTTTCGTTGCAGCCACCAACACCATGCTTTCCCATAACATGCCTGAGCCTATCACTCTCATTTCCATCCTTATGGAATTCAAGTCTTCCAGTACCATTATGATGTCTCCACGTTGTGTACTATAATAATAAGTACTCTGCCGGTTACAAAAGACCTATTTCTCCGCGATAGAGGAGAGCTCCGTTGGGACATAACATGGTGACGTGGCGTTCTCTAGTCCGGACGTACTCTAGTCTAGAACCTAGGTTTCAGGGTCCTGTCATCTAAAGGCCTCCAGGAAATTAAGTTATTGAAAGCTGTTTTAGAAAGCAGCAATCCAATGCCAGATTCACTATAATTTCCAGATGCTTTTCCAGAGTAGAGTAGTACAGTATTACGAGTTGGAGACTAGAACTTAAAAGAGGGTGACAGGATAAAGAGGTGGAGTACCATGCCTTTCTTTATATTTTGCCCCAGCCTTTCCAGAAAAAGAAAAGCAGCCCTTGATAATATTGGCACTTCATATATCTATGTATGGAATATTCGCAGCTCTAGTGATCTTTCGGATGGAATACATTTCTTGCAAAAATCCCTCATGGTGACAAAAATCGCTCGTGTCCTTGATAAACTTTATTTCACCTTTCTTGGCTTAATGCCAATTAACTGACATACCTTTTTTGCAAAAATCCCATATATAGACGCCAAGATCTCAAAGCCACTGATGCATCCTGAAATTTTCAAGAATTAAAAAGCGGTCTGGGAGTAATCCAACGTTTCAACGTACCCCTTTCCTTACTTTACTTATATACCTACCTTGTCCCTGAGATTCAAGTTAGGTGATGCATTTTTTGTATCATCAACCCTTCTAACCTTACCTAGATTCTTAAACAAAAACTCAACAAGCGAGCATATGCTGTGATATATCTATCGCCAATATTATTTACATTTGCTCCAAACTAATAAACAAAGTTGGGTTGAATTAAAAAAAAAAAAAACTCAATTAATGTTTAATGGAGATGGATTTCAAAATCATAGCCACGGGAATACTTTTATTTATAGGTAATTTGTTTTGAATTTTTTTCGATTCTGCACAATTTTACTTGTAGCAACGCATTTAACTAGTAATTTATTTAACGTCATGGTTTTTATGAAATAACATTTAATCTTTTCTGGTTTTATTGAAATATCAATTTGACCTATGGGTAAAACAATATTATTGAATTATTTATAGTAATACATTGCGCATTAAGTTACATTTAAATTAACTAACTCCGTGTTACACTGTATCAAATAAATTCATTAAATTAAATCAGCAAAGTGCGTAGTATAACCAATTGTATCTGGTATCTACCACTAACACAATGACGTGAAAACGAGACTGTTTCATTAAATGGGTGATGGAAGTCAAGTTAAGTGACACTTTTGAACATTCAATTGGATTCGATTGACAAAAGATACGAATAGCCATACAAATTCCTATCATAACATTTTACCACACCACAATAGCCATTTGCAGTTCGTTTTTTCCTTTTTTGTAATCTAATGGTTCCTTTATACCCACTACAATTCCAATTTATCCGTAGATATAAGGTCTTTTTTTGTCTGTCAATGACAAATGTATAATGATCATTGCGATTGGCCTGTGAATATAATAGATGCATTCGGATGAATATCTAAACCTACCTCACAATCCAGGCACGGATCGAAATGGGGGAGAGTATTTGCTTATATATTCGGATGGTCTAGAATTTACACAAATAGATTTGAAAAAAAATAGATTTTTACATTTGAAATGACAAAACTAATCTAAACTATACTCTTCTGGATTTTACCCATTTATGTTGGGCGCCATCTTAAGCCTTAGGCAAATTGATTGTCATTAACAGCCCTATTCTCCCCATCATCACTGATACCTCACAAGTCACAAGAAGTGGTGAAATTGATTTTGTGACTTTTTCGTATTCTCCCCCTAAGGCCGTGTGCCAATTGCGTTAAAATTCTGGTTGAATTTGATCCCAGTTAAATGTTATCCCTTTTTATAGGGGTGAGTAAAATTTAAGGTTTTTGCTGTGTCAATTGGATTAAGGGCCAGTTTGTTCACAGTGGGTTAAATCAGCAATTAGATTATCACTGATTCTGTTAAACCCATAGTTATGAATCTGTGATAATCAGAGAGTGTTTGTTCACTCAATTTTCAGTTTGATTAATAAATCATAGTTTTTCCAATAAAACATTTTTTGTGCAAAAAAAACACGGAAAATCAGTGCTTGAAATATAATGTTGTGTTCAATTTAAGATTATTTCCACACACGTGAAATTTGTATTTATTTTAATGCGGCTAGTTGATTTTTTTTTCCAAATATATAGTTGAAGTGTGTAGGTAGTGCTGGCATTTTGTGAAACCTAGTGATGGGATTTTTTCCCAGTTGTAGTTTTTCTATGCATATTTTATATTAGGCCTTGCAAAAAAGCACTTTATTTTTGGATAGTAAATAAAATAACTACAATTTGTAGTAAAATCTGTACAAATTGTTTATTTTTTTCTTGCAAGATGGACGATGCTTGGTTTCTCTTCATTCATGTTCTTTGTTCGAAGGAATTTAATAGATTTTGTTTCTCTTTTTTATACCTACGCTTAGGAAAACCAATGATGAACAAACGAAATTCCAGAAAATCTTTGATTAAATCATGCTAATCAGACAGAATCGGCGAATTAGTGATTTCTCCAATTAAGTGCTCAAATCATGGATTCTCTGTTTAAAATTTTGCTGAACAAACGCATTCAAAGATAACCAACTGGAATAATCATTGATTTAAGTTGACAAGGTGTGAACAAACTGGCCCTAAATGGGATTTTTTTTTAACATTCACTTCCCATTAGTTTTATTGTTGCATTTTTTTCAGTAATGATAGTTCGCAAACAATTCAGTTTGCAAAATGAATGAATCATCTGAAAAAGTATTTTCAATAAATTTTATTGATTCTTTTACATTATCAAGGGTTTATCTTAAGTTATTCAAACTTCTTCTTGAGTGCATACTTAAATTTATTATAAGGTCTTTGTCTATATTTCTTTATCCTTTCATTTAATTTTAGTTTTTTTTCCATTTTTCATCTTTCCCGATAGGATTCATGACTTCATGATAGCAGAATAAAATATTTATCTACATTCATCTCCCTCACTTCTTCATGAGCATACCTCGGCTATCCATAATGCAAAAAATTTTCAGATACCTTGAGTTGTTTTTGCATCAGCTGAAATCAGCTGTTTTTTACAAGGGTTTATAACAACACAAACAAATCCAGATCGCTTAAGATACGCAGCCGAACGCACCCATAGACATGTAAAAATTAACCACCGACTAAAATTTTAACGAGCTCCTGAGCAGGTTGGATTTTGAAGTCTATATTCGCCTCAGTAATGTCAAAATTTAACCATGGGATCAAATTTAACCAGGATTTTAACGCAATTGGCACATGGCCTAAAGTCACAACTTGTGAGAGTCATAAAAACAACCAAAACTGTGATCTCCTCCAGAGCAGGTCACAAATCAAAATTCACTTGAGTTTCTACAAATCATTGAATTATATTCTTGCTTTATGTTCTCTGTGCAAAAGAG
Source organism: Dasysyrphus tricinctus (assembly GCA_963921185.1). Taxonomy (NCBI): domain Eukaryota; kingdom Metazoa; phylum Arthropoda; class Insecta; order Diptera; family Syrphidae; genus Dasysyrphus; species Dasysyrphus tricinctus. The sequence goes on along the minus strand of OY992531.1, from coordinate 192,196,569 downwards.
AACAAAATGTATGTATTCTTTCATTTCCTTAGCTAAAGAATAGGTCAAAGGAGCGATATTCTTTTGCTTTGTATTTATGAGACAGAAAAACATGAATACCCTTCAAGCAAATTCACTGACCCAACTTTGTCGGTACTGCTTGGATCCTTAAAAAATGAGCTCACACGAGGATTTTATTTGTTTCCCCACTTATTTTTTAGTTTATTTTTGTAAGTCGTGCGTTAGAGATCATTTCTCGTTTTAATTCGTTCTGTTGTGGAAACTTAAACAAATTTTGGGTCAACAATACAAACCAAATACAATGGTAATTTGTTTAATCTTTGCTAGTGCAAATAAGTGTTTTTTTTGTAAATATTTGTATAAATTCCAAATAAATGTGCCTTGGAAGGAAAAACATTCTTCTTGTTCTTTGTTTGTCCCATAGAGAACCTATATTATCTAGAGTTGCGACTCGTACCCCTCTTGCCTAAGACACCCGCAAATTTTATTTGAGCTATTTAAGAGAAAACTCTCTTAAATTCCCTGTCCGTGAATACGTGTGAATTGTGGATTAAAATAAAAAATGGCGTCAGTAGCTCAAAAAGTTGACGTTTAGTTTTTTTTTGATTGTCAAAAGTCAAAGTGACAGTTCTCGGTTTCGGTTTGTGAGTTTTGTTTTTTAATTGTACCTAAATGAAACTTTTTTAAAATAAATGTTTATAATAATAACAAAAGTTAATAATACTATAAAGATGATTGGACATTCGAAGCTCGCGCGCACCGATATATTCCTCGATTGATGTGCTTCTAACGCGCAACTTATTCGTTTGCCTGAAGGACTGGTTTGATTGGGGTGCGAGTGGCTGGTGCTAGGGACTGGTTTTTATCTTCACGTCGAGGTGAACAAATTGGCTGCCACCTTCCCGATAGGTGAGAATCCAAGAGTTTCTGTTTGACCCTTCATTGAAAAATTGAAATTCAATCAAAAAACTCTTGAATTTCATTAATCTGCTGCCACAAAAGCAGCTCAACAAAAATTGAAATCAAACTCAAACAAAAAATATAAATAAAGGAAAAAATTAATTACGTAAATAGAAAACAAGCAACAAAATCGAAGAGAATATAATATATGTACATATGTACATTATATTCCACCGTTGAGTTCCTCACTTCTTCAATTACTGGCGAGTGGGTGGAACTATGTGACAATCATACTGAGGATTAAATCAATCAAGAATCAAGATACAGTTTTTGCTACTGGCACCGCAGGCTAGTTTGAAATAATCGACAGAAGACATAAATGTACACATATTTTCGGTGTTGGTGATGAAGAAACTTAATGGTAAGAACCTGGGTGAAGAAGAAACGAAAAAGGATGATCGTGCTTCCTGGGATAGACACATATTGAGGGTGAGAAAACAACCAGAGGGAGGTATTGTACATTGCTAAAACTTTGTTTTACTATGTAGTTATTTTCAGGCAAATGCTTCTTGTTGGGCGTGGAGAAGGAGAAAATCGGATGTAAACCAGTTCTAACTAGTGAGTTCTGTTGGCTCCTCCTTAACTCAGCATCAAACCTTCATACCCCCAAAAGCGATATCCGGGCCGCCAGTTGCAGCTCAGTCGAACATGCATCCTATTCCTCCACCTGTACCGGTTATGATGTTGCGTCCACCACCAATGATGGATATGTATGTAGGTACAACAGGGAAATTTTTTTAAATATTTGTTTAAACTAAAAACTGGTTTGAGAACCACTCAGGGCGTCTAAATTAAGACTTAGTAGCATTTAAATTTTTGAATTACAGCTAGTGGTTTTCAAATGCAAGCGTTTTACATCTACAACTTATATGAATTTCATATGAACCTCCTTATGAAGGTTTTGATAGTTGTTCTTCAACACTTATTTTTTTAATATTTGTTTAAACCAAAAACTGGTTTCAAATCCAGGTAGGGCGTCTAAATAAAGACTTACTAGCATTTAAATTATTCAATTGTAGCTAGCGGTTTTCAAATGAAAGCGGTTTACATCTACAACTTATATGAATTTCATACTTGTTCTTCAAGACTTTTTTTTAAATATTTATTTAAATTAAAAACTGGTTTGCGGACCACGAAGTGCGTTTAAATTAAAACTAAAAAGCATTCTGTTCATGAGACAGATTGCTGAGGTCTCTGAGATCTCATTTTTCTGAATATGTCTGTTTGTTTATTTTGTTTATCTATTATTTTGTCTTTGCCATCAAAAAATGCCGTGAATATGTCGCTGCTGAATTATCGTGATATTCTTGTCATATTTTTTGACTGTATTTAATTTTGTATTGTAATTTACAATTTATTTATTGGATGCTTTCATCTGTGTTTAATTATGAAATTTTAATAAAATACAAAAATTAAATTTTTGCTGATAACAATATTTTTTTTACTTGCGATATTGATAAAGGGGAAGTATTGAACTCGTGAAACAAAGAAATCACCATATCGATACCTTCCCGTAAGAGTGTATTAAGCGACATTTCAAAAATATGAAAGGCATAGAAAAAAACCTCTGGTCCTGTTATTTATTTATGTATTTAAAAAAAATAAAAAGATTTGGAAAGGGATTTTCAACTCAAAATGCCTCTAAAAATCAGTTTATTACAACAAAATACCCAAATAAATAACTGAATAAGAGGTATTTTAAAAATTTAATTTAAAATTTTGAAAATGTCGCTTAATACATTCTTACGGGAAGGTATCGATATGTCAAACATATGTCATTACGATGATAGAGAACACCAAAAATTAACGGCTAACCGATTGTAATCAAAATTTGCATGCAATAATTTCTATCACCTGTGCAAATTTCAGCCTTCCAGCCTCACCCTTTGAAAAGATAAAAATCAAATACTACATAAGTTCAAATAACCATTGCATCATTTTGAAATGTATGATTTATATCTTTTAACCGAAAGGAATGTAACATGGAAATTGGCTTTCTTCTAGGCCGAGTGAATAGATGTTACACATACAAAAACAGGCAACTTCTCTACTAATTTGTCTTTGCTTTAAAAATAACATAAATTTCTCAACTTCGTACAAAAAAAACTCTTTTTCAGCAACTGTTTTAGCAGTAAAAAAATGTCTTTAATTATGTTTAATGCTGTTTACATCGATCGACTACAATGGTAGAAGGAACATTCCTTATTGATCAGTTAAAATAAACAATGTTATATAATTACTAATAATATTTAAAGAAAAATGTTTGCATTAAATAATGCGTCATTTGAACACAGACAGAAATATGTCATTAAATTAAATTACTTCCTCCGCGTATTATACGTTGTTGCACAATAATTACCAAATATTGCATAAATACGTCAGGAAAGGTTAAGAATTCCAGATCAACATCTTATCATTCTTCCTCAGTTGGTGCTAGGAAATTGGTACCAAAAAGACTTTTGTTGCACACAGCAATGGTAACATTCTTACGGTCGATCTTTTTAAACCGACCTACACCAACAAATTCTCGATCGTCAACAATAAATTTAACAGTTTGAGCGGGGTTAGCAGCATCTCCGTTATTTCCACTGTCTGTATAAGTTAAGCGAGGGCGCATCTAATAAATTATTAAAACTATTCTTTCTTATTTTTGTTTAAGGTAATTTATTAAATTTCTTACAATGCACAAATGTGTAGCTGGATCACAATTTCCCAGTTAGGGGGAAACTCATTACGACCAACGGGCTCCTTTGATGTATTTGTATCAGCATTTTGTTGCGAATTATGTTGTAGTGAACTTTAGTGGAACTCTGGCATTGCACATGGAAGCCCTCATTTTCGCAAGCATTGAATAGTTTATGAAACCATAGGAAGCAAAATTAACCATTGGTACGTTATCAGTTTCTTCGTGATTGTTCATAACCCTGAAAAATAAGTATGAGAAAATTAAGTTTTCAAAGATAACTGAAAGTAGACTTCTTTTATTTTAGGATTTTTTCAAAATTTTTTTCAAATACAAATCTTATGATACAATTAGTAGCACTATTAAATACATAATCTAGAAATCTAAAAACCATCTGTGTGGGTCAAACCGTTTGGAAAAATTATCACAGTCCAATTGCCTTTTTCAGATTTTGTTGAAACTCTAAAAAAAAAAGTCAATTGGGCTGTGATCTAGCAATGTATCAGCAATGTTCTTACGAAAGTTACACCCAAGACGTAGAGGAAATAGAAACCATTAAACACCTGCTCTGTGATTGTCCAAACCTCCAAACAAATCGACTCCGTTATTTTGGAAACAGGTTTTTTGAAGAACTGGAAGATCTGGCACAGGTCTCAATGGCAAACATGAGAAAATTCATAGAAAGCACAGGCTGGTTCGCAAACGATCCAGTCTATGTGAACCATTAGTTTGGGTGCATCTCTGCCTTCTTTTTTAAGGGGATCACAATGGACCAATAGGCCCCCGTGTACGCAACAGCCTCTGTGCTGTGCACGCCCCTCTTAACCTAACCTAACCTAACCTACACCCAAGAACAAATGCCAATGTTTTCAAATTCTGACTTAAAAGTACATACACTATGACCAAAAGTCAAATTTTGAACCGCTGACTCGAATTGAAATTGGTAAACGCCAATTTCAACAGTATTCAAATACGAATTTAGGGATGCATCAACTATTGTCCTAGGTTAAATACTTTGGGAGTTACACCCAAGAACAAGAAGAACAAGAAAAACACGGCATTTGTTCTTGGGTGTAACTCCCAAAGTATTTAACCTAGGACAATAGTTAATGCATCCCTAAATTGGTATTCGAATACTGTTGAAATTGGCGTTTACCAATTTCAATTCGGAGCCAGCGGTTTAAAATTTGACTTTTGGTCAGAGGGTACATACTTTTAAGTGATAATTTGAAAACATTGGCATTTGTTCTTGGGTGTAACTCCTAATGTATCTTTCGTAGGAACATTGTTGATACATTGCTAGATCACATCCTAATTGATTTTCTTTCAGAATTTCAATAAAATCTGAAATAGGCAATTGGACTGTGATGAGATTTTCAAACGGTTTGTCCTACCGAGATGGTTTTTACTTTTTGGAACTCTTTATATAAATTTTAAATTTGAGACTAAATTTTAAAAAAATTCTATAGTCAAAAATAAGTATCCTTTTAGGTTATCAAGAATAACTGAAAGTTAACTTTTTTTGTTGTAGGATTTTTTATTTGTTTTAAATACAAATCTTATGATGCAATTAGTAGCACTATTAAATACATAGTCCAAATATATAAAAACCATCTCTGTGGGCCAAACCATTTTGAAAAATCATAACAGTCCAATTGCCTTTTTTCAGATTTTGTTGGAATTCTGAAAAAAGTCAAGTGGACTGTGGTGATTTTTCCAAATGGTTAAAAATTCTATAACAAAACAAGTTTCCTTTAAGGTTTTCAACATGAGATTTTTACATATTAGAAGATGAGGTAGTTGAATATTTTCTAGTGTTCATTTATTAAATAAGTTAAGAAAGGGTGAAATGCTGAGGGAACAAGAAACCAATCTCATTTTATTGGTGAAAGCAAATATTTATTTGAACGGTATCCAAACAGGAGCTTTTAGCTCTTAGAGCAGTGATGAAAATTGACTTTTGTCGATTGTACTGAAAACTGAAAAAAAAATTGTACTGAAAAAGACCAAATAGTACTGAACTTTTTTAAATTATAAAACAACGCAAACAATTAAAATAAATATTTTACTAAACAAAAATACATAATAAAATATACCTATGCATTTCATTGACATAATATTATTCTAAAATAAGTCTTATGGACGGATAGCAACGTTAGCACAAGTCTTTTCTTTGTATTTACATTCATATGTACATATAATACATTACATTCATATGTTTTTCTTACTCTAAAATTTCTTCATCGGCAAGTGGTTAACTCGGTAAATGTCTATTCAATAGACTTTTTGAATAATATAGCTGTAACAGCATTCATTTTTAATTAGGTTTTTAGTTTCTATTAGTGCAGAACACGTGTCCACCTGCATTCGGTTTCTTAGTTTTTTTTTTTTAAATAATATTTTGATAAGAAAAAATTCTTTCGACGTTTGCGGAAGAATGAGGAATAGGAAAAGCACCCTGGACAATTCGGTTTATATTTGAAAACATGAACTCGTTGCATTCATTTTTAACAAGACCAATTTCAGCCCAGAACTCAGAAATAGAAGCATTTCTAAATTTTTTTAAGTATTGCAGTCAGCTAGAGCTCGATATTCTTTTTTAGTGAGTTCAATGTTTTTTGTTCGCCAGGAAAAAATCTATTGAATTTACTTGGCCATCTAAAATTGAGGTTTGTGAAAAATGTTACACCGAGTTCCAAAAAATGTCTTCAATATTAAATCTTTTTTTTACATCTTCGAGGAAAGCTATATAGAACAGCCGTGCATGACTTTTAAAGCTATAAATTTCGCTTTCAGCTAAATTTTTGGAAGTGTACAAAATTTCGCTTTCGGTCCCGCAATAGATTTCCTCGACGGGAAGGTGGTTTTCTATACTCTATCCAACAAAAATTGTCAGTACAGGGAAGATAGGACGTTTGCCTCTCAGTCTGGTTGCATTGGCTTGCATGCATCTGTCTCAAGTCAAAGCTCTCACAGGGCTTCCGTACTTTGAATTATAAATTGCCACAAATCGAAGAACAATGTGCATATGGTTACCATAGATACCATTTCAAACACATTAAAAAAAAGATCCATTTATCTTTTATTTATTTTACACCTTTTCAAATGATTTTGATCACGTAACGCTTTGTGAATGTTTCAAAACTCAGCGCAAATAACTTTTTTCTTCTTAAAGACTAAAATCGTACAAATTTTAACTGCATTTTATAGGTTTATTCAGATATACGAACAAATAATAAGGGGACAATCAAAACGACAACACTTTTGGCTCTCACCTTTATAAATTTGATTCTCGAAAGCTTCAAAACTGAAAGTTTTTTCATAAAAACCACTTAAAAGGCTCTGTTGTATTGTTGCGACTTGGCAAAGGCAACTCTGTTGGAATGCGATTTTTTTGTTTTATTTCACAGAGGGAAGGTAGAAGCGAAAGCAATATACGATCAGAATGCTTTTGGCATTGGAAGGCGACTGTCATGTTGGAGCGTACGAAATGTTTCAAAGAATTACAACAACAATTCCTGTATGTTAATCAATTGTTACGTAACTTTTTCAGTGGTAGATTTGTTATTTGAGTGTTGTGATGGTATACACAGGCACCACTGTTTCGAAAAAAGATCGCCCATAAGCCCTGTACGCTGTACTGACAATTTTTGCTGGACAGACTATAGTTAGTTTATTGACAATATGGGTCTTTCATTAAAAGCTTCTTAACGTGAAGATGAGGTGAAATCTGACTGAACATATTTGGATGATTTTAGAGATTTATGAGATTTAGAGAGTTGACCTTTTCAAAAATTAAAAATAGTACAAATAGTACTGAAAATTGAAAAGTGGTACTTGCGTACTCGGGAAAGTCCAATAGTACTGAATTCAGTACAATAGTAAGCCTTTTTGCATCTGTGTCTTAGAGTCCTCCAAGAAAATAGTGTAGGTACAATGGTTTTTGTCATTTTGAAAATGATTGATGAATAAGCATATTCAGAAAAATGAGATCTCAGAGCCCTCAGCAATGTCTCTTGAACATGATTACTCTGAAATTTTGCGGTCAAATTACAGAGGAAGGAAAATAATGGATTCGCTTGCTCAGTCTTTGACGTAGAGCCCCCCGTGGATTCATTTTCCTGAACACGCCTAATGATTCATAGCACTGAACAATTTTATCTAGACAAAAAAAAACAACTCACACAGAAGATCGAGTACCTAATTTATTGTCTATCGACCAAAGTTCGATTTAAGCACTTCAGACTAAAATTTTACATCACCATGATTCTTCAAGAATCGTTGAAGATGCTTGAATGTATATTATTTGTGTAAATGCACTGTATATTAAAAACCACACATGACAAAAAAGCCTCGAGGACCAGATTTGTATTTGCAAAATACTGCCTGATAAAAATAGCAATTATGTGTGATCATCAAGTGATTTAAAAAATGTACTTACCATGAGCTTGGGTTTTCCTCATTTGAGTGAGGATGCTGGAATGTTCTTAGCGCTTCCTCTCCGCGCGGATGTGTGTTCCCAATAGACTCCTTAAGAATTTCAAAGCTCGATTATCCTTGGACACTTCAAACAATCCCATGGTTCTCCTCTTGTAAGGAGCATGGCAAACCACTTCCCGAGCAAGATCCTCCATGGATGTTCTTTAGACGAGAACCACGTAGTCCATTGACTTTCCTGTCACCGGTGAATTAAACATTCTTTAGTTGGATTGTTTATGTGCCCGATTGAGATCAATACAAAGTTCGTAGGGAACGGACATTGTACTCTAGACGACAATGGGTGGAAAGGACATAGTGTCAGGTGTTGCAAGTATTCGCGTTTTTAGTATTCGCCTCTATAGCCTCCGTCGTTTTTGTTAAAAAACATAGACGAAGGTTAGTGAACACAAAAAAGAATTTGTTTCATTTTGTCAGCACCCAAAAACAAACTAACAAATATTACTAAAGTTGCTACACTTTCACGGCGGCAAAAGCGCGAGCACTACACCTGGCACTATGTCTGGCCTAAACACTTTTATTTTTAAATCACTCATAACGAAAACACTTTTCCGCACATTTTATTTTTTATAAATAGAAACAAACACGCAATATTCTTTCACGCGACCGATCATAATAAATTTTTCACAATAAACAAACTTTTTTTTATACTTTTTTTCACCTGTCAAAATATTGAGCTACAAGTTACATGATTTGGTAAATGTAAGGCAGCTACGCATATGGAGTTTTAAGGGTGCGCTTTTACTTTTTGGTGAATTTTCTTTAATTTTAATCAAAATATTCATAATTATTGTTTTATTTGTATGCCAGAAGCGACGAAAATTATTTTTGTTATAGTTTTTGTTCAAAAAGAGTTTAAAAAACCCAATTGTATTAAAAAGAAAAAAATATTTTCAATTTTTGAATTCAACGGATTCATATTTTAAATATCTGAGCGCAGGGTAGTCCACAAAATTTGCGCACAGCGCTGTGACCAAATTTTTGTCGCTGTATTGGTGCGGTCTCCATTTAAAATGCACGGGGAAACTAATACATGCTCATAAATTTGGGCAAAATGCTCTCACTTCAGCTTGTAGGGTGAAAGAGAACAAACCCCCGGAGTCGCGACTCTAGATAATATAGGTTCTCTATGGTTTGTCCTCTGTCTGTGGTTGTTGTTTGTAGGAAATTTAGAACTCGATAAGGGAATTTTCTCTTCATACCTCTTGGTTTCGGTACTTGCTAAGTATGGTGAATTTTGTATCTCACAACGCATGCGCAAGTGGGTCCGCGGCACTGATCTCTATATATAACTGGATAGTGTATTCCATAGAAAGTATAACAGTTTTTTTGACTCCAATTGAAGATGACATTTGTTAGGCATTCTCACTTTTTGACGTCTGCTGAGCACAAAAAAAAAGTAATTTGAAGTGAGATTTTTATTTGTACAAAAACAGAATATTTTGTTTATTTTTTTTAAGTTCTGTCGGAATGTGAACGAAACTCCTGTGCAGCTCTTCAAATTCTCGAGAAGTGTGGTTTGCAGATGTCTAACGCGCCCCGGGAAGTAGTGGTCAGTTTGAGGAGGAACATACATTTCTTCGCCAGGAAAAAAATTTCGACCGGGGTACAGGCTGACAAATGCCACCAACAATCTACGGAACTGGCTGGTGATTTACTGCCCAAGCGACAACTGCGTTGCTAAGAGCTTATTGGATCTTATGGAAATGAATGCTAACACCATGGGTATCAACGTCCAGTTTGCCCTGCAAAATGGCCGCATTGAGTCGTATGTAGGGTGTTTGCGAGAGAACATTCGCCAAGGAGCTCAGACTGTCGTTTGGCTGGGGGAGATGTCATCACCTGGGACCTTCGCACACTGGGACCTCTTGTATGGAGAGCATGCTCAAAATGCAAAATTGAAACTAACGGTTTCGTATAAAATTGTAATGCGGATTCAAAGTTCACATGATTGTTCATCAATATGTCAAGTTTTGAAGTTTTGGGAGACAGAATTGTTGTAGAAAATTAACCATAAAAGTAACAATTCATGTAAATTCAAGAATCCATTGCGCAGTTGTTGGTCATTTGAAAATTCGAAAAAAATAAATTTGTAGTGAATACAAAAATATAAAAAATATATTGACATCAAATGAAGCTCAGTAAAAATAAAAAAATGTTTTTATCAAATTAAATCAACATATTTCACTTGCACTTTAAGAAAATTGAAAATTTGCGTAAAAAATGTTCAAAATTTTTTTTCTTTATTTTGCGCACCATGCTTTTAAAACTAAATACGTGCTCTAGTAGTTTCAATATTCCTCTATATGAAACAGAAGTCAAAAGTGAGAGCACGGTGCGCAAAACCGAAATAAGATTTTTTGAATATTTTCTGCGTAACTTTTCAATTTTTTTAAAATGTAAGGGAAACATGTTGATCTAAATTGAAAAAAACATTTTTTTATTTTTACTGACCTTCATTTAATGCCAATATATTTTTTATATTTTTGTATTCACCACGAATCTATTTTTTTTCGAATTTTCAAATGACCAATAACTCCGCAATGGATTTTAGAATTTTCATGAATTGCTACTTTTATCGCTTATTTTATATTACCTTTATGTCTACCAAAACTTCAAAACTTGACATATTGATAAACAATCATGTGAACTTTGAATCCGCATTACAATTTTATACGAAACCGTTAGTTTCAATTTTGCATTTTGAGCACGCTCTTCATACATGAGGTCCCATTGTGCTTCGTAGGACATGGTTAGTCTATCTTATTTTTGTTCTAGATATCGTTAGATGCTAAGCAATGTTTTATTTCATTTTAGTGGACCAGCTGATATTAAACAAATCTACGAATACGGAGGACGTACTGTGAGATTTTTGCCCAACAGTGAAGTTGTCTATGCCAGTATTGGTCGACCCGACATAACTCTAAAGGTATACATAGCTAAATCAACTGTTCCACTTATTGAATCGTCCCTTAAATTATATGGTGGAATGTCGATGTCAAGAATTAAATAAGTTTTTGCTGAGAAAATGTGTTTTTATTTAAGAGAATGTGGAGACTTCTAAGATCCCAGAAATATAAAAAATGTTTTATTGTTAAGTTTTTCATTGATCTAATAATGTATTAATAAAATTCTATTCTGTAACATATCTAATTGTGGTTTTTTTTTAATTTTCTTGGCTTATGTTTTAGGGCTGCTGAATCCTTGATATTGATAGATAAACCAAGCTCCCATTTCCAAACTATTTGCTTTATTTGAATGATTGGAACGCATTTAAGTCTCTTTTTAAGTATTCTAACTAGAATCAAAAACCATTTTCAATTCAAAAAAGGATTTCAAAAAATTTGCATATAAAAGTAGTATCATCATTTTTCCACCTTCAAAAAACTCATGAAATGTGTTTTGTATGCAAATTTTTCGAAATATAAGTTTGAATTGAAAATGGTTTTAAAAACCATTTAAAGGACTTAAATTCAAACTCAGAAACGTTCCAATCATCCAAAAGGACCAAATATTTTGGAAATGAGAGCTTGGTCTATCCATCAATTTCAAGAAATTTCTAAAAATTCGTAGAAATTTCTTGATATTGGTAGATAGACCAAGCTCTCATTTCCAAAATATTTGGTCCTTTTGGATGATTGGAACGTTTCTGAGTTTGAATTTGAGTCCTTTAAATGGTTTTTAAAACCATTTTCAATTCAAACTTATATTTCGAAAAATTTGCATACAAAACACATTTCATGAGTTTTTTGAAGGTGGAAAAATGATGATACTACTTTTATATGCAAATTTTTTGAAATCCTTTTTCGAATTGAAAATGGTTTTTGATTCTAGTTAGAATACTTAAAAAGAGACTTTAATGCGTTCCAATCATTCAAATAAAGCAAATAGTTTGGAAATGGGAGCTTGATTTATCTATCAATATCAAGGATTCAGCAGCCCTAAAACATAAGCCAAGAAAATTAAAAAAAAACCACAATTAGATATGTTACAGAATAGAATTTTATTAATACATTATTAGATCAATGAAAAACTTTACAATAAAACATTTTTTTATATTTCTGGGATCTTAGAATCTCCACATTCTCTTAAATAAAAACACATTTTCTCAGCAAAAACTTATTTAATTCTTGACATCGACATTCCACCATATAATTTACTGGCATAGACAACTTCACTGTTGGGCAAAAATCTCACAGTACGTCCTCCGTATTCGTGATTTGTTTAATATCAGCTGGTCCACTAAAATGAAATAAAACATTGCTTAGCATCTAACGATATCTAGAACAAAAATAAGATAGACTAACCATGTCCTACGAAGGTCCCAGGTGATGAAATCTCCCCCAGCCAATGCCGTCATAAACAAACGATTGTGTAACGACCAGTCAGCACCCATTAGAGGAACATTCGGTGACTCCAAGGACATTATGTCTTGTTGAGAGCGGACGTTGTACAAATGTATTATTCCTTTCTTTTCGGCCACCAACACCTTGCCAGGTTCGTCTGGATGTCTGGATGCCAGCGCACTGACATACCAGCCTAAGACAGGCAAAAGGTTGTAGCAGTTTCAAAGCTGTGAGCTGAACTCCAAATCTTACACGAATGATCGTCACTAACGGAGGCAAGGAACTCTTCGTCATGCTCCCAGGCCACATCGCTGACGTAATTCGTGTGTCCTTTAAGAATGAATTTGTAAAAAGCCATAAATTTGTTCGGAAAAGTTTACCACATGAGATGGATCAGTTTTAGTTCGCATTTTTAATAAAGTTTTAGAATTCTCTTGAATATTAATTTTAAACTCGGAAAAGTTAAACCTTTTTGTTTTTTCACTTTTTGACGTTTGAAGATGTCAGTTTTCACTTTTAATGTTATACTTTCATACAGTATAACAAAAAAAAATAGGCAACGTCACTTATAACAGTTCTTCAAATGGAGTCAACTTTTTTGTATGGATACGCTATCCAGTTATATATAGATTTCAGTGGTCCGCGGTGATTCTAATTTCCATACTAATCCGAGCCGTAAAACGCAGTTTTGAGGATCCACATTTGGATCCGAAAACGTAGTCGTTCATACGTTGTTAACTACGTTTGCAGATCCCAAACGGACTCCTTTGCTTGAAGGGTATATATTGTGGGTGTGTTGGTTTAGTTCGTTGCGATTACATGTAGAGTTGCTGATGTGTGCGCTCATCAGTCAAGTATAGCTACCAGCAAAATGCTGTGGTGAGTTTCGTTGTGAGTTTTCTTGTGACTAAAAGGGGAGAATACCAAAATGTTATCGAATCACAACAATCCTCACAAGGAGTAGTCACAAGAGCTTGTGACTTGTGATTCCTCACAAGGGGGAGAATCGGGCTATAAATAACTCTTTTGTTTTCAACTTGAGGTGGAAAATGCATATATAAAGGGTGTCCCAAAATGAATGCAGGGTTTGAATTTGACTATATTTGTGTACCAAAGTGTTGGCAACCCTAAAAAACAAATTATTTAACAGTTGAGAATTTAGAGTTAGTAAAAATGGAGTTTTTGAAAAAATAGTCTATGGAAAAGTTCGACAAAAGAGCATGTGTGTGCCAGCAAGTGGAGGCCATTTTTTGTCCGATGTTCTATTCCACACATTACCCTCTTACAGTAAAAAAAATAACGATCTAAAAACAACACACTTATTTCTATTGAATTCAAATCTCGTGCTAATTTTGGGACACTCTTTTGAACTGTGGCCATTTGCATATATTTGCATATATAAACAAAGATATAACGGGTGATTTTTTAAGAGGTTTAGAACTTAAAAAAAAAAAAACACAAAAAATTCGAAAAAATGAATGAAATATTTATTTGAATCGATAGTTTTAACCTTGCAATTTAATGTTTAAAGATAATTTCATGCAAATGTTGACCGCGGCTGCGTCTCAGGTAGCCCATCCGCTGAGTCCAATTTTGGCATACTCTTTCACACATATCGGCCGGTATCTCACGAATGAATGCATGGATGTTGGCTTCCAGTGCGTCAATCGAAGCGGGCTTGTCCCTATAGACATTAGCCTTGACATACCCCCACAAAAAATAATCTAATGGTGTCAAATCGCACGATCTAGGCGGCCAATTGACCGGCCCGAAACGTGAAATTAACTGTTCACCAAACTCGCCTCGCAATTGCGCCATTGTTTCGCGTGCTGTGTGGCATGTGGCACCGTCTTGTTGAAACCACATATCATGCAAGTCAAGAACTTCCATTTCGGGCAAAAAAAATTTTCCACGTAGTGCTGTAACAAAGGCCTAACTGCTGGGAACGGCGCCGAATCGACATTTCGCGGTCTTCTGTCACACTAGCTGATACGGCCGCAATATTTTCTTCACTACGCACAGTACGTAAACGTGTTGGTGGTTTAATGTCCAACAAAGTAAATTTGGTGCGAAATTTGGTCACAATCTTCCGAATAGACTGCTCAGAAGGTCAAGAATGCCGACCATAAAATGGAAGCAGCGCGCGATGAACATTTCGAACCGAGCACGAATTTTGATAGTAAAATTCAATAATTTGCAAGCGTTGTTCATTTGTAAGACGATCCATGGTTAAATTGCAAACCAAACTGAAGCTGTTTGACAGTGACACAAGGTACTAAACACACGTCAGCTGTCAAAACCAGTGTTGCCAAAACCAAACCAGCTAAAAAATCACCCGTTACATAGATATACAAAAGTGTGTACAGTGCTCAGTGCAAGGGCCACAGGATTTCGATTAGGGGAGTGCAAACCCATCCAAAAAATAGTTTTCGTTCAGAAATCTTGCTTTAAAATGCATTTAAAAGAAGAAAAATTGGCAAATGTATGAAATATATTGTGATTAAGGGGGGCAGCCCTACCTGCCCCCCTTGCGTATGCCCTTGGCTCGGTGTATACATATTAAGGGTATCCATGCAACTTCGTAAAACACTAGATATCTAAGTTTCAAATTGGGTTAAGTTTATCATTTTGTTAATGAACTGTCAAATTTTGTATGGGAAATGGCTTACACAATTTGGTTAAAATTAACCAAGAATTTTGCTGCGGAAAACTAACCAAATTTATTTATATAAACTTATCGAAATGTCATTATGACTTTTAGAACTAGGGGTGTTCAGAAATATGATACATATGATATTTCTGAGAACTAAAAAAAACTGTAACTATCGCATCGCGATTGGTTGGGGATAAAAGTTGTGAATTAAAACGTTGTTTATAGAAAATAAAAAGATTATGACTCAACGATTAGAGAAGCTACTTTTCGGCGCTTCCAAATCAACGCGAATCATTCGCTGACGACGACGAAACTACACCCAACAACGTGTTATTTTCATTAGCAATAAAGTTATTATTATCAAATTGATTATTCATTTTACTGTTTGAATAAGCCACTTTTTGTTGGTTTTTGGCTTTAGCTTTCACCAGCTTGCTATTGTAGTAGTTCTACCTTTATATTTATTTATCGTCCCGAGCCTTCGTTTTCGCGTTGGTGCGGGAGATGTTCTCCATTTAAAAATTATTTCGAAATCTGAACACGTCTAATTTGTCACGTTTTTCAAGTTTAATGTTTGACGTTTATCGAACAGCTTATTCCATTACGTAGAATTTAACCAAATGAATAAAAAAGGTCGTTCATGCAAACGTTTGCGTAAACTTATCATTTAAAAAAAATTGTAAACTAATGAAGTTGCATGAATACCCTTAATATTTTGGAACGAAGTGCGGCATGTCACCGAACGTGTACTCCGATACGTCAAGAACGTTTACACTCACTTGAAATTTTAACAGAGCTGTCATCCAACATGAAATAGATGTGTTTGGTACAATTTAAACGAGTGAGTGTCCGATTCGGAATTTTCACAACATTATAGTATCTGAGATGCTGAAATGCAGAAAGTTAAATCTCTCTTCACGAAATATAATTATGTCGTTATTGTTTTTGTTGGTTTGAGTTTGAGATAAACAAGGCGGATATTGTTTCCAGAAAAACCCAATCTGTTCGAATTCCGCACTAGCACTACGGACAGATATTGTTTTCAATTGGGCAAATTGTATTTTCAATGAAATGCGGTCAAAAACTCTGTACAATATGATGTTTAAAGAGTATTTTTTGCTTCCTCATTTCATTTGGGAGCGCACATTTTGGGGTCTCATAGGTCAGACTATTAATCCGGTAATTAAAAAAATATTTTTCAGTTCATGGTTCAAATACTTTTTATTATAAGAGGTAAAATTAAATACACTGCATATTCAAAATATATTACAGCGCATTCATATATTTTAATATTAGTTTTAGTAATTTTCTGAGATAAATTAACTTAAAAAAATGCGTATTATATTTTTTAATTGTGGTGCTTTTTGAATGCAATGCAATAGTTAATAATATTTTAGTTAATAAAATTATAAGAAGTTTAAAAAAAAAACTATGATGCACTGCAGTACAGTGTTTTGGAACTCAGCTGTCCTCTATCTGTCAAGCCAATTATTGCCAAAGCCCATTAGAGGATGCGTCTACGATGTCAATGAATTAAAAAGTTGACAGTTAAACTTTAATATCCCAAATATGTCAACATATAGTTCGTTGCGTATCTGTCAAATGACAGATTGATAAATTCCATTGGAAAATGGATACAATGTCATTGGATATGGATTGAAAAACTTCTGAAAATCGGAAATCTTAAAATAAACTTTAATTCCACCCAATTACAACAACCAAAAATCTAAACTTAGTGTTCTTCAAATAATCTTTTAATGTAAAGATAAAGTTTTATTCTATATGTCAAATGTCAAGGCACAAAGTGACAAATTAAATTGGAGGATGGTGACAATAAACATAAAAATAGTGTTCCCTGGTGATCTTGCTAGACGTTTGTATCTAATAATTAAGTTAAAACTTAAAAAAAGATTTTTTTTTCAAAATAAATTTTATGTTTGTTCAATTGCAACTGCAGCCGCAATGGATACTTGTCCCACTTCTTGATTTGATAAGACTAAGGTTTCTGAAGGAATCTTGTAATGCTTTTGATTAAACTCTGAAAGTTATTTCAGATTTTTTTTTCGCAAAAATATTGTCCCTTCAACAAATAAAAATAAGTGGTTTTTAATTTGGTGACGATTAAATAAAATCGTTTTAAAAATTTCAAAATTTTAACATACAAGACCAAGATCGATACTTTGTTATTATTACAATAATTTCGTTACAAAAGTTGCATGCTTATACGAAATTTTTATTTTTTAGTATCTTAAGAAAGAATTTAAGAAGTTTTCCAGTATTATTTGTTGTTTTACTACCCAAAACCTAAATTGATGTTTTCTGATATTTGATGTTTAAAAGATCAAATATTAGAGTCAACGGGGTAATAAATGTGAAATGTGGGGTAGTTGTAATATTATAAGCACATTAGGGCATATTCATAAATGTTGTTTAAGATGGTTTCTAAGAGCTTATGATATTGAAACTCCATCAGGGTGAACTCCAGCTTCGTCAAGCAACATCTATGAATATGCTCCATTTTGTTTTGCAAAACTGCATCACCAACCTAAAATATCCGGCAAAAATGCAAAATTAATTTCAAAGATCAATTTCATTCTGCATTTACCGTACCATTTAACCTACCGAAATCCACAAGTAACAAAATAAATCTTCGAAATAGGCAACACAGAAAGTTCGCATACAAACCCCTGAAATTATGCAATGGTATATACTTGTCAGCGAGTTACTGAAATTATACGATATAGCCATCGAATAAAAACATATTTTTATTGCTGTACATTTTTATTGGTTTTACCAGTTCACTCTGCCTTTTGTCAGAAAACGTAGGTAATGTGGGGAAGTGTTATTTCCGAACAAAATTGTTTTCTGCCTTTGTTGTGTTTGTACCAATTTAGAGTACATAAGAAAGAAAACCGCATCTGTGTTTAATTCATTTATTCTGGAATGGATTAAATTAATTAAATCATCCGAGACACGCTTTTGGGTACGAATACGAAGTGTATCATCAGAAGTTTCACCGAATATTCGAGTATATCTCGTACCGTTTTTGTTTGAGGCGTTCCCGAGTGCACCTCACTTAAGTAAAACTGACATTTGGTGAAATAGGAATGCCAAAAAAAAGAGATAGATGATAGTTAAATTATGAGTGCGTTCCCCTTTTTCAGTACGGAAAGCTACTATTCGTTGGTTTTTGACATAAGCTTCAGTGCCCTTCCGACTGTTATAGTCTACCTTTAGACTTTTTTTCAGCCTGTCGCTGGCAGCGGGGACCTAATCCCAACCACCTTTTCTGCTTTGTATTCCGTCTGAGTGCATAAAAGACATCTTCTGTTAGCCAAGACCATTCTTGACTTTCTTTCAATCTGCAGCTGGAAGCGGGGTCTGATCCTAACCGCCTTTTCTACTCTCCATTGCTTTCGAGTGTATAGTTGACGCTATCTGTGAGCCGAGATTAGATTTGGCTTTCTTTCAACTTGCCGTTGAATTTAATCCTACTCTGTACTTATTATCAGTTTAAATATATCACAACAAAAACATAAATGTTAAAAAGAGAACCAAGTTCTTATATGTACAAGAAACATGTGCGTAAAAAGTCATCCAAAAAAAGTAATGAGATCTAAAATATATGCCAAGTTTAAAGTTCTTGAAGTTTAATATCAAATATCTTAGGTAAAGTTATATCGAAACAATTCCAAATTATGACAGAAATTTGGTATTTAATGATTACTGATTAAAATTAGGTGGGTTCACTGGTCAAATTTTCATACATTTTAAATTTGTGATTAAGTAAGTATTTAAGAGAAAACTTGCCAAGTAAATCCACCAAATTTTACTCAGTAATCATTAATTACCAAATTTCTGTCATGATTTGTAATTGTTTCGATATAACTTTACATAAGATATTTGATATTAAACTTAAAGAACTTTAAACTTGGCATATATTTTAGATCTCATTACTTTTTTTGGATGACTTTTTACGCACATGTTTCTTGTACATATAAGAACTTGGTTTACTTTTTAACATTTATGTTTTTGTTGTGATTTCACTCCTTTTTGCAAAGATTTATTTTGCCAGGTGAAAATCAAGCCCTACAGCTCTACAAAGTTTCATAATTCTACGACAACCGAAAGTGTTCCATATAAATAATAGCAATTCTGATAAAGTGGGTGGATGCCACGGCCCATGAATGGGAAATTCCAATTTTTCAATTTTTTTCTTTCAAAGTACTTCAAGCCCTACCGCTCTCTCAATTTCCATCGTTCTACAACAATCAGAAGTGCTTCATTTAGTCTTTAAGAATTTTTGAGAATGTGGGTGGATGCCACACCACCTGAACTGAAACTTCCAATTTTTCGATTTTTTTCTTTCTAAGTTCTTCAAGCCCTACAGACCTACCAATTTTCATCGTTCTACAACCATCGGAAAGGCTCCATAGAATTTTTAAGAATGTGGGTGGATGCCACGCCCCCTGAATGGAAAATCCCAATTTTTCAATTTTTTTCTTTCTAAGTACCTCAAGCCCTTCCGACTTACCAATTTTCATCGTTCTACAGCAATCGCAAGTGCTCCATATAATTTATAAGAATATTTAAGAAAGTGGGTGAATGCCACGCCCCCTGAATAGAAAATTGCAGATTTTCGATTTTTTCCTTTGTATACACCACAAGGCCTACCGTTGTGCAAAATTTCAAGTTTCTACGATGTCGGGAAGTGCTCCCTAATTTTGATGATCTGTCAGTGAGTCAGTGAATCAGTGAGTCAGTCAGTTACGGTTTTTGCGATTTCTCGGAAACTACTAATGCTAAAGAGTTGAAATTTGGTGAGCCACCTGTGTTTGATCAGCTCAGCAAATACTGCAAATTTGAAGTTTCTAACTTTATTGGTACTGAAGTTAGAGGGGGGTTGAAAATCGCCTGAGTTTGTTCCTGTAAAAAGGGTGTAGTGCCGCGAACTTGGCTGGGCACTACCGTGCCCTTTGATGAAATACCGTGTTAGATTTAATCATAAGAATTATCATTGTAGTACATGAAATACCGTGTTAGTTAGTTCTTAGTTAAGCCATCCAACCAATGTACTAAACCTTGTCAACTTTATATTTGAATAAATACAAATATTTTCATCGGAGTTTGAAACTCTCAACCCAAGTTTTGTGCTTTCCTTGGGATAAACCCTGGACACCAACGAGCCAACCTCAGCCTCCAAAAAAAAAAGCATCAGAAAATTCTTTTTGTACTTTTCCTCCTTGTTAAGATACCAGCATAAACTTCAAAATAATATTGTGGACTTATGACTCATTCTCTTTCTAAGAATTACAAATTACGACCCACTTTATTGCGCAATTTTGACCTTCAGAGTGGGATATGGGTTTTTTTGATTTTTGGTTTTTTAACATTAATATGCAAGGTACCGTTATTTTTTCATAAAAGAAACATTTTTTCTTAAAACATTTTAAACAGTGTAAAAAACCTTTTTTTCAAAAAATAAATTTTCAAAAATCCTAAAACTATTTTTTGAAAATGTTTGGAATACAGTAGGTAGGTACTATTAACATTTTCAGAAGATTCTGTTAAAAAAAATGGTTTTTTGAGTGGAACCATTAACATAACCATTTTTTAATAGTTTCCCACTTACCTAATGGCAGCACTTACTGAAAGTATAATTTATAGAATATTTGTATGTAAAGTTGTGGAGCGGTGTTTGAGAAAATTACGATTTTGAAAAATTGATAGAAAAAAATGTACCTACCGTTCTGTTTGATCCAATTAAAAAAAGAGAAAAAAAAGAAAATCGTGGGAATAATGACCACAAAATGCAGAAAAACAGACCAATTTTGTTCGCTTTCCCCTATCATCGTAGTAACAAGTTTGATCAAAATATCGAGTTGGATCTTTTTTTCGAATGCAAAACTTGTCATATAGATGTAAAATACACATACATAGTACCTATTTATGTACATATACATATATCATAAGGTCGCTTCAAATCTACTTACATTTAAGATAAAGGAATGTAAAGAGTTCCTAAATGCAGTTTCAATCGCATTTTTAAGTTTCCACATAAAACAATTAAATATAATCAAATATTAATTATTTCAGTTCTCTGTATTAAAAGCAATTCCCAATATAAAATTAATTCTCCCCAAATCGTCAAGAAACAAATTCGTACGACCCTGGCTAACCATTTGATGAACATTTCAATTTCAGCTTGCGTGCTGACATACAATATCAATCGATTTAACTATTATTGTAGTGAGAACTTTTTGTATCCTTACTTTGTCCACTATACAAATAGCTTTCTGATATCTAACAAAAAAAAAACCAATTGAATTTAGATGTTGGACATATAGGTAGATATAAATGGAAGTCGTGGGAGTGGATTTAAGTGAGAAGGTTTTAAACAATAATGTGCAGGTAGGTTACTACAGAGTTTTGTAGGTGTAGTCGGAAGTTTTCAACAACGTAACAATAAAATCGTGACATTTGGTCATTATTTATTCATTATTTTCTGATACACAAATTGTTGCAAAAAAAAGTTTTATACCCACTGTGTGTACAATTCATAAATAATTGAAATAGCTAGGTAGGTACCTACCTCGAATAAGTTTGAAATTGAGTTAAAAATCCTCCGAGGAATTTTTCGATCGAAAGCAAACGTTTTAATATGAAAACACAATTCAAAAATCACTTCCCTGTACTTTGAATACTCATAGCTTCATAATTTTATAGAATTCAATTTCATGATGAAAAAAAAATTATTTAAAGTCGGGGATTTAAATCCAATAAATAAAATCCAAAAAATAAAATACAAATAAAAAAGCGAAATAAAACTGATATAGTAGTTTGAAACATATTTTAAATGAATTGGAAAGCTCTATACTTAACTTTTATATGTCTACACAGTCAGTCGTTTGAATTGTAATTCTTTTTTTGTGATGTATGGAGATCAGTAGCGGATCCAGGATTTGGCTGTGTGGGGGCTTGGAGTTCCCTAAGACACATCTTTTGAAAAATTCTTAATCATATACAAATGCCCTACCAACCCAAATTTTCTTTTCTCAGAAAGTAGGCTAGTCGGCTAGCCATTTTATTTACATATTTAAATAAAGCATATTTCCAACTAATGAGTAATTTGAGAAACTTTCTAACAAGTAACCGTCTTAAAATCTAATAACTTAGACTAAAAGAGTCACAGTGCAAACTTTTTTTTTTCTGTTTTTGATACTAACGTAAGATTCGTACGTAAGTTAAATGGAGAAGATTGAAACAAAAGAGCGTACGCAAGGGGCAGCTAGATGTGCTTGCCTCCCCTCCCTAATCAGAATATATTTCATATATTATTCAATTTTTCTTCTTTTGATGAAAACATTTTAAAGGAAGATTTCTGTAATAAAACTATTTTTTGAATGAGTTTGCTCCGACCTAATCGAAATCCGGTGTACGCCCTTGTATCTCACCTATCTAATTCTTAAAATTTAATTCCTATAGAAGAGAATGCTATAAATGGCAAAAAGGAAGGTAGTTAAGATCCCTATTGCCACTAGAGCAAGAAAAAAGAAGAATTTGTCAGAGTTTTCTCAAAGTTGCCAGCGACAGATGGTCAACAGTTGATACCTGTCGTATTTCGAGGAACTTATGGCCGGATATTAAAGAAAAAAACTGAGTATTTACTCAAGCTAAGCAGGCCTCAACTCTCCCTATTGGTTGGAATCCTAACGGGTGACAACACAATGGGAACCCACTTAAGTAGAATGGGCATCGGCTCATCTGAATTATGTAGAGGGTGTCAAGAGGCGGAGGAGGGCTCAGTTCACTTCCTCTGTGAATGTCCCAGGCTAGCCAGAACTAGAAAGGCAGCCCTCGGAGAATACTTTTTCGACGAATTGGGCGACGTCTCGTGTTTGCCACTAAGAAACATCCTTAAATTCACTCAGAACTCAGGATGGTTCAAGGAGGCCCCCCATACCTAAGCTTCCAATAATCAATTTCCTTACCCCTCCTTGCCTACACCCAGGGGAGCGCAATGGATCCATTGAGATCCGAGTGAGGTGATGCGACCTTCTCGTATCACCACCTCATCTAACCTAACCTAACCTAAGCTCCCTATAAAAAAAGACAAATGCAAATTTTCTGTACATTAAGCTGTTCCAGGAAAGTAGCTTAATCACGTTTTTCAATTCACTTTTTGTAAGTTTGAGGAAAAAAAAAATTAATTTGGATATTCTGTAACTATTCCACCTAAAATGACCTTAGTCGATGAGGATTGGTTTTTCGAACATAAAACTTCGTGTTCAACATTCCGATCATTAACTATTTTAACGCGAATTCCACTCATTTTTTTTGTCAATTCAGATTTTACAGTTTGACGAAGATTTGAAAAAAATCTGAGTTAAAATTTTAAAATTTTGTCTGCCTTTCAATTTATAAATATTTATAGTAATACGAGTATCGGGTCCATATTAAAACAAATATGTATAATACACTTTTTAAATAAAAATTAAAATTACCGTTACAGCAGATTTTTATATTTCGAAAACGAGTTCGAAGTGAATTGAAATTCTTTCTCATTTCATTTTATGAATATTGCTCGTGGAAAGAGCTCTCTAATCTTTCGTTAGAGCACAAAGGAAATCAAAAGAGAAACTAAGATCAAAAATCGCTTCGTCTTGAAGCAGTCTTTGAAATCGTCAAAATATCCTTCGACACACGAAAACAATCTGAAATAAGAACATAAGTTTCAATTTCTAGAACAATATTTTGATGTTATCATGCAAACAATCCATGTTGAAGTTATTCAGCCCGATTATTTATAGCATCCGTCTAATGAACTGCGGAGCGAATCAGACTGAATTTTGACATTTTAACTATGATCCAAATGTCAAAATTGGGCCTGACTCATTCGTCGGATTCTGTAATCAGGGTGATTTCTTACACCGGAAACTGAGTTTTTAAACTTAAGCCCCAAAAGTTATCTGGGCTTAGCTAAGTCCGAAAAATATCAAGAAGAGTTTTAGAAAAAGCTAACATTCATTCGTTTTCTCAAACTTAATTGGATCTGTAAGAAATATCGATACCCAAGGAAATCTAGGTTAAAAAGCATGAAAGTCAACCTCACTATACACAGCATTTAGGTATGCATACTTACTAGCCACAAACTTGTTATTTGTTTAGTCCGACTCCTTAAAGGTTTAGAAAAAAACAAAGCTTACCCACAAATTGTTAAGCCCCAACCTCCATTTTTTCTCTGGACTTCGGAAAACAACAGCTTCCATGCTAATATTTTAGCCCTGTTTATCCTAACAGTGTTATAGTTCTCATCTTAGCCCCAAGCCTCAACTTTTTGTCTTATACCTTTAAGGCTTGAAATACGTATACGCCTACGTAGGTATATAATATTTTTTATATAATCGCCTTTTTTCATCCAATTCCCCTGGGGCTTCGAAAAAAACACAGCCTGCATTATGGTTCAATTTTCCTAGGGATTGGAAAAACACAGCTCACATGTAAATTTTGTAGCCACAATCTTAGTTTTGTTTGTCTAACTCTCTTCTAAATCAGCCGTGGGGGGGGGGGGGGGGCTTCAGCCCCTATAGCCCCCCCTCTGGATCCGCCACTGATGGAGATGTAGCTAGGATGGGCTGGGGCTCCCAGGGGTTCATTGCTATTTTGTGGTACGCAATTTCAAAAGAATGTGACAAAACTTGATTTTAAGTTATTTTCGATTGAAAGTGGAACTGTGGCGATAAACCGCAACATAGAACTCGATACTCTACTTAGCCATTGCGCTCCCCAGCCAGGATACAAACGTACGACGAATGTTAAATATAAATAAGAGGTAAGGAAGGGAATATTGGGATATAAAATCTGGGAAAACATCTTGACTTTGAATGAATTCAATAATGGGGCGTATTCATAGAGAATTACTAAAGTCGTGATTTCTTGATCTATAGTTTAAGAGGCCTCCACCCAAAATGTCGAACTCAGATTTGAAGATCGGAACTTCGAATAAAAATGAAAACGAAAAAAGTCACTCCGCATGAGAGAAGGAAAAAGATACACACAGTAATAAAAGGTACACATACACACATACCTTTCTTTTATTTTCTTGTTTTTTTTTGCATGCAGTGTCTGCTGTATTTGGTATGTGTTTACTTATTGGCGTATACGTGTACGTTCTACGTTTACCTTGTGGAAGTATTGGGTTGTATTTTTGTTCACTCGTAGTGAGATCGGTGGAACATTTGAAAAACGAAAAAAGGATTTTCTCTACATAAATGGAAAATAGGTGATGTTGACCTTGACTCAGATTTATCTAACGTTATTGTTGTAGTAGGTATATCGTAGATGTATTATGCTTACCTGCTTTTTTTGAAATTTCAAAGTTAGTAGCACATTGTATTTTATCTTGTTATTTCACATTTTGATAAAATTAAGAAAAAGAAAACTCTTTTCCGTGCAAAAAAAGAATTTTTTTTTTTTTTTTATTTAGTTCTTAATGCAATATACCTAATTCACTGTAATTTTGTATGTCAAAATGTAATGAATTTTTGGTTACTAGGTACCTTACCTACATAGTAACTTTGTGGTTGACAGTGGCTGTCGTCGTGTCGTTTGCGCTGTGCTGATTTCTGTAGGAATATGATAGTTATGGGGTTAACCATTGATAAATTCAGATTTCCATCTAAAAATTGATTTTTTTCGTTGCCAGTGGAATGTGATTTGAAATTGATTTTTTTTTCAATCTATTTGTATAATTTTACGTGCATGTATCTCATTAATCGTAACAATTGGCATTGGTCCACTTTTCGTAGAGTACCTAATATTAGCT
Source organism: Dasysyrphus tricinctus (assembly GCA_963921185.1). NCBI lineage: Eukaryota > Metazoa > Arthropoda > Insecta > Diptera > Syrphidae > Dasysyrphus > Dasysyrphus tricinctus. The sequence goes on along the minus strand of OY992531.1, from coordinate 192,170,605 downwards.
TCATGACAAATATTTTCTTCATGTTTTGAGCACAATTTTTACAACCGACATAAAATAAAAATCAAAACCTATATTTGTAAACTAACAGTTCAAAATTATTTTGATTGGTATTAGTACAAGGAGGATTTTTTCGCCCAATGGAAACCAAAAAGCTGATTTTGGCAGATCCAAATCAATAAATAAATGTACCTAGCATAAACTAAAAGAACTTTTGGTTTATATAATATGAAGTAAGGACCTTTTCGGAACCTACCTAGTTCTTTTAATGTTTTGATTTTGTTTTGTCCAATAAAATACGTGACTATGTAGGAAGAAGATTTTTTGAAATCCTCCCACAACCAAGCCCGCACTTTTATCATATCTCTATATCTAGTAAATAGCTGTAATGACCTGGATGAAATTTTCAGAGTTGATTCCTGTGAGCAAGAAAAACTTAAGAATTTTTTATAAATAAAATACCTATACCAATTTTTTATATCTTGATTTATCAAAACTGGCTCTAAAAATAATATTGTAGGAATTACAAATTGTTTCTATGAGTAGGGGGCCAGTTAAATTAATTTTCCGGATACGAAAATCTTGAAGCAGGAAAAAATTTAAATTTAAATTTTATTTCCCAAAAAATTCCTTGACTGTTTTGTCATTCATTCGTGTAGCATGCATTTGTGTTTCAAATCCGTTGAAAACACAGTAAATAATCTATTTGAAAACATTTTCCTAATGCGTTTTCCTGATCGCTATACTTGGCCCCTAAGGAAAAATGAAAGGGTTTTTTCTAAATCCACCCGCAGCCATGCCCACTTATAACATGTCTATATTTTGGAAAAATCTTCAACGACCTGGATGAAATTTTCACAGTTGAAACTGTCTGAAACTTCCTCGCCCGCTTTTCAAATCTTGATTTCTCAGAATGGTACGAAAGACAACTGTAGGTAAATGAAGGAAAATAAAATGCACGACTGTTCAAGACACTGCGGGCTTAAGAAAATTGTATCTATATAAAAACATAGAAATTATGAAAGAAAAATTTAGAGAAGCATGAAATACGATAATTAGCTAAAACAACTCCCTTGACAGTTTGAGGTGGAAAAAAAGAATGCTATCTTAATTTTTGAACGAATATATGATTGTATGGGAAAAAAATATATAAAAATTAATTTTTTATATATGTATAAAAATTCTTAAACAAATTTTAAGAACAAATTTTGGTATGCAAATCTAAAGAATATATTTATGTGTATATAAAAACAAAATTTGAAAAAAATTGTCAAACCATTTTTGAGATATCGAATTAAAAAAAATTTAAACTTTTTTTAAAAATTCAAATTTTTAAATTCTGAAATTTATATATAAAAAGCATCTAAATCCATTTAGCCGATAACGAGAAAATTTAAAATAAAAAAACAAACGTTCTATGACAGGTATGCACCTACTACTAATAGTTGCTAAGTGTTAAATTTTATAATATTTGATAGTAGGTTGTACTAATTTTAGTATATGAAAAAAGTTTAATCAAAATCATAGGAGTCGTTTTTAAGCAAACAAATATTTTCCTTTGCGGTTTTATAACTTTTTTATGGAAGGTACCGTTATTTTTTATTGATGTAAATTTTTTTCTAAAAATATTTTAGGGAGTAGGTACTAAAAACTCTTAAGTATCCATTTTAAAAAATTTCGATCATGTCGTTTGCAAAATATATTTGATTTTCCAAAAAAAAAATTGAAACTAAAAATCCAAAAAATATTTTTCCAAAATTTTGATACACAAAACTTTTTATATTTCTTGGAAGCTTTTGTAAAAAAAAATAATGGAAATCAGTCGTACCGATTTGAAGAAAATAAAAAAAAAATGGTTCTTTGGAAGGTACCATTAATAACCATTTTTAGAAAAATGGTTTTCCACACAAAGAAAGCATTTACTTAAATAAATTTATTGAATTTTTTAAAGAGAAGTCGAGCCATTTTTTAGAAAAATACGATTAGGTATTTGCTAAAAAAATTATATGGCAGGTACCGTTATTTATTTACCAACATTATCATAGATTTAAAAATCAGTACGTACCTAATTGGTAACGTAAATATTCCTTATCATTATTATACATACCTAATACATAATTTTAATTATTTCATTCTCTTCAAAAAAATTAAGTGCTAGAATGACATTTTAATTCTTTTCCAAATTGTAAGTTTAAAAACTTTTTTTTTAAATAAAGAAACTCTGTCATTAACTTATGTTTCTTGTCATTTTTGTATTCACTGTATAAATAAATAAATAAATAAATGAAACAAACAAAATATGTATATTCCTTCCCCAGCACTAGTAGTCAAAACAGAAATTTATTAAATAATAAACTTTTCCTCATTACTTTATATATTTTCCTACGTGGCACAAAAATTATCGGAACTGAAGAAAGCGAAAACTCTTGCCATTATTACAAGATCGAAATGAACGAATCAAATGTTCCTCCAAGATCATAAGCTCGCGCCGAAAAGAAAGCAGGCATGTTGACAGCAAAAAATGACAAAAGAATAAACCGCCACCAAGTCTACCATTGCAATCACAAAAAAAAAATACATTTTCCACCCTCAAACGCAAAGACAGAGAAATCCTTCAAAGACAAAACCATTCCGAAACATCCCATCACATAGTTACATACATTAGAATGTAAACAACTAACACATTCACAAAATTCATTCACAGGAAAAAAAAGATCGAATGCATATCCAAAAACCTACAACAAAACTAGAACACCACCGTCACCGTGGTTCTGCTCCCATATATCTATCTACACCACATCTTATCTGAACCACTCATACACACAAACACTCACTGGCATTTCAAATTTGTCATACTTTTTTTTGTTTATTTTCCAATCTTCGAAAAAAACCATCTTGTAGCCGATAGGTGAACTAAAAACCGCCAGTAAAATAAAAGAACGACTTTTGTTCGAAAATAAAGACTTTTTTAAAATGTGTTATTTTGCAATAATAGATTAATTTTAGACATTCTTTTGTATTGAAACAATTTTAGAAAACATATTTGTTATTTGGGGAAAGTTATGTTCTTTTTTTCATAATGCATTCTTTCAAAAATGCATTAGAAAATGAGCAATTTGGATGTCTTTCAAGAGATGAATATTCAAAAATAGGGCCCAAAATTAAAAATCTACCTCAACGTTTATCTAGTTCTGTTCATTAACTGTAATATCACGTAAATATAATATGTATTTTCCACTTCAGTTTCTCAGAATCTTTGTTGAAGCTGAGCAGTTTTGTGAAACTTTCCGAAAAAGGTTACTGAAATATTAAAATAAAATAAGAAAAAAGTAAAAAAAATAAAAAACGTTCCGACGTTTCTATAGTTTAAATGTCATTCTCTCATAAACACTGTAGTTTTTTCCCATAAGTATTGTATGGACTTCACAACTTCTGTTTAAAAGTGTCCCATTTCTCGTTTTTTTCAAAATTATGGGTGGAGGCCTCTTAAGGCTTGTTGGTTAAATAAACACAGCTCTTATTCATTGTCAATTTCCCAGCTGTTTTTAGTAGACCCCCAGGTTAAGGTTGTGTTCTACTACCATTATACTTCAAATGATGACAGTTCAAAGAAAACAAAAATATAAACTTATATTCCCAGTGTAAATTTGTTGTGGACCTTCCTCAAAAAAAGTAAAAAAAAAAAACTATTAAATAAAAAATCCAAAAAGGAAACTCGAACAAATATTCTTTTATATTTTTAGATGAACAACAAAGAAAATATAAAACGCGAACGCCAAGAAAACTGGTCGCAACCAGAGAAGGAACTTTTTTTCTTATTCTATTCTCTCTTTTCTATTTTTTTTTTTTTGCACATTTTGCAATTCACTTTATAACTTAGACTCATATAAAATATCCATATCTTCTCAAATTGCGGTATCAATCGACATTTTTCAGGACGATAAACTTACGTAGTATTTTATTTGATATAAATAATTTTTTCAGCTTTATCAAATTTGACATTTGGCTGTGATAATAACTACTTCAACACAGCATTTCCTATGTTTAAAGTTAGACCACAGGTTAAGACCTAAGCTTAGGTTTAAATTCATTTATGAAAAGCCTAAGCTCCGGACTTGCCTAGTAACAACTAAGCAAGAGTTTAGCAAACATCTATGAATCATGCCCAAATGTTTTTAAGTATTTTTTTTTTTTTTTTTGTAAATAGCTCTTTACAGAATATACCTACTGCTTTTTTAATCTGAACTGTCCAGAAAAGTCTTGCTGTTTGCTGTCGTTTGGTATCGGTCCATCTTCAAAGGATCCGGAACGATGCCATTCTTTTTTGGACAGACAACACAAAATGGATTTTTGAATATTATTAGATATTAATTATTATTACATGCAAATAATTCTTGTACATAATGAATGGGCTATTCAAAACTGCTCAAACGGTTTCCTGAGATTTTCCAACGTTGTTCTTTTTATCGGAATGGTTAAAGAAGAGGTTTTAATAACCCCTATCCCAGATAGAGCTGGCCACTATACCAAAGCAAACAATACTTTTGTAAGTATCGGGTTGGTAACGTCAAAATCGAAACATTTCAGTATCGTTTAGGTATCGGTCTCGGTCTTGTTTAAATCAGTCTCGTTTCGGACTTTTTTATCGGAATTGCTAACAGTACCGGTATCGGTATCGGTATCGAAATCGGTATCGGTATCGGTATCGGTATCGGTATCGGTATCGGTATCGGTATCGGTATCAGTATCGGTATCGGTAACGATATCGTTATCGGTATCAGTATCGGTATCGTTTATTGGAATCGGTATCGGTATCGAAGGTTTTGAAGTAACTGGTTGTTATAAGAATGAGTTTGGTCAAATTGTTACGAAAATCGTTGGAGCCTATTCGGGAAACCAGGCGTGGTAGTGGTTAGATTTCACTAAAGTCACTTCCTCCAACTTAAAAGAACCAAGTGAAAATTTCATCCAAATCGTTGCGCGTTTGGGTTCAGAAAAACCAAGCATAAAAATGGGCGTGGCAGTGGGTGGTTCTAATTGAAATCCTCGCCTTAAACTTGTTTCTACTCAAGAAAAAAAATACTATGAAAATTTCATCCAAATCTTCAGAGTCGTTTTAGAGAAACAAAAAACAATAATTTTTTGTTTGTAATAAATTAATAATAATATTCAAAGATCAATTTTTTTTCTATCAATACCAAACGATACCACCGAGAGCCTTGGTAAATTTCGGTCCAATCTGATCCAATCGGCTGTGTATCTTATCGGTGTCGTTGAGGATGCTTTGCAGCTGGTGTCGTTTTGGTTGCCGATAACGATACCAAACGATAACGAGACTTTTTTGGTATCGTGGCAAGCGCTACCTCCCACTGCCATGACTATTTTCTCTCAAAAACGACTCAAACAATGCAATTTTCAAAGCTTTGGTTGTTCCCTTAAACAGAAGGAAGACAAATGAAGTGACTTTAGTAAAATCCCCCCACTGCCACACCCATTTCTTCTCATATCTTGGTAGAACCCAATTGCCACCCATGTACTTATAACTTGCTATTTAATTGAATTTCAATATTTTTCAAGATCCAAAATAAAGAAACTTCAATTTAAAGACAACGATACTTCCAACCAAAAAAATTATTAAACTAAAAAGGGATTTCTTTAACTAAACATTGGCAAACTTTCTGTAAGTACCTAAATAATTTGCTAGCAGCAAGGTTCCTACCGTCAATTCATTTTTGATAAACAAAAAAACGAGATCAAAAAATGTATAAAGGATAACATCATGCTCATGCCCCAAGCCTTCGAGCACTTTAAAACATGATATTACACTTAGAGAAAACTTTTGGTTGTGACTTTTGAAAGTATTTCAGCAAATTTAATTCATGCCAATGCACATAGACTTTCCAAAACGCTTTGTGCCAGATTAATATCAAACCAATTTGAGTTTGAGTTCCCTATACCCTGGTATTAATCTTATGTACGATGTAACTGGTAGGATGTTCTTATTTTGATGTTAAAAAAAATTGATTCTTATATTCCGCCGAGCGTCATCAAAAAATCAAATGGAAGATGACTCTAATGTCAGGAGATGTACTTATGTATCTGGTCTGTTTGAATTTGGATATAGCTGATGGTTGCAGTGCAGTAAGGCATCTACTAAAGTAAGGACATTATAAAATAACAATCTAATACTCCCTAATCAAATGCGGTAGGTGAGTTTTGGTATTTCCGACAATCACCCAACCGGCAAGTGAATTAACTGTTCCCTTTTATACATTCTTCTTTTTAACTTTTTTGTTATCTTACAGTAGACTTTTAAGTTTTAGTTTTCTAAACTCTTCGCGGTATACGAAACTTTATTATAATATACCGCTTAGTTGGTATTCATTTTCATGATGTTGGGAAAGGAGAAACTTTTTCCTTAAACTACTTGGGAAGGAACATAAATTTATAATGAAGTTTGCGCTATCCAACGACTATGTCAAAAAATTTACTATGTTTGCATGTTTAATGTGGCCAAATTGTAGTTACCATATTTTTGAAAGACAAAAATGCATTTGAAAAACCTAAAACAATGTGATCCACCTCAACAGAAGAATTTTTTTTATGTTCAATATCCTAGATATACATAAGGTACGAGTAAGCTAGGTATGTTTAACTTTAACCTTCCGATGACAACACTTTTAAAATTACATACACCACAACAGGGGTGATGGAACACCCCAGCTAAAATTTAATGCAAAAACAGTACTTTTACGGATAGTAAAAAATATCTATGGAATTTTAATACTTCATTGACATAAAGAAAAACAGAAAATAGGAAATACAAAAAAAAAAATATTGCTGGGTAGTTAAAAGGACTAAAGGGCCAGTTCATGCAAGTCCCTCTCATACACAATTGCTATTCAAGCATGAAAGCTTGATTTGTTTGCTTCAATATTCTGGACAAATTACATATCTTTACTGCTTCTGTAATTTAGGGGGGGCTAAGCTCCCCTTCAAATGACTCTAGAGGGTAACTTCATTAAAATTTTCGCAAACATGAATGACAACATGGGGTGATGTGTCACCCCAGTGCATACTGTATTCCACCGTATTCAAAAACCACAGGCCACTGCTTGGACTTGTTATCATTAACTGACATCTGACATATTAAACGACAAATACCTAGAACGGTAGAAACGAAAACCAAGTAAAACCCAAATTACAACCAAAAGAAAATTGTCTGGGGTGATGGAACACCCCTGTTGTCATCCGAAGGTTAAGAAAGTAATATTATTTTTTTGTCAAACAAGAGTCGTCCACAAATTTGGAAAACGTTTTGTGTCACTTCAGAAATGAGGGAACCAGAAAATCAAAATCATAAAAATGGCGTATATAAGGTCATCCCTATATCTTAGATTTATTCTTAAATATTTTTTTTGTTTTTGTTTTTTTTTTTTTTAAACTTGTAACGTGAAGTTGTCCCTTGCCTACAATGAGCGATGTTCTGCCAGCCCACAAAAGACCAAGAGGAACAGGAACCCCTTTTGGATTCAGTGGGTTGTAGGAAAGGTTGTCCTGAGTAGTTGAGTGCGGCAGGCATGCTTGCTCACGCGCGTCACTAGCTCGTCGGTGTCGTGGGATCTTGCACTGCTACTGGACTTTCGTTACTTTTAACATGCCTATAGTTTCATTATATTTATTAAAATCAAAAAAGAACCACACATAAACAATCTATGCAATCTCTATAGTCAGATCCAAATTAATTGTTGGGAAAACCACAAGATGTTGTTTGGTTCCCTTTGTGCAACCCTCCCACAGTCAACTGTTTGAAGCAAAATGCATACAGTGACCATCCTTGGCCAACGCCTCGCACAAATCTATGGCGAAAGCCCCTTGTTCAAAGTCGAGTATAATTATTTAAAATACACTCACTTTACGTCGATTGCGAATCATTATTGCACTCCCCCTTTAGCACTCAAAAATATCTCAAAAACTCATTATATATGTTGTAATATTTTCTCAGGTTCGTTAATAAAACTTATTTACTTTATTTAAAACGTCCACTTATTTATTTCACAAAATAAAACACTTTACTTTTCTTATTACCAACAAAACGATTTATTATTCACCACTGAAACTAATTCACAAACTTTACTTTTCACTTTTATTATAACCAACTTTATTCATCCACGATTAAAAACAAACTGTGTCGCTGCCGTTCGAACATGTGCCTTTTATACTTGTTTTCCAAACTCTCGAAATAAGGAGAACGTTCTAGTCTCTGCTTCCAGAGCTTTCCATAGGGGAAATTTCCCAATAATTTCCCTTCAAAAAGCTTTTATTTGACAGCTGGTAAATCTGCTATAATCCGGCAGATGGCGCTTCCTTCGTTTGAGAGTTGCTATAATTAAAGCTACTAAGGGTATGTTTGCACTGCGACCGTAAGCTTTATTGTGTTCGTTTGTTTGCTTTTCGGAGTCGTTATAGTTCAAATTTGGAACGTCATTACAATATTAATATTCCCACTCATGAAGAATATTCCGAAATAAAGAAGATCATATTTCAAATGACAGAGTATTCAATTACAGTAGGTGGCCACACAATTATGACCGATGAAAATTTCCACTTATTATTTATTTTAACCCTTTAAAATATAACACAGATCTATGTTTTTTTCTATAAATTTAATTTCATGGTTTTCTTTAAAAAGATCTTCATTTTTAGTATATTTACCATTGCATCATAATTTTTTATTTCGTGTGTAATCCTCTGGCTTTTATAACTGCTACTATTATTCAAGGTATACTGATAACAGAATTCCTAATAGTTTTTTTATTTTTGTGTCATTATATCACATATCCTCAATTTTTTTCTAAAAACCATTAACTGTATTATTTTGGTGGTCATGTGCACTACTTTTTTATATGCTCCTACATTTTCCAATTGGTTTAAGGTCGGAATAATTTCCATCCCAAGGCAGCACGTTACGTTTTAATGAATTAAAGTAACGAATTCTTCTTCGTGGCCTATCACAAGATACACTATCCTGCATGAAAGTGTATTTGGCCTTTGGAAGCCTTAGACTACCCAAGTAAGGTGTTAAAACAAACCTTAATGCATTTATTTATTGCTTGGATCGCATTTTTCCTTGTACAAAATAATTAGGACAAGGACCTTCTTCCGTAAGGAGCTCCAAATCATAACACTCGGTGGATGTTTTACCTTCGGAGCCACGCAACAATCTCAATATCGTTCATCCTTTCTACGGCGGACAATTTTTTTGCTGACGGTTACTACCTCAAGCCGACACTCGTCGCTAAATATAACTTTCAAATAAAAATAATTTATAACAAAGAGTCCGCTTGAGATAAATAAATAAAAGAAATAGTCACGACTCAATTTAACGGACGCAACTGGCCCCAATATTTGCCAAACATGACCCTTTGCAATATAGGCCACTGTAAAAGTTTGACAAGCATGGCTTTTGTAAGCTTTGGCTTTTCAGCAGTGTGCCTACAAAAAAGTTTATTTTCATCTTAACGTGGTTTCACTGTTCTGGCTGATACATTAATACCAGAAGTGTGAATTTCTTGGTAATAATTTTTGTTGGTGTACTTCGATGCCTTAAAGAAAGATTGCCTTTTTTTCTATCTTTTCGTGCTGTAATTTTGTTTTTATGGAATTTTTTGTGATCTTACTCACACTTAAATCATCGAAATTACTGAGTTTTTTTTTAATTTTAAGCAATATTCACCACTTAAGCCTTGGATATTCCCACTTTTTGGGCTTTTTTTAATAGAAGCAATCGCACTCTTTAAGCAAAGTGGCACCCTGAATCCTTTGGGTGTGGCAGGTCACATTTTTGTTGCCAATTGTGATGTCAAAAATGTTAAGTTGCTCAAATTTAAAAGCCACTAAGGAAAAAAAGAAAAAAACTCCCAATGTTACCCAAGAAGAGCTAAAATTGCAAAATTGACCAATTTTAACCACATAAACTATACTTCGTTTATAAAATGGAACTAAATTTGCAGGCTAACGCATATTAAATTTTTACAGTTCTTAACTGTTTCAGGAATAAATATTTTTCCTACAGCTGCAACGTCGAACACAAGACGACGAAATACACTTAACAATACAGGATTTTGTGGCGAACACGTCAAAATTAATATTATATATAAAAAGTATTATAGCGTTATATTAAGAGAGGACAAAGTCAAGAATTAATGAAAATATTTATCGGTCATAATTGTGTGGCCACCTACTGTACATATTTTATTAAATAATAAAATTAAAGCTTAAATAAAAAAAGTATATGTTAACTAGTCTGTGATTCTTTGCTATGATATTATCTGTTTAATTCGTTTTATTTGTTCATTGTACGCATTCGTACGTGTAAATGTGTTTAGGTTTGAGTTTGAGTTATTTTGTTGTCGTTGTTTCCATTTAATTTTTTTTTACTCAATTCATCAATAGTTTTTTTTTTTCTTTAATATTTATTTTTACTCAAATATCGAGTGCATTTCTCTTTTCTTTTTATTTAAAACTCACGCACAAACACATGCACACTCTGGCGTATACTTAATTAAATTTTATTCGCTCTCTTAAATTCTTTTACTTCGCTTGCTCATTCTCTTTTAGTTAATTTATTGTATTCTCTTTTATAGATTTGGCTCACTTTCTCGAAATAGTTAGTTTATTTACTCTCAACAAATACTGGTATTATTTACATACTTCAAAATAGCATCTCTCACAATATCCTTAGGATACTTTTCTCAAAAAAAATTACAATTGCATATATTCTACACTTCGAATAAACCAACGATCGTTCAAATTCAAAAGAAAAATTATGACTCACCGAATTAGTTTTGTTCTTGTTTTGTTCCTTGCTTCGTTTTAATATCGTAGATAATAATTATTGTTGTAACTTTATTGAAGACGGCTCGCTCCTCCGATGGATGGTGTGCACAGCATTCATGAGAGAGGGTGCTCGATCTTTTTTTGCTAAACACTTGGATGATAAAAAAAAAACAAATTCTTTTGCACTTGATACGATCTCACAAAAATAATTTAAATTAATAAATACTTACCTTTTTTTATATTTAAAGTGAGCAGCTGAGCGTTATAGGCAAGTTAATTAATAAAAAAACAAGATTATATATTTACTTATATTATACAATCCGATAATTAGACTTATGATGATGTATTAGTTATTTAGTCGATGATAGATATGTTGGGTTTCGAAGATTTTTAGGTTGGTTGTTTGTAGGTGGACAATGACGATGCCGATTATGATCTCGCATGGCAGATGACGATGAGATCAGCTGAGCTGATAAGCTTTTCGTGGGAACTTTTTAAAGTTCTCTTATCGTTGCATGCTAGTGCAAGTTTGGCTTGGGTGGTGATTTGCAGAATCAGCTGGTGCTTGGGAAAGGCACATGCAACAGATTCTGATTTTATTGTTTTGTTTTTTTTTGGTTTTGATTAAACTTATGTGTCTTTCGATCATTCACGTTTAGTGGAGACACGTGATCGTACCTCGTTTTGGAGCGCTATGAGGGTGTAAGGAATCGTCACCTCGGGCACGATATCGATACTCGATCTGATGAATGTCGTACAAAGGTACACTTTGTGTGACTGTTTGACGTGGTAGATCAATAGACTGGTCACGTGGCCTGCCGATGGGTCGACAATTAGGTGCACAGATGTCTTGCACCACAGTGCGTCGATCTTGGCGACCACACTTTTTTGTAAAAATTGGTGCGATAACTGCACTTATTACGACTTAGAATTTGCCGTCTAAGTTATTCAATGTGTATAAATGCTACACTCTGAAAGAAATAAGACCAATATTTTTTTTATAAACCTGAACGAGGTTATGGTCTACATATGTATAATACTCACTATAAGTTTTTTTTTTTTGTGCAATTTATGGATTCTACAGGTCCGATTAAAATCCGAAAGCAAATTTTCTACGCCGAACGGCGACGTAGATTGCACCACAGGTGTGGCTGTTCCACTTTTTGGATTCACTCGTATGAGATTTTTAATTATAAATCCTAATAAAAATGGCTTAATTTTACTTTTATTCTCACACCGAGTGTAAATGATTGATAAATTTACCTCTGTATAGATTTAGATACACTTTATATTAAAATTTTTACTGTATACTTCTTGGTTATAGTTACGGGTTGATTGAACAGTATATGGGTTGAACAAATAGTTCTTCTATGATTTGATGGTTAATTAAGTACTTCTTCTTTGGATGGGATCTCAGACCAGAAAGAACGATTGGATTGTTCGCAGATAACAGGGTAGTAATTTTGACAATCGCCATTTACTTCCGCCAATCGTTTGACCAGAGTCAATCAGCTGGTGGGTGAAGGAATTCCTTACTCAAAATACACAGGGTGACAGGAAGCGTTTCTAAATATTTATTTTGGTGGGTTTTTAAACTGTTATACGGGGTCCCCCACAAACTATGTAAAATAGCCTTATAGAATCCAGCAGCAATGGTCACATTACACTGTTATTGAAAACACACAAAGCGGTTAAATTCTAGGAGTTCCGATCTCTTAAATAGGCCAGCGCTGCGTGCCGTCGGACAAAGTTTATTTAAATTAACTTCGAAACTACTTTGGAGGCAAGAATTTGGAGATTATTGGAACTTACATCTAAAAGTAGTGATAAAAATGACTTGTGTGTAAAAGTTTTTTTTTCGAAAACAGTGGAAGATTAAGAAAAAGGATTGAATTAAAATCGCATGGCGTTTTATATACAAACATGAACTGAAGCAGTGACATGTGAGAGCCATAGTGGCTTAACTGCATTTTTTATTATTTTCAGTAGAGCAAAAATAAGGAGCAGATTATTTTTAATGACTTGTAGTTTTAAAAGAATTAAAAAATGTTTAGTTTTTAAAAAAATGCACATAATTTTGATTTTTTGTTGCAATATGATTAGAAAATAAAAGGTTTTTGATTCTGTATACATGATTCTCAAAATACCGTTATAACTGATCAGATAGGGCACTCTAGCACTCAAGCTTTGAATTTTCATGTGGGTTGCCTCTAAATGCAAAAGGTCCTTTAAGACTGACATGGAACTATCAATTCAAAAAATTGCAGTTAGGCCACTATGGCAGAAATAATAAGCTCAAAAATGTTCATACTGCCTGCTAAAGAAAATTTCCTGAAGATTGTTAACAAGAATATATTATTTTCATTCGGTGCACAAATAAGAATTTAAAAAAAATTGTATGTAGGTATTCAAAACCTTGCATTGCACTTGGCGACATCGTCACCCTACATATGCGTAGCATTACATAGTTGGCAGGAATTTTGATAAAAATTGAACTCTTTATGAATGTTGGGCTAGATAAATCCAAGGATTTTATACTTTTTTAGTGTGCATTTCATATCTATTATTAAAATGCTAACGGTTAAATATATATTTACGTATATATGTAAATTTAATTTAAACATTATTTAATCCGTTGCAATTAGAGTGGTGTAAATCGTTTATTTGAAATGATCGAATCATTCAAGAATCGATCACCAAAATGACTCGATCATTTCAATCAATTGATCTTTCGATCATTTTTATTTCACTGAATTTATTTCCGATTCAATTTTCATTTCGATTCTGGTGGAATTAAATCTCCCAATTTTAACAAATTAAATCCAATACTGTACCGATTTTGATCGAATCCAATTTGATCCAAATTTGAAAACAATACAATTTGAGTGGATGAAAAAAGCTAAAAAAACACATGAAATTTTCAGTTTTTTACTGCTTCGGAAGAAGGGGATTTTATGTCAATTGGTTGACATTTGGATCGAAATACATCTTCTTTGTCAAAGTATAGTTTATCCCCTATCTTTCAATTGTCAAATTCCATCGATGTCGATGGATTAAAAACATCTAAAAAATTTCAAATTTTTAAAGAGAAAATCAAGATTCATCGAAGTGATTTAGATTGAGATTGGGATGCAAGATCGAGAATAATCGAAACGATTGAGATTGAGATTGGGATGCAAAATCGAGAATCATCGAAATGATTGGCATTGGGATGGGAAATCGATAATCATCGAAATGATTAAGATTAAGATCGATTGAAATGAATACAAATTTGTGATTTCAATCATCAATACTTTTCGATGATTAGATCAAAGAAATCGAATAGTTCTTTATTCACACAGTCCTAATTGCAATGAATTTTTACAATATACTTAGGGAAGACAAAAAAAGTGGGTCGCACAGTTCTGTCTGGCTGTACCTGAACCTGAAGCCTAAACCACTGAAGCGATTTGCTTCAAATTTTGAATTTAAGGTTTTTTTGCAACTCTCCAGAGGGAAAATTGAAATTTTTTTAGCTCCAAAAATAACGGTACTTGCCATACAACCCACCTAACAGTTTTTCCCCTATAATCACCCAAAGAAGCTTCTCATAATCCTTTCTTGCAATCATGTTAGCATTATATAATAGCCCATAAGGTTAAAAAGGCGCACTCGTATTAGACCTTTATGGAGGAAATTCAGTTGCCCCGAAAACACTTTCTGGACTCAATTCAGAGGTGGAAAAATAAAAAAAATATTTCACAATTGAATTATATTATTTTTTTTATATTTATTTGTATTTTTATTTTATATTATTTATTTGCTGATATTTTATTTGAAAGTTTTAATCTGAAATGCAATCTTAGAATTTATTAGATATTATTTAAGTTACAATAATTATAAAGTTTCTGTGGGATTCGAACCATGGTCCTCTCACACTGAAAGTTCACCGCGCTAACCGCACGGCCATGTAAATATATACATATTTACGATGAAGAAAAATGTATGAACTTTCTCCACGCTGCTGGTTTGTGGCTATACTTTTAAGCATACCAGAAGTGGTTTGTGTGTTCACTATTATAGCAGAAATGGTTTGTGGCTGCACTTAAGCATACCAATACAAGCAATATAGAAACGAAGTAACAGAAACTAACATAGAGATTGTATAATAATTTTACAGGATGACTAAAGAAGCGAAAGCTCCGTCGTCATTTCATAAGAGCAATATAGAGAGATTAAAGAAATATTGGTATATCGCTTCTATCAAGCAGATATAATTTGCACCAGAAAAGAAAAATCAGTAAAGAAAAATCTAATATATCTCAAAAAACGATTTTGAAAAACAAAATCAGTAAGTTATTGTGTATATGCTGTAGTTTTGTATACAAAAAATTCCAAGAACTGCTATTAACGGTAGATATCTGCCATATAACGTTTTTTTTTATTTTCTATT
Organism: Dasysyrphus tricinctus; assembly: GCA_963921185.1. Classification (NCBI taxonomy): domain Eukaryota; kingdom Metazoa; phylum Arthropoda; class Insecta; order Diptera; family Syrphidae; genus Dasysyrphus; species Dasysyrphus tricinctus. The sequence goes on along the minus strand of OY992531.1, from coordinate 192,155,337 downwards.
TTCTCTTTAATGGCTCAACCTATTTCAATCAAATTCTTTATACAAAAGCCCTTTTAAAATGTCAATAAAATTACATATGAACATTTTGAAAAAATTAATTTTGGATTTTTTGAAAATATTTACCAATTTTTTTTGAAAATTCAATATTTTGAGAACGGGTTCATGAATTTCTTTGAAACTAAATCTTTAAATGTATATTAATAAAAACTCAAAATTGGCACCTTAACATTTTATATATGAAAATTAGTTTTTAAGAAAACCGCTCCAAAGATTTGTATTTTTGTTTATATATTTCTATTTTTTTAAGTAATAAAGTGACATACTTGGTTTTGAGCGCTCTGCTATTTTACTAGTTGTTTATACAATTTAAAGAACGATTTAAATGAAAAATGGCTCACCAACATTCTTAAAAAGAAAATCAATAATTTTCTTTTAGTAAAGGCTACCTTTGGATAGGAAACCATTTTTCAAAAAATTGTTATTAGTGGTTCCTCCCAAAGAACCATTTCTTAATGTTCGATTTTCTTCAAATCGGTACCTATTCCCAATTTCAATCATTTTTTTCAAGAGCTTCTTAATAATAATAAAAGTTCTTTTTAACAAAATTTTCAAAAAACATTTTTGAAAAATATTCATTTTTTTTTTTTGAAAGATACAAGGTCGATTTTATTGAAACTCGGTATTTCAAGGTTTTTTAACAATCTCTTGAATATTTTGAGAAAAAATGTTTTCTTTCATAAGCAATAACTTTACAAATAAAAGTTTTAAGTGAGCTCTATTGCTTTTCACCCTAGGTACAACAGTTGAGCTCATCAGTTAGATGCTGTTTTACCCTTCTACAGTAAGATGCTCTTTTACCCTTCTAAGACGCAACTTTTGATTGGTGTTTACCGATTTCAATAAAAACTCGCACAGCTCACTTAAAACTTCTATTTGAACTTAATTCATTCGCTCCACTTAAGCAAAACAATATTGTTTTCATATTTTCTTAAAATTTCAAAATAAACTGTACCTTCCACACAAATTCTAAAAAACCTTTAAGGAAAATATATTTTTCTGAAAAATTCTTACGATTTTTATAGAAAAATTTCCTGTGTGCTAAAATTAGTACTATCTACTACTGTGGCAGTAAAAAAGAGAAAACGAACAATAAGTAACCTGGAATATGTAAGAGGGGAAGCTGGCTGCCGGATAGGTAGGAAGATATACGATCAATAAACGAAAAGAAGTGAGTTGAATTCTGACTAGCAAAGTGAATGGTGCGTTTTATTTATAAGTTACGAAAGAAATGAAATTACAAAAGATAGAAAGAGTTTAGCTTAAAATTCAGAAGTGCGATTTTACCCACAGATAAAGAAATATTAAATAATTAGAAAGCAAAAGAATAGACAAAGCGAAAGTTAAAAAAAAAAGAAGAAAAAAGAAAGAGTCTAATTGAACGAAAAAAAAAATATAAGAACCCCTCGCGAGTGTATTTATATCTGTAGCTACGCGTCCTAAGTTGTGCGGCATCGTACCTATTAGATACACACAAAATTATTTATTTAATATTCTGTCTGGCCCTCGCGAGTGAGTTGGTAAATCCACAAACAAAAATACATACAGCGAAAAAAAAAACCAAACCAAACGACCGTTGGCGGCGTCAGCGTACGCAGTTTATTTGAATAAATTCGAGACTCGAGTCTCGCCCAAAAAGAAACAAAAGAAATAGGTAGTGTACGAAAAAAAAAACACACACAGACAATACTTACGATGGCAGATGTTGATAGCTTCAAGAAATACACCGTTCCACAGTTAAAATCGTGGTTGAATGCATTTGAAAACCAATGGAAACAAGGCGGAGCTAATATTGAGACTCATGGAAGTTCCAGCGCATATGCGCGGTGACTCTGAGTCGCTTACCAACACAAACGATGATGACGGGGAAGACAACGATGGAGTAGCAGACAACAACGATACCGATGATGAAGACGACGATAATAATGAACAGGAGAACACAAATGAAAGAGAGCCAGCCAACAGTAAGAATACAAATGAAAGACAAAAGAACGTATACGACAGCAAACGATTAGCAAAAGAGATCGAACAAATGAAGAAAGAAATGAAGTTAAAAGAACAGGAAAATGAATTGCTAAAGAAAGAAAATGAGTGGCTGAAAAAAATGAATGAGCACAAAGAAACGAAAAATGTAGGTCAAATTAAAGAGCTTGTTGTCGACTTTAAAGGCACTGGCGATTCGTTTGAGCATTTTGAGAAGCAGTTGGAGAATGTTCGCGCTGCTTATAAATTGAATGATAGTGACATGAGAGTGTTAGTGTCTCTTAAACTAAAAGACAAGGCACTCAAATGGTTTCACTCAAGAAGAGATGTGACAGCTGTGGCTTTTAATGAACTAATGCTAGAGATGAGACAGATTTTTGACGATCACTCATCTAAGTTGCAACGGAAACGAGTGTTTGAGCTGAGGAAGTGGCTGCAGGGCGAAACCTTTCAGGGTTATTTCCAAGAAAAAATAATTCTTGGCAGCCGACTTCAAATAGAGGAGGACGAAATGATCGAACATATAATCGAGGGAATACCGGATGAGAGGCTGGCATCAAGTGCCAGATTACAATGCTTCACCAGGAAGACGCAGTTGCTCGAAGCTTTCAAGTCAATTAAATGTCCAACCAAGCCGAAAATGATGCCGACAGCAACAACATCACGACAGGCATCAGGTGTCATCGGGAAGGAAGTTCGCTGTTTTAACTGCAACTCGATGGGACATATGGCGACCGAATGCAGAAAAGAAAAAAGGAAGCCAGGTGCGTGCTATGTTTGTGCCGAGATGGGGCATTTGGCGGCTCAATGCCCCAAGAGAAAGAAGGTGCCAGCAATCGGATATATTGACTCCGATTCCGAAGAAGATTGCGTAAGAAACTTAATTTTTATTTTATCTGATCATATTAATTGTATAAATTTATCATTAGATTCGCTATTAGATACCGGCAGTCCAGTCAGCCTGATTAAATTAAGTTATTTAAGTATGTTTATGGAAAAAAATGAGCTTAATTTAAAAAAATATATCAAACTTTGGTTCATATTGCGGAATAAATACAGATAAAATTGAATGCTATATTTGAAAATGAAAGTATACCTATGGAAATGTTATTAGTGTCAGGTGAAACAATGCAATATCCTGCTATTTAAGGGCGGGATTTCTTAAATTAAAGCTAAATTAAAATTACAAAAGATAGTAGAAAGTACAAATGAAAAGACAAATGATATGTATGAAAATGAATGTAAAAGATTTTTAAATATACCTAATAGTTGATGATGCACAAAATTTAAAAAATAATTGTATTGGAAAACTTGGTTCAACACTTAATGAAGAAGATATCATTTTGAAAAATAATGAATTGTCATATAAAACAAAAGAAAAATTCCTTAGAATTATTCAAGAACATTATTTGTACTGTTCTCGTTCCGAAGTGCCAGAGATTAAGTATGAAATAAAACCTTGGATGAATAATAAATTATTAACTAGGCGTAAATCGGGACGATTACAATGTCAGGATAGCCGAGTTGTGGCAGTAAAAAAGAGAAAACGAACAATAAGTAACCTGGAATATGTAAGAGGGGAAGCTGGCTGCCGGATAGGTAGGAAGATATACGATCAATAAACGAAAAGAAGTGAGTTGAATTCTGACTAGCAAAGTGAATGGTGCGTTTTATTTATAAGTTACGAAAGAAATGAAATTACAAAAGATAGAAAGAGTTTAGCTTAAACTACCAAAACTATGAAAATGATAGTACCTCAATTTTCTCATTATGGGCAGACGAATTTAAATTATTTTTTTTTGTATACAAATTTCAAATAAAACAAATACATTAAATTGATTTGTTTTGACTTCCCTAAGGGTTACAAGGCTCCCGCTTTCCTACTCTGCTCCCTCTCCTTCCCTCTCTCCTTTACCCACTCTTTCCCCTTCCCCGTTTCGTCCATTAATTCCCTCATCCTTTCCCCTATTGATTTTCCTTCATCTCCGCCAGATCTACATCTTTCTAATACATGTTCCCATGTCTCTTGTTCACCCTCACATATTCTGCACATTCTCTCCTCTTTCCGTTTTCAATACCATCTTTCTCTCACCTCATTCCCTAGCCTGACTCTTGCAATTCTCCTTGTTCTTTCTGTCTTCCAACCCGCTTTGTGGAATGCCTTCTGTCATTACTTCTTTATACCACCTGTTGTAACTGGATTCTCTTATTCGTTCACTTCTTTTTTTCTCTTGCTCTCTCCTGTCTTCTCTTTCTACTCCCTCGTATCCATTCACACTGTCTTCTCTTCCCTTTATTTTTTCTCCCTTGTTCCCATAGTGACCCTCTTCCTCATCCATCTCTCTGTCTCTCTTTCATCTCCTTTAAACATTCCCTTGCTATTTCGCTTCCTTTTCCATCTGTTAATTTCTGTTCATAATTCCATGCCCTTTTTCGTGCTCTAATCATTATCTTATCTCGTTTTGTTTCCTCTCTTACCATGTACCCTGGGGTTTGCCATTCTACCCCTAGCGTCCACTTGAGGTACCTTTCTTGCACCCTTTCCATTTCTTGTCTCTCCTCCCATCCCCATACTTCCGCCCAATATCCCATCACCATCCATACCAGAGTGTCGAAAAGCCACATCTTCCTCTCCCAATCTTTCTCGAGTTTCCTCCTTCCAATCCCCCATGCTTCCTTCATGGCCGCTGCTGTCTTTTTTATTCTGTCCTTTATATGTGCTTCCTGCCCTCCATTCTTTTTGAACACATACCCCAGATATTTAAATTCTTTTACTTCTTCGATCTTCTTTCCACGTCTGTAAAGTTAGCAGGTCAGTATGAAATTTAAAAAAAAAAAAGGACTTCAAAATTCTGACCTAGCCTATTCTTGAGATGCAAAAAAACTGCAAATTTGGAGCCTTACTGCAAGTTCCTAGCATGCTTGGTTCCTGAGATACACGATGTGACTTACTTGCTTCATATTGAAGTCAAATTTGGGAAATTTTTAAATTAAGGACTTCAAATTTTGAACAAAGCCTATTGTTGAAATGCAAAAAAACTGCAAATTTGGAGCCTTATTGCAAGTTCCTAGCATGCTTGGTTCCTGAGATACACCATGTCAGGTCAGTATGAAATTTTTTTTAAATTGAGGACTTCAAATTTTGAACATAGCCTATCGTTGAAATGCAAAAAAACTGCAAATTTGGAGCCTTACTACAAGTTCTAGTACGCTTGGTTCCTGAGATACACCATGTGACCTGCTTACTTCACTGTGAAGTTAGCAGGTCACTTAACTACACCGTTATTTGGCGAACTGAAAAATCGGGAATAGAAATGCAAAAATACTGCAAATTCCTGTCAAGGTCCCATTTGCGTGGATGAAAGTTGCCCTGCTAACTTCACAGACGTCTTCTTTCCCCTCCATCTCCAGTCTACTGTTGTGTTCCTCCCTCCTCCTTTCCTGAACCTCATCACTTTCGTCTCTCCCACATTTACTTCCAGTCTTTTCCTTTCGAAGTACTTCTACAGTCTTCTTATCATGCTTTGCATCTCTTCTTCATTTTTCGCCATTACCACCACATCGCCTGCGTATGCCAGCGAGCATATTCTTTTTCCTCTCACTTTTACCCCTCCCCAGCTCATATTGCCCAGTTCTTCTTCTATATCCGCCGCGCCGTCAACAAGTTGAACAGTATTGGGCTCATCGGGCACCCCTGCCTTACCCTTTTTCCCGGACAAAATGTTTCCCCCATCACTCCTGCCGATTTATCTCTACTCGTTGTTTCTTCGTAGACCTTCCCTACTCTTTCCCTGAGCCCTTCTCTCCTCTTTCCTCCAATGCCTCCATCATAATTTTCCTGTCTACTGAGTCAAACGCAGCTTTTAAATCTATAAACAGTGCCACTAGCTTGCCCCTCTCCTCTGCAACCTCTTTGTTCACCAAATAGTTTAGCACATATGAAGGGTCCAGGGGAAAAACGGCTTAAGTCCACTTTAATTGATTCCGAGAAAAACGTAGTTGTAAATATATTACTAAAATAATGGATAATTTAAAGAAAAATAAATAAAAATAACAATTTGAGCACGAAGTACTCAAGTAAGCAAACATATATTGATTTTAACATCTTGAATTTTTTGCATGATAAGCTGACATGAGTCAAAAGGACCTTCGATGTTTTAACCAAAATTTTGAATTTTTTGATTTTAAATTTTCTTCTGAAAGAGCCGGACATGATAATTGGAAACGGTTTTTTGCTTTTTATTCAGACACCTCTAGATTTTCAAAATAGAGTTTAAAAATAAAATAATTTTCACAAGCGTGACATTGGACCGTTTTTGCAATTCAATTTGTTAGACAGGACCTCGACCGGATGTAGTTAGAATATCTAATTTTTTTTGTTTTAATTATTAACCTGACGTGTCGCTAGGTCTATTCACAAGTTTTTCTTTTTTTAATATCGCTTTGTTTAATTTTTGGAGCAAAAAAGATACTTTTGGAAAAAAGTTTTTTTAAAAAGTGTACTATTTTGCGAGTTTTCAAAATCCTATGTGAAGAGAGCTATACTACATCAGATAGTACCCATACAAATCTATAAGATGTCATCATTAGTTTAATTTTTTCAAAAAGTGGACTTGAGCCGTTTTTCCCCTGGACCCTTCATATACATTGTCTATCGTTCCTACTCCTCTTTTGAAACCCATTTGATTGGTGGTATCATCCCTTTCTCCTCCGCTTCTTCTTCTAACCTCTTCGCTAAAACCGTCGTATATATTTTATATAGCGATGGCATGAGCGTTAATCCTCTGTATTCCTCTACCTTTGTTCCTGCGCCTTTCTTTACTATCGCGGCAATCACTCCCTCTTTCCACCTCTCCGGCCATCCGTCTCCCCTCCACACCTTCCTGCAGATCCTCCATGATACCTCTATTGCTTGTTCTCCTCCATATCTCCACACCTCATTAGGTATACCGTCTATTCCCATTGCTTTTCCTTCTTTGAGTTTTCTAACAACCTTTCTGATCTCCTCTTTACTAATTTCATTCTCGTCTTCCGCTATTCTTTTTACCTGTTCTCCCATTCTCACTCTTTCTTCCACCCCTCCAATTAGACTCATAAAGTATTTTTTCCATTCCTCTCCTTCAATCCCTTCCCCCCTCGTATTTCTATTCTTTCTGTCTCTATTTATTATTTCCCACACTTTGTTTTCGGTATTGGCCTCTGCAATTTCTCTTATCATCTCATCCTGCTACTCTCTTTTCTTTCTCTCAATCATCGCAAATAAAACTAATAATAGGTATTGCATATCAAAATTTAAAAAAAAAGTTTTTGAATTTTTAAAAAAAGTTTCATTTTTCTTTTTTGAAAATTCAATATCTTAAAAACGGACTGACAATTTTTTTATTATATTTTTAAGTGCACATAAATATATACTACAATAATACACATTTACATGCCAAAATTTTTCTTTAAAAATGTTTTAAGAATTTGATATATAAAATATTGTTTTTAAGAAAACCGCTCCAACGATTTAATTTTCTTTTTTATCAATAATTCAGATGGCAGTCTCTTTTTTTCACCTGAAACTGTTAAAGGAGTTGTTTTAGCTTATTTTAATATCGTATTTCATGCTTTTAAACATTTTCTCTCATAATTTCCATGTCCTTTAAGATGCGTATCCATTTGAGAGTGAAAAGACTGTGAGCAACTTTAAAGTAGTTCTTGAGAGTAAAACTCGCAAGTGGACATAGTCATGAAATTAGCTCACAGGAAGGTAGATAGCTCTACGAGAGTCACTATCGAGAGTTTTGTAGTGAAAGTGCTCGCAAACGCAGACGCACTTTTTTTAAAACCCTAGCCTCTTGAACAAGCAAGTACGTGTTACCCAGTCGTGCATTTTATTTGTACCTATTTGTTATACAAACAAATGTTCAAACCCTCGAGTTGTTGACACCACAAAACTGTCTGGATCACATTCTTAACCACGAAGGACTAAAATATACTGAGAGCTGAGCCCAAAGCCTATTTACAAGTAGTCTGCCACTGATTACCTGCATCTATAAAATATAAGATGTCAATAAAGAACAGATTATAATGAACTTTTTATTAAGAAACCAATGATACTTAGACGAAGACAGATACCTAATTGAATTTTAGAAAGGAATCAATGATGGAGCATTGTTAAGTTACAAAAAATGATAAATTTTGTAATTTTCTGAATGAAAATCAATAATAATTCACTAAGGGGATGAATGTTGGTAACGATGCATTGTGTTGAGTAAATTCGCTTTTTTGTCGTTATGGTTCCTAAGTAGTTGTCATGAAAGATGCAATGAAATTGACAATGTAACATACCTACCTCTATGGATAGGTAAAGATAATATAATTTATATTTATTGTCACGGTTAAATTTGCCGTGCAAAATTTGTTTTTTCTTTTACAGAAACGATATAGGTTAAGGTCGTCACTTTGACACGAAAAGTGTATGGCTTATCTATTCTTATGGACAGACGGAAGGTCTGCTCCATCAATAGACAGATGGTTTGTTCAAAAGTATCGCGGGTGACACTTGGTCCTTGAACGCAGATGTTACTCATTTAATGAATGGCCGAGTGCCCAACATATTTAATAATAAAATATGTGAACAAGGAGCTCAAAATTCATTACGAATGCTTTAAATGACCCCAACATTGTATAATCCCCTCAGAAGCAAAGTGGTTTATCCCAAAATCTTAAGTTTTTCAGATAATAGATTTGAAATGGTGTAGTAAAGTTAAAAAAAAATTTTTTTTGTGAGTTTCCAAAATCTTGATGAGGTCTACAGAAAATTTGAGTACACTTCATACTGCTCATACATGCCTGGTCACACAAAGTAATGTGAGTTGATGAATGAAATGAGAAATAAAAAAAAATTGTTTTAAAATTAATTTAAAATAATCTTTGAATTTATTTATAAAAACTTTAAATAATGAGTGAGTGGCGTTTTCTTAAATTATAGACTTTATCATTTTTATAATCACCAAAGTCCGATTTTAATTTTTTAGTATCTGACTAGCCCAATTAAATTTTCTTAAATTATAGACTTTCAGCCTTATTCATAAACGCATCATAGCTTGTGCATAGTGCTATGTAGGTACTCGTTATAAAGCGTCTTAACGCAAAAACCTTATTCATAAAACTTATGCAACGTTACATAGACTCATTATAAGCTAAACGCGTTTGGAGGTTGAATAGTGGTAACATAAGGATATTTTAGTATCAAATGTCACTAACACACACAAAAGTGAAATATTTAGATATATGCCCACATACATATCTATACCTATTCTTCCCAATAAAAACTGTGAGCGAATAATTAAATAAAACAACAAAAGAGATTATAAGAAGGTTTTATAATACAAATTCTATATACTACTGAAATAAATCAGCCAAGTAGAAGACTTAGCATTAAGGATTGGACTTGTTGAATTATTGATTCAAAATAGCTTTTTATGGCCTTTAGTCCTATAAATTGGCGTTTCGTTCGGCTTACTCACCCTCACTATGTCACTGACAGGCACGAGGCGTGACTTTTTCGGAAGCGGAAGCACACAACTTAAAACTCAAAAAATAAAAGTCCTTTAATTTAGAATTTATATCATACCGCTTTTTTGCGCCTAATAATATTATAAAGAGTATAAAAAATGTATTTTCTCTAGCCGAAATAATTAATTTGAAACACTCTTTGCTATGCATTTGCAGGTACTCATAAGCATTAAGCGTGGTACACATTATCAAACCTGAGTGTCACGCATGTTGGATATCAAACCTGCGTGAAAAGCTTCGCGTACACACTTATCAGTTATGTTGGGCGTCAGGCAAAGAAATTCCACTACTCTCAGAAAATTGTTTCTTTTTATTTTGAGGCTATTTCCGCCACGAATCGTGTTAATTCTTTTTTTTACATGACACCCACGAGCTTTTTCCTATTTTGTTTGCACTTTTTCCGCTAATTCACTATAAAAATTCGTGTTTTGTTCCGTGAATGACGGCTCATGAATGAAATTGTGTACACATCATCGAGCAACCACCCAACAAACCGAGGGTTGTCACGCAGTTCTGAGTGTCAAACCATCAGTCAGCGTGTACACATTGTCAGTTCGGTTTGATATCCAACATGGCTGACACTCAGGTTTGATAATGTGTACCACGCTTTAAGCGTGGTACACATTATCAAACCTGAGTGTCACGCGTGTTGGATATCAAACCTGCGTGAAAAGTTTCGAGTACACACTTATCAGTTATGTTGGGCGTCAGACAAAGAAATTCCACTACTCTCAGAAAATTGTTTCTTTTTATTTTGAGGCTATTTCCGCCACGAATCGTGTTGATTCCTTTTTTACATGAAGCACAAGAGCTTTTTCTTATTTTGTTTGCACTTTTTCCACTGATTCGCTACAAAAAATAGTGTTTTGTTCCGTGAATGACGGCTCATGAATGAAATTGTGTACACATCATCGAGCAACCGCCCAACAAACCGAGGGCTGTCACGCAGTATCAACAAATTTTGTGAGCAGGCAGTTCTGAGTGTCAAACCATCATTCAGCGTGTACACATTGTCAGTTCGGTTTGATATCCAACATGGCTGACACTCAGGTTTGATAATGTGTACCACGCTTTATCAAACCTGAGTGTCAGCCATGTTGGATATCAAACCGAACTGACAATGTGTACACGCTGAATGATGGTTTGACACTCAGAACTGCCTGCTCACAAAATTTTTTGATACTGCGTGACAACCCTCGGTTTATTGGGTGGTTGATCGATGATGTGTACACAATTTCATTCATGAGCCGTCATTCACGGAACAAAACACGATTTTTTATACCGAATCAGTGGAAAAGGTGCAAAAAAAAAAATAAGAAAAAGAAAAGTAATGAAGGAATTAACACAATTCATGGCGGAAATAGCCTCAAAATAAAATGAAACAATTTTCTGAGAGTAGTGGAATTTCTTTGCCTGACGCCCAACATAACTGATAAGTGTGTACGCGAAGCTTTTCACGCAGGTTTGATATCCAACACGCGTGACACTCAGGTTTGATAATGTGTACCACGCTTTAAGCGTCAGTTTGACATCTGTCAATGTGAAAGTTGTTAGTTTGACTTCTGTCTGTTTGACAGCTGTTAGTTTTAAATCTGTGACTTTGACAGCTAACAGTTTGATATTTGCCACTTTGACAGCTGCCAGTTTGACATCTGTGACTTTGACAGCTGTCTCAGTTTGACTTGCCACTTTGACAGCTGTCAGTTTAACTTCTGTCACTTTGACATCTGACAGTTTGACATGTGTCATTTTGACAGCTGTTACTTTTACATATGTGACTTTGACAGCTGTCAGTTTAACTTCTGTCACTTTGACAGGTGTCAGTTTGACATCTGTTACTTTGACCGCTGTAAAATTGACATTTACCACTTTGCCAGTAGTCAATTTGACTTCTGTCACTTTGGCAGCTGGATGTTTGATATCTGTGACTTTGACAGCTGCCAGTTTGACATTTGCAGCTTTAACAGCTGTCAGGTTGACATCTGTGACTTTGACCGCTGTAAGTTTGACATTTGACACTTTGAAAGATGTCAGTTTAACTTCTGTCACTTTGATATCTGAAAGATTGACATATGTCATTTTGACAGCTGTTACTTTGACATCTGTGACTTTGACAGCTGTCCGTTTAACTTCTGTCACTTTGACAGCTGTTAGTTTGACGTCGGTCACTTTGACAGCTGTCGGTTTGAAATCTGTCATTTTGACAGCTGCCGGTTTGACTTCTGTCAATTTGAAAGCTGTTAGTTTTTGACGGATGTCAGTTTGACATCTATCATTTTCACAGCTGCCAGTTTGACTTCTGTGACTTTGGCAGCTGTCAATTTTACTTCTGTCACTTTGACAGCTGTTAGTTTGACCTCGGTCACTTTGACAGCTGTCAGTTAAAAATCTGTCATTTTGACAGTTTATATCTGTCATTTTGACAGCTGACAGTTTGACTTCTGTCTGTTTGACAGCTGTAAGTTTGACAGTTGTGACTTTGACAGCTGTCAGTTTGACATTTGCCACTTTGACAGCTGTCAGTTTGACTTCTGTCACTAATACTGCTGGTAGTTTGACATCTGTGACTTTGACAGCTGCCAGTTTGACATTTGCAGCTTTGGCAGCCGTCAGTTTGACATCTGTGACTTTGACAGCTGTCAGTTTGACATTCATCACTCTTACAGTTGTTAGTTTGACATCTGTGACTTTGAAAGCAGATAGTTTGACATTTGCCACTTTGACAGCTTTCAGTTTGACTTCTATCACTTTGACTTTTGTCACTTTGACTTCTGTCACTTTGACTTCTGTCACTTTGACTTCTGTCACTTTGACCTCTGTCACTTTGACAGCTGTCATTTTGACATCTGTGACTTTGGCAGCTGTCAGTTTTACTTCTGTCACTTTGACAGCTGTTAGTTTGACCTCGGTCACTTTGAAAGCTGTCAGTTTAAAATCTGTCGTTTTGACAGCTGCCTGTTTGACTTTTGTCAATTTGAAAGCAGTTAGTTTGACGTCTGTCTTTTTGACAGCTCCCAGTTTGACATCCATCATTTTCACAGCTGCCAGTTTGACTTCTGTCTGTTTGACAGCTGTTAGTTTGACATCTGTGACTTTGACAGCTGTCACTTAGACATTTGCCTTTTTGACAGCTGTCAGTTTGATTTCTTTCACTTTGACAGCTGTAAGTTTGACATTTGCAGCTTTTACAGCTGTCAGTTTGACATCTGTGACTTTGACAGCTGCCAGTTTGACATTTGCAGCTTTGGCAGCTGTCAGTTTGACATCTGTGACTTTGACAGCTGTAAGCTTGACATTTGCCATTTTGACAGCTTTCAGTTTGATATCTATCACGTTAACAGCTGTAAGTTTGATATCGACTTTGAAAGCTGTAAGTTTTAAATTTGCCACTTTGACAGCTGTCAGTTTGATATCTGTCATTTTGACAGCTGACAGTATGACTTCTGTCTGTTTGACAGCTGTTAGTTTGACTTCTGTGATTTTGACCGCTGTAAGTTTGACATTTGCCACTTTGACAGCTGTCAGTTTGACTTCTTTCACTTTGACAGCTGTAAGTTTGACATTTGCAGCTTTACAGCTGTCAGTTTGACATCTGTGACTTTGACAGCTGTCAGTTTATTTACTGTCACTGTGACATCTGACAGTTTGACATGTGTCATTTTGACAGCTGTTACTTTGACATTTGTGACTTTGACAGCTGGTAGCTTGATATCTGTGACTTTAACAGCTGCCAGTTTGACATTTGCAGCTTTGACAGCTGTCAGTTTGACATTTGCCACTTTGACAGCTGTCGGTTTGACTTCTTTCACTTTGACAGCTGTAGGTTTGACATTTGCAACTTTTACAGCTGTAAGTTTGACATTTGCCACTTTGACAGCTGTCAGTTTGACATCTGTGACTTTGACAGCTGTCTCAGTTTGACATCTATCAGTCAATTTGACATTTGCCACTTTGACAGCTGTCAGTTTAACTTCTGTCACTTTGACATCTGACAGTTTGATATGTGTCATTTTGACAGCTGTTACTTTGACATCTGTGACTTTGACAGCTGTCAGATTCACTTCTGTCATTTTGACAGCTGTTAGTTTGACGTCGATCACTTTGACAGCTGTCAGTTTGAAATCTGTCATTTTGACGTTTGACATTTGCCACTTTGACAGCTGTCAGTCTTACATCTGTGACTTTGACCGCTGTAAGTTTGACATTTGCCACTTTGACAGCTGTCAGTTTGACATCTGTGACTTTGACAGCTGTCTCAGTTTGACATCTATCAGTCAAGTTGACATTTGCCACTTTGACAGCTGTCAGTTTAACTTCTGTCACTTTGACATCTGACAATTTGATATGTTTCATTTTGACAGCTGTTACTTTGACAGCTGTCAGTTTCACTTCTGTCATTTTGACAGCTGTTAGTTTGACGTCGATCACTTTGACAGCTGTCAGTTTGAAATCTGTCATTTTGACAGCTGCCAGTTTGACTTCTGTCAGTTTGAAAGCTGATAGTTTGACGTATGTATTTTTGACAGCTGTCAGTTTGACATCTATCATTTTCATAGCTGCCAGTTTGACTTCTGTCTGTTTGACAGCTGTTAGTTTGACATCTGTGACTTTGACAGCTGTCAGTTTGACATTTGCCATTTTGACAGCTGTCAGTTTGACATATGTGACTTTGACAGCTGTCTCAGTTTGACATGTATCAGTCAATTTAAAATTTGCCACTTTTACAGCTGTCAGTTTAACATCTGTCACTTTGACAGCTGTTAGTTTGAGGTCGGTCACTTTGACAGCTGTCAGTTTGAAATCTGTCATTTTGACAGCTGCCAGTTTGACTGCTGTCAATTTAAAAGCTGTTAGTTTGACGTATGTCTTTTTGACAGCTGTCAGTTTGACATCTATCATTTTCACAGCTGCCAGTTTTACATCTGTGACTGTGAGAGCTGTCTCAGTTTGACATCTATCAGTCAAGTTGACATTTGCCACTTTGACAGCTGTCAGTTTAACTTCTGTCACTATGACATCTGACAATTTGATATGTTTCATTTTGACAGCTGTTACTTTGACAGCTGTCAGTTTCACTTCTGTCATTTTGACAGCTGTTAGTTTGACGTCGATCACTTTGACAGCTGTCAGTTTGAAATCTGTCATTTTGACAGCTGCCAGTTTGACTTCTGTCAGTTTGAAAGCTGATAGTTTGACGTATGTATTTTTGACAGCTGTCAGTTTGACATCTATCATTTTCATAGCTGCCAGTTTGACTTCTGTCTGTTTGACAGCTGTTAGTTTGACATCTGTGACTTTGACAGCTGTCAGTTTGACATTTGCCATTTTGACAGCTGTCAGTTTGACATATGTGACTTTGACAGCTGTCTCAGTTTGACATGTATCAGTCAATTTAAAATTTGCCACTTTTACAGCTGTCAGTTTAACATCTGTCACTTTGACAGCTGTTAGTTTGAGGTCGGTCACTTTGACAGCTGTCAGTTTGAAATCTGTCATTTTGACAGCTGCCAGTTTGACTTCTGTCAATTTGAAAGCTGTTAGTTTGACGTCTGTCTTTTTGACAGCTGTCAGTTTGACTTCTGTCTGTTTGACAGCTGTTAGTTTGACATCTGGGACTTTGACAGCTGTCAGTTTTACTTTTGTCACTTTGACAGCTGTTAGTTTGACATCTGTGAATTTAACAGCTGCCAGTTTGACATTTGCAGCTTTTGACATCTGTGACTTTGACAGCTGCCAGTTTGCTTCTGTCAATTTGAAAATTGTTAGTTTGACGTCTGTCTTTTTGACATTTATCTTTTTACAGTTGTCAGTTATACCTCTGTCACTTTTTCAGCTGTCAGTTTGACATTTGCCACTTTGACATCTGTCAGTTTAGCTTCTTTCACTTTGACAGCTGTAAGTTTGACATTTGCAGCTTTTACAGCTGTCAGTTTTACATCTGTGACTTTGACAGCTGTCAGTTTATTTTCTGTCACTGTGACATCTGACAGTTTGACATGTGTCATTTTGACAGCTGTTACTTTGACATCTGTGACTTTAACAGCTGCCAGTTTGACATTTGCAGCTTTGACAGCTGTCAGTTTGACATCTGTGACTTTGACAGCTGTCAGTTTTACTTTTGTCACTTTGACAGCTGTTAGTTTGACATCTGTGAATTCAACAGCTGCCAGTTTGACATTTGCAGCTTTTGACATCTGTGACTTTGACAGCTGCCATTTTGCTTCTGTCAACTTGAAAATTGTTAGTTTGACGTCTGTCTTTTTGACATTTATCTTTTTACAGTTGTCAGTTATACCTCTGTCACTTTTTCAGTTGTCAGTTTGAAATTTGCCACTTTGACAGCTGTCAGTTAAGCTTCTGTCACTTTGACATCTGACAGTTTGACATGTGTCATTTTTACAGCTGTTACTTTGACATCTGTGACTTTGACAGCTGTCTCAGTTTGACATCTATCAGTCAATTTGACATTTGCCACTTTGACAGCGGTCAGTTAAACTTCTGTCACTTTGACATTTGACAGTTTGACATGTGTCATTTTGGACCGCTGTTACTTTGACATCTGTGACTTTGACAGACGCCAGTTTTACTTTTGTCACTTTGACAGCTGTTAGTTTAACATCTGTGACTTTAACAGCTGCCAGTTTGACATTTGGAGCTTTGACAGCTGTCAGTTTGACATTTGTGACTTTGACAGACGTCAGTTTTACTTTTGTCACTTTGACAGCTGTTAGTTAAACATCTGTGACTTTAACAGCTGCCAGTGTGACATTTGCAGCTTTGACAGCTGTCAGTTTGACATCTGTGACTTTGAAAGCTGCCAGTTTGACTTCTGTCAATTTGAAAATTAGAAGTTTGTAGTCTGTCATTTTGACAGCTGTTACTTTGACATCTGTGACTTTGACAGACGTCAGTTTTACTTTTTTCATTTTGACAGCTGTAAGTTTAACATCTATGACTTTGACAGCAGTAAGTTTGACATTTGCCAATTTGACAGCTGTCAGTTTGATATCTATCACGTTAACAGCTGTTAGTTTGACATCTGTGACTTTGAAAACTGTAAGTTTTAAATTTGCCGCTTTGACAGCTGTCAGTTTATATCTGTCATTTTGACAGCTGTCAGTTTGACATTTGCCACTTTGACAGCTGTCAGTTTGACTTCTGTCACTTATACAGCTGGTAGTTTGACATCTGTGACTTTGACAGCTGCCAGTTTGACATTTGCAGCTTTGGCAGCTGTCAGTTTGACATCTGTGACTTTGACAGCTGTCAATTTGACATTCATCACTTTTACAGTTGTTAGTTTGACATCTGTGACTTTGAAAGCAGATAGTTTGACATTTGCCACTTTGACAGCTTTCAGTTTGACTTCTGTCACTTTGACTTGTCACTTTGACTTCTGTCACTTTGACCTCTGTCACTTTGACAGCTGTCATTTTGACATCTGTGATTTGGCAGCTGTCAGTTTTACTTCTGTCACTTTGACAGCTGTTAGTTTGACCTCGGTCACTCTGACAGCTGTCAGTTTAAAATCTGTCGTTTTGACAGCTGCCTGTTTGACTTCTGTCAATTTGAAAGCAGTTAGTTTGACGTCTGTCTTTTTGACAGCTGCCAGTTTGACATCCATCATTTTCACAGCTGCCAGTTTGACTTCTGTCTTTTTGACAGCTGTTAGTTTGACATCTGTGACTTTGTCAGCTGTCAGTTTGACATTTGCCTTTTCGACAGCTGTCAGTTTGACGTCTTTCACTTTGACAGCTGTAAGTTTGACATTTGCAGCTTTTACGGCTGTTAGTTTGACATCTGTGACTTTGACAGCTGTAAGTTTCACATTTGCGATTTTGACAGCTGTCAGTTTGATATCTATCACGTTAACAGCTGTAAGTTTGATATCGACTCTGAAAGCTGTAAGTTTTAAATTGGCCACTTTGACAGCTGTCAGTTTGATATCTGTCATTTTGACAGCTGACAGTATGACTTCTGTCTGTTTGAGAGCATTTAGTTTGACTTCTGTGACTTTGACCACTGTCAGTTTGACATTTGCCACTTTGACAGCTGTAAGTTTGACATTTGCCACTTTGACAGCTGTCAGTTTGATATCTATCACGTTAAAAGCTGTTAGTTTGACATCTGTGACTTTGAAAGCTGTAAGTTTTAAATTTGCCACTTTGACAGCTGTCAGTTTGATATCTGTCATTTTGACAGCTGACAGTTTGACTTCTGTCTGTTTTACAGCTGTTAGTTTGACAGCTGTGACTTTGACAGCTGCCAGTTTGACATTTGCAGCTTTGACAGCTGTCATTTTGACATCTGTGACCTTGGCAGCTGTCAGTTTTACTTCGGTCACTTTGACAGTTGTTAGCTTGACCTCGGTCACTTTGACAGCTGTCAGTTTAAAATCTGTCAATTTGAAAGCAGTTAGTTTGACATCCATCATTTTCACAGCTGCCAGTTTGACTTCTGTCTACTTGACAGCTGTTAGTTTGACATCTGTGACTTTGACAGCTGTCAGTTTGACATTTGCCACATTGACAGCTGTCAGTTTGACTTCTTTCACTTTGACAGCTGTAGGTTTGATATTTGCAGCTTTTACGGCTGTCAGTTTGACATCTGTGACTTTGACAGCATTAAGTTTGACATTTGCCATTTTGACAGCTGTCAGTTTGACTTCTTTCACTTTGACAGCTGTAAGTTTGACATTTGCAGCTGTCAGTTTGACATCTGTGACTTTGACAGCTGTCTCAGTTTGACATTTATCAGTCAATTTGACATTTGCCACTTTGACAGCTATCAGTTTGATATCTATCACGTTAACAGCTGTAAGTTTGACATCTGTGACATTGAAAGCTGTAAGTTTTAAATTTGCCACTTTGACAGCTGTCAGTTTGACATTTGCCACTTTGACAGTTGTCAGTTTGACTTCTTTCACTTTGACAGCTGTAGGTTTGATATTTGCAGCTTTTACGGCTTTCAGTTTGACATCTGTGACTTTGACAGCTGTAAGTTTGACATTTGCCATTTTGACAGCTGTCAGTTTGACTTCTTTCACTTCGACAGCTGTAAGTTTGACATTTGCAGCTGTCAGTTTGACTTCTGTGACTTTGACCGCTGTCAGTTTGTAATTTGCCACTTTGGCAGCTGTCAGTTTTACTTCGGTCACTTTGACAGCTGTTAGTTTGACGTCGGTCACTTTGACAGCTGTCAGTTTAAAATCTGTCATTTTGACAGCTGCTCGTTTGACTTCTGTCAATTTGAAAGCAGTTAGTTTGACATCCATCATTTTCACAGCTGCCAGTTTGACTTCTGTCTGTTTGACAGCTGTCAGTTTGACATTTGCCACTTTGACAGCTGTCAGTTTGACTTCTTTCACTTTGACAGCTGTAAGTTTTACATTTGCAGCTTTTATAGCTGTCAGTTTGACATCTGTGACTTTGACAGCTGTCAGTTTATTTTCTGCCACTGTGACATCTGGCAGTTTGACATGTGTCACTTTGACAGCTGTTTCTTTGACATCTGTGACTTTGACAGCTGGAAGTTTGACATCTGTGACTTTAACAGCTGCCTGTTTGACATTTGCAGCTTTAACAGCTGTCAGTTTGACATCTGTGACTTTGACAGCTGTCAGTTTTACTTCTGTCATTTTGACAGCTTTTGGTTTGACCTTGGCCACTTTGACAGCTGTCAGTTTAAAATCTGTCATTTTGACAGCTGCCTGTTTGACTTCTGTCAATTTGAAAGCAGTTAGTTTGACATCCATCATTTTCACAGCTGCCATTTTGACTTCTGTGACTTTGACAGCTGTCAGTTTGACATCTGTGACTTTGACAGCTGTCAGTTTTACTTTTGTCACTTTGACAGCTGTTAGTTAAACATCTGTGAATTTAACAGCTGCCAGTTTGACATTTGCAGCTTTGACAGCTGTCAGTATGACATCTGTGACTTTGACAGCTGCCAGTTTGACTTCTGTCAGTTTGAAAATTGTTAGCTTGTCGTCTGTGACTTTGACAGCTGTCAGTTAGACATTTGCCATTTTGACAGCTGTCAGTTTGACATCTGTGACTTTGAAGTTTACAGCTATTAGTTTGACATCTGTCCCTTCGACAGCTGTAAGTTTGACATTTATCTTTTTACAGTTGTCAGTTATACCTCTGTCACTTTTACAGCTGTCAGTTTGACATTTGCCACTTTGACAGCTGTCAGTTTAGCTTCTGTCACTTTGACATTTGACAGTTTGACATGTGTCATTTTGACCGCTGTTACTTTGACATCTGTGACTATGACAGACGTCAGTTTTACTTTTGTCACTTTGACAGCTGTAAGTTTAACATCTGTGACCTTAACAGCTGCCAGTTTGACATTTGCAGCTTTTACGGCTGTCAGTTTGACATCTGTGACTTTGACAGACGTCAGTTTTTTTTTTGTCACTTTTTGACAGCTGTTAGTTTAACATCTGTGACTTTGACAGCTGTCTCAGTTTGACATCTATCAGTCAATTTGACATTTGCCACTTTGACAGCGGTCAGTTTAACTTCTGTCACTTTGACATTTGACAGTTTGACATGTTACTTTGTCATCTGTGACTTTGACAGACGTCAGTTTTACTTTTGTCACTTTGACAGCTGTTAGTTTAACATCTGTGACTTTAGCAGCTGCCAGTTTGACATTTGCAGCTTTGAAAGCTGTCAGTTTGACATCTGTGACTTTGACAAACGTCAGTTTTACTTTTGTCACTTTGACAGCTGTTAGTTAAACATCTGTGACTTTAACAGCTGCCAGTGTGACATTTGCAGCTTTGACAGCTGTCAGTTTGACATCTGTGACTTTGAAAGCTGTTAGTTTTAAATTTGCCGCTTTGACAGCTGTCAGTTTGAGATCTGTCATTTTGACAGCTGACAATTTGACAGCTGTTAGTTTGACAGCTGTTAGTTTGACAGCCTTGACTTTGACAGCTGTCAGTTTGACATTTGCCACTTTGACATTTGCCACTTTGAAAGCTGTCACTTTGACAGCTGTTAGTTTGACCTCGGTCACTTTGACAGCTGTCAGTTTAAAATCTGTCATTTTGACAGCTGCTCGTTTGACTTCTGTCAATTTGAAAGCAGTTAGTTTGACATCCATCATTTTCACAGCTGCCAGTTTGACTTCTGTCTGTTTGACAGCTGTCAGTTTGACATCTGTGACTTTGACCGCTGTCAGTTTGACATTTGCCTCTTTGACAGCTGTCAGTTTGGCTTCTTTCACTTTGACAGCTGTAAGTTTGACATTTGCAGCTTTTACAGCTGTCAGTTTGACATCTGTGACTTTGACAGCTGTCAATTTATTTTCTGTCACTGTGAAATCTGACAGTTTGACATGTGTCATTTTGACAGCTGTTACTTTGACATCTGTGACTTTGACAGCTGGTAGTTTGACATCTGTGACTTTAACAGCTGCCAGTTTGACATTTGCAGCTTTTGACATCTGGGACTTTGACAGCTGCCAGTTTGCTTCTGTCAATTTGAAAATTGTTAGTTTGACGTCTGTCTTTTTGAAGTTGTAACTTTGACATCTGTGACTTTGACAGCTGTCAGTTTGACATTTGTCATTTTTGACAGCTGTCAGTTTGACATCTGTGACTTTGACAGCTGTTTCAGTTTTACATCTATCACGTTTACAGCTGTTAGTTTGACTTCTGTCCCTTTGACAGCTGTAAGTTTGACATTTATCTTTTTACAGTTACAGTTGTCAGTTATACCTCTGTCACTTTTACAGCTGTCAGTTTGACATTTGCTACTTTGACAGCTGTCAGTTTAGCTTCTGTCACTTTGACGGTGTTCACATTGGACTGACTCCTCCGACTTTTTTTGACGTCTCTGTACTTTATCTCACTCTCACTTGATGGTGAGAAAGAGATGGGAAGGACAGGCAGAATATTTTAAATTTTTTGAAAATCTATGGATTTTTTTTGACGTTTTCTTTTGTGACAACTGCCTTATCTCTCTGTACTTTTTCTTTGGCAGACAAATACTACACAATTCAATTTTATTTCATTGGAAAATATTTTAAACAAATTAAATTAAAGTTTTGGAACGAAAAACAAATTAATTAATCCCTCAACGAGCTCGGATTTGTGTTTTCTTTAAACGACTTCTCAACTTCAAAGTGAGTCTGTTGGTGTTCAAGGCTTGAGATCATTTGAGTGTTTAATTCGCCCTGCCAGACTGATTAAAAAAACCGTTTTTCACTTAGACTTTTGAATTTTTTAAACGGTCCGGTAGAGCGAACTATACACTCAAACAGTCATATTTATTAGATTTTCTTAGAACACGCTTGGGCAGTTGTCCAGCTAGTCAATGCCTTAATAGTTAAGTCAACTTGTTATTTATAAACGCATTCCAACAATTGCCCAAATGTGGCCTCATTTATTCACTGACATGCCTGTATTTATTCATTTTTGAATGAATTAATGAATTTTAGTACGCTTTGGGGCACGTTCAACAAACTTTTCATTCATTTCAAAACTAGAAAATTAGAAAACCAGAAATATTTGCCCACCTTATTCATTAAACGTGTCTACTTTGAAATAAGATTTGGACAACCAATTTCAGTGGATAAGTTAGTTAATCAGTGCTAAGTATTTATAAATAACATTTTGGAGTTGGACAGGTGTCTAAAGTTAGACATCGCTTGGAATGGGTTTATAAATAGCACTGAAATTGTCTCAGATTCCATGATATGTGATCCGAGGAGCTTTTCAAGTAAGGAGTGAAAACCAATTTCGGCTAACACGATTATCCTCGAAGTTGCATTCATATTCTTTTTTCGATGCACTGTTTCTCGCAAAGGCCCCAGTTGTGGACTGCAAGACTTTGATTTTTTTAATAGTCTTTAATGGAGCTTTCGACGCCTATACTTCTTTTTTTGCTATCGTTCACACCCAAAATCTGCTGTCGGCTTTTAGTCTATTATGGAGTAGGAAATTTAGTTAACAAATTTACTAAAATTGCATTAATCAACCAGCAATATTTTATGTACTATACGCGTTAGGCTACAACGTGCACAAACGTAACGAGAGCTTTTTATGTAATAAAATCTTTTCAATACCACCATTGAAGTGCGCTAGAGCTAAATAGGTGGTGGGCGCGTATATGATAATTTTTAATAAACAATATTTGCATTTAAGCAAAATTAAATGCATTTTACAATTATGTTTGTATATATTTATGTACCTTGGTTCTAAAAGCGCCAAAGTCCATTTTTTTACAATATTGACTTAAGTTCACTTATTGACTCAGGGGAAGATGTTCTAAGACTGTAATAAGGGCTAATGTGCTCCAACCGATAACCGATGGTTATAGAAAGTTTAATTTTCAAAAGAAATAAGCATTTTGAGAAATAATAAATCTTGACTTTCGATTTTCCAAAAATTATCAAATTCGACATTGGCCCTTTTAGACCCAAGGTACATAATTTATTGTCATACTGCTGTGTACTGCAATTTTTTTCCTCGAAGTAGCTACTGCTTTCTGAAAAAGTGAAACGACAGCCCTGATCACAGCGAACCTATCGACCAACAGTCATATTTATTAGATTTGCTTAGAATACGCTTGGGCAGTTGTCCAGCTAGTCAATGCCTAAATAGTTTAGTCAACTTCTTATTTATAAAAGCATTCCAACAATTGCCCAAATGTGGCCTCATTTATTCACTGACATGCCTGTATTTATTCATTTTTGAATGAATTAATGAATTTTAGTACGCTTTGGGGCACGTTCAACTAGCTTTTCATTCATTTCAAAACTAGAAAATTAGAAAATCAGAAATATTTGCTCTCCTTATTCATTAAACGTGTCTACTTTGAAATAAGATTTGGACAACCAATTTCAGTGGATAAGTTAGTCAATCGGTGCTAAGTATTTATAAATAACATTTTGTAGTTGGACAGGTGTCTAAAGTTAGACATCGCTTGGAATGGGTTTATAAATAGCACTGCAAATGTCTACCTACAAAATCGTGTTTCATGAGAATACTATAGATTGGATATACAATGCTAAAACTGGAATAGACGATAATGAAGCTCCTTTACTTTTTCCTCGTGGCTTGATGGTTAGTGCGTAGGACTGTCATGCCGAAGGTGTGGGTTCGATTCCCAGCCGTGCCACATAAAAAAGAAATGTTTTATTCGAGGTACTGCCTCTTGCGAGGAACTGACAAATCCTCCAAGAGTATACTTGTCATATTTTTCAAATGATGTTAGTGGTAAGTCCGGTTCTTCTTCAAGTTCGGCCGGCAGTGCGACTGTAAAGTCGTCTGCTGTACCTCCTGTCTTGCCTGTTGGTGGCGAAACCGTGAGAAATCATGGTCTAGTTGCTGGCAACAAGAACAGTGAGAGTAAGGTAGAAATACCCAATTTCAGTGGTGGAGGGATCGTGAAGCATGGCCCTTCCACCACTACGGAGAGTAAACCTCCCCAAACTTCGCACCCTCACTTTAGTGGTGGAAGGATCGTGAAGCATGGCCCTTCCACCTCTAACGTGAGTGTAGCTCACACGGGTCCCAGTGGGGGTAGGCGTAAGCTTACACCTGGTGGGTCCTTTTACAAGGATAAGCGGAATGCTGAGAGGATCCTGAAGATCTTTGGTGCGAGACCGAAGGTTGGAGGTGACTCAAAGCATGAAGCAAAAGTAAGGTGGGCTAAGAGCTTCTTAGCTAAACACCAGACCAGCGGCGACTCCACGTCAAAGCGACAACGGTCTATTGAAGGTACCATGCCTTACGCTAAAAGGACAAAAGTGCAAAACACCAGCACTCCCCTCAAACCCCCAATCAAATCTTTTAGAGATGTTCTAAAAGATAAAATCGTAGTTGCGGTTATTGATAGAAGCGATATAGATGGTACGATATCTTCTGATCATTGGCAGATGGTGAAATTGAAGCTCTCGGCTGGCTTCTTAAGTCTTATGAGGGACAACCCGGGACCTCCTCCAATCACTAGTGATGGCGGTTGGCACCAGGGCCATGTCAAGCTCATCGCCTGCGATGATCAGAGATCGTGCGATCTCTATAAGCTGGCTATCAGCAGGATAGGAGAAGTCTGGCCAGGTGCGAAGCTTGAGGTAATTGCTAAGGAGGACATCCCTTGCAGGCCAAGAGCACGTACCTGGATCCCGGCTGAACCCTCCTGTATGGATGAAATACTCCAGATAATCCAGCTTTCGAATCCATCCCTTCCCACTCACAACTGGAAAGTCGCGAAACTGGAGGAACAAAAAGGCCTTTACAGAGGCGCAATCATTGTGATTAATAAAGAATCCCTTGTTCCTCTGGCGCAGACTAAAGGTGTGATTAGGTTCGGGTTTGAGACAATGAACCTTAGGGTCTATAAAAAAGATGAGGTAGATGCAGCTTGCGCTCCTCCACACCCCCAAGAAGACGAAGCTGTGGTCGGGGACCCTGGTGTGTCCATCACCTTCCCGTGTTTGGAAGATGATGCATCCAGGGCATCTTCGGCTCCAGTGGAGTCCTCTCCTAACGTCGACAGCCTTTCCGACATGGAAACTGAAGACTATTTAAACAGTGTTCTTTTAAGTGAGGACGAGCTTTTAAGTTCGTCCTCTGACTTGGAAGAACCTGATAATACCGTGGTGGAGGCTGATCTGCCTAATTGTAGCCAAAATGCTGCAGTTAGTTCAGATTAACCTCCAACACTCCATCAAGGCGTCAGCCTCACTTCTTCTCCGAATATCCAGCAACGGAGAGGATATCGTCCTGATCCAAGAACCTTGGATTGTGAAATCCATCGTAAAGGGACTCAGGACTCCTGGATACTACCTACTGTATGCGTCCGGTAAAGGTGAACCTAGATCCTGCATACTAGTAAAAAGTAGCATTAATGTATATTTACTACCTAATTTCAGCGATCGAGATATTACGGCTGCAAGACTGGAGACGACCAAAGGCACACTTTGGATAGCATCGGCGTATCTCGGCCATGACCACCTTGGCCCTCTCCCAGGTAAAACCCTGGAGAATTTTATCGCTGAAGCAGAAAGGCGAAATATCAGCCTCATTATTGGGAGTGATGTCAATGCCCATCACACAGTATGGGGTAGTACTGATATTAACGATAGAGGTGAGTCTCTTTTCGATTTTATCCTAAATACTAACCTTATAGTAAGTAACGTAGGCAATGAACCAACTTTCGTTACCAGAAACAGACAAGAAGTTTTAGACTTAACTCTTGTCTCCGGCAACATCTATCAGATGATTTTAAACTGGAAAGTTTCTAGTGATCACTCGTTCTCTGATCATAGATACATTCAATTCAGCTTGAACGATGAACCTCCTGGCCAGTTAACTTTTCGTAATCATAGGAAAACAGACTGGCCTAAGTACAGAGAAACACTTAAGAGACTTATTAAACCTGACATTTTAAGTGTTCCATCCAACAAAAACGATCTTGACAGCAAAGTCAATGATCTTACTTTAGCCCTAAACAAATCATTAGAAACCTCCTGTCCTCTTATTCTAATAAGGGGTAAAAGGAAGCCACATTGGTGGACTTCGGGGCTCGAACCGCTCAGAAAAAACTGTAGGAAACTTTTCAATCGAGCTAAAAGTACTAGAGTAATGTCCGATTGGGATTCCTATAAAGAATCACTAAAATTATATAAAAAAGAATTGAGGAAAACCAAACGATCTTCTTGGAGGACATTCTGTGGCAATATAGAAGAAGCCTCAGAAGCATCAAGATTAAGAAAAATCCTCTCCACAAATCCAGTTATGCCTAGCTGCCTTCAAAATGCTGATGGCTCCTGGACCAACTCTTGCGAAGAATCGCTCAATTTGCTACTGGATACTCATTTTCCAGGCAGCTCACAGACTGTTAATAGCACTGCCCTTTACAGGACAAGCGAAAAACTAACATTTCCACAAGGTCTGATTACAAGGGAAAAATTACAATGGGCACTCAATAGCTTCAAACCATACAAGTCGGCGGGGCCAGATGGCATCATTCCGGCTGAACTACAGATGAACTTAGAAGTAATTCTGCCGATTCTGGAAGTCATCTTCAATGGTTGCTTAAATCTGGTCCATATTCCGCTTCTATGGAGAGAAGTCAAAGTTGTGTTTATACCCAAAGCCGGGAAATGTTCCCACGTAAACCCTAAAGATTTACGACCTATTAGCCTATCATCTTTCCTTCTAAAAACTTTTGAACGACTGATTGATATCGAACTAAGGTCAAGCATTGATACGAGACTATTGTCTACAGCTCAACATGCCTATTGCAAAGGGAAGTCAGTGGAGACAGCTCTCCACACACTAGTTCGTACCATCGAATATTCCCTCCATTATAAAGAATATACAATGGTTGCCTTCCTAGATATAGAAGGTGCTTTTAATAACGTTGATACATCTGCAATCATATCTGCACTGGTTTCTCTGAATGTGGATGGGTCGCTTGGTGAACTGATTAATCAGATGCTTACAAGCAGGGTTATCAATTCAAAACTGGGCGGCTTTTCGGCAAGAAGATCTGTCAGTAGAGGTACACCGCAAGGCGGGGTGCTTTCTCCCCTTCTTTGGAATTTGGTAGTTAATGAACTGCTGAATACCTTAGAGGCAGAGAGCTACAGAGTGATTGCCTATGCGGATGACGTTGCTATAGCAGTATCAGGAAAACATCCTAACATTTTAAGAGATCTTCTACAAAACGCTCTAAACAAGCTAACACGATGGGCAGATCGATGCGGACTTGGAGTTAACCCCCATAAAACAGATCTTGTCCTCTTCTCCAGGAAATACAAAATTCCGCAAACAGACCCCCCTATTATTAATGGTGTTCCACTAAAATTCTCAGACGAAGCTAAATACTTGGGTCTCATCTTAGATAAGAAGTTAAGTTGGAAACCTAACATACAAGAAAGAGTGAAAAAAGCCACAGTGGCACTTTTCTCCTGCAAAAAAGCCGTAGGTAGTAAATGGGGCCTCCAACCTCGAATCACTCACTGGCTATACATTTCGGTAATTAGACCGATTCTAACTTACGGCGTGGCAGTATGGTGGACTGCCTTGGATAAAGCGACACATCGCGACAAACTAAGCAAAGTCCAAAGAACAGCATGTCTATGTACTACTGGAGCACTTCGGTCGACTCCTTCCGCTGCATTAGACACTCTTCTCCATCTGACACCTCTCGATATTTTCAGCAAACAAACGGCTGCGAGCACAGCCATTCGCCTCAAAGCCTCTTCACAGTGGATCAATAATGAGATTGGTCACTCCGATATTCTGAATTCATTCGGAACACTTCCTAGTAACACTGACTACACAATCCCACAATTGAATTTCGATAAAAATTTTGAAGTGACCATACCTTCCAGATCCACCTGGGAGGATGTGGAATTCTTAGAAGATCAATCAATTCACTTCTACACTGACGGATCGAAGACCAAAGATGGGGTTGGTGGGGGAGTGTACTCTGAAAGACTAAATTTAAGTCTCTCATTCCGTCTTCCTAATCACTGTAGCGTATTCCAGGCGGAACTTCTAGCGATAAAAGAAGTACTGTCTTGGCTCAAAGAAAACGTGATATCATGCTCGGATATCCGCATCTTCTCTGATAGTCAAGCCGCCATTAAATCCCTGGACTCTGTCCGTACAAACTCTATAACAGCCCTCAACTGTCGATCATCTCTGTTGGAGATGGCGAAACAGTTTAATATTCACCTTTGTTGGGTGCCGGGTCATAGTGACATTCCAGGTAATTGTAAAGCTGATGAACTCGCTAGAAGTGGAACATTACTACCCATTTTACCTGAAAAGGTAAACATTGGTATACCCATCGCTACGTGTAAGCTTTTACTGAAGCAAGATGCGTTGAAGAGAACAAACACAAGGTGGGAAAACATCACTACTTGTTTGGCGACAAAACAAGTATGGCCAAACCTTGACCTCAAACGCTCCAAGTGTTTAATATCTCTAAATAGAATGCATATTAGCTCTATTGTAGGTGTCATAACAGGACACTGTTTAATAGGCAGGCACGCAGCGCGGCTTGGCGTACCTTCAAACGATTTCTGCAGAAGCTGCATGGACGAGGAGGAAGAGGAAACGATTCCTCACCTTCTCTGCACATGCCCTGCTCTTTCCCTCAGACGTAGGCTCCATTTAGGAGTTTACTTCTTTAACGATCCTAGTGATCTGGCAAACACAGACATTTATAGTCTCACACGCTTCGTCAGGAGCTCAAAGTGGTTTTAGCGAGTAAGGAAAGAGTTTTTAAGATTCATGTGGTATCACAACGGACCAATTCTGGTCTAAGTGTGTCAGTACTTAGTACTGACAGCCACTTCTACCTAACCTAACCATACTTGTCATGAAAAAGTGCTTCTCATTTAGCCGTTCGGACTCGGCAAAAAACTGTAGGTCCCCTCCATTCCTGCCCAACAAACAAGCACACAGGAATGGTTGTGAGTTGTAAGTCACTAGGCCCTGGTTCTCCTCGAGCTGTTGCGCCACCCAATTTAATTTATTTTTTATTTACTTTTTCTTATTTTTATTTTAGTAGGGACGTTAGTGCACGATATGGGGACATACCTTTCATTTTGACCTGACGGGTTAAGCTTTAGTATACGAAAAGAACATGTCCTAAGGAAAATTTTAAGAAGTGTTGCCACGATGGCAACACTGTCAGAGTGCAGTAAAAGAGGGTTACCACCCCACTAGAATCGGTCTGTAAGCTAAAACTAACCCTTCCTTTCATCCTGACGGAATGAGTTTTTGTTTAATAATAGTCGATGTCCTAAGGTAACTTTTAAGAATTATTGCTACGGTGGCAACACTGTCACATTTGGAGGAGAAGGGTTGCTAATATACTACATTTAAATTCCGCAGTCTTTTATATATTGGCCTGTGGATCGAGAACAAAACATCGGACAAACCCGCGAGGGGTCTCGTTGGATTCATCACACCTACAAATATAGGAAAACATTATTCGTTTACCTTCTTCTCTTTTTCATGTGCGTAGAGGGGCGGGGAGGTGTCTTAATGCGTTTATAGCATATTCTCATAAATGGTGTATACATGACCATAGATAGGGGTATCGATGAATTGGCCTCGGCTTCAGGAACATGTAACCCCCCCCCCCTCTTCCCCTTCCCCCCACTAGTGGGAGGGGACGACTGAAACCAACCTTCTATTTCAGCATGACGACTTTATTTTTTTACATTAATAACACATCTTTTAAGTTAACTTTCAAAAATCGTTTCAACGCTGGCAACACTGTCAGATTTTGGGGAGGGGGTTGCCAACTTACAATTTGTATTGGCCTGTAGAATGAGATCTATCCATCGGATTATGATGTGGGTCTCGCTGGATTTAGCATACTTGAAAACACAGGAACACATTCCTCGTTTACCCTCTTTTCCCTCTGAAATGCGTTGGGGGCGGGAAAAGGTGTAAGTACGATAATAGTCATTTCTCATTATATGGTATATATTTGATCATCGATATGGATATCAATGAATGGGTGTTGGCTTCGGGACCATTAATATTTAGCCCCCCCCACTCTGCCCACTACCCCCTATAATGGGCCTGGAACTGAAACCAACCTAAAGTATTTACCTGATGGGTTGAGGTTTTGTGCAATGATAGTATGTACATAGCTTGAGGTAATTTTTCAGAAATGTTTCCACCATGGAAACCTTGTCAGACTTGGAGGAGGGGGCACTGTCTGCTTTACTAGGGATAAGCTCCGAAAATCGTTCTATATCGGTCTATAGAGCGAAAACTCACGCTTCGTACGATGACGTGAGTAAATCTGCATACACTTGAAAACAAAGGAACATAGCATTGGTTTATCCCCTCTCGCAAACATAGAAGCTTGAAGGGGGAGCTCAGTTGTTCACTTATAGCCGTTTCTTATAAACAGCATGCATAGACTATCGATCAGAGTGTCCATTTATTTTAAGTATATTCTGAATTACTAACGTCATCGTGCGAATTTTAATCAGTAATCATTAATTACCAAATTTCTGTCATGATTTGGAATTGTTTCGATATTACTCTACTTAAGATATTTGATATTAAACTTCATGAACTTAATACTTGGCATATATTTTAGATCTCATTATTTTTTTTGGCTGACTTTTTACGCACAGGTTTCTTGTACACATAAGAACTTGGCTCCTTTTTTAACATTCATGTTTTTGTTGTGATAGTTATATCTTCATTAACTTTATACATTGTTGGTTGAATATCTGCTATTTGCCTTTTTATATCTTTGACTGTTGTATTTATGAGGTCACTAGTTTCTTTAGCATATTGGAACATTATGGGTCGGCAGAAATGAGTTGATGATGGGCAAGGGATCCTCCAATGTTCGCAATCTGCACTTTTGAGCCTGAGTGGAACAACTGATGCCATGAACATGTTTGCGTCTGTTTCACCATCTGATGTATTAATTTTTTGCTTGTACGCACCTTATCCAGATGATCCATCGTAGCCCAAGTTAGGTACTCTGTAAGGTCAAACTTCTTGAGAGTGCAGTTATTTGCTCCTCTGTTTTGCTTTTTAAAAGCCGTCTTGCAGTATGATCCATTATGTCTTGAAGTTTTAAAATAGCTGTATAGTATATTATATAATTGTTCTTTTGATAGACCCAAATCCATAAACAAAGCTTATGCATTTTCATTGGTATAATTTATGGGATCCTTTTGTGGAGTAGGAATGCTTTCCTTGACTCTTTTGACTCGAAGTGGACTTGCAGTAGAAATTGCCTTGATCACATCACTCTTTGCCTTTTCATGGTCTTTATTATACCTTATTACTAATGCATCAGAGAGATTTGCAGTACTTATCTCCTCTGTTGCATTGATTAGTTTTTACTTTTTTGTGAATGTTGCGCACTCATTGACTGACTTCCTTGGCCTTCCTCTTGATGACCTTGATGTAGTTGGTAGATCACACATTACTTCTGTTTGTCCGGTGATATGGAGAGATGAAGATAACCATTGCTCATTTTTGTTTATAAAATTGACTCTCGATCTATGGGCTGTGACCCATTTTTTCTTAGTAGCGCAATGAAAGTGTCTTAATTTTGCTTCATTTTCCGGTAAATTTTCAGAAATAAACTCGTCAGTACTATTAACTTTAAAAAAAAAAGTTCAAACAAAATATTGTATGGTACATCCATTTTAAATATTTTTTCCTTATACAACTGCTCGATCGCTCGTTCAAATTTGAAATGATAATTCCATCCCAATGTTTTATTTTTTATACAATAAAACTAAATACCTGTACTAAAAATATTCAATTTTATGACATCTCAATAAGGTAATCTGTTTACCTACCTAAAAATAGTCTAATCCAGTTAAGAACCCTTATCCATCAAAGTACCTGACAATAATTAATCATACCAGAAATCAAAAACATTCATACTTAAAAGTTTTATTAGGGGTTGCACGAAATAAGCTATAAAACCGTTTTAAAAAGCTAAGCATAAAATATTTATGTTTTCCTTCTAAATTACAAAACCTTTTTATTTAAAACTAAGACTCATACCTGCATAACAAAGAAATAATATTTTCCATGTTTTTTTTTTGCACTTGAAAAAAAAAAACTCAGAAAAAATTAATGACTTTTTCAAATCAAATCTCTCTAGCTCAGTGTTATGCAACTGGGAGATGGACACAATCCCGAAATTCTGAATCCAGAAAACCCAAAATCCCAAAAATCCAAAATCCCGAAAACCCAGAAGCCCGAAAATCCAAAATCCCGAAAACCCAGAATCCCGAAAACCCAGAATCCCGAAAACCCAGAATACCGAAAACCCAGAATCCCGAAAACCCAAAATCCCGAAAACCCAAAATCCCGAAAACCCAAAATCCAGAAAGGCCAAAATCCCGAAATTTTACTTGAAAAAAAAAGGAAAAAGGTAAAAGGTTACAGCCATTACTGTGACTTTTCTGACAAATTTTTAGACCAAATTCACATTAAAGTTCTGATATCGATACATGATAAAGTATTTTAAAACAGGACACAATGAGTACCTACACATTCACATTCACATACGCTTTCGCTCTTTTCAGTTTTTCTTATGAAAAATATTTTATTGTAGCGATATCGTATCGGTATCGGCCAAATAGTGTGGACGTGTCAAATCAAATGGATTCAGGATTCATTATCCGTCCATTTTGGCTTGACAACTTTTAAAAACTTTTTTTCTACTCAATGTAAAGTTGAAAAAGTGCCTTAAAAGTGGTGTTTCAAAAAACATTAAATTTAGTACTTTAAAAAATTCATATTTTTTTTTTATTTCTGATCATAGCCATCAACACATATGGGTGATTCTCTGCCAACTGTGATTCTTTTTTTAGAAAATTGTCAAAAATTAAAACTTCTTGGAAACTATTTTTGTTTGTGTTAGTGGCTTCATTTAGTCAGAGTATCATATCAGTAAAAGCATTTTGCTACAACTTTTTAAGAACAAAAAATATAGTGAAATGTTCTAAAACTAGTATAGACGATAATGACACTCTTTTTTGGCAACTCTTTTCATCGTGCTGGGTTATTACTTAGTTTTTATTGCACGGAATTATTTTTGTTTGGCTCTTTTGAGGTATTGCTACCGTTCTTACAAAGAAAATTGGTAGACACAAATATTATTGCAAGAAATTATTTGATTATATTCAATTAAAGCTCAAAAAGTATTTAAATGCCACGGTACTGACATCCACGGTACTGACATTTAGACAGTTTATGTAACCTCACTTCTCTATGCTTTTGAGAAAAATAATTTCCAGGACAATTTTAACTTATGCCGTTAAAAGGAATACAAAATTCTGATAACCAACCAAAAACATCTTATAACATGCTTTAAAAATACTACCACGGTACTGACAAATAAATTTGTGACATACTTTTATCGCATGTAAACATATCACTCTTAAAGTACAACAACTTACAAAAATTGAAATGATTGTTGTTACCTATACATAAATAGTTTATCTTTTAGAAAACCACAATACATAAGCGTTAAAGATAAAACAAAATGGCGGTTGAGCGGGAAATCTTTTGAATTCCAAAATAAAAC
Source organism: Dasysyrphus tricinctus (assembly GCA_963921185.1). Taxonomy (NCBI): domain Eukaryota; kingdom Metazoa; phylum Arthropoda; class Insecta; order Diptera; family Syrphidae; genus Dasysyrphus; species Dasysyrphus tricinctus. The sequence goes on along the minus strand of OY992531.1, from coordinate 192,121,663 downwards.
ATAAACCTCGGACAACATTCATTCATGATTATTTTATTCAGCAATAAGTATTTTGACTTAATATTTGCATTATTTTGTCAAGCAAGGATTGCACTCAAACTTTTCTAAGGACAAAATTTCTATTCAATGAAGTATTTCATTAGAAAAAAGTAGATTTAATCGGAAAAACAAGGAACAGACATGCCACAGTACTAACATTTTAACTACACTTTCCCAAGCCATGTGGAAGAAGTAGCAAATTGGGTCATGATATTGGATGTAGATTGTAGTAGATAGCCATTTACACAATTCAAACCAAAAATACATACGAACATTTTACTTTAAATAACAAAAAAAGCACTGGACGCAAAGAATCACAGTTGGGACGGAATCACCCATATATCAAGTAAAAATAACAAAAAAAAAAATTTAACTAATACTCTTTTCCTAGTTTTTACACTCAAATTAAAAAAAAAATTAAGAAATTGTGTTTTTTTCTCACCTTAAATATTTGTCAACTTTGACTGGCTCTACAAGCCGAACCGTTCATACAAATGAAATAATTTTTTCGATTACTTGAGCTCCAAACATTTGTTAGTTCAGAAAATGTAAAAGTTTTGCATTATAAACCCACCTGGAGTACGCTAATCGATTTAGGGTGGATATTACCTAATGTCACGCCTGACGTTCTGGTTCCACTAGAACACTTTAAGTTTGACAGGTGTCAAAATGTCAAATCAGAATTCTGAGAATACGTGCTACGTAACGTGCTATACTCCGTAACGTCGCACAAAGGAAAGTCCACGTTTTGATTACACATCAAAATTAAAGCTATTTTCACCCTTCTGAGTTTCGCAAAATTTTCAAAGTTTTATTCACATATTATAAACGCTTTTTCTATTATACAGATCTGATCAAAGAGCTTTATAAAATGCAGCTTATAACAATAATGTAGCCATTTGGTCTCAAAATATAACCTAACATGCGTAGCAGATAGACAAACAAACCAAAAAATATACAAATATCAATTAAACATTCAAATACAAATATTTTAATTTTTTAATGTTAATGACACCCTGTAAAAAATATACATAAGTAAAATAATATTTTTTCCAAATCTCAAAACGTTTTAAAAAGTTCTTAAAAAACTCTTAAAAACGTCTTGGATATAGTCACTCTTCCCCAGAGTCAAATCACGCTTAATTACTTCTTAATAAGACACCATTAAGTGGTCATTAATTACTTTTTAGGTCTTAAAAAACGAAATGTCAAATCAGTATCAATGGCAACAGCTGTGTTCAACAAGTGCATAGCAAGACAAGAGGAACTTTATAAACTGATCAGATTATGGTGCAGGAAATATGATTGAACTTAGTTTGCTTCCAAGAATAAATTAATGGCAGTATAAAAAGATTTCTTTGGATAGAATTAAAAAAAAATAAAATTTTCTGATCCAAAATAGACACTGATTTCCGTGCTACGAAAAAGCGTTATCGGTTGAAGTGTAGTCAAGTTGACAGATAAGAAATCAATTCAACAATGTCTTTAAAGATATCTGGAAGACCTCTTCAAGATGTCTTTGAGAGAGGACGCTAGTAAACTCTTAAAATACTCTTATTTTTAAGGAGTTAAAGAGGTTTTGAAGAAGGTTCATAAAGAGATATGAAAAAATAACTTCAAAAAGAGGTCTATAAGATGTCTTTAAGATGTATTTTTAAGTATTGGCTTTAAATTATCTTTTTAAGGATTCATGAAGAGCTTATTAAGTGCAATGGTATCAAGAAGACTGAACTAAGATGCCATTAAGAGCTGATAAATTTATTTCAAGAACTCTTCAAGAGTTTTTGTGTTGCTTGGGAGTTCTAAGGACTCCGTCGGAGAAACTGTCCAAGATCCATCAGGCTTTTTCAAGAACGAAGGATTACAATGCTACTTAGAAAGAACTTTGCTAAGCCTTGCGGAATCTTTTAAGCTCTCAATAGAATGGGAGTATTTTTTCCAACCTTGTTTCTTCGCTGATGCGAAAGCACGCTTCTAGACTTTCAAACAGTGTTTATAAGGTTGGTAAAACTTGTGTCTTCATTCCACCATGGAGGTAGGGTTTTACGGCTATATCTAACTGGGCAAGAGACCTTAAAAGCAGTGTTCATAGACATTTCAATGGTTTTCACCATTGATTCTAGATCTATAACTGATTCTGGACTCAGATTCGGTATATTGCGCAGTTTGGAATTTACGGTTTGGCTGAACTTCGTCCAGTCAATTCTTTTCGGGTTTTTATAGGGAGCAGGGGTTTCAGACTCGAAATTAATATTGAAGAGGATCCATCTGTGATCCAAAAAGGAATTAAGAGGGAATACTTTCGAATTCTCCACTGACAGCTTAAAGTTATTATTAATGGCGGTAATATCAAGTATGTCCTCCCACCCTTCGTAGCTATCCGAGCTCGGAAAGACAAAAGTAGGAGAAATACCTCTGTTAAATACAGTAAACAACATCAATCAAACATCCGTCAAACATCCGTTAAATATCCTTCAAACATCCATCAAACATCCGTCAAACATCCATCAAACGTGCATCAAACATCTGCCAAACATCCATAAAACATCCATCAAACATCCGTCAAACATCCTTCAAATATCCATCAAACATTCGTCAAACATCCATCAAACATCCATCAAACATCCGTCCATCAAACATCCATCAAACATCCATCAAACATCCGTCAAACATCCATCAAACATCCGTCAAACATCCGTCAAACATCCGTCAAACATCCGTCAAACATCCATCAAACATCCGTCAAACATCCATCAAACATCCGTCAAACATCCGTTAAACATCCATCAAACATCCGTCAAACATCCGTCAAACATCCGTCAAACATCCGTCAAACATCCATCAAACATCCATCAAACATCCGTCCATCAAACATCCATCAAACATCCATCAAACATCCGTTAAACATCCATCAAACATCCGTCAAACATCCGTCCAACATCCGTCAAACATCCGTCAAACATCCATCAAACATCCATCAAACATCCATCAAACATCCGTCCATCAAACATCCCTCAAACATCCGTCAAACAAAAGTCAAACATCCATTAAACATCCATCAAACATCCGTGGAACATCCGTCAAACATCCATCAAACATCCGTCAAACATCCGTCAAACATCCATCAAACATCCATCAAACATCCGTCAAACATCCGTCAAACATCCATCAAACATCCATCAAACATCCATCAAACATCCATCAAACATCCAATAAACATTCGTCCATCAAACATTCATCAAACATCCATCAAACATCCGTTAAACATCCGTCAAACATCCGTCAAACATCCGTCAAACATCCATCAAACATCCGTCCATCAAACATCCATCAAATATCCATCAAACATCCATCAAACATCCATCAAACATCTGTTAAACATGCATCAAACATCCGTCAAACATCCGTCAAACATCCATCAAACATCCGTCAAACATCCGTCAAACATCCGTCAAACATCCATCAGAACTTCATCAAACATCCGTTAAACATCCATCAAACATCCATCAAACATCCATCAAACATCCATCAAACATCCATCAAACATCCATCAAATATAAGTCCATCAAACATCCATCAAACATCCATCAAACATCCGTCAAACATCCGTCAAACATCCATCAAACATCCGTCAAACATCCATCAAACATCCATCAAACATCCATCAAACATCCGTCCATCAAACATCCGTCAAACATCCGTCAAACAAACGTCAAACATCCATTAAACATCCATCAAACATCCGTGGAACATCCGTCAAACATCCATCAAACATCCGTCAAACATCCGTCAAACATCCATCAAACATCCATCAAACATCCGTCAAACATCCGTCAAACTTCCATCAAACATCCATCAAACATCCATCAAACATCCATCAAACATCCATTAAACATTCGTCCATCAAACATCCATCAAACATCCATCAAACATCCGTTAAACATCCGTCAAACATCCGTCAAACATCCGTCAAACATCCATCAAACATCCGTCCATCAAACATCCATCAAACATCCATCAAACATCCATCAAACATCAGTTAAACATGCATCAAACATCCGTCAAACATCCGTCAAACATCCATCAAACATCCGTAAAACATCCGTCAAACATCCATCAAACCTTCATCAAACATCCGTCAAACATCCATCAAATATCCATCAAACATCCATCAAACATCCATCAAATATACGTCCATCAAACATCCATCAAACATCCATCAAACATCCGTCAAACATCCGTCAAACATCCATCAAACATCCGTCAAACATCCGTCAAACATCCGTCAAACATCCGTCAAACATCCGTCAAACATCCTTCAAACATCCGTCAAACATCCGTCAAACATCCGTCAAACATCCGTCAAACATCCATCAAACATCCATCAAACATCCATCAAACATCCGTCAAACATCCGTCAAACATCCGTCAAACATCCGTCAAACATCCGTCAAACATCCGTCAAACATCCATCAAACATCCGTCACACATCCGTCAAACATCCGTCAAACATCCGTTTAACATCCATCAAACATCCATCAAACATCCATCAAACATCCATCAAACATCCATCAAACATCCATTAAATATACGTCCATCAAACATCCATCAAACATCCATCAAACATCCGTCAAACATCCGTCAAACATCCGTCAAACATCTGTCAAACATCCGTCAAACATCCGTCAAACATCCGTCAAACGTCCGTCAAACATCCGTCAAACATCCATCAAACATCCGTAAAACATCCGTCAAACATCCATCAAACCTTCATCAAACATCCGTCAAACATCCATCAAACATCCATCAAACATCCACCAAACATCCATCAAATATACGTCCATCAAACATCCATCAAACATCCATCAAACATCCGTCAAACATCCGTCAAACATCCATCAAACATCCGTCAAACATCCGTCAAACATCCGTCAAACATCCGTCAAACATCCGTCAAACATCCGTCAAACATCCGTCAAACATCCGTCAAACATCCATCAAACATCCGTCAAACATCCGTCAAACATCCATCAAACCTTCATCAAACATCCGTCAAACATCCATCAAACATCCATCAAACATCCATCAAACATCCATCAAATATACGTCCATCAAACATCCATCAAACATCCATCAAACATCCGTCAAACATCCGTCAAACATCCTTCAAACATCCGTCAAACATCCGTCAAACATCCGTCAAACATCCATCAAACATCCGTCAAACATCCGTCAAACATCCGTCAAACATCCGTCAAACATCCGTCAAACATCCGTCAAACATCCGTCAAACATCCTTCAAACATCCGTCAAACATCCGTCAAACATCCGTCAAACATCCGTCAAACATCCATCAAACATCCATCAAACATCCGTCAAACATCCGTCAAACTTCCATCAAACATCCATCAAACATCCATCAAACATCCATCAAACATCCGTCAAACATCCATCAAACATCCGTCAAACATCCGTCAAACATCCGTCAAACATCCGTCAAACATCCGGCAAACATCCGTCAAACATCCATCAAACATCCGTCAAACATCCGTCAAACATCCACCAAACATCCATCAAACATCCATCAAACATCCGTCCATCAAACATCCATCAAACATCCATCAAACATCCGTCAAACATCCATCAAACATCCATCAAACATCCGTCAAACATCCGTCAAACATCCATCAAACATCCATCAAACATCCATCAAACATCCATCAAACATCCAATAAACATTCGTCCATCAAACATTCATCAAACATCCATCAAACATCCGTTAAACATCCGTCAAACATCCGTCAAACATCCGTCAAACATCCATCAAACATCCGTCCATCAAACATCCATCAAATATCCATCAAACATCCATCAAACATCCATCAAACATCTGTTAAACATGCATCAAACATCCGTCAAACATCCGTCAAACATCCATCAAACATCCGTCAAACATCCGTCAAACATCCGTCAAACATCAATCAGAACTTCATCAAACATCCGTTAAACATCCATCAAACATCCATCAAACATCCATCAAACATCCATCAAACATCCATCAAATATAAGTCCATCAAACATCCATCAAACATTCATCAAACATCCGTCAAACATCCGTCAAACATCCATCAAACATCCGTCAAACATCCATCAAACATCCATCAAGCATCCATCAAACATCCATCAAACATCCGTCCATCAAACATCCGTCAAACATCCGTCAAACAAACGTCAAACATCCATTAAACATCCATCAAACATCCGTGGAACATCCGTCAAACATCCATCAAACATCCGTCAAACATCCGTCAAACATCCATCAAACATCCATCAAACATCCGTCAAACATCCGTCAAACTTCCATCAAACATCCATCAAACATCCATCAAACATCCATCAAACATCCATTAAACATTCGTCCATCAAACATCCATCAAACATCCATCAAACATCCGTTAAACATCCGTCAAACATCCGTCAAACATCCGTCAAACATCCATCAAACATCCGTCCATCAAACATCCATCAAACATCCATCAAACATCCATCAAACATCAGTTAAACATGCATCAAACATCCGTCAAACATCCGTCAATTATCCATCAAACATCCGTAAAACATCCGTCAAACATCCATCAAACCTTCATCAAACATCCGTCAAACATCCATCAAATATCCATCAAACATCCATCAAACATCCATCAAATATACGTCCATCAAACATCCATCAAACATCCATCAAACATCCGTCAAACATCCGTCAAACATCCATCAAACATCCGTCAAACATCCGTCAAACATCCGTCAAACATCCGTCAAACATCCGTCAAACATCCTTCAAACATCCGTCAAACATCCGTCAAACATCCGTCAAACATCCGTCAAACATCCATCAAACATCCATCAAACATCCGTCAAACATCCGTCAAACATCCGTCAAACATCCGTCAAACATCCGTCAAACATCCGTCAAACATCCGTCAAACATCCATCAAACATCCGTCACACATCCGTCAAACATCCGTCAAACATCCGTTTAACATCCATCAAACATCCATCAAACATCCATCAAACATCCATCAAACATCCATCAAACATCCATTAAATATACGTCCATCAAACATCCATCAAACATCCATCAAACATCCGTCAAACATCCGTCAAACATCCGTCAAACATCTGTCAAACATCCGTCAAACATCCGTCAAACATCCGTCAAACGTCCGTCAAACATCCGTCAAACATCCATCAAACATCCGTAAAACATCCGTCAAACATCCATCAAACCTTCATCAAACATCCGTCAAACATCCATCAAACATCCATCAAACATCCACCAAACATCCATCAAATATACGTCCATCAAACATCCATCAAACATCCATCAAACATCCGTCAAACATCCGTCAAACATCCATCAAACATCCGTCAAACATCCGTCAAACATCCGTCAAACATCCGTCAAACATCCGTCAAACATCCGTCAAACATCCGTCAAACATCCGTCAAACATCCATCAAACATCCGTCAAACATCCGTCAAACATCCATCAAACCTTCATCAAACATCCGTCAAACATCCATCAAACATCCATCAAACATCCATCAAACATCCATCAAATACACGTCCATCAAACATCCATCAAACATCCATCAAACATCCGTCAAACATCCGTCAAACATCCTTCAAACATCCGTCAAACATCCGTCAAACATCCGTCAAACATCCATCAAACATCCGTCAAACATCCGTCAAACATCCGTCAAACATCCGTCAAACATCCGTCAAACATCCGTCAAACATCCGTCAAACATCCTTCAAACATCCGTCAAACATCCGTCAAACATCCGTCAAACATCCGTCAAACATCCATCAAACATCCATCAAACATCCGTCAAACATCCGTCAAACTTCCATCAAACATCCATCAAACATCCATCAAACATCCATCAAACATCCGTCAAACATCCATCAAACATCCGTCAAACATCCGTCAAACATCCGTCAAACATCCGTCAAACATCCGGCAAACATCCGTCAAACATCCATCAAACATCCGTCAAACATCCGTCAAACATCCACCAAACATCCATCAAACATCCATCAAACATCCGTCCATCAAACATCCATCAAACATCCATCAAACATCCGTCAAACATCCATCAAACATCTGCCAAACATCCTTCAAACATCCGTCAAACATCCGTCAAACATCCGTCAAACATCCGTCAAACATCCATCAAACATCCATCAAACATCCATCAAACATCCATCAAACATCCGTCCATCAAACATCCATCAAACATCCGTCAAACATCCGTCAAACATCCACCAAACATCCATCAAACATCCGTCAAACATCCATCAAACATCCGTCAAACATCCGTCAAACATCCGTCAAACATCCGCCAAACATCCGTCAAACATCCGTCAAACATCCGTCAAACATCCGTCAAACATCCATCAAACATCCGTCAAACATCCGTCAAACATCCGTCAAACATCCGTCAAACATCCATCAAACATCCATCAAACATCCATCAAACATCCGTCAAACATCCATCAAACATCCGTCAAACATCCATCGAACATCCGTCAAACATCCGTCAAACATCCGTCAAACATCCGTCAAACATCCATCAAACATCCGTCAAACATCCGTCAAACATCCTTCAAACATCCGTCAAACATCCGTCAAACATCCGTCAAACATCCATCAAACATCCGTCAAACATCCGTCAAACATCCGTCAAACATCCGTCAAACATCCGTCAAACATCCGTCAAACATCCTTCAAACATCCGTCAAACATCCGTCAAACATCCGTCAAACATCCGTCAAACATCCATCAAACATCCATCAAACATCCGTCAAACATCCGTCAAACTTCCATCAAACATCCATCAAACATCCATCAAACATCCATCAAACATCCGTCAAACATCCATCAAACATCCGTCAAACATCCGTCAAACATCCGTCAAACATCCGTCAAACATCCGGCAAACATCCGTCAAACATCCATCAAACATCCGTCAAACATCCGTCAAACATCCACCAAACATCCATCAAACATCCATCAAACATCCGTCCATCAAACATCCATCAAACATCCATCAAACATCCGTCAAACATCCATCAAACATCTGCCAAACATCCTTCAAACATCCGTCAAACATCCGTCAAACATCCGTCAAACATCCGTCAAACATCCATCAAACATCCATCAAACATCCATCAAACATCCATCAAACATCCGTCCATCAAACATCCATCAAACATCCGTCAAACATCCGTCAAACATCCACCAAACATCCATCAAACATCCGTCAAACATCCATCAAACATCCGTCAAACATCCGTCAAACATCCGCCAAACATCCGTCAAACATCCGTCAAACATCCGTCAAACATCCGTCAAACATCCATCAAACATCCGTCAAACATCCGTCAAACATCCGTCAAACATCCGTCAAACATCCATCAAACATCCATCAAACATCCATCAAACATCCGTCAAACATCCATCAAACATCCGTCAAACATCCATCGAACATCCGTCAAACATCCGTCAAACATCCGTCAAACATCCGTCAAACATCCGTCAAACATTCGTCAAACATCCGTCAAACATCCATCAAACATCCGTCAAACATCCATCGAACATCCGTCAAACATCCGTCAAACATCCGTCAAACATCCGTCAAACATCCGTCAAACATCCATCAAACATCCATCAAACATCCGTCCATCAAACATCCATCAAACATCCATCAAACATCCGTCCATCAAACATCCATCAAACATCCGTCCATCAAACATCCATCAAACATCCGTCAAACATCCGTCAAACATCCGTCAAACATCCGTCAAACATCCATCAAACATCCGTCAAACATCCGTCAAACATCCGTCAAACATCCGTCAAACATCCGTCAAACATCCATCAAACATCCATCAAATATCCGTCAAACATCCGTCAAACATCCGTCAAACATCCGTCAAACATCCATCAAACATCCATCAAACATCCGTCCATCAAACATCCATCAAACATCCGTCCATCAAACATCCATCAAACATCCATCAAACATCCGTCAAACATCCATCAAACATCCGTCAAACATCCGTCAAACATCCGTCAAACATCCACCAAACATCCGTCAAACATCCGTCAAACATCCACCAAACATCCATCAAACATCCATCAAACATCCGTCCATCAAACATCCATCAAACATCCATCAAACATCCATCAAACATCCGTCCATCAAACATCCATCAAACATCCATCAAACATCCATCAAACATCCGTCCATCAAACATCCATCAAACATCCATCAAACATCCGTCAAACATCCGTCAAACATCCACCAAACATCCGTCAAACATCCGTCAAACATCCACCAAACATCCATCAAACATCCATCAAACATCCGTCCATCAAACATCCATCAAACATCCATCAAACATCCATCAAACATCCGTCAAACATCCATCAAACATCCGTCAAACATCCGTCAAACATCCGTCAAACATCCATCAAACATCCATCAAACATCCGTCCATCAAACATCCATCAAACATCCGTCCATCAAACATCCATCAAACATCCATCAAACATCCGTCAAACATCCATCAAACATCCGTCAAACATCCGTCAAACATCCATCAAACATCCACCAAACATCCGTCAAACATCCGTCAAACATCCACCAAACATCCACCAAACATCCATCAAACATCCGTCAAACATCCATCAAACATCCGTCAAACATCCGTCAAACATCCGTCAAACATGCGTCAAACATCCATCAAACATCCGTCAAACATCCGTCAAACATCCACCAAACATCCATCAAACATCCATCAGACATCCGTCCATCAAACATCTTTCAAACATCCATCAAACATCCGTCAAACATCCGTCAAACATCCGTCAAACATCCGTCAAACATCCGTCAAACATCCATCAAACATCCGTCAAACATCCATCAAACATCCGTCAAACATCCGTCAAGCATCCGTCAAACATCCGTCAAACATCCGTCAAACATCCGTCAAACATCCGTCAAACATCCATCAAACATCCGTCAAACATCCATCAAACATCCATCAAACATCCGTCAAACATCCGTCAAACATCCGTCAAACATCCGTCAAACATCCGTCAAACATCTGTCAAACATCCGTAAAACATCCGTCAAACTTCCATCAAACATCCATCAAACAGCCGTCAAACATCCGTCAAACATCCGTCAAACATCCGTCAAACATCCGTCAAACATCCATCAAACATCCGTCAAACATCCGTCAAACATCCGTCAAACATCCGTCAAACATCCATCAAACATCCATCAAATATCCGTCAAACATCCGTCAAACATCCGTCAAACATCCGTCAAACATCCATCAAACATCCATCAAACATCCGTCCATCAAACATCCATCAAACATCCATCAAACATCCGTCAAACATCCGTCAAACATCCGTCAAACATCCATCACACATCCGTCAAACATCCGTCAAACATCTGTCAAACATCCGTCAAACATCCGTCAAACATCCGTCGAACATCCGTCAAACATCCGTCAAACATCCCTCAAACATCCGTCAAACATCCGTCAAACATCCGTCAAACATCCGTCAAACATCCATCAAACATCCGTCAAACATCCGTCAAACATCCGTCAAATATCCGTCAAACATCCGTCAAACATCCATCAAACATCCATCAAACATCCGTCAAACATCCGTCAAACATCCATCAAACATCCGTCAAACATCCCTCAAACATCCGTCAAACATCCGTCAAACATCCGTCAAACATCCATCGAACATCCGTCAAACATCCGTCAAACATCCGTCAAACATCCATCAAACATCCGTCAAACATCCGTCAAACATCCGTCAAATATCCGTCAAACATCCGTCAAACATCCATCAAACATCCATCAAACATCCGTCAAACATCCGTCAAACATCCATCAAACATCCGTCAAACATCCGTCAAACATCCGTCAAACATCCGTCAAACATCCGTCAAACATCCGTCGAACATCCGTCAAACATCCGTCAAACATCCGTCAAACATCCATCAAACATCCGTCAAACATCCGTCAAACATCCACCAAACATCCATCAAACATCTATCAGACATCCGTCTATCAAACATCTTTCAAACATCCATCAAACATCCGTCAAACATCCGTCAAACATCCGTCAAACATCCGTCAAACATCCGTCAAACATCCGTCAAACATCCGTCAAATATCCGTCAAACATCCATCAAACATCCGTCAAACATCCATCAAACATCCGTCAAACATCCATCAAACATCCGTCAAACATCCGTCAAACATCCATCAAACATCCATCAAACATCCGTCAAGCATCCATCAAACATCCGTTAAACATCCGTCAAACATTCGTCAAACATCCGTCAAACATCCGTCAAACATCCATCGAACATCCGTCAAACATCCGTCAAACATCCGTCAAACATCCGTCAAACATCCGTCAAACATCCATCAAACATCCGTCAAACATCCGTCAAACATCCGTCAAACATCCGTCAAACATCCGTCAAACATCCGTCAAACATCCATCAAACATCCGTCAAACATCCGTCAAACACCCACCAAACATCCATCAAACATCCATCAAACATCCATCCATCAGACATCCATCAAACATCCATCAAACATCCGTCAAACATCCATCAAACATCCGCCAAACATCCGTCAAACATCCGTCAAACATCCGTCAAACATCCATCAAACATCCGTCAAACATCCATCAAACATCCGTCAAACATCCGTCAAACATCCAACAAACATCCATCAAACATCCATCAAACATCCATCAAACATCCATCAAACATCCGTCAAACATCCATCAAACATCCGTTAAACATCCGTCAAACATTCGTCAAACATCCGTCAAACATCCATCAAACATCCGTCAAACATCCATCGAACATCCGTCAAACATCCGTCAAACATCCGTCAAACATCCGTCAAACATCCGTCAAACATCCATCAAACATCCGTCAAACATCCGTCAAATATCCATCAAACATCCGTCAAACATCCGTCAAACATCCACCAAACATCCATCAAACATCCATCAAACATCCATCAAACATCCATCAAACATTCGTCAAACATCCATCAAACATCCGTTAAACATCCGTCAAACATTCGTCAAACATCCGTCAAACATCCATCAAACATCCGTCAAACATCCATCGAACATCCGTCAAACATCCGTCAAACATCCCTCAAACATCCATCAAACATCCGCCAAACATCCGTCAAACATCCGTCTAACATCCGTCAAACATCTGTCAAACATCCGTCAAACATCCATCAAACATCCGTCAAACATCCGTCAAACATCTGTTAAACATGCATCAAACATCCGTCAAACATCCGTCAAACATCCATCAAACATCCGTCAAACATCCGTCAAACATCCGTCAAACATCCATCAGAACTTCATCAAACATCCGTTAAACATCCATCAAACATCCATCAAACATCCATCAAACATCCATCAAACATCCATCAAATATAAGTCCATCAAACATCCATCAAACATCCATCAAACATCCGTCAAACATCCGTCAAATATCCATCAAACATCCGTCAAACATCCATCAAACATCCATCAAGCATCCATCAAACATCCATCAAACATCCGTCCATCAAACATCCGTCAAACATCCGTCAAACAAACGTCAAACATCCATTAAACATCCATCAAACATCCGTGGAACATCCGTCAAACATCCATCAAACATCCGTCAAACATCCGTCAAACATCCATCAAACATCCATCAAACATCCGTCAAACATCCGTCAAACTTCCATCAAACATCCATCAAACATCCATCAAACATCCATCAAACATCCATTAAACATTCGTCCATCAAACATCCATCAAACATCCATCAAACATCCGTTAAACATCCGTCAAACATCCGTCAAACATCCGTCAAACATCCATCAAACATCCGTCCATCAAACATCCATCAAACATCCATCAAACATCAGTTAAACATGCATCAAACATCCGTCAAACATCCGTCAAACATCCATCAAACATCCGTAAAACATCCGTCAAACATCCATCAAACCTTCATCAAACATCCGTCAAACATCCATCAAATATCCATCAAACATCCATCAAACATCCATCAAATATACGTCCATCAAACATCCATCAAACATCCATCAAACATCCGTCAAACATCCGTCAAACATCCATCAAACATCCGTCAAACATCCGTCAAACATCCGTCAAACATCCGTCAAACATCCGTCAAACATCCTTCAAACATCCGTCAAACATCCGTCAAACATCCGTCAAACATCCGTCAAACATCCATCAAACATCCATCAAACATCCGTCAAACATCCGTCAAACATCCGTCAAACATCCGTCAAACATCCGTCAAACATCCGTCAAACATCCGTCAAACATCCATCAAACATCCGTCACACATCCGTCAAACATCCGTCAAACATCCGTTTAACATCCATCAAACATCCATCAAACATCCATCAAACATCCATCAAACATCCATTAAATATACGTCCATCAAACATCCATCAAACATCCATCAAACATCCGTCAAACATCCGTCAAACATCCGTCAAACATCTGTCAAACATCCGTCAAACATCCGTCAAACATCCGTCAAACGTCCGTCAAACATCCGTCAAACATCCATCAAACATCCGTAAAACATCCGTCAAACATCCATCAAACCTTCATCAAACATCCGTCAAACATCCATCAAACATCCATCAAACATCCACCAAACATCCATCAAATATACGTCCATCAAACATCCATCAAACATCCATCAAACATCCGTCAAACATCCGTCAAACATCCATCAAACATCCGTCAAACATCCGTCAAACATCCGTCAAACATCCGTCAAACATCCGTCAAACATCCGTCAAACATCCGTCAAACATCCGTCAAACATCCATCAAACATCCGTCAAACATCCGTCAAACATCCATCAAACCTTCATCAAACATCCGTCAAACATCCATCAAACATCCATCAAACATCCATCAAACATCCATCAAATATACGTCCATCAAACATCCATCAAACATCCATCAAACATCCGTCAAACATCCGTCAAACATCCTTCAAACATCCGTCAAACATCCGTCAAACATCCGTCAAACATCCATCAAACATCCGTCAAACATCCGTCAAACATCCGTCAAACATCCGTCAAACATCCGTCAAACATCCGTCAAACATCCGTCAAATATCCTTCAAACATCCGTCAAACATCCGTCAAACATCCGTCAAACATCCGTCAAACATCCATCAAACATCCATCAAACATCCGTCAAACATCCGTCAAACTTCCATCAAACATCCATCAAACATCCATCAAACATCCATCAAACATCCGTCAAACATCCATCAAACATCCGTCAAACATCCGTCAAACATCCGTCAAACATCCGTCAAACATCCGGCAAACATCCGTCAAACATCCATCAAACATCCGTCAAACATCCGTCAAACATCCACCAAACATCCATCAAACATCCATCAAACATCCATCAAACATCCGTCCATCAAACATCCATCAAACATCCATCAAACATCCGTCAAACATCCATCAAACATCTGCCAAACATCCTTCAAACATCCGTCAAACATCCGTCAAACATCCGTCAAACATCCGTCAAACATCCATCAAACATCCATCAAACATCCATCAAACATCCATCAAACATCCGTCCATCAAACATCCATCAAACATCCGTCAAACATCCGTCAAACATCCACCAAACATCCATCAAACATCCGTCAAACATCCATCAAACATCCGTCAAACATCCGTCAAACATCCGTCAAACATCCGCCAAACATCCGTCAAACATCCGTCAAACATCCGTCAAACATCCGTCAAACATCCATCAAACATCCGTCAAACATCCGTCAAACATCCGTCAAACATCCGTCAAACATCCATCAAACATCCATCAAACATCCATCAAACATCCGTCAAACATCCATCAAACATCCGTTAAACATCCGTCAAACATTCGTCAAACATCCGTCAAACATCCATCAAACATCCGTCAAACATCCATCGAACATCCGTCAAACATCCGTCAAACATCCGTCAAACATCCGTCAAACATCCGTCAAACATCCATCAAACATCCGTCAAACATCCGTCAAACATCCGTCAAACATCCATCAAACATCCGGCAAACATCCGTCAAACATCCATCAAACATCCGTCAAACATCCGTCAAACATCCACCAAACATCCATCAAACATCCATCAAACATCCGTCCATCAAACATCCATCAAACATCCATCAAACATCCGTCAAACATCCATCAAACATCCGTCAAACATCCGTCAAACATCCGTCAAACATCCACCAAACATCCGTCAAACATCCGTCAAACATCCACCAAACATCCATCAAACATCCGTCAAACATCCATCAAACATCCGTCAAACATCCGTCAAACATCCGTCAAACATCCATCAAACATCCGTCAAACATCCATCAAACATCCGTCAAACATCCGTCAAACATCCGTCAAACATCCATCAAACATCCGTCAAACATCCATCAAACATCCATCAAATATCCGTCAAACATCCGTCAAACATCCGTCAAACATCCGTCAAACATCCATCAAACATCCATCAAACATCCGTCCATCAAACATCCATCAAACATCCGTCCATCAAACATCCATCAAACATCCATCAAACATCCGTCAAACATCCATCAAACATCCGTCAAACATCCGTCAAACATCCGTCAAACATCCACCAAACATCCGTCAAACATCCGTCAAACATCCACCAAACATCCATCAAACATCCATCAAACATCCGTCCATCAAACATCCATCAAACATCCATCAAACATCCATCAAACATCCGTCCATCAAACATCCATCAAACATCCATCAAACATCCGTCAAACATCCGTCAAACATCCGTCAAACATCCATCAAACATCCATCAAACATCCGTCCATCAAACATCCATCAAACATCCGTCCATCAAACATCCATCAAACATCCGTCAAACATCCGTCAAACATCCGTCAAACATCCGTCAAACATCCATCAAACATCCGTCAAACATCCGTCAAACATCCGTCAAACATCCGTCAAACATCCGTCAAACATCCATCAAACATCCATCAAATATCCGTCAAACATCCGTCAAACATCCGTCAAACATCCGTCAAACATCCATCAAACATCCATCAAACATCCGTCCATCAAACATCCATCAAACATCCGTCCATCAAACATCCATCAAACATCCATCAAACATCCGTCAAACATCCATCAAACATCCGTCAAACATCCGTCAAACATCCGTCAAACATCCACCAAACATCCGTCAAACATCCGTCAAACATCCACCAAACATCCATCAAACATCCATCAAACATCCGTCCATCAAACATCCATCAAACATCCATCAAACATCCATCAAACATCCGTCCATCAAACATCCATCAAACATCCATCAAACATCCATCAAACATCCGTCCATCAAACATCCATCAAACATCCATCAAACATCCGTCAAACATCCGTCAAACATCCACCAAACATCCGTCAAACATCCGTCAAACATCCACCAAACATCCATCAAACATCCATCAAACATCCGTCCATCAAACATCCATCAAACATCCATCAAACATCCATCAAACATCCGTCAAACATCCATCAAACATCCGTCAAACATCCGTCAAACATCCGTCAAACATCCATCAAACATCCATCAAACATCCGTCCATCAAACATCCATCAAACATCCGTCCATCAAACATCCATCAAACATCCATCAAACATCCGTCAAACATCCATCAAACATCCGTCAAACATCCGTCAAACATCCGTCAAACATCCACCAAACATCCGTCAAACATCCGTCAAACATCCACCAAACATCCACCAAACATCCATCAAACATCCGTCAAACATCCATCAAACATCCGTCAAACATCCGTCAAACATCCGTCAAACATGCGTCAAACATCCATCAAACATCCGTCAAACATCCGTCAAACATCCACCAAACATCCATCAAACATCCATCAGACATCCGTCCATCAAACATCTTTCAAACATCCATCAAACATCCGTCAAACATCCGTCAAACATCCGTCAAACATCCGTCAAACATCCGTCAAACATCCATCAAACATCCGTCAAACATCCATCAAACATCCGTCAAACATCCGTCAAGCATCCGTCAAACATCCGTCAAACATCCGTCAAACATCCGTCAAACATCCGTCAAACATCCATCAAACATCCGTCAAACATCCATCAAACATCCATCAAACATCCGTCAAACATCCGTCAAACATCCGTCAAACATCCGTCAAACATCCGTCAAACATCTGTCAAACATCCGTAAAACATCCGTCAAACTTCCATCAAACATCCATCAAACAGCCGTCAAACATCCGTCAAACATCCGTCAAACATCCGTCAAACATCCGTCAAACATCCATCAAACATCCGTCAAACATCCGTCAAACATCCGTCAAACATCCGTCAAACATCCGTCAAACATCCATCAAACATCCATCAAATATCCGTCAAACATCCGTCAAACATCCGTCAAACATCCGTCAAACATCCATCAAACATCCATCAAACATCCGTCCATCAAACATCCATCAAACATCCATCAAACATCCGTCAAACATCCGTCAAACATCCGTCAAACATCCATCACACATCCGTCAAACATCCGTCAAACATCTGTCAAACATCCGTCAAACATCCGTCAAACATCCGTCGAACATCCGTCAAACATCCGTCAAACATCCCTCAAACATCCGTCAAACATCCGTCAAACATCCGTCAAACATCCGTCAAACATCCATCAAACATCCGTCAAACATCCGTCAAACATCCGTCAAATATCCGTCAAACATCCGTCAAACATCCATCAAACATCCATCAAACATCCGTCAAACATCCGTCAAACATCCATCAAACATCCGTCAAACATCCGTCAAACATCCGTCAAACATCCGTCAAACATCCGTCAAACATCCGTCGAACATCCGTCAAACATCCGTCAAACATCCGTCAAACATCCATCAAACATCCGTCAAACATCCGTCAAACATCCGTCAAATATCCGTCAAACATCCGTCAAACATCCATCAAACATCCATCAAACATCCGTCAAACATCCGTCAAACATCCATCAAACATCCGTCAAACATCCGTCAAACATCCGTCAAACATCCGTCAAACATCCGTCAAACATCCGTCGAACATCCGTCAAACATCCGTCAAACATCCGTCAAACATCCATCAAACATCCGTCAAACATCCGTCAAACATCCACCAAACATCCATCAAACATCTATCAGACATCCGTCTATCAAACATCTTTCAAACATCCATCAAACATCCGTCAAACATCCGTCAAACATCCGTCAAACATCCGTCAAACATCCGTCAAACATCCGTCAAACATCCGTCAAATATCCGTCAAACATCCATCAAACATCCGTCAAACATCCATCAAACATCCGTCAAACATCCATCAAACATCCGTCAAACATCCGTCAAACATCCATCAAACATCCATCAAACATCCGTCAAACATCCATCAAACATCCGTTAAACATCCGTCAAACATTCGTCAAACATCCGTCAAACATCCGTCAAACATCCATCGAACATCCGTCAAACATCCGTCAAACATCCGTCAAACATCCGTCAAACATCCGTCAAACATCCATCAAACATCCGTCAAACATCCGTCAAACATCCGTCAAACATCCGTCAAACATCCGTCAAACATCCGTCAAACATCCGTCAAACATCCATCAAACATCCGTCAAACATCCGTCAAACACCCACCAAACATCCATCAAACATCCATCAAACATCCATCCATCAGACATCCATCAAACATCCATCAAACATCCGTCAAACATCCATCAAACATCCGCCAAACATCCGTCAAACATCCGTCAAACATCCGTCAAACATCCATCAAACATCCGTCAAACATCCATCAAACATCCGTCAAACATCCGTCAAACATCCAACAAACATCCATCAAACATCCATCAAACATCCATCAAACATCCATCAAACATCCGTCAAACATCCATCAAACATCCGTTAAACATCCGTCAAACATTCGTCAAACATCCGTCAAACATCCATCAAACATCCGTCAAACATCCATCGAACATCCGTCAAACATCCGTCAAACATCCGTCAAACATCCGTCAAACATCCGTCAAACATCCATCAAACATCCGTCAAACATCCGTCAAATATCCATCAAACATCCGTCAAACATCCGTCAAACATCCACCAAACATCCATCAAACATCCATCAAACATCCATCAAACATCCATCAAACATTCGTCAAACATCCATCAAACATCCGTTAAACATCCGTCAAACATTCGTCAAACATCCGTCAAACATCCATCAAACATCCGTCAAACATCCATCGAACATCCGTCAAACATCCGTCAAACATCCCTCAAACATCCATCAAACATCCGCCAAACATCCGTCAAACATCCGTCTAACATCCGTCAAACATCTGTCAAACATCCGTCAAACATCCATCAAACATCCGTCAAACATCCGTCAAACATCTGTTAAACATGCATCAAACATCCGTCAAACATCCGTCAAACATCCATCAAACATCCGTCAAACATCCGTCAAACATCCGTCAAACATCCATCAGAACTTCATCAAACATCCGTTAAACATCCATCAAACATCCATCAAACATCCATCAAACATCCATCAAACATCCATCAAATATAAGCCATTTGTTGCGAGGCAAGAGGATAGTAGGAGGATGGTAGATAGGGGCCTTAGGTAGGAATAAGGATTCAGGAAGCAAAGGGATAGTAAAGGAAACGGAATGGAATGCCTAGTTCGGGAACGCGGCCTGCTTGCGTATTGCACGGCGTCAGCTCGTCGGACGGGGGGGATCTTGCCCCCGAAACTAGGCCTCACCTCCCAACAAAACACATATCAGGCCTGGAAAAACCAAAATGGATGAAAGAGCGGACGGACGGTTCACCAACACTAAGGGAGCTGCTGATGTTGTTGCAGCTTGGCCTAATCCCACCCAACCTGGAAGTTCTGTGGCCTATTTTGAACTTCCCCAATAACGGTCTAATACCGTTCAGATCACTCCATTTACACCGCTCGACTTAGCTGGTCTGGTCGAGTTTAAAAGCAAATATTGTTTACCTCCTTGAAAAACTTTTTTTTTTTTAATTAATTTGATAATTTAAAATAATATTTTTCTATCAAGTGTTTACTTAAGGAGCTACAGATCACGTAAGATTCTGAAATCATTGAATTGTATTATTAACGTCCATGAAAGATTAAGTAGCAAGGAACAAAAAACCTGTTTATATATTATATGTAAGCTGTAGAACAATTGATGAAGGAAAAGAAGAGAAAAGTGCATGAAACATCTCCTGAAATACTTCAATCCACCCCAAAAAAAGAAAAGAACATGACTTCGTTGGTTGGCTCTATGACTATAGAGGAATTAAATAGTTTATTCGCCTCCAATCTTAAAAATGTTGCTACGAAGGATGACATTTCGGATTTGCGCGGTGAACTAAGTGAGGTTAGAAGGGAGAATGTTCAACTGAAAGACATTGTAAATGCTCTGAGTGATAGATGCAATCTACTTCAAAATGAAATTGACCAGCTGAAGATATCCTCAAACGAACGCAACTTAATAATTCGAATGAAGTACGGACATTTAAACCCACTGGAACAAGCTGAAAACGTTTGCAAAAACATATCCAATTCAGATGATATCATCAATGCACATGAGCTGAGACAAATAGCAGCTGATGGCGAGGTTGTCACAGTTTTGGCTGAGTTTAGAAGTAAACAAAACGCGTTTAAAGTTCTAAGCAATGCAAAAAAGCTTAAGGGAACCGGCATCTCTATAAGCCGAGACTATCCTTTGAAGATGCGACAGAAACGTAGCAAGCTCCTTCAACTCCGCAAACTTGTTCGATCTAAAAAACCTCGATTAAAAACAGCACTGCGTGACGATAAATTGCGCATCGAAAACATAATTGTGGAATGGAATGATGAGCAGAAAAGTTTTGTTGCTGATCAGGATAATGGCCTTAAAACATTAGAAGAAGATCATAAACTTGGTGCAAATTTTTTTGAGAATATTTGTTTTAATATTTCACAACAAACATGTTCTTACAACGTCAAAAATTTTAATGTCAATGCACATGCACAAGAAAAGTCAAACGAAGTTGGCAGCGATTCGTCAGTAGGGCCTTCAACTTCAGCTGGAAACATAATGAATTGTGCCCCTCCGGACTTAGGTGTTAAAAATAAAGCACATTTTAATTTAAATCAATGTAATTAGGTAAAAGCCGTCTGTCAGGTTAAAGAATTATTAAATATAAGAATTTTAAGTTATAATATAAGAGGTTTGAAAAACAAGATTGATATTTTAGATTTTATAAATTTTATTTGTCAATATGAAATATTTATTTTAATTGAAACACATGTAACCGAAGAGAATATTGAAAATTATGAAGCAAGTTTTGTTGAATATAAATTAAGATGGATACCAGCAACCAAATCTAATCAAAAAGGTCGAGCAAGTGGAGGAATCCTCATGGGTTTCAAGCAAAGTTTAAAAGGCGTCATCTGCACTTATAAGCAAGAAGGGGAAATGGTTTTTATGGAAATAAAATTGGATCGATACGTACTCAACCTTATTCCTATGTATTTAAACTGTAACAGCTGGGAAAATAGCTTTACTAAGCTCGAAGACAAATTGTTTGGGAGGAACTTAAATAATATAATGCTAATTGGAGACTTCAATGCACGTACAGGATCCCAAGAAAGTGAAAATAAGTTAATGAACAGAAACCGAAAATCAAGAGATAGCATAATAAATAGAGAAGGCAAAAAAGTTGTTGATCTATGCAACTCCTTTGGACTAAGCATCTGCAATGGGTCAACAGACGGAGACAAATTAGGAGATTTCACCTTCATAGGACCACAAGGAAACTCAGTGATCGATTATGCTATGGTGTCAGGTGAATGGGGTTCTGTGGTAGAGGATTTTGAAGTTTTAACGCAGATACATTCTGATCATCTTCCAATTCAGGTGACAATTAATTTAAATAGGAGGCAATGGCATGAAATGGAACCGACAATAATAGCCAAATACAAGTGGAAAAATGCTTTTGCTGATAGTTATGCAAGTTCGTTGAATAACGCTATCCTTCTCCGAGCCACATCATCGGTACCATCCCTTCTAAATTTATCCCAGCTGGACGAAATTCTAAAGGACTCTATACCGCGACAATGTCAACAAAAGGATAATAGCACTATTCGGTATCGTCAAAAATGGTTTGATAAAGACTGTCTAGAAGCACGTGAGAAGTCTTTTGCCTGGCTTAGGTTATTTAGAAGCTTTCCAGATAACTTATACTTTAAAGAGCAGTATCTGGCAGTAAATAAGCAGTACAAGGAACTATTGACATATAAACGCCTGAATCACTCAAAAATCGTTGCTCGCAATCTTGCAGGATGCAGAAACACAACAGAGTTCTGGAAAACGGTAAATGCTATAAACAAGAAACCGAATAAACAACTCACTATATCAGTTGGGGCTGAAGACCTAGCAGACCACTTCAAAAGTTTGACAAAGGACAATTTTTCTTCAACCTTTCAATTTGCCACACCACTATATAAGAACGACGAATTGGATGCACCGTTTTCCTGTGCAGAGGTTCAATTAGTATTGAGTGAACTCCAAAATAACAAGTCTCCAGGATCAAATGGCATACCGCAAGAGTTTTATAGATTTAGCACTGCTATTTATATAGAAACCTTCACAAAAGCCTTAAACCATGCATATGATACAGCTTGTGTGCCAAATTACTTCAAAGAAGCAATCATCTGTCCAATCTTCAAAAAGGGGGACAAAGGTGACCCTGCAAACTATAGAGGGATATCGCTGCTGAATTCTTCAATGAAAATCTTTTCCAAATTACTTTGTAAACGCCTTTATGACTGGGTTCAGAATAATAATTTACTTAGTGAAGCACAGGCGGGTTTTCGAAAGAACTACTCCACAATCGACCAAATCTATTCGCTTACCAACATAGCTAACATATTTATAGAGTCCAAAAAGAAGCTTTATGCTTTTTTCATTGATTTTAAGGCAGCTTTTGACACGATAGATAGGAAAGCACTTATGTTAAAGCTATTTAACAAGGGAGTTTCGACAAAGTTCGTCAATGTTTTGGATGCATTTTACCATCATACAACTTCGGCAGTCATCTTTGCAAATAAATACTCAAAGCAGTTCCAGGTTGAAATAGGATTGAGGCAAGGCTGCAATCTGAGCCCTCTGCTTTTCGCTCTATTTATAGATGACATTGAAGAGATACTACAAGGTGGAGCACAGGTTTCAGCTGACCTGTTAATAAAAGTCCTTATGTTCGCCGATGACATCGTAGTTCTAGCAGAGTCGCCTGCTAGTCTCCAATTGATGATTAACAGACTATTCGAGTACTGCAACAAATGGAGGCTCCAGGTGAACCTTGAGAAATCAAAAGTAATGATTTTTCGCAATGGAGGTGGTATTAACTGTCGTAGTGAAAAGTGGAAATTCGGAGATAAAAATATTGAAGTCGTCAACGAATATAACTACCTTGGTGTACGATTATGTAGAAATCTTAACTGGAAGAACCATTTGTTAGATAAACTTGCCAAGTCCAAAAATGCGCTAAATGCAACATGGAAGACAGTGATGCAGTGCAAAGATGTGGAGTTTGAGCCAAAGTATCAAATATTCCAAGCCACAGCCAAAGCCATAATGTGCTATGCAGCTCAAGTCTGGGGCGGCAAAGAGTTTGAGGAAGTGGAGCAGCTCCTGAGGTACTTTTTGAAACGAACTTTTATGCTACCAAATAGTACGCCAAGCCACATACTTGCTGGAAACGGGCCTCCCGCCTTTGTTCATTACAACACTGAAAATGCAAGTCGACTACATACTAAATACCATCAAAATGGACGATAAAAGACTACCGAAAAAAATAACGATGCTGGTTTTTCGAAAAAAAATATCATGGTTCAAGTCTTGGAGAGATTTAGCGGAGTACTGTGGGCATCCATTCTCACTTCAAAGTGATTCGATGGACACGTGGAAAAGCGAACTCTACGACCTCATAAGCTTATTGGATGATAAAAAACGAGAACACTACATTTGGAAAGCCAGAACCTCGTTCCATAGAGTTATATATGCAACACTTACCTACAACCTAGCAACAAATAATTATTTCAGGGTGGAGTATCCAACTCACCTCATGTCACTGGTTTTAAAAACAAGAAGTGAGATGCTTCCCCTGAATTATGTTCCTCATAGGAGTGACTTGGAAGAAATTTGCGGGCTATGTAACCTAACGGAAAGGGAGGACGTGTTTCATTTTATAGGAAGATGTCCTGTTTTTGTGGAGACCAGAAGAAGTACGTTCGGGAAAAATTATTTGAACGAGAATGAAATTATCGATATTCTCAATGGACAGATGGATTGGGTGATTTTGTACGATTATGTAAAACTTGCACTTTGCTATAGAAAACGAATTTTGGAAGAACTTTTCTAAAATTAAAAAAAAAAAAAAATATTCTTGAAAATTTTTGTAAATAATGTATTAATTGCCAACTGACAGACGGCGAAAGCCATGTTAAATAATGGATGATTTACAAAATGTGTATGTATATAATACTTTATATGAAATAAAATCCTTAAAAACTTGAACTTGAACTAAGTCCATCAAACATCCATCAAACATCCATCAAACATCCGTCAAACATCCGTCAAACATCCATCAAACATCCGTCAAACATCCATCAAACATCCATCAAGCATCCATCAAACATCCATCAAACATCCGTCCATCAAACATCCGTCAAACATCCGTCAAACAAACGTCAAACATCCATTAAACATCCATCAAACATCCGTGGAACATCCGTCAAACATCCATCAAACATCCGTCAAACATCCGTCAAACATCCATCAAACATCCATCAAACATCCGTCAAACATCCGTCAAACTTCCATCAAACATCCATCAAACATCCATCAAACATCCATCAAACATCCATTAAACATTCGTCCATCAAACATCCATCAAACATCCATCAAACATCCGTTAAACATCCGTCAAACATCCGTCAAACATCCGTCAAACATCCATCAAACATCCGTCCATCAAACATCCATCAAACATCCATCAAACATCCATCAAACATCAGTTAAACATGCATCAAACATCCGTCAAACATCCGTCAAACATCCATCAAACATCCGTAAAACATCCGTCAAACATCCATCAAACCTTCATCAAACATCCGTCAAACATCCATCAAATATCCATCAAACATCCATCAAACATCCATCAAATATACGTCCATCAAACATCCATCAAACATCCATCAAACATCCGTCAAACATCCGTCAAACATCCATCAAACATCCGTCAAACATCCGTCAAACATCCGTCAAACATCCGTCAAACATCCGTCAAACATCCTTCAAACATCCGTCAAACATCCGTCAAACATCCGTCAAACATCCGTCAAACATCCATCAAACATCCATCAAACATCCGTCAAACATCCGTCAAACATCCGTCAAACATCCGTCAAACATCCGTCAAACATCCGTCAAACATCCGTCAAACATCCATCAAACATCCGTCACACATCCGTCAAACATCCGTTTAACATCCATCAAACATCCATCAAACATCCATCAAACATCCATCAAACATCCATCAAACATCCATTAAATATACGTCCATCAAACATCCATCAAACATCCATCAAACATCCGTCAAACATCCGTCAAACATCCGTCAAACATCTGTCAAACATCCGTCAAACATCCGTCAAACATCCGTCAAACGTCCGTCAAACATCCGTCAAACATCCATCAAACATCCGTAAAACATCCGTCAAACATCCATCAAACCTTCATCAAACATCCGTCAAACATCCATCAAACATCCATCAAACATCCACCAAACATCCATCAAATATACGTCCATCAAACATCCATCAAACATCCATCAAACATCCGTCAAACATCCGTCAAACATCCATCAAACATCCGTCAAACATCCGTCAAACATCCGTCAAACATCCGTCAAACATCCGTCAAACATCCGTCAAACATCCGTCAAACATCCGTCAAACATCCATCAAACATCCGTCAAACATCCGTCAAACATCCATCAAACCTTCATCAAACATCCGTCAAACATCCATCAAACATCCATCAAACATCCATCAAACATCCATCAAATATACGTCCATCAAACATCCATCAAACATCCATCAAACATCCGTCAAACATCCGTCAAACATCCTTCAAACATCCGTCAAACATCCGTCAAACATCCGTCAAACATCCATCAAACATCCGTCAAACATCCGTCAAACATCCGTCAAACATCCGTCAAACATCCGTCAAACATCCGTCAAACATCCGTCAAACATCCTTCAAACATCCGTCAAACATCCGTCAAACATCCGTCAAACATCCGTCAAACATCCATCAAACATCCATCAAACATCCGTCAAACATCCGTCAAACTTCCATCAAACATCCATCAAACATCCATCAAACATCCATCAAACATCCGTCAAACATCCATCAAACATCCGTCAAACATCCGTCAAACATCCGTCAAACATCCGTCAAACATCCGGCAAACATCCGTCAAACATCCATCAAACATCCGTCAAACATCCGTCAAACATCCACCAAACATCCATCAAACATCCATCAAACATCCGTCCATCAAACATCCATCAAACATCCATCAAACATCCGTCAAACATCCATCAAACATCTGCCAAACATCCTTCAAACATCCGTCAAACATCCGTCAAACATCCGTCAAACATCCGTCAAACATCCATCAAACATCCATCAAACATCCATCAAACATCCATCAAACATCCGTCCATCAAACATCCATCAAACATCCGTCAAACATCCGTCAAACATCCACCAAACATCCATCAAACATCCGTCAAACATCCATCAAACATCCGTCAAACATCCGTCAAACATCCGTCAAACATCCGCCAAACATCCGTCAAACATCCGTCAAACATCCGTCAAACATCCGTCAAACATCCATCAAACATCCGTCAAACATCCGTCAAACATCCGTCAAACATCCGTCAAACATCCATCAAACATCCATCAAACATCCATCAAACATCCGTCAAACATCCATCAAACATCCGTTAAACATCCGTCAAACATTCGTCAAACATCCGTCAAACATCCATCAAACATCCGTCAAACATCCATCGAACATCCGTCAAACATCCGTCAAACATCCGTCAAACATCCGTCAAACATCCGTCAAACATCCATCAAACATCCGTCAAACATCCGTCAAACATCCGTCAAACATCCATCAAACATCCGGCAAACATCCGTCAAACATCCATCAAACATCCGTCAAACATCCGTCAAACATCCACCAAACATCCATCAAACATCCATCAAACATCCGTCCATCAAACATCCATCAAACATCCATCAAACATCCGTCAAACATCCATCAAACATCCGTCAAACATCCGTCAAACATCCGTCAAACATCCACCAAACATCCGTCAAACATCCGTCAAACATCCACCAAACATCCATCAAACATCCGTCAAACATCCATCAAACATCCGTCAAACATCCGTCAAACATCCGTCAAACATCCGTCAAACATCCGTCAAACATCCATCAAACATCCGTCAAACATCCGTCAAACATCCGTCAAACATCCATCAAACATCCGTCAAACATCCATCAAACATCCATCAAATATCCGTCAAACATCCGTCAAACATCCGTCAAACATCCGTCAAACATCCATCAAACATCCATCAAACATCCGTCCATCAAACATCCATCAAACATCCGTCCATCAAACATCCATCAAACATCCATCAAACATCCGTCAAACATCCATCAAACATCCGTCAAACATCCGTCAAACATCCGTCAAACATCCACCAAACATCCGTCAAACATCCGTCAAACATCCACCAAACATCCATCAAACATCCATCAAACATCCGTCCATCAAACATCCATCAAACATCCATCAAACATCCATCAAACATCCGTCCATCAAACATCCATCAAACATCCATCAAACATCCGTCAAACATCCGTCAAACATCCGTCAAACATCCATCAAACATCCATCAAACATCCGTCCATCAAACATCCATCAAACATCCGTCCATCAAACATCCATCAAACATCCGTCAAACATCCGTCAAACATCCGTCAAACATCCGTCAAACATCCATCAAACATCCGTCAAACATCCGTCAAACATCCGTCAAACATCCGTCAAACATCCGTCAAACATCCATCAAACATCCATCAAATATCCGTCAAACATCCGTCAAACATCCGTCAAACATCCGTCAAACATCCATCAAACATCCATCAAACATCCGTCCATCAAACATCCATCAAACATCCGTCCATCAAACATCCATCAAACATCCATCAAACATCCGTCAAACATCCATCAAACATCCGTCAAACATCCGTCAAACATCCGTCAAACATCCACCAAACATCCGTCAAACATCCGTCAAACATCCACCAAACATCCATCAAACATCCATCAAACATCCGTCCATCAAACATCCATCAAACATCCATCAAACATCCATCAAACATCCGTCCATCAAACATCCATCAAACATCCATCAAACATCCATCAAACATCCGTCCATCAAACATCCATCAAACATCCATCAAACATCCGTCAAACATCCGTCAAACATCCACCAAACATCCGTCAAACATCCGTCAAACATCCACCAAACATCCATCAAACATCCATCAAACATCCGTCCATCAAACATCCATCAAACATCCATCAAACATCCATCAAACATCCGTCAAACATCCATCAAACATCCGTCAAACATCCGTCAAACATCCGTCAAACATCCATCAAACATCCATCAAACATCCGTCCATCAAACATCCATCAAACATCCGTCCATCAAACATCCATCAAACATCCATCAAACATCCGTCAAACATCCATCAAACATCCGTCAAACATCCGTCAAACATCCGTCAAACATCCACCAAACATCCGTCAAACATCCGTCAAACATCCACCAAACATCCACCAAACATCCATCAAACATCCGTCAAACATCCATCAAACATCCGTCAAACATCCGTCAAACATCCGTCAAACATGCGTCAAACATCCATCAAACATCCGTCAAACATCCGTCAAACATCCACCAAACATCCATCAAACATCCATCAGACATCCGTCCATCAAACATCTTTCAAACATCCATCAAACATCCGTCAAACATCCGTCAAACATCCGTCAAACATCCGTCAAACATCCGTCAAACATCCATCAAACATCCGTCAAACATCCATCAAACATCCGTCAAACATCCGTCAAGCATCCGTCAAACATCCGTCAAACATCCGTCAAACATCCGTCAAACATCCGTCAAACATCCATCAAACATCCGTCAAACATCCATCAAACATCCATCAAACATCCGTCAAACATCCGTCAAACATCCGTCAAACATCCGTCAAACATCCGTCAAACATCTGTCAAACATCCGTAAAACATCCGTCAAACTTCCATCAAACATCCATCAAACAGCCGTCAAACATCCGTCAAACATCCGTCAAACATCCGTCAAACATCCGTCAAACATCCATCAAACATCCGTCAAACATCCGTCAAACATCCGTCAAACATCCGTCAAACATCCGTCAAACATCCATCAAACATCCATCAAATATCCGTCAAACATCCGTCAAACATCCGTCAAACATCCGTCAAACATCCATCAAACATCCATCAAACATCCGTCCATCAAACATCCATCAAACATCCATCAAACATCCGTCAAACATCCGTCAAACATCCGTCAAACATCCATCACACATCCGTCAAACATCCGTCAAACATCTGTCAAACATCCGTCAAACATCCGTCAAACATCCGTCGAACATCCGTCAAACATCCGTCAAACATCCCTCAAACATCCGTCAAACATCCGTCAAACATCCGTCAAACATCCGTCAAACATCCATCAAACATCCGTCAAACATCCGTCAAACATCCGTCAAATATCCGTCAAACATCCGTCAAACATCCATCAAACATCCATCAAACATCCGTCAAACATCCGTCAAACATCCATCAAACATCCGTCAAACATCCGTCAAACATCCGTCAAACATCCGTCAAACATCCGTCAAACATCCGTCGAACATCCGTCAAACATCCGTCAAACATCCGTCAAACATCCATCAAACATCCGTCAAACATCCGTCAAACATCCGTCAAATATCCGTCAAACATCCGTCAAACATCCATCAAACATCCATCAAACATCCGTCAAACATCCGTCAAACATCCATCAAACATCCGTCAAACATCCGTCAAACATCCGTCAAACATCCGTCAAACATCCGTCAAACATCCGTCGAACATCCGTCAAA
This sequence comes from Dasysyrphus tricinctus, assembly GCA_963921185.1. Classification (NCBI taxonomy): domain Eukaryota; kingdom Metazoa; phylum Arthropoda; class Insecta; order Diptera; family Syrphidae; genus Dasysyrphus; species Dasysyrphus tricinctus. The sequence goes on along the minus strand of OY992531.1, from coordinate 192,089,971 downwards.
CATCCGTCAAACATCCGTCAAACATCCATCAAACATCCGTCAAACATCCGTCAAACATCCACCAAACATCCATCAAACATCTATCAGACATCCGTCTATCAAACATCTTTCAAACATCCATCAAACATCCGTCAAACATCCGTCAAACATCCGTCAAACATCCGTCAAACATCCGTCAAACATCCGTCAAACATCCGTCAAACATCCGTCAAATATCCGTCAAACATCCATCAAACATCCGTCAAACATCCATCAAACATCCGTCAAACATCCATCAAACATCCGTCAAACATCCGTCAAACATCCATCAAACATCCATCAAACATCCGTCAAACATCCATCAAACATCCGTTAAACATCCGTCAAACATTCGTCAAACATCCGTCAAACATCCGTCAAACATCCATCGAACATCCGTCAAACATCCGTCAAACATCCGTCAAACATCCGTCAAACATCCGTCAAACATCCATCAAACATCCGTCAAACATCCGTCAAACATCCGTCAAACATCCGTCAAACATCCGTCAAACATCCGTCAAACATCCATCAAACATCCGTCAAACATCCGTCAAACACCCACCAAACATCCATCAAACATCCATCAAACATCCATCCATCAGACATCCATCAAACATCCATCAAACATCCGTCAAACATCCATCAAACATCCGCCAAACATCCGTCAAACATCCGTCAAACATCCGTCAAACATCCATCAAAGATCCGTCAAACATCCATCAAACATCGGTCAAACATCCGTCAAACATCCAACAAACATCCATCAAACATCCATCAAACATCCATCAAACATCCATCAAACATCCGTCAAACATCCATCAAACATCCGTTAAACATCCGTCAAACATTCGTCAAACATCCGTCAAACATCCATCAAACATCCGTCAAACATCCATCGAACATCCGTCAAACATCCGTCAAACATCCGTCAAACATCCGTCAAACATCCGTCAAACATCCATCAAACATCCGTCAAACATCCGTCAAATATCCATCAAACATCCGTCAAACATCCGTCAAACATCCACCAAACATCCATCAAACATCCATCAAACATCCATCAAACATCCATCAAACATTCGTCAAACATCCATCAAACATCCGTTAAACATCCGTCAAACATTCGTCAAACATCCGTCAAACATCCATCAAACATCCGTCAAACATCCATCGAACATCCGTCAAACATCCGTCAAACATCCCTCAAACATCCATCAAACATCCGCCAAACATCCGTCAAACATCCGTCTAACATCCGTCAAACATCTGTCAAACATCCGTCAAACATCCATCAAACATCCGTCAAACATCCGTCAAACATCCGTCAAACATCTGTCAAACATCCGTCAAACATCCATCAAACATCCGTTAAACATCCGTCAAACATTCGTCAAACATCCGTCAAACATCCATCAAACATCCGTCAAACATCCATCGAACATCCGTCAAACATCCATCAAACATCCGTCAAACATCCGTCAAACATCCGTCAAACATCCATCAAACATCCGTCAAACATCCGTCAAACATCCGTCAAACATCCGTCAAACATCCGTCAAACATCCGGCAAACATCCGTCAAACATCCATCAAACATCCGTCAAACATCCGTCAAACATCCTTCAAACATCCATCAAACATCCATCAAACATCCGTCCATCAAACATCCATCAAACATCCATCAAACATCCGTCAAACATCCGTCAAACATCCGTCAAACATCCGTCAAACATCCGTCAAACATCCGTCAAACATCCGTCAAACATCCGTCAAACATCCATCAAACATCCGTCAAACATCCGTCAAACATCCGTCAAACATCCGTCAAACATCCGTCAAACATCCGGCAAACATCCGTCAAACATCCATCAAACATCCGTCAAACATCCGTCAAACATCCGTCAAAACATCCGTCAAACATCCGTCAAACATCCGGCAAACATCCGTCAAACATCCATCAAACATCCGTCAAACATCCGTCAAACATCCGGCAAACATCCGTCAAACATCCATCAAACATCCGTCAAAAATCCGTCAAACATCCATCAAACATCCATCAAACATCCATCAAACATCCGTCCATCAAACATCCATCAAATGTCCATCAAACATCCGTCAAACATCCGTCAAACATCCGTCAAACATCCGTCAAACATCCGTCAAACATCCGTCAAACATCCGTCAAACATCCATCAAACATCCGTCAAACATCCGTCAAACATCCACCAAACATCCATCAAACATCCGTCAAACATCCATCAAACATCCGTCAAACATCCGTCAAACATCCGTCAAACATCCGTCAAACATCCATCAAACATCCGTCAAACATCCGTCAAACATCCACCAAACATCCATCAAACATCCATCAGACATCCGTCCATCAAACATCTTTCAAACATCCATCAAACATCCGTCAAACATCCGTCAAACATCCGTCAAACATCCGTCAAACATCCGTCAAACATCCGTCAAACATCCATCAAACATCCGTCAAACATCCATCAAACATCCGTCAAACATCCGTCAAACATCCGTCAAACATCCGTCAAACATCCGTCAAACATCCATCAAACATCCGTCAAACATCCATCAAACATCCATCAAACATCCGTCAAACATCCGTCAAACATCCGTCAAACATCCGTCAAACATCCGTCAAACATCTGTCAAACATCCGTCAAACATCCGTCAAACTTCCATCAAACATCCATCAAACATCCGTCAAACATCCGTCAAACATCCGTCAAACATCCGTCAAACATCCATCAAACATCCGTCAAACATCCGTCAAACATCCGTCAAACATCCGTCAAACATCCGTCAAACATCCATCAAACATCCATCAAATATCCGTCAAACATCCGTCAAACATCCGTCAAACATCCGTCAAACATCCATCAAACATCCATCAAACATCCGTCCATCAAACATCCATCAAACATCCATCAAACATCCGTCAAACATCCGTCAAACATCTGTCAAACATCCATCAAACATCCGTCAAACATCCGTCAAACATCCATCAAACATCCATCAAATATCCGTCAAACATCCGTCAAACATCCATCAAACATCCGTCAAACATCCGTCAAACATCCGTCAAACATCTGTCAAACATCCGTCAAACATCCATCAAACATCCGTTAAACATCCGTCAAACATTCGTCAAACATCCGTCAAACATCCATCAAACATCCGTCAAACATCCATCGAACATCCGTCAAACATCCATCAAACATCCGTCAAACATCCGTCAAACATCCGTCAAACATCCATCAAACATCCGTCAAACATCCGTCAAACATCCGTCAAACATCCGTCAAACATCCGTCAAACATCCGGCAAACATCCGTCAAACATCCATCAAACATCCGTCAAACATCCGTCAAACATCCTCCAAACATCCATCAAACATCCATCAAACATCCGTCCATCAAACATCCATCAAACATCCATCAAACATCCGTCAAACATCCGTCAAACATCCGTCAAACATCCGTCAAACATCCGTCAAACATCCGTCAAACATCCGTCAAACATCCGTCAAACATCCATCAAACATCCGTCAAACATCCGTCAAACATCCGTCAAACATCCGTCAAACATCCGTCAAACATCCGGCAAACATCCGTCAAACATCCATCAAACATCCGTCAAACATCCGTCAAACATCCGTCAAAACATCCGTCAAACATCCGTCAAACATCCGGCAAACATCCGTCAAACATCCATCAAACATCCGTCAAACATCCGTCAAACATCCGGCAAACATCCGTCAAACATCCATCAAACATCCGTCAAAAATCCGTCAAACATCCATCAAACATCCATCAAACATCCATCAAACATCCGTCCATCAAACATCCATCAAATGTCCATCAAACATCCGTCAAACATCCGTCAAACATCCGTCAAACATCCGTCAAACATCCGTCAAACATCCGTCAAACATCCGTCAAACATCCATCAAACATCCGTCAAACATCCGTCAAACATCCACCAAACATCCATCAAACATCCGTCAAACATCCATCAAACATCCGTCAAACATCCGTCAAACATCCGTCAAACATCCGTCAAACATCCATCAAACATCCGTCAAACATCCGTCAAACATCCACCAAACATCCATCAAACATCCATCAGACATCCGTCCATCAAACATCTTTCAAACATCCATCAAACATCCGTCAAACATCCGTCAAACATCCGTCAAACATCCGTCAAACATCCGTCAAACATCCGTCAAACATCCATCAAACATCCGTCAAACATCCATCAAACATCCGTCAAACATCCGTCAAACATCCGTCAAACATCCGTCAAACATCCGTCAAACATCCATCAAACATCCGTCAAACATCCATCAAACATCCATCAAACATCCGTCAAACATCCGTCAAACATCCGTCAAACATCCGTCAAACATCCGTCAAACATCTGTCAAACATCCGTCAAACATCCGTCAAACTTCCATCAAACATCCATCAAACATCCGTCAAACATCCGTCAAACATCCGTCAAACATCCGTCAAACATCCATCAAACATCCGTCAAACATCCGTCAAACATCCGTCAAACATCCGTCAAACATCCGTCAAACATCCATCAAACATCCATCAAATATCCGTCAAACATCCGTCAAACATCCGTCAAACATCCGTCAAACATCCATCAAACATCCATCAAACATCCGTCCATCAAACATCCATCAAACATCCATCAAACATCCGTCAAACATCCGTCAAACATCTGTCAAACATCCATCAAACATCCATCAAACATCCGTCAAACATCCATCAAACATTCGCCAAACATCCGTCAAACATCCGTCAAACATCCGTCAAACATCCGTCAAAAATCTGTCAAACATCCATCAAACATCCATCAAACATCCATCAAACATCCGTCCATCAAACATCCATCAAACATCCATCAAACATCTGTCAAACATCCGTCAAACATCCGTCAAACATCCGTCAAACATCCGTCAAACATCCGTCAAACATCCGTCAAACATCCATCAAACATCCACCAAACATCCATCAAACATCCGTCAAACATCCATCAAACATCCGTCAAACATCCGTCAAACATCCGTCAAACATCCGTCAAACATCCATCAAACATCCGTCAAACATCCATCAAACATCCATCAAATATCCGTCAAACATCCGTCAAACATCCATCAAACATCCGTCAAACATCCATCGAACATCCGTCAAACATCCATCAAAAATCCGTCAAACATCCGTCAAACATCCGTCAAACATCCATCAAACATCCGTCAAACATCCGTCAAACATCCGTCAAACATCCGTCAAACATCCGTCAAACATCCGGCAAACATCCGTCAAACATCCATCAAACATCCGTCAAACATCCGTCAAACATCCTCCAAACATCCATCAAACATCCATCAAACATCCGTCCATCAAACATCCATCAAACATCCGTCAAACATCCATCAAACATTCGCCAAACATCCGTCAAACATCCGTCAAACATCCGTCAAACATCCGTCAAAAATCCGTCAAACATCCATCAAACATCCATCAAACATCCATCAAACATCCGTCCATCAAACATCCATCAAACATCCATCAAACATCCGTCAAACATCCGTCAAACATCCGTCAAACATCCATCACACATCCGTCAAACATCCGTCAAACATCCGTCAAACATCCGTCAAACATCCGTCAAACATCCGTCAAACATCCGTCGAACATCCGTCAAACATCTGTCAAACATCCGTCAAACATCCGTCAAACATCCGTCAAACATCCGTCAAACATCCGTCAAACATCCATCAAACATCCGTCAAACATCCGTCAAACATCCGTCAAATATCCGTCAAACATCCGTCAAACATCCATCAAACATCCATCAAACATCCGTCCATCAAACATCCATCAAACATCCATCAAACATCCGTCAAACATCCATCAAACATCCGTCAAACATCCGTCAAACATCCTCCAAACATCCATCAAACATCCATCAAACATCCGTCCATCAAACATCCATCAAACATCCGTCAAACATCCATCAAACATTCGCCAAACATCCGTCAAACATCCGTCAAACATCCGTCAAACATCCGTCAAACATCCGTAAAACATCCGTCAAACATCCATCAAACATCCGTCAAACATCCGTTAAACATCCACCAAACATCCATCAAACATCCGTCAAACATCCATCAAACATCCGTCAAACATCCGTCAAACATCCATCAAACATCCGTCAAACATCCATCAAACATCCGTCAAACATCCGTCAAACATCCACCAAACATCCATCAAACATCCATCAGACATCCGTCCATCAAACATCTTTCAAACATCCATCAAACATCCGTCAAACATCCGTCAAACTTCCGTCAAACATCCGTCAAACATCCGTCAAACATCCATCAAACATCCGTCAAACATCCATCAAACATCCGTCAAACATCCGTCAAACATCCGTCAAACATCCGTCAAACATCCGTCAAACATCCATCAAACATCCGTCAAACATCCATCAAACATCCATCAAACATCCGTCAAACATCCGTCAAACATCCGTCAAACATCCGTCAAACATCTGTCAAACATCCGTCAAACATCCGTCAAACTTCCATCAAACATCCATCAAACATCCGTCAAACATCCGTCAAACATCCGTCAAACATCCGTCAAACATCCGTCAAACATCCATCAAACATCCGTCAAACATCCGTCAAACATCCGTCAAACATCCGTCAAACATCCGTCAAACATCCATCAAACATCCATCAAATATCCGTCAAACATCCGTCAAACATCCGTCAAACATCCATCACACATCCGTTAAACATCCGTCAAACATCCGTCAAACATCCGTCAAACATCCGTCAAACATCCGTCAAACATCCGTCAAACATCTATCACACATCCGTTAAACATCCGTCAAACATCCGTCAAACATCCGTCAAACATCCGTCAAATATCCGTCAAACATCCGTCAAACATCCGTCAAACATCCGTCAAACATCCGTCAAACATCCGTCAAACATCCGTCAAACATCCGTCAAACATCCGTCAAACATCCGTCAAACATCCATCAAACATCCGTTAAACATCCGTCAAACATCCGTCAAACATCCGTCAAACATCCGTCAAACATCCGTCAAACATCCGTCAAACATCCGTCAAACATCCGGCAAACATCCGTCAAACATCCATCAAACATCCGTCAAACATCCGTCAAACATCCTCCAAACATCCATCAAACATCCATCAAACATCCGTCCATCAAACATCCATCAAACATCCATCAAACATCCGTCAAACATCCGTCAAACATCCGTCAAACATCCATCACACATCCGTCAAACATCCGTCAAACATCCGTCAAACATCCGTCAAACATCCGTCAAACATCCGTCAAACATCCGTCGAACATCCGTCAAACATCCGTCAAACATCCGTCAAACATCCGTCAAACATCCGTCAAACATCCGTCAAACATCCGTCAAACATCCATCAAACATCCGTCAAACATCCGTCAAACATCCGTCAAATATCCGTCAAACATCCGTCAAACATCCATCAAACATCCATCAAACATCCGTCCATCAAACATCCATCAAACATCCATCAAACATCCGTCAAACATCCATCAAACATCCGTCAAACATCCATCAAACATCCGTCAAACATCCGTCAAACATCCGTCAAACATCCGTCAAACATCCGTCAAACATCCGTCAAACATCCGTCGAACATCCGTCAAACATCCGTCAAACATCCGTCAAACATCCATCAAACATCCGTCAAACATCCGTCAAACATCCGTCAAACATCCGTCAAACATCCATCAAACATCCATCAAATATCCGTCAAACATCCGTCAAACATCCGTCAAACATCCGTCAAACATCCGTCAAACATCCGTCAAACATCCATCACACATCCATCAAACATCCGTCCATCAAACATCCATCAAACATCCATCAAACATCCGTCAAACATCCGTCAAACATCTGTCAAACATCCATCAAACATCCATCAAACATCCGTCAAACATCCATCAAACATTCGCCAAACATCCGTCAAACATCCGTCAAACATCCGTCAAACATCCGTCAAACATCTGTCAAACATCCATCAAACATCCATCAAACATCCGTCAAACATCCATCAAACATTCGCCAAACATCCGTCAAACATCCGTCAAACATCCGTCAAACATCCGTCAAAAATCCGTCAAACATCCATCAAACATCCATCAAACATCCATCAAACATCCGTCCATCAAACATCCATCAAACATCCATCAAACATCTGTCAAACATCCGTCAAACATCCGTCAAACATCCGTCAAACATCCGTCAAACATCCGTCAAACATCCGTCAAACATCCATCAAACATCCACCAAACATCCATCAAACATCCGTCAAACATCCATCAAACATCCGTCAAACATCCGTCAAACATCCGTCAAACATCCGTCAAAAATCCATCAAACATCCGTCAAACATCCATCAAACATCCATCAAATATCCGTCAAACATCCGTCAAACATCCATCAAACATCCGTCAAACATCCATCGAACATCCGTCAAACATCCATAAAACATCCGTCAAACATCCATCAAACATCCGTTAAACATCCGTCAAACATTCGTCAAACATCCGTCAAACATCCGTCAAACATCCGTCAAACATCCATCGAACATCCGTCAAACATCCGTCAAACATCCGTCAAACATCCGTCAAACATCCGTCAAACATCCGTCAAACATCCATCAAACATCCGTCAAACATCCGTCAAACATCCATCAAACATCCGTCAAACATCCGTCAAACATCCACCAAACATCCATCAAACATCCATCAAACATCCATCAAACATCCATCAAACATCCGTCAAACATCCATCAAACATCCGTTAAACATCCGTCAAACATTCGTCAAACATCCGTCAAACATCCATCAAACATCCGTCAAACATCCATCGAACATCCGTCAAACATCCGTCAAACATCCGTCAAACATCCATCAAACATCCGCCAAACATCCGTCAAACATCCGTCAAACATCCGTCAAACATCCGTCAAACATCCGTCAAACATCCATCAAACATCCGTCAAACATCCGTCAAACATCCGTCAAACATCTGTCAAACATCCGTCAAACATCCATCAAACATCCATCAAACATCCATCAAACATCCGTCAAACATCCATCAAACATCCGTTAAACATCCGTCAAACATTCGTCAAACATCCGTCAAACATCCATCAAACATCCGTCAAACATCCATCGAACATCCGTCAAACATCCATCAAACATCCGTCAAACATCCGTCAAACATCCGTCAAATATCCATCAAACATCCGTCAAACATCCGTCAAACATCCGTCAAACATCCGTCAAACATTCGTCAAACATCCGTCAAACATCCACCAAACATCCATCAAACATCCATCAGACATCCGTCCATCAAACATCTTTCAAACATCCGTCAAACATCCGTCAAACATCCGTCAAACATCCGTCAAACATCCGTCAAACATCCATCAAACATCCGTCAAACATCCATCAAACATCCGTCAAACATCCGTCAAACATCCGTCAAACATCCGTCAAACATCCGTCAAACATCCGTCAAACATCCGTCAAACATCCGTCAAACATCCGTCAAACATCCGTCAAACATCCATCAAACATCCGTCAAACATCCGTCAAACATCCGTCAAACATCTGTCAAACATCCGTCAAACATCCATCAAACATCCATCAAACATCCATCAAACATCCGTCAAACATCCATCAAACATCCGTTAAACATCCGTCAAACATTCGTCAAACATCCGTCAAACATCCATCAAACATCCGTCAAACATCCATCGAACATCCGTCAAACATCCATCAAACATCCGTCAAACATCCGTCAAACATCCGTCAAATATCCATCAAACATCCGTCAAACATCCGTCAAACATCCGTCAAACATCCGTCAAACATCCGTCAAACATCCATCAAACATCCGTCAAACATCCGTCAAACATCCGTCAAACATCCGTCAAACATCCGTCAAACATCCATCAAACATCCATCAAATATCCGTCAAACATCCGTCAAACATCCGTCAAACATCCGTCAAACATCCATCAAACATCCATCAAACATCCGTCCATCAAACATCCATCAAACATCCATCAAACATCCGTCAAACATCCGTCAAACATCTGTCAAACATCCATCAAACATCCATCAAACATCCGTCAAACATCCATCAAACATTCGCCAAACATCCGTCAAACATCCGTCAAACATCCGTCAAACATCCGTCAAAAATCCGTCAAACATCCATCAAACATCCATCAAACATCCATCAAACATCCATCAAACATCCGTCCATCAAACATCCATCAAACATCCATCAAACATCTGTCAAACATCCGTCAAACATCCGTCAAACATCCGTCAAACATCCATCAAACATCCGTCAAACATCCGTCAAACATCCATCAAACATCCACCAAACATCCATCAAACATCCGTCAAATATCCGTCAAACATCCGTCAAACATCCGTCAAACATCCGTCAAACATCCATCAAACATCCATCAAACATCCGTCCATCAAACATCCATCAAACATCCATCAAACATCCGTCAAACATCCGTCAAACATCTGTCAAACATCCATCAAACATCCGTCAAACATCCGTCAAACATCCGTCAAACATCCGTCAAACATCCATCAAACATCCGTCAAACATCCATCAAACATCCATCAAATATCCGTCAAACATCCGTCAAACATCCATCAAACATCCGTCAAACATCCATCGAACATCCGTCAAACATCCATCAAACATCCGTCAAACATCCGTCAAACATCCGTCAAACATCCATCAAACATCCGTCAAACATCCGTCAAACATCCGTCAAACATCCGGCAAACATCCGTCAAACATCCATCAAACATCCGTCAAACATCCGTCAAACATCCTCCAAACATCCATCAAACATCCATCAAACATCCGTCCATCAAACATCCATCAAACATCCATCAAACATCCGTCAAACATCCATCAAACATTCGCCAAACATCCGTCAAACATCCGTCAAACATCCGTCAAAAATCCGTCAAACATCCATCAAACATCCATCAAACATCCGTCCATCAAACATCCATCAAACATCCATCAAACATCCGTCAAACATCCGTCAAACATCCGTCAAACATCCGTCAAACATCCGTAAAACATCCGTCAAACATCCATCAAACATCCGTCAAACATCCGTCAAACATCCACCAAACATCCATCAAACATCCGTCAAACATCCATCAAACATCCGTCAAACATCCGTCAAACATCCGTCAAACATCCGTCAAACATCCATCAAACATCCATCAAACATCCGTTAAACATCCATCAAACATCCGTCAAACATCCGTCAAACATCCATCAAACATCCGTCAAACATCCGTCAAACTTCCGTTAAACATCCGTCAAACATCCGTCAAACATCCGTCAAACATCCGTCAAACATCCATCAAACATCCATCAAACATCCGTCCATCAAACATCCATCAAACATCCATCAAACATCCGTCAAACATCCGTCAAACATCCGTCAAACATCCATCAAACATCCATCAAACATCCGTCAAACATCCGTCAAACATCCGTCAAAAATCCGTCAAACATCCGTCGATTATCCGTCAAACATCCGTCAAACATCCGTCAAACATCCGTCAAACATCCGTCAAACATCCGTCAAACATCCGTCAAACATCCATCAAACATCCGTCAAACATCCGTCAAACATCCGTCAAACATCCGTCAAACATCCATCAAACATCCATCAAACATCCGTTAAACATCCATCAAACATCCGTCAAACATCCGTCAAACATCCATCAAACATCCGTCAAACATCCGTCAAACTTCCGTTAAACATCCGTCAAACATCCGTCAAACATCCGTCAAACATCCGTCAAACATCCATCAAACATCCATCAAACATCCGTCCATCAAACATCCATCAAACATCCATCAAACATCCGTCAAACATCCGTCAAACATCCGTCAAACATCCATCAAACATCCATCAAACATCCGTCAAACATCCGTCAAACATCCGTCAAAAATCCGTCAAACATCCGTCGATTATCCGTCAAACATCCGTCAAACATCCGTCAAACATCCGTCAAACATCCGTCAAACATCCGTCAAACATCCGTCAAACATCCATCAAACATCCGTCAAACATCCGTCAAACATCCGTCAAACATCCGTCAAACATCCATCAAACATCCATCAAACATCCGTTAAACATCCATCAAACATCCGTCAAACATCCGTCAAACATCCGTCAAACATCCGTCAAACATCCGTCAAACATCCGTCAAACATCCGTCAAACATCCGTCAAACATCCGTCAAACATCCGTCAAACATCCGTCAAACATCCGTCAAACATCCATCAAACATCCGTCAAACATCCGTCAAACATCCGTCAAACATCCGTCAAACATCCGTCAAACATCCGTCAAACATCCGTCAAACATCCGTCAAACATCCGTCAAACATCCGTCAAACATCCATCAAACATCCGTCAAACATCCGTCAAACATCCGTCAAACATCCGTCAAACATCCATCAAATATCCATCAAACATCCGTCCATCAAACATCCATCAAACATCCATCAAACATCCGTCAAACATCCGTCAAACATCCGTCAAACATCCATCAAACATCCGTCAAACATCCGTCAAACATCCCTAAAACATCCGTCAAACATCCATCAAACATCCTTCAAACATCCGTCAAACATCCGCCAAACATCCATTAAACATCCATCAAACATCCATCAAACATCCACCAAACATCCGTCAAACATCCGTCAAACATCCGTCAAACATCCATCAAACATCCATCAAACATCCGTCAAACATCCATCAAACATCCGTAAAACATCCGTCAAGCATCCATCAAACATCCGTCAAACATCCGTCAAACATCCGTCAAACATCCGTCAAACATCCATCAAACATCCGTCAAACATCCGTCAAACATCCGTCAAACATCCGTCAAACATCCGTCAAACATCCATCAAACATCCGTCAAACATCCGTCAGACATCCGTCAAACATCCGTCAAACATCCGTCAAACATCCGTCAAACATCCGTCAAACATCCGTCAAACATCCGTCAAACATCCGTCAAACATCCGTCAAACATCCGTCAAACATCCATCAAACATCCATCAAACATCCGTCAAACATCCATCAAACATCCGTTAAACATCCGTCAATCATTCGTCAAACATCCGTCAAGCATCCGTCAAACATCCGTCAAACATCCATCGAACATCCGTCAAACATCCGTCAAACATCCGTCAAACATCCGTCAAACATCCGTCAAACATCCGTCAAACATCCATCAAACATCCGTCAAACATCCGTCAAACATCCGTCAAACATCCGTCAAACATCCGTCAAACATCCGTCAAACATCCGTCAAACATCAGTCAAACATCCGTCAAACATCCATCAAACATCCATCAAACATCCGTTAAACATCCATCAAACATCCGTCAAACATCCGTCAAACATCCATCAAACATCCGTCAAACATCCGTCAAACATCCGTTAAACATCCGTCAAACATCCGTCAAACATCCGTCAAACATCCGTCAAACATCCATCAAACATCCATCAAACATCCGTCCATCAAACATCCATCAAACATCCATCAAACATCCGTCAAACATCCGTCAAACATCCGTCAAACATCCATCAAACATCCGTCAAACATCCGTCAAACATCCGTCAAACATCCGTCAAACATCCGTCAAACATCCGTCGAACATCCGTCAAACATCCGTCAAACATCTGTCAAACATCCGTCAAACATCCGTCAAACATCCGTCAAACATCCGTCAAACATCCATCAAACATCCGTCAAACATCCGTCAAACATCCGTCAAACATCCGTCAAACATCCGTCAAACATCCATCAAACATCCATCAAACATCCGTTAAACATCCATCAAACATCCGTCAAACATCCGTCAAACATCCGTCAAATATCCGTCAAACATCCGTCAAACATCCGTCAAACATCCGTCAAACATCCGTCAAACATCCATCAAACATCCGTCAAACATCCGTCAAACATCCGTCAAACATCCGTCAAACATCCGTCAAACATCCGTCAAACATCCGTCAAACATCCGTCAAACATCCGTCAAACATCCGTCAAACATCCATCAAACATCCGTCAAACATCCGTCAAACATCCGTCAAACATCCGTCAAACATCCGTCAAACATCCATCAAATATCCATCAAACATCCGTCCATCAAACATCCATCAAACATCCATCAAACATCCGTCAAACATCCGTCAAACATCCGTCAAACATCCATCAAACATCCGTCAAACATCCGTCAAACATCCCTAAAACATCCGTCAAACATCCATCAAACATCCTTCAAACATCCGTCAAACATCCGCCAAACATCCATTAAACATCCATCAAACATCCATCAAACATCCGCCAAACATCCGTCAAACATCCGTCAAACATCCGTCAAACATCCATCAAACATCCATCAAACATCCGTCAAACATCCATCAAACATCCGTAAAACATCCGTCAAGCATCCATCAAACATCCGTCAAACATCCGTCAAACATCCGTCAAACATCCGTCAAACATCCGTCAAACATCCGTCAAACATCCGTCAAACATCCCTAAAACATCCGTCAAACATCCGTCAAACATGCGTCAAACATCCGTCAAACATCCATCAAACATCCGTCAAACATCCATCAAACATCCATCAAACATCCATCAAACATCCGTCAAACATCCGTCAAACATCCGTCAAATATCCGTCAAACATCCGTCAAACATCTGTCAAACATCCGTCAAACATCCATCAAACATCCGTCAAACATCCGTCGAAAATCCGTCAAACATCCGTCAAACATCCGTCAAACATCCGTCAAACATCCATCAAACATCCATCCATCAAACATCCATCAAACATCCATCAAACATCCGTCAAATATCCGTCAAACATCCATCAAACATCCGTCAAACATCCGTCAAACATCCGTCAAACATTTATCAAACATCCGTCAAACATCCGTCAAACATCCGTCAAACATCCATTAAACATCCGTCAAACATCCATCAAACATCCGTCAAACATCCGTCAAACATCCGTCAAACATCCGTCAAACATCCGTCAAACATCCATCAAACATCCATCAAACATTCGTCAAACATCCATCAAACATCCGTCAAACATCCTTCAAGCATCCATCAAACATCCGTCAAACATCCGTCAAACATCCGTCAAACAACCATCAAACATCCCTAAAACATCCGTCAAACATCCATCAAACATCCGTCAAATATCCATCAAACATCCATCAAACATCCGTCAAACATCCATCAAACATTCGTCAAACATCCGTCAAACATCTGTCAAACATCCGTCAAACATCCGTCAAACATCCGTCAAACATCCGTCAAACATCCGTCAAAAATCCGTCAAACATCCATCAAACATCCATCAAACATCCGTCCATCAAACATCTATCAAACATTCATCAAACATCCATCAAACATCCGTCAAACATCCATCAAACATCCGTCAAACATCCGTCAAACCAGGGACGAAGCGTCCATATAATGAGTGGAATGAGTGCTTCCGTTGAACAAATTAAAAAAATCGTAGGAGCTAAGAATTAAATTCGAACTTGTAAATCGTATTCATTTTCCCGTTATGATATAGCTATTTACCTATATTTTCTACTATAATCAAATCTTCATTCTGTGAATTAAATTCCAAAATCATTATGAGAACATTATCATCTCTTACCAAAATTACTTAAGAATGCGTAACAGATATGCATTCCTTACTGTCGCTTTCTTAAATCAATTTAAAAATAACCTACTACTCCAACCAAATTGAGAATACAGATAACATTACCCACCACTATTCATATAATGCTCAAACAAAAGTGCTTCATACAAAACTAGAATGCACAACAGCTAGGCATTCCATTATTTCGCATACTTAACTTAGATCCCAACACAAAGTCAAAGTAATTTTTTTTTGTTTCTCCTCATTTGACCCACGTTTGAAGAATGAGTTGAGTGAATGCATTCTGAATATTCCATGATCAAAACTAGAGATAGAGAGAAAAAAAAAGATGTATCTATTGAGTTGCGTATTGTCTCAAACTGTTAATGAGTTAAATTTCATAGAAGAAAGGGTTAGAAAAGATATTTTTGTGTGAGTGGGAATAGGGATTAAACAAGGAGCCGATTTAAGGTGGTAGTTTTTTAATTAGTTTCATGGCCGTGTGCGAATAAGCAATCCACCTGTTTTCTATTTATATTCTTTTTGTGATTAAATATGAATTCCTGTAACTGTGTTATAGAAAGTATTTTCGATAAACCATTTCCAGCTAGATCGTTTGATGAAATAAAAAATATCATAGATGGCGGGAGACCGAAACCTTGTGTAATTAATTATAAACACCTTTACAAAGCGGTGTACTAGGCATTTTTCGATACAATTATATGAAATTTTTTCGTGGTTAACAGGATGTTCAAAAACAAATAGGTATGTTGTACTGTTGGCCTTGCTTTTTATTTGCAAACGAAAACAGTGTGTGGAACAGTGCGGGGTTTTATGATATGAACAATTTTTCAAAAGCCGGCAAAAGGCATGGAAAAGAGTGCGGTTCATATTTAAGTGCAATCGCAATGGTGTCATTAAAAATGTTTGGTTCTGTTCGCATAGAATGTTTACTATCATTTAATTTTAGTAATTTAATTATTTTATGTATAAAATAATGATTAAGAAGAATTAAAAAAACAAACAAATGTGATCTCAAAAAAAGGTCTTTACTTTTTGGTTTTATGTTGAGTGCTTCCGCTACCAAAAAAGTCACGCCTCGTGCCTGCGTCAAACATCCATCAATTATCCGTCAAACATCCGTCAAACATCCGTCAAACATCCATCAAACATCCATCAAACATCCGTCAAACATCCATCAAACATCCGTCAAACATCCGTCAAACATCCATCAAACAGCCGTCCATCAAACATCCATCAAACATCCATCAAACATCCGTCAAACATCCTTCAAACATCCATCAAACACCCGTTAAACATCCATCAAACATCCATCAAACATCCGTCAAACATCCGTCAAACATCCATCAAACATTCGTCAAACATCCGTCAAACATCCATCAAACATCCATCAAACATCCGTCAAACATCCATCAAACATCCGTCAAACATCCGTTAAACATCCATCAAACATCCATCAAACATCCGCCAAACATCCATCAAACATCCGTCAAACATCCGTCAAACATCCATCAAACATCCGTCAAACATCCGTCAAATATCCGTCAAACATCCGTCAAACATCCGTCAAACATCCGTCAAACATCCGTCAAACATCCGTCAAACATCCGTCAAACATCCATCAAACATCCGTCAAACATCCATAAAACATCCGTCAAACATCTGTCAAACATCCGTCAAACATCCGTCAAACATCCGTCAAACATAAGTCAAACATCCGTCAAACATCCATCAAACATCCATCAAACATCCATCAAACATCCATCAAACATCCGTCAAACATCCATCAAACATCCATCAAACATCTCTCAAACATCTACCAAACATCAATCAAACATCCTTCAAACATCCATCAAATATACGTCAAGCATCCGTCAAACATCCATCAAACATCCATCAAACACCCATCAAACATCCGTCAAACATCCATCAAACATCCATCAAACACCCATCAAACATCCATTAATTATCCGTCAAACATTCATCAAACATCCGTCAAACATCCATCAAATATCCGTCAAACATCCATCATCACATCCTTGTGAAGCTTCCATAGAAAGTTTGAGTTAGACCAATAGGACCATGGAAGGAATTTGCAGTTTTTTGCATTTTGTATGCATTTCTATTCCGGATTTTGCAGTTCTCCAAATAGTGGGTGTTACCGACTATACAGCTAACTTCACTGTGAAGTTAGCATAACAGTCCTTTTTGCTCTAAATATGCAGTTTAATTTGCATTTCAAGAAAAATTAAAGTTCAAATTTGAAAAAAAATTTAATAAATTCATTTTTCACTGTTGACGTCACTGTAAAGTTTGCAGTACATATCCTTTTCTCAGAAACGGAGCTAGCTAAGATTTTGGTAGGGTGTGCGGAGAATACCTTCGAATTAACGTCACTGGTTTACCTTTATTTACCCTACTAAAATTTTGAATTTAAAAAAATCACGTTGTTTATAATTTTTAAATAAAATTTTCTTTAAATGGTATTTTTTTTTATATCCTTTAGGCTTACCATCCTAGCTGGGGCAGATAATTGAAAAACACCAAAAATTGATAGTAATTGCTTGGTAATCCTATGAATTGACCACTTTTCGACAGGCAACCCATGCGCAAATTGTTAAGACACTGCCTACAAAACTGTATACCGCTCATCTTTAAACCTTTATGAGGGTAGGTCGTCCTATGGCGGGATCCTAGACTATTACAACAAATTTGCTTTTTTGAAATCAAAATGCCATAAAATATAAATTTAAAAGTATTCTACGGTATCTTATTTATCTAAAAAACACATCACTTCACATTACTTTATGTGGAAATATCAGACTAAATTATCACTCTAAAAAATTTCTGTTGAAAATTTCTACAATTATTGTATACAACCGGTCCGTTACAATAATTGTAGCAATTTTCAACAGTAATTTTCGGTGTTTGATTATCAACATCTGGTTGAAAGTTGAAATGTTGAATTTTCATCAAAATAAAAGGAAAGCATTATATCGTATATCGTAAAGATCGCACGGCTCTCTTTGCAATCAATATTTGGTGAAAACACATATAATATAAAATTTATTTCGCTGGTGTTGAATCACCAACATATAGTCGAATAATCAACAAATATTCGTTTCTATACAAACAATTGTTCGTTTTAAATAAGCAAATATCGCATTTTTTTTCAACATAAATGTTCAAATGTAAACAATACCTTCAGAAAATTAGTTGTAAAATGTTTTATTTTTTAATATTCAACTTATGTTGGTGATATTTAAACGATAATTTCTTACTATTGAAAACAAATATCAAAAAATCAACATCATGGTGAAAAACTAGAAAAAAATCTAAAATATGTCCACAAAAGTTGGACATATTAAATCAAATCTTGTTTAGAGTTCAACTACTAGTTTTGATTTTTCAACAACTTAACTCAACTTTCAACATAATTGCGCAGCAAATGCAGTAAATATTTTATAATTTATTATTTAGCTGTTCGTTTATCAGCATACATGATGAAAAATAAGCAAATCTTAAAATTTTAATAAAAAATTGTTACGATGCAAGTTTTAATGTATTGAAACTCAATCTTTTCTGGTGATAGAAAGCTAAGAATTCAACAAAAGTATGTTTCAAGATAAGCAAATATTCAACATATTGTGTTAAATGACTAGCTAGCGTTGGTAACTTTTACAGAAAATTTACTTGAATTGTTACACTTTTTCTTCTCGTCAAAAAGGGGTGGGTGGGTATTCAACACCTTTTATATTAAAATAATTAGTTTATCGAAATGATAAACCAAGTAGACGACCGCGAATAAATTAATTGGAAAACTTTAATAATGCGCAACACGATTAAACGAATGACTTATGACTTCTGGTTCTTTTGACAGAAATGTCAAACCAACCGAAAGAAAAGACAACGAAAGAAGAGAAGCAAAACGAGACACGAAAAAGTGCAAACAGTAGCTTGTTTATGAAAGCTACCACCACGGCTGCTCAGCTGGGCTGGGTTCAGCGAAAAAAAAAAAAATAAGCGATGATAAAAAGATGATTGATTCTATCAATCAAAATAAACAAAATATATTTTATTACAAGTACAGTGGGGTACTTGTAATAAATAATGGGCGCCAGGAATTTCAGTTGGGCTAAATTAGCAAAATTCCAAATCTAATTATGAAAAGGGAATAAAGCGAAAAATGAAATGAAACACAATTTGTATATTCCCAGATGGGGATTTTAAATTATTTTTATTTGGGAAACCTTGGATAAACCAGGATAAAAACCCAAAATTTTTTCGAATATAAAAAGAGAACAGTAAGAATTTTGTAACCACTCACGGGGAACCGTTGAGCCAAAAACAAAGAAAATTACAATGCAAAATGGGCCGTTAACGCACAGTAAAAAAAAGGAATACCGCTTCCCAAAATTAATAGGGATAGTATCGCAATTAAAGGATAAAATTCAAAAATTAAAATAAAACCGGATAAGATTTGTCGGAACTCTTTATTCCCAAAACTCACACAAAAATTACCACTCTTATTACTTATCTTTAGTCTCCTGGTAATTTTCCTCTTTGATTTTTCTCCTCTTTCTCCTCGAATATCGTTCCTAGTTTATTTACTCCTCGAAATACCTTTCCTCTTTTCCTTTTTTTTTAACAACTCAACAAAAAAATTTCGAACTTCAATTAATTTTAATTTTCAAAACTTTTCCTCGATTTTTTTTTCTCAACTCTTCAAATTTTCCTCGTATCCTCAATTATCAACTTTTCGCTTGGTTAGCTCTCTCAAGAGTGCACTTCCCAGCTATCAACCCAATTCTTCCTTCAGCCATTCCAATCACTCACACATTCATACATTCAGCCATACGTTTTCGTGATCATCGGTCACGGGACATCGGCTTCCTGGAAAGCTTTTTCGCTCCCCAGAAAACCACCGTTGTTGAATCTCAACGAAACTCACACACACCTAAGTTCAACAAGTTGTTGGATGTCTGTCCAAAACTTGCTGAATCTTACTCTCTCACAAACACAAGTTCAACAAGTTGTTGGATGTGTTTCCAAAACTTGCCGAAACTTAATGGCCGAGTTCAGACCTATCCCAAACTAAACTTTCGAGAAAAATTGAAAAGAATCAAAACCGAGAAAAGGCCTTCGCTAGGCATTCTCCTAGTTAATACAAAAATACTCGCGGGTGATTCGAAGCGTAAATCAACTATTCAAAAACCAATTATTTCGAGACAAGAGAGTGAAACATTTTAACAACCACGAAAATCTATTCTTATTTAGTTTGAATTCCGATAGACCTTTTGTAATTAAAAATTAATAAACGATTTTTAAGATTAAAAATAATGCGTTAACTACCCAAAATGTCTACAATAAGTTATTAAGTTAAGTTTATATAATTTTAAGCTATTGATGCTATGTTGTTGTTGTGTTGTTTTGGAAAACAAGTAAGAGTCCACCTGACTCGTTACTTCTTGAGCTCATCCGTACATACGTCTGTAGATTGTGGAACCCGCCCGTTCCATTCGAAGGTTATCAAAAATTACTCGTACACCTGTTTTGTTGCTTTTGCAAAATTCTAGCGAAGTACACCACTGGTTGATGATACCATGGTTGCCCTCAACTTCACTAGTATTTTGCAGCCACAACGGAAAATTGAAAAGGGAGCAAAGGATTCGAAGGCTGGTCATTGTTGCGGTAAATTTTACCGTAACAAATCCCACCCTTTCCTCCCAAGAAATGTGTTTACCTTTCAAAGAAAAGTAAACCATTTCTTAAGGCCTAAACAGGATAAAGATTAAGGAAGGTGAACAACACAACAGCAGGACTTTCATCATCAATTAGTAAAAAAAAAAATCTATATAAAAAGAAAAAAAAAAGAATGGCATGTATTATAAAAGTATTTAAAAGAGTTATTTAAAAAAAAGGCTTAAGAAAAAGCAAAATATTAAAAAAAAAATTACAAGAATTTGAAGAAAAAAGATTAAGGGTTTGTTTCACAATGTCTGAGTAAAGTTCTGATTAGTTATTCGACATTTAAATTATCCGCAAATTAAATCCTCTCATCAACGAACTTTGCGTTTCACAATGATCGAAGTAATAAATTTATGTGTCAATTAGCTATTTGTAAGTTATTCCAGTTTTCCAGACAAAATATTTTTGACTGATGAAAATATTAAAAAAATATTAATAATAAACTTCAAATTAAGACTGAGAGCTCGCAAAATTTTTTTGGAGGAAACCTGCTGAAGGGAATTATAAGAACAAATGGCTCCTGCTGCATGCCGAGGAAAAACGCATCAAAAGTACAAATTTTCCTGGAAGTTGAAAAGTTAAATGAAAATTCAAATTCATAACCCATTGACGCCCATGACTCCCTGATTATATACATATGTACATATGTACATACATATGTATGTACATAATGGTTACTAACGGATGGCAAATTGATCAAGACCACTAGCAAACTTTTCCGAAAATGTGTTTTTTTTTTGGGCGTTTTAGGACTTAAAGAATATACATATCCATAAAGCCAGAGTATGTATGGATGCATAAATGAAAGATGTTTAGGTAGTCCTCAAACCACCACGATCTTTTTCAAGTTTTTTGGCAGTTACATAAGTGGAACTCAAATCGTCTTTTTGTTCGTAGGTTTTGGTACTCTGGATGTCAAAATTCGAGGTACATAATAGAAAAAGTAAATAAGCAAAAATATTGCACTTAGTTGCAAGAATACTTAGCCATTTGTAGTCGATCGTGAATATCCCTTATATTATTTTAAAATTGCATCACACCATGCAAAAAAATTTGTCAAATTCATCCTCTTGAGCTACATTTAGAGTTATGATTTATTTGTCCAACTACGTTGTTCAATTTTGCCCGTACGCGGAACAACGAAGGTGTAAGTAATACCACCGGGCATGAGTAACGAAGAAATTCAAAGCCCTTTCTTAATGTTCGATGAACTTTGAAAGTCGTCCGTTGTTTGTGGAACAACGTTCACCGAATGAAGAACGAAGGTCTAAATGCAGCTTTATGCTTCAAATACATTCAGTAACAGTCCAAACCATAACATTTATCTGTTTTAACGGTCGCACATACAGCTTTGAATTTTTTAATTGCCAGTTAAATTACCTAATCAATACTTCATCTGATCATTAAAATACTGAGAACTTTAACTACTAGTTAGACGTATTCAAATATTGTGAAACGTAAATAAGGTTGTTAATTGACGAATAAGTTCAAAGTAGCTTAATTGAAACTTTAATCAGAGAATGTGAAACAAGCCCTAAGGGACTTTTGACTTAGTTATCAACATAAGGTTTCAAATCTTTTACATGCCATGTCCCTCGATCTTTCCCCTTTTCATCCATTAGCAAGTATGTCCATGGTGACACACGCTTGCTAATCTTAAAAGGCCCAACAAATTTTGTAGCCAACTTTGATGCGTAATATGTTGCTGCATCGGACAGCGTAAAATTTCTTCTCCACACCAGATTGCCAGGTTGATACTGTGTGTCTCTCCTTCTGAGATTATAAGTTTTTGCTGTCTTGCTACTTGCCGACTCTAATTTTTTAGCTATATCTTTCTGTAGCTTCTTAAATTGAGCACCTAAATCTATTGCTTGATGATTCCTATCACTTGTACTACCTCTGTACCCTACATCATGGCCACTAGTTGCCATATTCCTACCAAAATTAGCAAAGTACGGTGACATCCCTAAAACCTCATGTTGCGAAGTTCTGATTGCGCAGGCTACCTTCGCCAAGTGCGAATCCCAACTTCTATGATTTTCAGAGACGTATGCTCGAAGAGTAGTTTTGATGATCTGATTTATGCGCTCCGCCGGGTTTGCTTGCGGGTGGTAATGCGCGGTAAACCTAATTCTTGATGCGTACGATTCGCAAAGCAATTTTAATTCCCTACTACGAAACTGTGGACCATTGTCACACACGATACATTTTGGAACCCCAAACAGCAAAAACACGTTGTCTTCTAGTTCTTTACAAACTGCCTTAGCAGTAGCAGACCGAAGAGGAAATAAAAGAGGAAATTTTGTAAAATAATCGACAACAGTCAGAATGTACATAAAACCCTTTGAAGATTTGGGAAGTGGACCAACCAAGTCTACACAAATCATTTCCCATGGCTTAGAAGTCCCTACCCTTTCCGTCATAAGACCAGCTGGTTTATCGTTTATAGGCTTCACTTGTTGGCATGTTTTGCAATTCCTAACATATTTAGTAATATCGCCCCTCATCTTGGGCCAATAATACTTTTCACAGACCCTAGCAAAAGTTTTTCGAACGCCCATGTGTCCAGCTAGTGGACTATCATGGCATTCACCTAAAACTCCTAACCTATCTTTTTTTCCTACTACTAGCTGCCATTCCGCTTTATCGTCGTGAACTATTAAATGACCTAACTTTACAAATTTAAAAAGTCGCCCATCCTCTATTCTCCAGGACGGGTACGCTAATGGGTTCTTCTCTACAAAAGACATCATTTTGATAACCCAAGGGTCCGATTCCGCTTCCGAAATTCCAGCTACTACCGGAACTCCCCGCGATAACATGTCAGGAACTACATGTTCTTTCCCCTTTCTATGGATTATCTTGAAGTCAAATTGTTGAAGTCTAATGGCCCATCTGGCCAACCTACCCTGTGGATCTTTAAGGTTGCTTAACCACACCAAAGAGTTATGATCAGTCACGACCGTAAATCGAACTCCTTCAACGTACGGACGTAACTTTTCAATTGCCCAAAGTACGGCCAAGTATTCCTTTTCAGTGGTTGAGTAATTCCTTTCGCTCCTATTTAATGACCTACTAATATAGCACACTGCTTTTTCCCCCTCTTCAAAATTCTGAGATAGTACGGCCCCGATTCCGTAGTCTGACGCGTCTGTCTGAACTACAAACGGTCTAGAAAAATCCGGACATGTCAAAATCGGTGCCGTAACCAAACATTCTTTGGCTTTCCTGAAGCTATTCTCACACTCTTGGGTCCATGAAAACTTCTTACTTTTCTTTAAGAGATCAGTAAGGGGCCTAACTAATATGGCGAAATTTGGTACAAACCTTCTGTACTAAGAAATCGTCCCTACGAAACTTTTAACTTCTTTAACGTTTTTGGGGGCCGGAATTTCCAGAATGCTTTGAACTTTTTCTGGATCGACGTGAAGTCCATTTCTATCAACTACATACCCCAAAAACTTTAAAGAGGGCCTACAAAAATTACACTTTTCCCTGCCTACTTTAAGACCTGCTTCCCTCAACCTTTTGAAAACTTCTTTTAAAATTTCTAAATGTTTATCGAAAGAATCGGTGACGATGATAATGTCGTCAAGGTACACAAAGACGTATGGTTCAAGGTCAGGACCCAAAACCTCGTCAATAAACCTTTGCCACGTAACCGGCGAGTTATGTAAACCAAACGGCATCCTCCGAAATTGGTAAAGTCCTCTACCTGGCACGGTGAAGGCTGTGAACCTTTTCGATTCTTCCTCCATTGGAATTTGCCAATAGGCGGATTTAATATCTAGGGAAGACAAATACTTCGCATTTCGAAATTTGTCTAAAATTGCAGTTATAAAAGGGAGAGGGTATGCATCTCTGTCCGTAACCTCATTAAGCTTTCTATAGTCAACGCAGAACCGGTATTTTCCATCCTTCTTTTTAACTAGTAAAATTGGAGAGACCCATGGGCTTTTCGATTTTTCGATTACCCCTGACTCTAACATTTCCTGAAGCTCTTTGTCTATATGCTGTTGGATGGCCGGCGAAACCGGATAATATCTCTGTTTGATTGGTTCTGCGGACGTCCTAATCTTATGCTCTACTAAGTTCGTACACCCTAAGCCCTCACTCATGCTATTAAATAGTTTCTACTAACACAGATTCTAGATTTTTCTTCTCATTTTCATCTAAGTCTGAAATTTCCCTAATAACACTTACATCTTCTGATATCGCTGTTAAACGCTCCTGATCTGAAAAGTTCCACACACCTGAACTCAAATCTGGGACTATGCCCGAGAGTGCCCAAAAATCTGCACCCAAGATCAAACGATGTGGGAGGCTTGGAATTACCAGGCACTCCAAAAGGATAGCTTTTCCTTCAACTCCGATGGGGAGAGTTACACATCCTGCAACTCCTACTCCTGCCCCATCAGCTAGTGCTACAGACCCAATTTTGGATTTTTCTACTTTAAGTCCTAATTCTTTTAAAAACCTACACCCATCTCCTCCTATAATGGTTCGTGAAGCACCCGAAGCGACCCTATTAAACTCTGCAAACATCTCGTCCTGCTGGCCCGAGAGTTCGGTTCCCATTTCCCGAACAACGTTGACAATTATTGCGAGAAACCCCTACCATACCACAACCAAAACAACGCCTAGGAGCAGAACAAGAACTAACAAAATGACCTTCACGATTACTATTGAAACATTTTATAACGCGACGAGGTGGAGGAGGGTTTTCTGGAGCTGGGGTAGCCACCGCAACTCTTGGCTGTGAAGCCGTGCTCGGACGGTGACCACATTCTGGTTCTAAATGATTCTTCCCTCTAGAAGGCGGAGTAAAAGTATCCACGTTTACTTTAAGAGTATCCATTTCCCTTCCAAGCACCGCAAGTTCCTTAACTGAACTTGGTTAAGCAAACGCAATTTGCTTTTGGAAGAATGGATCGACGTTCTTTTTAAGAATTGTAAGTTTTCTTCCCTCAGTCAATGGTTCTGATAACCGCCTAAACAAAGTCCTCATAACACTCAAATAACTACCAAAAGACTCATCTCTACCTTGCGTTCGACGATTGATTTCTTCTAGAAGAAGGTCATCGTAGTTCGCGGGTAAGAACTCGGCTTTGAGTTCTTTAACAAATTCCTGCCAATCACCTATATCCTCTCTAACAGTTCTGAACCACATGAGTGCCCTACCTGATAAAAGTTCAGTCGCTGACAAAACATCTTTCTTGGAGCACTACCCGCTCTATACCTTGCTCTGCTATCCTTACATCTATAACCCTAGCTCTCTCTGTATCTTTTTCAGATCCCGAGGTAGTTTGTCTACCTGTATCAACAACTTCCTTGGAACCAGCAGGTTTTGCCGGACTAATATGTAATGTTTGTTCGGTTTGAACTTTCGGTTGTCCTTTCGTTGGAGTCTTTTTGGGTGGCTCTTCTTCCAAGTCACTGTCTTCATTCTCACCATTGAGATCACCTAACAAAATTAAAAGCTCATTCTTAAGAGCACTAATCTCATCTTCCTGTTGTTCTACTTTACATGGAGTTCTACCTAACCGTCCTATACTCCATTCTATCTTTGAATTAATTTTGATAAACTCAGAAGATTTTGGATTCTGCGGTGGATCCTTAAGCAATATTTTAATTTCATCGATTTTTGCCTTAACGGCATCACGATCCTCCTCAAAAGTAAATGGATAAACCCTACTCTTCTCTAACGAATCCTGTCTCACAAGTAATCTTGAGGATCTTAGAGCCTTCCTCATAACCTCTACGGTGTCTACCTTCAAACCTCTAACCCTCATCTCATACGCTAACTCATCTTGGGATAACCTTCCTATATTCATTTTGTAAATGTTTGGAAATAGTTTTTCACTCACTAAAATATTTTTCAAAACAGAACCTTAGTTTTAAATAAATTGACTAACAGAAATGTTAGAATAAAAAAGACTATAATTCAATATACAAGAAAAGTTTGTTCCACAGTACCAATTCTGTTGTTATTACTGCAGACAAACTTTCCAACAATTCAGAAATATTTTCTAAAATTTTTGTAAACGACTCAACTAAACTATTCACCACTTATTTCTTCAAAACCCGAATCTCTATTGCACTCGAAAAACAAGAAAAAAGCTAATCTCAAACAATAAATCGAAACGACAAAAAAAGCAATTAAAAGTGTCGTTAACACTTTTCCGAAAATTTTAATCAATAAAAACAATGAAGGGATTATCAAAGTAATTAAATCTCACCGAAAATAATTAAATAAAAAGAATTACCAATTAAACCGATTTGCAAATTTTTTGGAAAAAAAAATTAAAAACCCAATACAGGACCTTTATGTTCTACTTCGCACAGAAGAAACATAAACAAACGGGAAAATTGCAATAAAAAAAACTACTCTATTTTGTTCTCGAAAAAGTATGAAAATATGTATGTATATAAATGTGAAATATAAAATACGATTCAATTGGAATCGGAAATCAATTAAATTATAGGTAGGTACTCACAATAAACCAGATGCACTTATGTATAAAAACCTTATGTACATATATGTATGTATGTATGTATTTCCAATTTCCTCAAGCTAAATCAACAATGGGTATGCGTAAGTATTCTGCCGCCTTCAGGATTTCAATTTCAAAACTTTCAGCAAACTACCTAGGGAAAATAAAATTTAAAAAGTAAATCGAACTTAACAAAACATAAATAAGACACTAGGAACAAACACACTTCCCTGATTGCACAGGGAAAAAAACACTTCCAACAGGGATAGGTATTTTCACTTTTTTTCCACAAAGAAGCTCCACGTTGGGCGCCAATTTGTTACACTTTTTCTTCTCGTCAAAAAGGGGATAAACCAAGTAGACGACCGCGAATAAATTAATTGGAAAACTTTAATAATGCGCAACACGATTAAACGAATGACTTATGACTTCTGGTTCTTTTGACAGAAATGTCAAACCAACCGAAAAAAAAGACAACGAAAGAAGAGAAGCAAAACGAGACACGAAAAAGTGCAAACAGTAGCTTGTTTATGAAAGCTACCACCACGGCTGCTCAGCTGGGCTGGGTTCAGCGAAAAAAAAAAAAAATAAGCGATGATAAAAAGATGATTGATTCTATCAATCAAAATAAACGAAATATATTTTATTACAAGTACAGTGGGGTACTTGTAATAAATAATTGGGCGCCAGGAATTTTAGTTGGGCTAAATTAGCAAAATTCCAAATCTAATTATGAAAAGGGAATAAAGCGAAAAATGAAATGAAACACAATTTGTATATTCCCAGATGGGGATTTTAAATTATTTTTATTTGGAAAACCTTGGATAAACCAGGATAAAAACCCAAAATTTTTTCGAATATAAAAAGAGAACAGTAAGAATTTTGTAACCACTCACGGGGAACCGTTGAGCCAAAAACAAAGAAAATTACAACGCAAAATGGGCCGTTAACGCACAGTAAAAAAAAAGGAATACCGCTTCCCAAAATTAATAGGGATAGTATCGCAATTAAAGGATAAAATTCAAAAATTAAAATAAAACCGGATAAGATTTGTCGGAACTCTTTATTCCCAAAACTCACACAAAAATTACCACTCTACTTATCTTTAGTCTCCTGGTAATTTTCCTCTTTGATTTTTCTCCTCTTTCTCCTTGAATATCGTTCCTAGTTTATTTACTCCTCGAAATACCTTTCCTCTTTTCCTTTTTTTTTAACAACTCAACAAAAAAATTTCGAACTTCAATTAATTTTAATTTTCAAAACTTTTCCTCGATTTTTTTTTCTCAACTCTTCAAATTTTCCTCGTATCCTCAATTATCAACTTTTCGCTTGGTTAGCTCTCTCAAGATTGCACTTCCCAGCTATCAACCCAATTCTTCCTTCAGCCATTCCAATCACTCACACATTCATACATTCAGCCATACGTTTTCGTGATTATCGGTCACGGGACATCGGCTTCCTGGAAGGCTTTTTCGCTCCCCAGAAAACCACCGTTGTTGAATCTCAACGAAACTCACACACACCTAAGTTCAACAAGTTGTTGGATGTCTGTCCAAAACTTGCTGAATCTTACTCTCTCACAAACACAAGTTCAACAAGTTGTTGGATGTGTTTCCAAAACTTGCCGAAACTTAATGGCCGAGTTCAGACCTATCCCAAACTAAACTTTTGAGAAAAATTGAAAAGAATCGAGACCGAGAAAAGGCCTTCGCTAGGCATTCTCCTAGTTAATACAAAAATACTCGCGGGTGATTCGAAGCGTAAATAAACTATTCAAAAACCAATTATTTCGAGACTAGAGAGTGAAACATTTTAACAACCACGAAAATCTATTCTTATTTAGTTTGAATTCCGATAGACCTTTTGCAATTAGAAATTAATAAACGATTTTTAAGATTAAAAATAATGCGTTAACTACCCAAAATGTCTACAATAAGTTATTAAGTTAAGTTTATATAATTTTAAGCTATTGATGCTATGTTGTTGTTGTGTTGTTTTGGAAAACAAGTAAGAGTCCACCTGACTCGTTACTTCTTGAGCTCATCCGCTCATCCGTACATACGTCTGTAGATTGTGGAACCGCCCGTTCCATTCGAAGGTTATCAAAAATTACTCGTACACCTGTTTTGTTGCTTTTGCAAAATTCTAGCGAAGTACACCACTGGTTGATGATACCATGGTTGCCCTCAACTTCACTAGTATTTTGCAGCCACAACGGAAAATTGAAAAGGGAGCAAAGGATTCGAAGGCTGGTCATTGTTGCGGTAAATTTTACCGTAACAGAATTTATCCAAATCTTGATCAGAATTCAACTACTTGGCTCGATTTTCAACTACCATACTCAACTTTCAACATAGTTATGTACTAAACTGAAAAGTCAACAACCAACATTCTGGTGCTGGTTTCTTAGCATGCATGTTGAAATTATTTAAGTTTGCTGAAAAACAAATTTTAATTATTTAAAATTCAACTATATATGAAAGTGCTTTGGTTTTTAAACGTGAAAGTTTAATAACAATCATTAATAGACGAGAAATTAACCTTAAAAAGCTTCATAAAGTCTTAAAAATATTTTTCTTTAGAAGTGGTAACCTTCTTAATCAGAACTTAACTTCTTACAGGCTTCGAAGTCAGGAAAGTTTCCTTGCTCAAGTACCACCTCACAACAATCGTTGCTTTCTAAACTTTTACTCCTCAGTAGCACCCAGAATTTTTAACAAGTTACCTCTTGAGATTCGTAGCATCCGTTCACCATTTGTATTTAATAAAAAAACAAAATTATGGCTGTTTGATTTTGATCTTTGTGAAATTAATAATCTACTTAATATACAAATCTAATACAAAATTAATGCTTTTAAAAATAAAAGAAGCGAATATACTTAAAAAATATTGTTAAACATAAAATTTTTCAACAATAATATAGAATTTCATAAACAATACAAAATCTATGTAATTAGCATATTGTTTTATATTATATTTGTCCTCAAAGATACTTTAAGGTTATTCATTTTTAGTACAAAACAATTAAAATTCAATTCAATTTCTTTTATTGAACACAATATATACAATCTGGCTTATAACTAACATGATAATATGATAAATTAACATTTGTTGGCACATAGGGGGCCTAACGTTATACAATGTCTTAAGTTTAACAAATTATAGATATATATAAATTACATGTCAAGAAATTTAAATTAAAAGTCGGTTGACTTAATCGTCCTCAGGGTGTTCATTCCCGGTTGTCAATGGTGTTTTTGGTGTAGGTTGGGGGAAGTGTTGGTGTTTCTGTTTAGCCACGATAGAAGGCTGACCTAGTGTCAGCGTAGAACGAGACTGCTTCCTCGTTGTCCATGATTATGTTTTCATCAAGAGTTTCCATTACACTGAGGTACCTTGGCTTCGGATGTCGTTGTTCAGTGGTCATCCTTCTCATTAGCTGATTCGGGTGGTCGATGATGTTCCGTACTAGTCTCTTCGCTGAAAGGACTAGGTATTTGTCCAGCGGGATTATGTTGGCTTCAGAATAGAGATGTTCGTTCCTGTAGTGTTTCCGCCGCTGCCGGTCAAAGTACAGTCCGGTGCAAATTCTGAGAATCTTCCTTTCGAATACTTGAAGCTCCTTCATGGCTGTCTTCAAGATTGAAAACCAGACTGGGAAGGAGTAGCTGATGACAGGTCGTAAGAGCTGCTTGTAGATCAGTAACTTCGTTGGTTGGCTTAGTCCTTTTTTTTTTCTTCATCAATGGATGTAGACGGTGAAAGGCCCAGCCTTTAAAAAGAAAAAATGTCAACAACAAATAAATAAAATATATTTAATCATAATGATTCACCCCACAATTGTCAATTGTTCTACATATGTATATTTTTAAATTTGTTAATTATATGCATGCATCTGCTACTAGTCTTATACTACAGGATGCATCCTATATTATTTCCACTAATAAATTTGTATAATCACTCTGTCTATAATGTTATACACTCGTATTTAGAACAATTATATTTTCATTTATTTTACAATTTGTATGATTTACGTTTATTTATTTCATTATTTATTAGAAAAAATGTTATATTATTTATCTTGGAAATAAAAATCTAATCTAAAAATCTAAAAAAAAAAAAAAAAAAAAATTCAACACAAGTACTGAAAGATAAGCAAATATTATATTTTTTCCAAAATCTTGCTTATATTTAATCACCCATAGTGAATTTTCATCACCATTACCATTACCCGATTTTTCAACTCAAATGCTTAAAAACAAAACGAAGACCTTAATATCAGGTGTGAGCGCACAGTTCTGGATTAAAATTTTTCAAATTATCATCTTCCTGCCATAGTTATCGGACTTTTATACTTAGGCCAAACACAAAAAAATTAAAAGCTTGAGTGCAAGAGTGGCCTATCTTTCTTAAAGGCCGCTATTGCGCTCGCATGTTTGATTTTATTGTTTGAAACTTTAAGTTAGGCCAATTATTTAACTATTTGCTCACAGGTGACATCAATGCAATGAACTAAAGACAAACATAGCCCAACAGCTCGTGGAGAACCAGGGCCTAGTTACTTACAACTCACAACCATTCCTGTGTGCGTGTTTGTTGGCAGGAATGGAGGGGACCTACATTTTTTTGCCGAGTCCGAACGGCTAAAATGAGAAGCACTTTTTCATGACAAGTATACTCTTGGAGGATTTGTCAGATCCTTGCAAGAGGCAGTACCTCGAATAAAACATTTCTGTTTTTAGGTGGCACGGATGGAAATCGAACCCACACCGTCGGCATGACAGTCTTACGCACTAACCATCATGCCACGAGGTACTACCAGTACCCTGATAATCACCCTCGATTAGCCATAAAGTTAGAGTTTCATACGCTCAGCGAGAAAAAATTAATGTTTTCATAACAAATTACCAAAAAGCATTTCTTCTCCACTTTGAAATTGAAATTTTCAAATAGATGATCTCTAGAGAAGGACTGAAGATTAACTGACTCAAGATTCATGAGCTTCAATATTTTAAGACCGACCCTACATATTGTTTAAACATTTTTTTGAATTATTTTTTCAAAATGTTTGTTTTTTGAAAAAAAAAAAAAATAAATATAAGCCTATAGGCTAAATGCCCACACCAGATTTTGGGTGTGAATGGTATCAAGAAAAGAAATATTGGAGTTGACAGCTTGAGTAAAACTTATTCAAGAAATCAAAGTCTTGCGGTCCATAACCGGGGATTAAGTGATAAAACACTGCATCGAAAACAAACTATGAATACTACTTCGAGAGTAATAACTGTGCTTACCAAAGTTGGTTTTCTCCCCTTCCTGGGTAATGCTCCTCTGATCACGGAAGCCGAGATCATTTGAGTGTATAGTTTTCCATGCCAAACCGTTTTAAAAACCCGTTCTTCACTTGAACTTTGAATTTTTTAATCGATCCGGCAGGACTTACTATAGACTCAAATGGTCTCAAATTCCGCTATCTGTGATCATAGGCCAGGAAAAATGGGTTCCGAGGTTGAAAAAATTAATTCATGAAATATTAAAATTGGAATCGACGCAGAATTGCAACCTCTATAACATATCCAAAGTCCCCCAAAATCCCCGCATTGGCTTTTTGTGTAGATGCATTTGAAGAGGTGCAGACGGGGAGAATTTGGAGGTGTATCAAACTAAAATATTTGTTTGGGTAAAACCTGATCATATGATACAAGCTTTAAGGGTAGTTTTTAACGCTGAATCTAATGAAACCAAATTCAAAATGATACAACTACCCAAAAAGAAGTTATAGTCCTTTTTATGTAATGATGACTTTTTTTTAGGTACAACAGGTAAAATATAACCGAAAACCCTTTGAAAATAACGGAATGTTAATGAAACTTGTAATGAATGTTTCATTTGTCATAGGAACTTAGAATCAATAAAGTCCCTAAAAATATCCTTGGTGAAAGGGTGTTTTTTTAAGGGGGGGGGGGGGGGGGGCAAGTGTAGAATGTTAACCATAGCACCCACGAAAAAACTCTTACACTCATGAAATTCGCCAAAAATATATAATTTGTCATGGCAACCAAGAATCAAAATAGTCCTCATAAATATATTTGTTCTGGAGTTTTTTTTATTAAAAAGAGGAAAATCTGGGAAGAAGTTGGAAGATTTGAGCCAAAATTCCAATTTGGTGTAATTGAGGTATATACACAAAGTATGGTATATGATTTAAGGGTATTTTTAACGCTGAATCTAATAAAAGTAAAACTAAAATGATACAAGCACCCTTATCAAAGTTATGGGCCTTTTTAAGCAAAAATTAATTTTTTAAATCGTATTTTCCATAGAACAAGTCAAAAGTTAACAGTCACCAAAAACACTATTAGAACAAATATATTTGTATGGACTATTTTGATTCCTGGTTGCCATGAAAAGTTTAATATTTTTGGTGAGTTTCATGAGTGTAAGAGTTTTTACCGTGGGTGTTATGGACAACATTCTCTGTTGCCCCTCCCCCTTAAAAAAAACACCCTTTCACCATGGATATTTATAGGGACTCTCTTGATTCTTTGTTCCTATGACAAATGAAACATTCATTCCAAGTTTCATTAACATTCCGTTATTTTCAAAGGGTTTTCGATAATATTTTACCTGTTGTACCTGAAAAAAAAGTCATCATTACATAAAAAGGACTATAACTTCTTTTTGGGTGGTTGTATCATTTTGAATTTGGTTTCATTAGATTCAACGTTAAAAACTACCCTTAAAATATGTATCATATGATCAGGTTTTACCCAAACAAATATTTTAGTTTGATAGACCTCCAAATTCTCCCCGTCTGCACCTCTTCAAATGCATTTACACAAAAAGCCAATGCAGGGATTTTGGGGGACTTTGGATATGTTATAGAGCTTGCAATTCTGCGTTGATTCCAATTTTAATATTTCATGAATTAATTTTTTCAAGGTTCCCCATACGATTTGTGGTATTTTTCGTGGTCTATCATTAAAATAGGGAGAGATTCATATTTTGTTTTCGATGCACTGTTTAATCACTAAAGCCCCGGTTGTGGACTGCGAAGACTTTGATTTCTTAAATAAGTTTTACTCAAGCTGTTAACTCCCTTACTTCTTTTTTGTATCATTCAGACTCAAAATGTGCTGTGGGCTCTTGTTCTACTAGCAAGCTTTAACCTTGATACTTTAAATCCTAATACCCGCTTAAACAACATTGTTTTTACACCGATCACAGGAATAACAATTTACAAATACTACAAAAGCTTTTATGGATTTTAACACATCTGAAAGTGAATACAAATGTTAAATTTCGACGTATTTAAAAAAAAAATTAGAAAAAACTCATAGAAGTCAGTTTTATTTACAAATGATTGGCCTATCTTAACAGGATTTTAATTTTTATATTTTTTCCTCTGTGCAATAGTGGCCTATCTGACTTTAGAATCAGTTATAACGGTATTTTGAAGGATCATGGATACAAAATCAAAAACCTTTTATTTTCTGATCATATTGCAAAAATAAAATAAAGCCTATGTTTCTTTATTTTAAAACAACAAGTGTTTGAAAATAACCTGTTTCTTATTTTTGCTCTACTGAAAATAATGAAAAACGCAGTTAGGCCACTATTGCGCTCATGGCCTCATATTCAACATCAACTAGCTGAATTTTCAGCAAAGGTTTTTTAAAATTCAGGAAAATATAACAAATTCACAGCCAAATTTTATATACAACATAAAGAATTATATTAGAAAGATATATGAAAAAATGTGAATTTCCGATTATTTGTTTGGATATTTAACAAAATTTACTAAAAAATCAGCATTTAATTAAGTATCGCTTCATTGCAAATGCGTTTTTGATCATTTTTTAACGATTGTGTTGAATTTTGATCAATGTTGTCTTTCCCTTTCAATATATTTTGTTAAACATCCCAACAACTTGTCGGAAATTCACAGTTTTCTTCACATATTTAAACCTTTATGTTGAGTATTCAATTTTTGGCTATGAATTTGTTTTATTTTATTGAATTTCCAACATCTTTTCTGTAAAAAAAAGCTGGCTTATGTTGATTGAATATTCAAGTCTTCATGTCATTTTGAGCCTTTGTATTGGAAAATAGAATTTATATTGAAAAAACTATAGCTACAGTTAATTGAATATAAGAATTTTTGGGATCAAAATCCAGTATTTGCTTATATAGGTATCTTTCAAAAAATGTTTAGTTCTTACCTTTTCAAAGGGTTGATTTCTCATCAGAATCAGAATATCATATCACCAAACTTTTTGATTAACGTTTGGTATAATCTTTAAATAAAAAGAAAAAAATGGAAGTAAATGAATTTGTATAACTTGTTTCCCCTTAACTTGAATACATAACATTGCAAAACGTGCGGAATTATGTTCATCCTTCGAAACTATCATAAAATAAAAAGATTCAATAACATCTGTTAAATTATGTAAATGTTTTTATATTTTTTTTTTAAGTGGATGAATAAATAAATAAAATAAAAAATAAATATCATAAAATTAAATAAAGCAAACTTAGATACATGCATAGATTAATCAAAAGTATTTAAAAATTCATGTCTTATAAAAAGGAATAAAGTAAAATTGATGAGATCCTATGTTTGGACCAGAGGGAGGCACTGTGTCACGAAGCAGGTTCTCTGTAAATAATAGAAAAACATTTATAAATGGGAGTCACCAAATAAATTTTATTATGTGACATGCTTTTTTTAACAATTCCACTTAACACTTATCTGAGATTTAATAAGATTTACCTCAAATCTCGAAGATTTACCATACAAATGTATTTCGTAAATCTTGAAGAAATTATTAAAATATGTATTCTTTTGCAAGGTACGACGCTTATGGTTGGTTAAGTTTACGAATTAAGTTGTTTATATTGCTCAAATTAGTAGCATTTTGTTTGGGCCCGGGAGGTTTCTCCGGATAATAGTTTAAGCAAAACCGGACAACAAAATCAACCGTCTGTGAAACTTAATTGGGAAACTGTATATTGAATGAATAGAAGTATCCAATGCATTGGGCCATCACGTCAAATATACTGGGATTGTCGCTAGACCATACAATTTTCTCTAAAAGTACACGCGATCTTAGCAACATAAGAAATTTCTGAAAAGTTCAAAATTATAAAATCATTAGTTTTTTTCTTTTTTAGCAATCAAACGCAATAATGTTGATTTGTAATCAAAATATTTGACAACAAACAAAAGTTTTTAATTTTCAAGTGAAATGTAAAGCTTAATAGTAAATATACCTAAAAGCAAACAGTTGAATAATTTTCAAAAATTGTTGGAAATCAAATCAGATTATTCAACGTTTTGCTGAAAAATCTACAGTAAAATGTTGGTTTTTGTTGTGCATATACTCAAAAAAGTGAATTTTTCTTTTCTTTTGTTGTCGAATGAACACAATGATGTTGAGTTTTGATCAAAATGTTGACCACAAACAAAAGTTTTTAATTTCCAAGAGAAATGTTGAAAAAATAATAACCTTCAGACAATTTTTAAGATAACAATTCAACTTTTTGCTGGCGAATCAACATACAAAAATTATTTTTGTATTAAAATGTTGAACATAAACAAAAATTCCAAATTTTATACATAAATTATGGAATGACGTACAAAATTTTGTTCATCTTTTTTTTGCTGTCGACTTAACGTAATGATGTTGATTTTTTAATCAAAATGTTTGACCACAAACAAATTTTTTTAGTTTTCAAGTAAAATGTTAAAATTATTAGTGAATGTGCAAGGAAACCAGATTCCAAATATTCAACGGTTTGCTTAAATATCAACAAAAAAATGTTGTTTTTTTACTGAGCATACACTCATAACAGGGAATCCAGCAATATCTATAAAATATTCAGCAAACCACTGAATTCATTCTAGCACCAACATTAAAATTTAAAACAACTAAATTCGAATAACATAATAACGGAAATATTTAACACTTACCTGGATATTTATTGATTTTCCATTTTAGTTTTTTTTCATTTTGTTTTTACACACGATCACAATTAATTTCACAATTCACAATATAACACTCGACCAAACATTTCAATATTACTTTGAGACTGATTGCTGATTCTTATATAATGTTGTTTTGCTGTGGCGCGTGCCTATCACGTAAATGTTTTCTTTTCCTTCACGAGGAAGGAAGAAAGGAGGCACAACTGAAAGAGAAAGATTGAACATTTTCGCTCTCAGATTTTGGCATTCTGTTTTTCTCACGAGAAATGATGAGTATTTCTACACATACCTACTGTAAGTTTTCAACAAATAATGTTAAATGAGAGCAAAACCGACATTATGTACAAATGTACGCCACACAAGAGTGAATTACACAGACGCGATAGCGATTTGTTGACAAATTTCCGTTTCCTTCTCTTTTCAGCAATTTATTGAGTACTCAACAAATGATTACGAGATAACAAATAGAAACAAACTATATTCAACAAAAAATGTTTAGAAAGAGAAAATACGATATCCATAGCCACGCGGAGAGAAATTATATGTGTTGAAATATTTTCTCTGCTTCCGCTTTTCAGCACTCTATTGAGTATTGAACAAATTTATACGAGTTTTTGAATAGGAATATTTTATTTTCAGCAAAAAATGTTGAATTAAAAGAAAAATTGATATCCCGCAGAAAAAGATCGTGAAAATTCATCTCCGCTCTTACTTTTAAGCAATGAACTAAGTATCCAACAAATGGTTATGAGTTTTCAAGAGTGATGAGTAATTTTCTTCAAAAAGTGTTTGATTTTGTTGGATATTCAACAAAAATTCAACTTTAGTGTAATTTTCAACAAAAACCTGTTTAGCAAATGTTTATTTTTACTACACTTTTATTTTGTCACTACATTAATTGTAGTAAAACTCAATCGGTGTTGAAAAAAGTTAAACACTTATTTTAGTAATTTTTCGAATATTTCTTAGAGTGATAACTTATGAAATTAAATATTTGTACACTCGTTATCATTAGCATTTTTACAGGATTTAACGTTGCACCACGCAACATTATTATATTTTTTATTTAATAAAGTATCACAATTATTCACCATACTAATATCAAAGGGCACGGTAGTGCCCAGCCAAGTTCGCGGCACTACACCCTTTTTACAGGAACAAACTCAGGCGATTTTCAACCCCCCTCTAACTTCAGTACCAATAAAGTCAGAAACTTCAAACTCGCAGTATTTGCTGAGCTGATCAAACACAGGTGGCTCACCAAATTTCAACTCTTTAGCATTAGTAGTTCCCAAGATATAGGACTTCAAAAATCGCAAAAACCGTAACTGACTGACTCACTGACTCACTGACTCACTGATTCACTGACTCACTGACTCACTGACTCACTGACAGATCATCAAAATTATGGAGCACTTCCCGACATCGTAGAAACTTGAAATTTCGCACAACGGTAGGCCTTGTGGTACATACAAAGGAAAAAATCGAAAATCTGCAATTTTCTATTCAGGGGGCGTGGCATCCACCCACTTTCTTAAATATTCTATAAATTATATGGAGCCTTTCCGATTGTTGTAGAACAATGAAAATTGGTAAGTTGGTAGGATTTGAGGTACTTAGAAAGAAAAAAATTGAAAAATTGGAATTTTTCATACAGGGGGCGTGGTATCCACCAACATTCTTAAAAATTCTTATAATTATATGGGCAACTTCCAATTGTTGTAGAACGATGAAAATTGGTAGGTCGGTAGGACTTGAAGTACTTAGAAAGGAAAAAAATCGAAAATTTGGAATTGTCCATTCAGGCGGGGGGGGGGGGGCATCCACCCACTTTATCAGAATTGCTATTATTTGTATACACTTTCGGTTGTCGTAGAATTATGAAACTTTGTAGAGCAGTAGGGCTTGACTTTCACCTGGCAAAATAAATCTTTGCAAAAAGGAGTGAAATCACAACAAAAACATAAATGTTAAAAAAGGAGCCAAGTTCTTTTGTGTACAAGAAACCTGTGCATAAAAAGTCAGCCCAAAAAAGTAATGAGATCTAAAATATATGCCAAGTTTTAAGTTCATGAAGTTTATAATCAAATATCTTAAGTAGAGTAACATCGAAACAATTCCAAATCATGACAGAAATTTGGTAATTAATGATTACTGATTAAAATTTGGTGGATTTACTTGGCAAGTTTTGTCTTAAATACTTACTTAATCAAAAATTTAAAATGTATGAAAACTTGACCAGTGAACCCACCAAATTTCAATCAGTTATCATTAATTACCAAATTTCTGTCATGATTTGGAATTGTTTCGATGTTACTCTACTTAAGATATTTGATATTAAACTTCATGAACTTAAAACTTGGCATATATTTTAGATCTCATTACTTTTTTGGGCTGATTTTTTATGCACAGGTTTCTTGTACACAAAAGAACTTGGCTCCTTTTTTAACATTTATGTTTTTGTTGTGATTTATTTTACTTTTTTATTTATAGCCCAGTCAAATTAGGAAATCAAATCGCATTTTTCGATAGACAACATTTTTTTTATGGAATCTGTTTGGGTACGCCTTCTCAGCATAAACACGAGTTTTTGGTATTTTTGAGGTCAGGGAAGAGTCGCTATCTTGAAAAAGAGATTGGTTTTGTTTTAATGAAATAGCTTGCTCGCATTTCATTTTACAGCTAAACGTCCAGTTTCCAATTTGTAGAGAATAAAATTGCCTATAAAATAAGCTATCAATGACCTCTGTATGTTGTTTAATCTTTGAGTTATGTTCATCTATGGGTTGTGTTTTGGGGGTGGTATGACTTTTCTTGAGTTATCTCGGTTACCTTTGATTTTTTTGGATGATGCTCTCAGAATAATTTTTAGTTCTTATAATGACCTATAAAATGACCCTTTAATCGATATCATTAGCCACGAATTGTGTGAATTATGCAATTCATAAGTTCTCACTTTATGAGTCACAAGAACAAAATAAGTATATTTTTTTTCGAAAATGTTTATCCGATGAATCGTACAAAAAAGACGTTACATAAAATTTTGTCCATGGTAACATATAACATGCGTGGAGTTGCATCCACGGCATAGAAGGTCGTAGGGCAGCCAGGAAGGTCAGGGTACCGACGTTACCTGTTTTTGAAAACTGAGTTATATATTTTCACTCCAAGTGTAAACCGAAGGTATTGCATAGGGTTTTCCTGGTGTAACGAAAAAAACCCAATTAAAGACCAAGTTCATTTATTGGTGTCCATTTATAGAAATCATAGCACCACCACCACTGCTAAAACAAAGTATTTGCACTATAGGTGAATGCAAATTAGGTACCTTACGAAAATTGTAATGTTTTCAGCGACACTACGCACTTTGCCTAAATTAGGCATGCGTTCATATGCCTTGCAAGCAAACGTAATTATAAACGGTTTATTTCGGCTCCGTTTAATCGTTTGTACGATTAATCGGATAAACATTTTCAAAGAAAAATATACTTATTTTTTCTCTTGACTCATAAAGTGAGAACTTATGAATTGCATAGGCTCATTTTATAGATCGTTAGAAGAACTAAAAATAATTCTAAGAGCATCATCCAAAAAAATCAAAGGTAACCGAGATAACTCAAGAAAAGTCATACCACCCCCAAAACACAACCCATAGAGGAACATTGGCCCGTTATAACTCAAAGATTAAACAGCCTACAGAGGTCATTGATAGCTTATTTTATAGGCAATTTTATTCTCTACAAATTGGAAACTGGTCGATTAGCTGTAAAATGAAATGTGAGCAAGCTATTGCATAAAAACAAAACCAATCTCTTTTTCAAGATAGTGACTCTTCCCTGACCTCAAAAATCCCAAAAACTCGTGTTTATGCTAAGAAGGCGTACCCAAACAGATTCCATAAAAAAATGTTGTCCATCGATTAATGCAATTTGATTCCCTAATTTGACTGGGCTATAACTGTTTTAATTTTTTTTGATAAACAAAAAAAAATGATATTTAATAACAAATTATAAGAGTATTCATGCAACAGCGTAAGCTCGTCGTAAACGTAGTAACGTTGTAAGCTTCGTAAATCTGTTAAATTTTCCATACAAAATGTGACAGAATTAAGAAGTTGAAAAGTTTACAAAGTTTACGACGACTTCGACGACTTTACGCTTTTTTATGAATATGAATATGAATATGAATACCCTTAATATTTTTTAAATATAAGGAAATTTTGTGTTTAATGTCGTTTTTGATTAAATTTTAGAATTTTTCCATTCCTATCGAATATGAAAACCTTCTACCTATTCCAAATTTTCCATATTTGGTAGGAATGGAACAAAACACAAATTTGATTGTCAAACGAACAGCTGCTACCTAACGGCCGCATTCCGATGTTTATTCTCAGTTATCCGGATAGGTTTGTATTGTTGTTGTTATTTTGAAATTTTTGGGATAACTAGATAACATAGCGAATAAAGATCATAACGCGAGGAAAAACAACAAAATGGTTAGAAATGTAAACAAAATAAAAAATAAATCAAACGTCTAACAAAAGTTAGGAAAGTTTCTACCAACTTAGTTGCCTAGTGGG
The DNA here is from genome assembly GCA_963921185.1 of Dasysyrphus tricinctus. Lineage (NCBI taxonomy): Eukaryota > Metazoa > Arthropoda > Insecta > Diptera > Syrphidae > Dasysyrphus > Dasysyrphus tricinctus. The sequence goes on along the minus strand of OY992531.1, from coordinate 192,047,245 downwards.
CGTCGAATCAAAGTTGCTTAGCCCCAATCTTGATTTCTTTTCCGATTCCTTTGGGTGTTAGAAATGGCACAGTCTACATATTTATGTATATATTGTTCAGCCCCAGCCCTAACCCCATCTTGGGGGCTCAGAAAAAATTTCGAAGCTTATTGGAAAAAAAGGAAGCGGTAAATATATAAATTGCTTAGCCCCAACCTTTTTTATCAATTATATTGGGGCTTAGAAATGGCACAGCTTACACGTAAATTGTTAAGACCCAGCCCCAACCTCACCTTGGGGCTCAGAAAAAAAGAATCAAGCTTTGATATGTTATTTGGGGTTTGGAAAAAACGATGCAACAGACACATATGTACCTACGTTGCATAGCCGCAACCTTGTTGTTTTGTCAATTTCCCTTGCGGCTTAGAAAAAACACAGCTACATATTTAAATTGTCAAGCCTCAGCCTCAAACTTATTTTGGGGGCTCAGAAAAAAATTCAAAGCTCATGTAAGTTGGAACTTGGAAAAAAAAAGGAAGGTTGTTGATATGCAAGGGTTTTTATTATTGAATATTTTTGCTTGGCCCATAAGCATGCTTAAAACCGAAAATGCTACTAAATTAACCCATGCGTTTCTGAGAGAATGGTCACACTGGCCACTTTTCAATATTTTTGGTATAACTCGGAAAATAAGCCAATTTTGACAACTTATAACGTAAAACTTTTTGTTCAAAATTTAATTTTCTATCGAAATGGATACTTTAGAAAATTTCATAAGAAAATTTAAGCAGGAAAAATTATCAAAAACCAACGTAAAAATCGAAAAATCAAAAATTTTTAGTGAATAATTTTGAATGGACAACAACAACTTGTGTGCGTTACCACCAAGCTTATAGGCTGGAGTTATAGCTATTTCACGAGAGCCATCTCGATCATCAGACTCCTTTAGTGGTGCTTAGTCTGGTTATGCTCGTATTAATTGAAAAACTCTTTGCCGTCATATGGGAGCGAACCATGAACCTTGCGATTCAGAGGCCGATGCACTACACGTCGCGCCACTGAAGCCACATGGTTAGCTCTATCCCAATGCAGGTTTCGTTGTTTATCAATTGCAACAGCGACTAGCATTTTTATTAACACACACAAGCTTGTTATTGTTCAGTCGGTTTCTTTCTTTTTTCCCCATGCACCGATTCGTATGCCAACAATTCGTTGGTCATACAAGGGGGGGGGGATGAGTTGAAAGAGTTGACACTGGTCAAGAATTAATTTACAATTTAAGTTGGGTCTTGTGTGTAAATGAAAATTCACACACAAGTGCAGTGCATGCTGCGCATTATACATCAATTTATATTGAATAATTTTGAATGGACAACAACAACTTGTGTGTGTTACCACCAAGTTTATAGGCTGGAGTTATAGCTATTTCACGAGAGCCATCTCGATCATCAGACAAAAAAAAAAAATTTTAGTTTTTTTTTATAATCAGTGAATAACTTTTTTTGGAGATATCTTCGCTTATGACATATTCCTTTATACCCTTCATATTCCGGTCTATTCAATAGGCTATAAACCAAGGCTTACGCTTATAATTATGTAGCTTAGGCTTTTGCAACCCTAGCTCACCACTGCGGATGGTATGGCGAGAAGCACTTTTCTTTTTTGGGCTTATCAATAATCATAATATTACATAAGTTTAAATAGTAAAATAAAAGAAGGAACAAAAGGTATAGGAAATTATCGATCATTTGAATATTTATGAATTTTAAGAGCCTTCTTAATAAAAATGTAATCCCCTTTTATCCTTCTGAACTTGGTTCACATATGATTTCATTTAGGATTAACCCAAACCTTTAAGGGTTTGTTGTTCATTAATCGGGCTTTTTTATTAAATTCTCTTTGATAAATCTTTCATTCGATATTGAACCTTTTTAGGTATTTATAATAATATACTCACGGGTCATAAATGTAGGTAATTCTTAAGTTTCACATCCATGTCCCATAGTTCCATGGCATATAATGAATACACATACCTACATTATATGCGAGCCTAAATAAATGAGGTTTTATTTTTATTAATATTTGTTTTAAAAATAATCCAATATCTCTTGGGACTTTCGTTTAAAAGTTGAATAGTAATATGTTACTGAAAAGAAACTATGAAGCTTATCATCATCAGGCAGAATCAAGAGATTAGTGTATAAGGTATGGAAATTGTATTGTATGAACATAACATTATATGAACAGTTTTGCGTTTCTTAAGAGTTTAGGGGTGCCTTTTGTTTCTTTTTTTTATTTCAACATAAACCCCTTTCTTCTATTTTTACTTGCGATATAGGTACTATAGGGCAAGTTTTGGATTCGTGCAGAAAAAATTTCGAGATAACAATAAAACATGACATTACGATGATAGAGAACACGAAAAAAGTGGGTGGCAAAATTCTGTCTGTCTGTCTGTCCGTACCTCAACCTACAGCCTAAACCACTGAAGCGATTTTCTTCAAATTTTGAACTTAAGGTTTTTTGTAACTCTCCAGAGGGGAAATTGAAATTTGTTTTTTAGCTCAAAAAATAACGGTATTTGCCATACAACCGTTAAGGAAAAACTTATTTATCTCAAGAACGGCTCCAACGATTTTGATAACAAAAAATCAGTGTATTATTGTAGATATGATTTACCTTTTAATAAGAAAAAAAAATCACCAAAAACATTTATTAACGGTACCTGCCATATAACGGTTTTTTTGATTTTTGATTTTCTCATTTACTGCTTATCCGATTTCAATTAAATTTTTTGCACAAAAGCTTTGTTGGAATATAAATAATACTGCATACCAAAATTTTTGAAAAAATTAATTTTGGATTTTTAAAAAAAGATTCAAAATTTTTTTTTTTTGAAAATTCAATATTTCAAAAACGGGTTGATGAATTGTTTTGAAATTTCAGCTTTAAATGTATATTAATATATACTCAGAATTGGCATACCAATTTTTTTTTGAAAAATGTTACAAAAATTTTATATATAAAAAATTAATTTTTAAGAAAACGGCTCCAACGATTTTAATTTTTTTTTTTTGCATATATTCATATTTTTTCAAGTAATCAAATGGCATACTTTTTTTTGAGCTCTAAGTTATTTATCAGGCTGTTTATACAATTCAAAGAACGATTTAAATGCTTTTTATACTTTTTCTATAATAACTTGAATATTTTTTAAAGTTCTTAAGCCCCACACAACTTGAACATAAGAGCAAGTACGTGCGATCCAGTCGTGCATTTTATTTTTAAGAGTTTGAGTTGCCTGATTCTTCATTACTGCCATGGAGTTGAACGTTAATTAAAAAAAGGAGAATGAAGCCGAACTGTGAAACTACAGTCGGCGAAGAAGATGATTAAAAGTCCCTGATCACACGTGAAGAAATTCAAGCATTTTCTGCGATTTGTGAAGGTGAGCGGGGTAACTTGCAAATGAGGGAGGGGGATGAAATATTTAAAAATATTTGATCGTGTCTTTCATTATGAAAATACGAAAAACACAAAGAGGAGAACAAAATCTGTAGAATAATTGTCTTCACATCTGAACACTTTCGTTCTTCATATGTAAGCAAGCCCAAAGAGAGCAATTATGAATGCAACAGGCGCACACAGGTAAATTTTCCCAAAAACATGGCCAAAATTATTTTTTGTGTTTATTCAACTTATTATTGCATGATTAAATCAAAATAAGATAATTTTCATAGAATTCACCATTTTCAAGTAAATTTACACGAAAATTTATTAAAAAGAAGAAAAAAATGAAAAAGAGCTGTTTTTTTTAAAGTACACCATAGGGTTTGTTCCATTTGACATTTCATAATACAATATTTATACATTCAATATATTGGAAAAACAGTTGAGTATAGATAATAATAATATACATAAATAAACATGCGTGCGTATGTGTGTATATAATTCAATGACTTGTGAAACTGCAACTAAGTCTGCTTGCTCGATCTCTGGTTCTATTATAGAAACTGAAGTACTCCAGACGGAAATGCATTTTTCATTTTACGGTTTAGTTTTCTCAAAGCACTTAGGTATAAATAACCAATGAAACACATATTTCATATTTTGCTGCCTCGAAAATTTTCTTGAGAAACTTTCACGAAACCGCTTTATGTCTTTGTTCCGAGATTCTTGGGCTTCTTCGCAGAGCTGTCCAGTCGGAAGAATAGCTTCAGCTATAATTTCATGCATGTGTATTAATATTTCGTGTACGATTGTTTGCAAATTATACCATGGTACCATGGGTACAGTTGCACAAACATATTGTATTGGAACTTATAATTTCCCTTCAACAACTATAGAAAGAGCTTCTTCTGCTGTATATGGAATAATTTGCTGGTCCATTTTTCAAAACTTTTTAATTATATTTTTCATCACATTTGAAGAATCTAATTTTTATTTTTCTCTTAGTTGCATCTGCGCAGCATAGCTTAATTCTTCGTTGTAATAATTAGAACGCAAATCTTCTGTTTAACGTCTTTGATCGTTCGCTTAGGTCCTAAAAATCTATTTGAGGCCGCCCAACAAAGCCACGTGCTAGGCAGGGAAATTAAATGTCATATTCAAGCCAGTTTGTATTTTGTTTCAAAAAGGTGTTGTAAGTTCTTCAGGCGCTCAGCCATCTTCTTCTATGTCCATAGACAAAATCAGTTAAATTTTTCTTTGTTTGCTCTGAAATTCCAATATTGGTCTCGTTTTCAACCTTTTCTACCGAAAAATTATTTTTTTTCTGTAATGTCACGAGACGTACAGGTTCTAAAAATTCAGAAAGCTGATTTCTTGAAAGAAAAATGAAACTTAATTGCGATCCTGTCTCAAGAAAAAAAAATCACCGTCCTCAACACCTTTTAAAGCCAATATTTTAAAAAGTCGCAAAAAGCCGCAATGTTTTAGGATTGTTTCCTATAATGGAAACATTTACCTAACTTTTAACACTATTTTCATTACAAAACAATGCAAATCAACTTAACTTTTTCATTACTTAAGAAACATTTTTTTTTTTGTTTTTACTGCGAAAACACAATATCTTGAAAAGCTTAAAAATTTACCTTAGATTTAAAATATTGCAAAAAAGCTTCATTACCCTCTTTTTACATACCACTAGCAACAGAATCCATATTAAACTATTTTACAAAGCCCCCAAACAAAAACTTATAAAAAACAAAGGAAACTACTTCTTATCACAAACCAAACATGATACTACACTTGCTAATTTAAAGTTTCCACTTTGAAAGCATCTACTGATTAAACAGTTACAATTTGCATCGAATGATTAATCAGGTTCAAAGCTCATGTTATTTGTAAACAACTTGGCATTAAAAAAAAACAACAAATCGTAAATTTTTTTTTGTAGTTTTGGCCATGAATTTGGGAAAATTTACCTGTGTGAGGCGGCGCAAAAAAGTGCTGCCACTTCGCCTAGCTTTAGTAAGTGGGTTCACGGAATAGTTTTTTTTTAATAATTTTATATTATCTATAAAAAAAAACTAGAATTGGTGATAGATAAAAAGTTTATTCCAACTTATCACAGGGGCGTAGCTGAAAAAAAGAAAACAAAATGGGCGCTATTTAGGAAACTACAAACCTTCGGAGTGGAATCGACGGTAAAGAATTTTGAAATAAAAGAAAATTCTAGTACGACACTAAATTATTTAGACAAAGAAATCACTATTTTGCAATAAATAGATAACACTATACTTACCTACCTTTTTATGCTGCCAACTCCTCCCTTCCTGATTATCCAGTTGTCACTCTTCCTGGTACTTAGATTTTTGAACAAATTATTGTTTTTCTCCAGATTCCCCACAATTTCTCTTCAACTTTTAAAACTCGAATTCAATTGACGTAGGAAGTTAAATTTTGTTTTTTTCCTATAATTTTCATTTTCTTAAATTTTTCAGAACCTCTGGTTCGCTCTATAAACGGGTAAGAAGTGTCCGTGCCCTTTCAAGCTTTAAAACTGCCTGGATGACCTTTTTTTTTCTTTCGACCAATCAGTGATCGTGGATTTCGGTCGCGTCATCAGTCAGCAACACTCAGCATCAGCATATTCTGACTTCCAGTGGACGGCAATCCAATCCATCGCAACTCAAAATCGAAAAGAAAGTTTCAGAAAACCGAAAAGAAACTCAAGTTACTATCGCGAGCATTTTTCCCCTTCAATAAAAAAACAGGATAGTGGTAAAATCGATGTACAGCCGTCAGCCAGTAGCATTTATTTTGAAGAGGAGTGGTTGGCAATTTTTCCTCACTCCACCAATCTACTCACTTCGTTGGGATTTTCCGCAGATTTTGGGAATGAGTCATGAGATAGGTTGGGCATGCAGCCATTCCCAAAACGTGGACCAACTGTCACCCGTGCTATTTTCAGTTCGATTAAGGTTTTGATCAGACCTGGCCCACCCGACCCGTCGTTTGTTTGTACTCGGAGACTCGGAGGACAAAACAGACCGCCCATCTGTAAAATTTGACAGATTTTGACAATAAATTTTTGTTTCTCAAGATACGGAGAGAGTGAACCGATAGCTGACGGGCCTGGACCGTGCCTGCACCCCTGTAGTTGAAAGAAACACATGTGAAAGAAAACTAAGAAGAAAGGAAGCGAGAATAGAGAACCAGAAAGAATGGTTTTTGTTGCGGGAAACTTTACCGTAGGTAACAAAGGGTCAGCTATTTTCAAGATTATGCCACGAGGTTTTGTGTAAGTGGATATAATATGGAATGCATGCAATGAATGCTGTATGCGAACTAATTTGAAATTTTTGTAGCATTACTGGCTGAACAGAATGCAAGACGCAACTGGAATAGATGTCAAAAAAGCTGCAGTAGATGTCAAAAATGCTGCAGTAAAAGTTAAAAATTGTTCAACTCTTGCAGCTCCGGCTGCAGCATTTTTGACATCTATTCCAGCTCCGTTTTGCATTCTGTTCAGCCAGTTCAGGGTTACCTCTGAAAATTTTCGGAAGGAGTCAAAAAAAGGAGTCCTGGCTGAAAAAAGGAGTCCCATCAAAGATTCAAGAAAAACATCAACATTTATCACCGTTTTAATTCAACATGGTTTATTTTAAAAAAAAAATAACAAAAACCTTCTCTCTTAAACAAAACGATAAATAAATATTTGTATTTTAGAGAAAAACAACTCAAACTTGAAAAAACTTCCATCTTTTCAATTGTTTTTAGTAGATATTAGTTAATCTCAAGACAAAAACAACAATTACCTAAGTTTCTTTAAATAATTAAACATAACATAACATAATAAACATAAAAATAACAAAACACTTACCTAATATTAATATAATATTACATATCGAATATCACAAATATTATCTTTTTATAGTACTAGTTATAAGGAACGTCGTTCCTATATTTTTGAATTAAAATTGAATCAGGAATCCAGTCTTCTAGTTGGTTATAATCTAAATCTAATAGATTAAGTGCAGGAAGCATTGAAATGCACACTTCAACTTTTAGGCGGTTTGTAAGTTTTTTTTTAAATTAGAGTCAATTTATAAAAAAATTCTTTCTGTGCAAGGCCTGCTATGGCCAATTTTAAAATCTTAATGATAATATAATTTTTTTAAAATACCTAATTTTTTAAAAAAATTTACAATAGGTTATTAAACCTGCCCACTTCAAACCAAAACTTTAAATGTCATTAAATTTATAAAATCTTGGGCTTTTATTTTATTTCTGGTAATTTTTATTCTTCAATAACTTTTACTGGATGAAGGGTAAAGTTGGGATATTAAGATATCAACGAATAATAGATAAAATCTTTTAGCATTTTAATTACTTGCCTTTGAATATAATATTTAAGAATTGAAAGCTTGTTATCATTGAAATTAAAACAATAATAATTTTGTAATATTTACTTAGAGTATATCTTTCAATAGTATCACAGAAACTAGTGCTATCTAGATATCGCATCCAGTACAAATAAAAATGGCCATTTTTCAATATTTTGTGCTTTCAAGCTCTTTTTCTTCTTCCTCAAAAATCGAGTCCGTTGATCGAACTGCTGATGGCTTGAAGTTGACGTTTTGTATTTATGTCTATACATGTAATTCTATCTTTTTTAACATCATATAAAGTCTAAGGCTCACACAAAATTGATTTTACTGGGACTTAGCTCTACGTCCCACGATAAAAAAGCAGTAATTTTTGTTTGCTCTGCGTGCGATATCTATGTAACTATAGTATCTGTGATAGTAAGTTATTCTTCATCCGCTTTGATATTGCGCTGTGAGCCGAATGCCGTATGTAATGAGAGAACATCTTTTATTGACGAAAGAAGATGTATAATTTGAGATGAATCGCTCTGAAAATTTGTATTTTATTTAATCAAAACATTTAAGATATATGGAAGGAAGTTTAGGTAAACGAAATTGATGCTGTTTAATGAATCTTTGTTTTTGAAATTTTGGCAGAACTACCATCGAAATGAGCCCTTAAATGTCGGAAAGGAACCCATTGCTTAGTTATTCTTTTTGTATTACCAGTACAAATATTTCACAAAATGAATAAAATTTTGAACCATTTTTACAATCTTTCGCTGGTAATATTACAACTAAAAAAGAAGAATTTAGAATTTTAGCACTTTTGTGGACTACAAATTTGTAATTACAATTTCGTAAGATGGTGCAAAAGGCCACAGGTGTTTTTTTTTCAATGCAAATCGTGTGGATACCCTAAACCTGCAATGAGGCATGTCTAAACATGAATAAAGCTCATATTTTCACAGACTTCTTTTTTCGCTCAACTGAAACTTTTGAACCTGTTTGAATGAAACAATTTTTTTCAAGCGATATTGAATTCGTTAATATCATAGTAGAGTTCAATAAATCTTTGTGCGTTTATGAAAAAGAGTCCTAAAATTGTAAAAGAAGTCAAATTTCAATCATTTTTAAAAAGAGGAGTCCTGGAGTCCCAGCGTTTAAAAGGAGTCAAAAGGACTCTAAAGAGTCCCGAAGGTAACGCTGAGCCAGTTACTCTGGACAATGTGAGCCAGCATGGTGATCCAAGAGGTACCTACACTGTCAAAAAATTGATAGATTGGTTCATCCATCACTATATTCCCGCAACAAGAAAATCTCTTATCACTCGCGACATGTGTTATTGGTGATACAAAAATAAACTCCCACGATGCATTGAACATCGGAATAAATTTAATGAAGGAAAATAATGAGAAAAGCTTTGACAAAATAGCATTCAAGAGATCAGGAAGAATTCTTCCACTTCAAGCAATGAATAGTGTAGTGAAAATACATGGAAATATTGAAGGTATAGTTGACCTCTTATTACTTTTCTAGAGATAAAGCTTACATACAAAATTCAATGGTAACCTGCCTGGATTCTTACGGTACGAATTAAGCCCTTAGCCCGATGGTTCTTTTTGAAAGCAGTAGTATGAGAAAAACCTAAAAATGATCTCTTTTTGATCATTTCTAATGTATAACATCTGAATTGATCTTTGACAACACAATGTACTTACGTTAATGATGGCGGATTTCTTCTCCATTGTGTAACATTGCAAAAACATATTCAACTTTCGGCTGTTTCACCGATCAATATCTATAAATATATACATTATTATCTTTTTAATCATTATGGCTGCAATAAGTTGTCGTATTTGATGGTTATGATGACAACAGTAGAAATATTAAAGCAATTGAACAACTTCGTTATATCAGTGTTGCCGCTGAGGAATTTGAAAAGGTCGCATAAAATAGGGTCACGAGGAAGAAAAAGTCGCACTTAGAAAATGTTTGATAAATAACAAAAACAATCAGAATTCGAATAAATCGCGAAGAAAGTAAACAATTTTGTATGTAGTTTTCTTTCTTAAACAATTGTCCATAAAAAAAAATTAGTTCTTATATTCATTCAAATTCTAGTTAACTTCACAAACTCAATTAAATCTGTAGTTTTCGTATAAATTTTAAGTCCAAACATTAATTTGCTTCTTCACATCCATGGTTAACTTTACATCGAGTTAGAGCCTAAAACCCTTAACTAATGTTCTTCGAAACTTGTGCATATTTTTTTAAGAACATACTCATAAATATTTTAATTTTGAAAAAAATCGGTTAACTCGTTTTCGTTTAAGCTCTAGCTATTTGTACCAAAAACCCATAGAAGGAAAACGTACGCTTGGATCGCACGTACTTGCAGTTATGTTCAAGCTGCTTGAAACTTAAGAACTTTTGGACAGTGGCAAAGTAATTAGAGAAAAAACTATAGAAAAAAAGCATTTATATATTGAATACTCCAAAAAAAAAGTAATAGTTTTTAACAAATCCAAAATTTCTTTTTTTTTTCAAAATTTTGATACGCAATATTATTAACATCTAAAAGGTTCTTTAAAAAAAAAATGATTACAATCGTTGGAGCCGTTAGTAAGAAAATCAAAGAAATTTGTGTCCCCTTCCACATTTTCAGTTTTGGGCGACAAAATTGTTTTTGAGATAAAAAATTGGGACAATCGCTCCAAAAGGGGGACGTATGGTAACCCTTCGTTAGAGCCGTTTTTGAGATATACAAATTTTTCCTTAACGGTTGTATGGCAAGTACCATTATTTCGAACCAAAACTTCTAGGGAATCACCAAGTTAGGATTTAACTTCAAAATTTAAAGAAATCGATTCAGTGGTTTCAGGTGGAGGTAGAAGTAGACAGACAAAATTGGGCCATACACTTTTTTGGGGCTCTCTGTTATCGTAATGACATATTATGTACATATTTGATTACTATTAGATAGATAGGTACTTCAACTTTTTTGTCTGCACATTCGTGCCATACAGGCACTACTGGACAGTTACTACGTTTATATGCAGAAAATAGAAAAATCGAATTGGATTTTCAAGATATAGGTAGCAAGATTCGATGACCGTGTGCGATCCCGACGAACGAAGCCGATTTCAAATCTATGTTTTCTTCTAAAAAAAAGCCAAGAAATTAACCTTATATACAAATTTCTAGAGATGGGGTCAGAAAAGTCGCAAGATTTATTAAAAAGGGTAAAAAGAGCTTCTTTTTTAAAAAGCCGTCTCATGGTCGCATGAGGCAATAAAAGGGGTCAAAATGCGACTAAGGTCGCACAGCGGCAACCGTGCGTTATATAAATTCAACTCCAGCTGACATGCTCTTTATAGAATCAACTCTCATAGATTTTGCTAGTCAAGAAAAAATTCTTTTCTAATAAACATAACAAGACTAACTTTATTTCACAGGCTAAAAACTAAACAGCAGCCCTCATGAATGACAGATGGGCCGGGCGATATAGAAGCACGGGGTTCCCGTCTGCTCCTAGCAGACTCACTCACTCACTCATTTCGAGAATGGCCGAGTGCCCAGCCCACTATTTGTATATAATGGAAGGTTAAACGCCAATCCCTAATTGCCGCAAAATCTGCGCAAAAGCTCAACCGATTTAAATAATTTTGCGAAGTACAAAATTACTGTCAGTTTCCACCTTATATAATGTTTTAAAATGTAACTTAGCGTTCCACCAGTTTTTCACTGAAATTGGTTTATCTTGATTTCAATCCGAGGGGAAAAATGAACGAGGTTTGAAATAAAATTTCTTTTTAATTTTCGGAAAATTTTCTTTTCTCATTTAAAAATTGGGATTTATGGTTGGATGTGCCCATCGGATTCACCGTTCCTGGAACGTGGAAGGGGAACCAGCAGCGGTGATTTCCATGATAACGATGCAAAAACCAGGGAGATAGTGCGAGTAAGCTGGATCGTCGGTTTTTTTAACTGCGTGTGCTCTCTGCAGCAAAGATAGCGGAGATTAGCTGAATGATGATGCGACCTGAAACCACGCCCGCTGATTGGCTGAAAGTACCGGGGTAGTTGACAAAAAGAAGAGGTCGTCCAGGATGAGGGAAAATCTGGAAGGGTATTTCTACTGTGATTCTCGAAGGAGCCAGAGGTTTTTAATTTTGGACGTAAATAAAAAGGAGAAGAAGAAGAAGACATTCGAAGAGCTAGCAGAAACAAATTTGGAAAAAAGGAAATTTTGAAGAGATTTCAAACTGATAGAAAGAGCTTAAAAGATTGGTATTTAAGGAAATTAGCAGTTAAGAAAGCTAAGTATTCACTTGTTAAAAAAGTGAATTTTGGTATTATTCTTTGATTCGGTTTTCGAATTATCAAATTCATTGGTAAATTTTCGTTTGGATTTTGCTATTTCGAAAAAACGGAATTCGTAACCCATTTATTAATTTATTTGTTCGTTCGAGACCGAGCGGAATAGGTCCATCTTCCTTAGTCTTTCAAGGCCTCTATTCAGTTTTGTTCTTTAAAAAATTTTGGGTTTTACTCTGATATTAAAAGGTTTCCCAAATAAACTATCAATCTACAAATTATAAACCTAATTTCGTTTTTTTTAATCTACTTAAAATTGGTTTAAATCACTCAATTTGATTTCACCATCACTCCCCGCTCCGAAGGAATTGCTTTCTGTTTAGTAATTTTCACCCTCTACGCTCCTTTGACAGTCAAAAAAGAATAATTCGACCATCCCTTGATAAATCTAATCAATCACCGATTAATTTGATCATCAGGTGAACCCACCTCTTTATAATCATAGCTGTGGTGCAGCACTTCAATTGTCGCTGCAAATGTCAATTTTTAATTCGCTTCGACTTTGACAGTCCAACTTCACCATTTGTCATTTATCTAAAGTCGGTAGCGCCAAATGTATTTTTTTTGGTTTGTTCCTTCGTTTCTCGAAATAAAATTCGAGTGCTAAAATTGCAATAATACTTTTCTAATAATTTTAATTTGCAATTGCGATATGACAAGCTCTTATTTTTCTTATGAATGCTCATTATGCCAAAAAATAAATTTAAGCAACAATGAATTTTATAATTCAAAATAAGGCTGAAAAAATCAACTTCAACGTATGTCTTACATTGTATATAAATCAAAACGATATTATATTTATTTTAACTGAACACGGTAACAATGAAAAAGACAGTTAATTGGTAAAGTTAATTTCTAGTTTCAAAACAACGACTAATTAAATCTCTTTTGAATTGAAAATCGTTAACAAGACCTCAAATTGTGGGATGATATGGTTGTAACTTTACAAATTTAATAAACATGTTGACAGAAATCATAATGGTGAAAAGCATTTCAACATATTCTCAAAAGTTGGATTCACTTATACACAACTCTCTTTACTCCATAAATGAAGCGACCTTGGACATGAAAGCATTGCAGCAGTGATGGGACTTCTACCACTTAAGTGGTATTTCTACCACCTTTTTTTGTTTTTAAAATTCTACCACCTCCAACTCAAAATCTACCACCTTTTACCATTTTGCTGCTAGTAATAATAATTTTTCATTTCTATCATTGTTTATTTTTGCTTAATTTTATTATTTGAACTAAATAATATTACGAGTAAAATGCGGAAACCACTGACGTTTCTTCAAAAAAATGTTTCGTTGTAGTGTTAAGAAACTTTGACTTTGTGGCTAATTCTGTTAAGGCCCAATTCTTTGGCTTATTTGAATTAGAAGAGTCTACAGCCGAAACAATGTACAGCAAAGTTATAGAAACGCTTACGTCTTTTAGTATTCCCCTTGACAATATGATTGGCCTTTCATCAGACAATGCTGCTGTTATGACGGGTACACTGACTGGCGTTAACACACGGTTGAAAAATGTGAATCCTAATGTCTTAACGATTGGATGCAGCTGGCATAACTTACGTTTGTGCTCAACCTATGCTGCAAAGTATTTACCAGGACACATTGGAACTTCTGTCAAAGCTCAAAAAAACAAAAAGATATCTTTTATATGCTCAATAGAGCGATGATTCGCCACTTGGTGGAAGTTTATTGTTCTGAACATTTTAACAAAAAATGATAAATAAAACACTTGTTATTTCCGTTTTTTTTAACGCGTTTCGTCTTCTTAGGACATCTTCAGGGCACTAAATTTAAAATTGATTGAAATACAAAGAATTTAAGGGTTCGTGGTGAATATAGACATATTGTAATTTTTTTTTTTATAAAAAATTGTTAAAAAAAACTTTAAGATTAAAAGAGTTTTATTTTATTTATTCAACAGGGGGCTGTTATTAGTTAGGTCAATTTGACAATTTAATATTTTATGACGTTTATGTTTATAGTTTTTTTTTTATTTTATTGACTTGAATACGGATGTAAAAAGTTCTGAAAACTATTTGCAATACAGTCAAATGTATTTTGGTATATATTTTGAAGCATATATACTAGAAAATGAAATACATGAAATAAAATCATGGAGCTACGAAAAGTTATGTGTAGCTATTATGTTGAGTTATGTGTACAAATTCAAGAACGATTTACTTTTTTTGATGATAAAATGTAAGTATTAAAATATTTAGATCTGAAAGAAGTCATTGCTGGAACAATGCCAACAGTCATTGGACTTACAAAATATTATCCGCCAAACGCAACAACCATTAAAACGATCAATGTTGAGTGGAGAAAACTCATCGGCGAATTTAAAATAATAGAAAGTTTCAAAACTTATGACATTGTACTACAGTGGATTTTTCTTAAAAATTTGAAAGACGGTATGGGAGATTTAATGTTTGAAAGCCTGTCATCATACATGTTACAACTTTGTTGTTTACCACACAGTAGCGCAGCAGCTGAACGTAAATTTTCACAGCTCAAAAATATAAAAATGATAAAAAAAATAAATTAAACACAACAACTGTTCACAACATTTTAGTTGCGAAAGAACTTTTGGGAAACGAGGAACATTTTGATCCCCCAGAGTTGTTGGTTAAATCTTAAATGTGCTTCTAAAGGAGAATAGGACAAAACGGTCTACAGGACCAATAACGACGAGACATATGTCGTTGGAAAGGTATTTTTATGAACTTCAATAGTTACTATGAGGGCTTACTTCAAATCACTGTGTGAAAAAAGTTATTCAAAAATTAATGAATTATTGTGGTTCATTTTAGTGTGAGAAAAATGCTTTCTTTTTAGTATGGGCAAAAAGTGTGAACGCAAGTTCAACCAATAACAACGAGACGTATGTCGTTGGAAAGAGAATTTTATGTTCTACAATAGTTAATGAGGCAGCTTATTTCAAATCACTGTGTGAAAAAAGTTATTCGCTACTTGTTACCCATGCTCCAAAAATTTTATCTGTACCAAAATTCCCTAAAGCAGCGAATAACTTTTTCCACACAGTGATTTTAAATAATTTGTTATGGAAACTATTATTTTTCATAAAAATACCTTTTCAACGACATACATATTATTGGTATTGGTAAGACCAGTTTGTATAAATTTGTTCCACACTGAAATGTACCAAAAACAAAACCTTAGTTAGTAAATAACTTTTTTCACACAGTGATTTGAAATTAACTGCCATAGTGACTATTGTAGCGCATAAAAATACCTTTCCAACGACATACGACTCGTTTTTATTGGTTCCTAGACCACCTTCCATACAGTTTTGCCGATTGTCCTTTCATAGATTGTGAACTACATGTGATTTATAATTTTTAATTTGAATGGACCGATTTCGTTTTTTTTTTTTGATTAAATGTGTTAAATAAATGATTTATTTACCATTAAAACATTTTTTTTCTACCACCTTTCTACCACCTTTTTTTTGTGCTATCTACCACCACTTTAGTTTTCCCAAGTCCCATCACTGCATTGCAGTGCTTTACTATTTATGTTTTGTTTTCCTTTTAACATACATAAATCGAAAAATTCTCTTAAAATTTATTTCAAGAGAAAATATTGAAATAATTGCATTTTACTCTTAAATATGGCCACATGAAAATCATTTCATTACAGAAATCAAATATCAAATCGAAATCAGATGTTAAGTCAAGCAGGTAGCACTTAAAATAATAATCTGGCACTTCTCCCTTATTCATTTTCGTTTAGCCTCATTTTATGTTTTATGTACTCGTAACCTAAATAAATTGCTACCAAAGCATTGACATACATACAAATTAAATATGCAAGAATTATTAAAATGTACAAATACATAAGCATTGGGAGGGTTATAAAGCAAAAGCACTTACGTAGGAAATATTTGAAATTAGAAATCAAGAAATTTAGACCTCGGTCATCGTCATAATCTTATAAATCTTTAGTTAGTGTCCACCTTTGATAGTTATATAGCAATTCCAACTTAGTTTTAGAAACAATTCAAACTGAAGTGCATTCTTTTTCTATTCTAACGAAAGCTTCTTTCATTTAGCGTGTTTTATTATCATCGGGATCCGGATTAATTTTTAAACGTAATGCTATGTTTCCACCAAAGGATTATCTCAGTTAAGATTAAATAAATCTTTTTATTGTTTCCACCGCACAAAAAGATTTAAAAAAGATTAAATCTGACAGCACCTTCATAAATGCAAATGACGTTTGAATTTTTCTTATGAAGTGCGAAAGAGACAGAATGTTTGATTCGCGTCAAACAATGGAGAACTGAATCGAGTCTCGAATGAATCGTTCAGCACCATGTAGAATAGGTTAGTTCGATTTGTAAAACTATTTGTCCTAGGAAGATTTAGCAAGATTAATTTCTAATCTCCAAGATTTACGAAATATATTTGTATGGTAAATCTTCAAGATTTAAAGAAGATTTGAGGTAAACTTTATTAAATTTCAGATTAGCGTTAGATGGAAATGTAGCATAATACAAAAACAAACTAATGGGAAAATTGTTTTTGTTACACGTGTTAAAAGTTAATCCAGATTAAGATCCCGATAATAATAAAACACGCCTGTTGTTCTTTTAATTCAAAAAATTACTTTGAGTAAACTTTTTGACTTCGTTCCTAAACTCAAAGTTGAAGTGTCAGAAAGTTACTTTTGTTGACTATTTTCAACTCATCTCCTTGATATATCCCCTTTCACACGAAGATACAAGTTGCTGGAAATTAGTTTGACGTTTTATTTTAATCTTCTTAAAAATCTCTCGTACCTTTCATACGAGGAAACAAATTTCCAGGCAATTTTTGAAATTTCCTTTGAAAGTCCATTGGTTGAACACATGTGATGTGAAAGGAAATGTCAAAAAAATCTCTTCGAATCCTCGACCGGGGAGATTTTGTTCACCCCTCTTTCCTCCTGCCCTTCTCACCTTGGAACTAAAAGTTTCTGGCAACTCAGTTTCCTCGTGTGAAAGGGGACTATGATTTGTTTTAGTTTTTTGTTTTAGTTTAATTTTTTTGTCAGTATCAGACAACAATTTAGGGCTAAGAAAATGGATTTACATCATTTAGAAAAAAAATTAATAATAGATTAATAGTTTAATATACATTTTTTAATATAAATTTAAGTGTTATTAAAATAAAATAAGGAAATAGAAATATAGATAACAATACTTACAAAGAAGATTCACACATCATAAGAGACAATATAGTTTTTTTGAAAGTTTCCCTACTTATGTTAATATTGTAGAAGTCAGTGTATTTATTAAATGTTATACTACAACGGTTGAACGGTTCATGATTTGCATAGCTTGTCTTGTGTATTGCTTCTTTCAAATATTTGGTATGCCTTAGACAACGAGAATTTTGTAAACATATTTTAAAACATAAAGTGGTTGAAGCAATATTACCATTCAAAATATCATAAGCGTAGAGGGCTTCAGAAAGCATTCTACGTTTTGCAAGGCTTAACAAATTTATTAGTTTTAAACGGCTTTTGTATGGAGGCAGCACAAAATTCTCACGATTCCAATTGAAGTTTCTTTTTTGGACGGATTCTAGTTTTTTAACGTCGACATCAAATTAAGGTGCCCAAACGATGCTGCAGTACTCCAGAAGTGGGCGAACCAAGGAACAATATGTTGCTTTGGTAATGTAAGAGTCATTAAATTCTTTTGACCTACGCTTCACAAATCCTAACATGCTGTTGCTCTTAGAACAAACTTTGTCAATTTAATGCTTAAAAGTGAGGCGAGAATCGACAAGTATGCCCAAGTCTTTTAAAACGTCACTTCTTTCAATGTTTTTTCCGTCAATAATATAGTTTATAAGACATACATTTTTTCTTCTAGCAAAAGAGATTACATTACATTTTGTGACATTTGACGACATACCATTTATATTGCACCATTTGACTAGAATATTAATATCTTTTTGCATTTTGAGCCCATCACTTACATGGTTAACTACATTGAATAACTTGAGATCATCTGCAAATAACAGAAACCGACAATATTCAAACAATTCAGTCAAATCATTAATAAATAATAAAAAGAACAGGGGACCAAGGTGGCTACCTTGAGGAACACCCGAAGTAACATTTATTGCACGAGAATTTACACCACAAAATTTCACATACTGCTTTCTGTCTGATAGATACGAGGAAATCCACTTTAATAAATTACCTCGTACTCCAATTTTCTGTAACTTAAAAGTTAACAATCCAATGTCAACTCTGTCAAAAGCCCTACTGAAATCGGTGTAGATTGCATCAACTTTGTTCCTATTTTCCATTTAAAATAAAAGAAGTATAGTCAGAAAGATTGGTTGCAGTGGACCTCCCTTTGAAAAAACCATGTTGATGTTCACTTAAAACTGGCTTCAACCCTACACGCAATTTGTCAGATATTAGCTTTTCAAAAACTTTCGGAATGGCCGAATATTGCAATTCCTCTGTAATTATTTTTTAAGTCCGACCTGTCGCCACTTTTAAAAATTGGAGTTAAATATGCAAATGGGTTTGAAATGGGTTATCTGTCAAAAGCTACTTAATGGCAGCTGAAATTGTTTTTTGTTTGTTTCGTGTACAATTAACTGAATTTTGCGGCATTTGTGTTTTGTGTAGGTTGAGCTGATAGTTTAATCAAACAATTTAAGGATCTTAACATATTCAATTTCCACGTTTAGGTAGTTCTCTAATCTTTTCTTATTCTTGAAGCTCTCTCATTATTTCAAATAAAAAATCTTTGTATAACTACTATTTCAAAATAAAATTCCAATCTGAATCGAAGGCATAAAGCTCAACTTGAAAGATGAAATATGTAATATTCTATTCTAGAAAATTAGAAATCATAAAGCAGCTGCCCTTCGATTCATCCACCACTGATTGAATTTCTACGAACAACAACGAAAACAAGAATACATCTTCTTTTTGTTTTGCTTCGTTTTAACCAAACCGTTTTGATTTCCTGTATTCCCCCTAGACCAATTAAGTAGATTGTTTTTTCATTCAGCTCTGTTGTCGGTAGTTACAAAATACGTGCTATTCGGCCATACACTCGAATTATTGCTTTTGAATTGCCTACAAACATTGTGTAGTGATATGTATGTCTATTCTTTAGGAAAAGAAACCATAGGATGTAGGGTGGAAATAGGGTGGACCATTCGACACCACTATAGCTTTACTGAGACATCCTTTCAAGAATATTTTGATTTATAACTTTTTTTGGAGATACCTATAATAGTCTAGTATTAGGTCAGACTCCTTTGGGTATTTAACTTTTCATTGGAATTTGATAAGAAATAAAACTTTTGTTTACATTGAAAGAGCTTTAATCAGAGTTGTCGACAATCGTTGTACGTTAGCCACGATATTGATTTATGGAATTTTTTTAACGGTGCGGTGCCAGGCGAAGCAGTAAGCAGGCTAAAATTTTTGTTAGATAGGTATAAGGAAGTGTCACTTATTATGACAAAAAGAAATAATGTACCTATATTTTTCTGCTTTTGAATAAAATACCTGCCAAAAGTTGCATTATAATCGTAGGTGTAAGAATGTGGTGAAAAGAGTTTGAAATTAAATCTGTGCCTTGGTATTAAAGGACCAATATCCATTTTTAACAATATTGACCTTAAGTTTATAACTGTGCTAATTTCTCTCAAGTAATGTTCTTTGAAATTTATTTATTAAAAACAAAAAAACTATTCTAATAAATATAAAAAGTATTTTTGTATCAAAATATCAAGTGAAACTTTCAATTACATATAAATTTCTTCTTAAAGTGGAATCAAGTGTTTTGTAAAGTTAAATCAAAGAGGAAGTGATTTCGTGAGCGCTCTCGCCCATAAATTGTTCTTGTTTTTTAACAATTAAAAGAATGCATACGAATTTGTATTCCTTGGTGATCATGTCATCGGATAAAGTGGATTAAAATCCTTCCATTTGTTGTTAAATAACCCATACTCAGCGTCTAGAATCCATAGTGTGCGGCTTTCTAAACAGCCATTAGCTACTTGGCTGTTTTTTTTTTCATTTTGGAAGCTGACAATGTATTGAGATTCAAGAAAAATCTGAAATTGTTTAAATAAAATGATTTTTTATTTAAAAAGCATTTATTATCAAACATTTTCTGAATAAAGTATTGTAGGTAGGTACTTACCGCTGGCAGCTGCTAATAAAGATGGCTTTTCGTTGTATGTTTTTGTTTTGATATTTTTTGCTCATCTGGGGGCTTATTTCCCTATAGAACTGAAATTTAATAGGAATTAATATGTTAATA
The DNA here is from genome assembly GCA_963921185.1 of Dasysyrphus tricinctus. Taxonomy (NCBI): domain Eukaryota; kingdom Metazoa; phylum Arthropoda; class Insecta; order Diptera; family Syrphidae; genus Dasysyrphus; species Dasysyrphus tricinctus. Next base: position 192,026,750 of record OY992531.1, on the reverse strand, counting down.
AAGTCATTTAAGTATATTTTGATTGAAAAAAAATGAATTTTTATCTATAAAACAATTATTTTACCTGAATGTAAATACATGCATTTGTTATCTAAATTTTTGTTAATTGTAAATATTTTGCATTAAGATTTGTTATGTTTTGTATGTTAATCAGCTTGAATTAATCCAGTAAAATAAATAAATATTATGGCGGCCAGTTCATAATGTGGTTATCCAGTTGTTTTAATTTGCCACCAGGTATCGCATTTTGACTTTTCTAGTCGTCAATAGAGCAGGGTCCATACCAGACAAGGTTTTGTTGTAGGCAATGATATTTTGTAGATTAGTAGATTAAATGTGAACCATTTTCGCGCAATACGTTTGGATTTTTTTTGAGCAGTATCTATGTAATTTTATTTGATTTATTTCGATATTTCAAACTTCTCGTATTCCACATACCATTTCCGATCCGCCACCGCTCTTCTCCCATATTTGCTCGCAACCAAGTTTTGACGCGCCTTAGAGTGGAGAATGAAGCCTGATTCACAATGCGACGAGGAAACGAGACGTGAGCGTGACGAGATCCCGTCGTTGCTGTCAAACGAATTTCAAACAATGAAAGTATATGGAGATATACACAATGAAGCGTTTCTCGTCGTCACGTCACGCCAAGAATTTGAAAAATTGAAAAAAAGACGCGACGAGAGGACGATTTTATTTTTTGACAAGTTATTTACATAATGGAAGTATTTTTTTAAAGAAAAAATACGATAACTTGAAATTAAAAGATCAAGTAATTCCTAATCTGTTGTCTTTAAAGCTTTCTTGGACAATTTTTATTATTTTTATTTTTAACAAAAGAGTTTTCGTTGTAAAGAATCTCGCCGCATTGTGAATTGGGAAACGATTTTATAACTTGAAAAAGATGACAGCGAATCACGTCACGCTCTCGTCTCGTTTTCCCGTCGCATTGTGAATCAGGCTTGACCATTCTGCTGTTGCGACACTAACAGGAAGTGAAGCTAGTATTTGCTACATTATATAGGTATACGTGTTTGGATACAGGCTGTGTCACAAAAAACTAACTTTTAACTCCTCTTTGCCAAAACTGGAATTCTTGAACAATCATTGAAACTGGTGGATTATTTGACAGCTTCCTATACATTTTTATTAATTCACGAATAGATTCCAAGTCAGTTTCGGTGAATGTAATTTTTGACAAAAATACTTAGTTGAAATAGTGCATATTGGATACACATCTGGAAGAAAGACTATCCTTTAGATCACTACAGAATCCAGCAGAGGAATATAATCGGCCCTTTGAAAATACAGACTGACCTGGCTGATTATAGTTTGACCGATGGATTTGCTTTGATACAATTCTAGACTGTCTTAGATCTATGTTTTTCAGCAATCTCCTTTGTTTGTAAAATAAAATGTTATCTTAACAAAGAATCCACATCTTTTCTTCTCTCCTCCAATATGTTCATAACAGCAGCCACTGCATTCGTTGCTCTGTTGAGAATCAGTCTCAACGAAGACTCAAAATCATAAAATAAATGCAATAAATCATGTTTTTTGGGTTATTATTTTATGAGGTAGGGGTGACCCCCAGGTATAACATACTAAAAAGTGTCCACTACAAAATGAAATATAAATAAGTTTCCTACCAAAAAAGTTTCATTCATATTTTCGGTAGAAGCAAGGTTAAGATAGATACGGGCAGTAGAAAAGTAAAAAAATTGAAAAGCAATTTTATTGTCTTACAAAATCAATGGTTTTTGACCACTGTACTCAGAAATGACGAGAAAAGTAAGTATATATTGATTCATGGTCATTCCAGTGACGGCATGAGAGCAAGTTGGGGTGTGAAGAAGGTGGCTGTGTTTAAAATGCACGTATTTAATTATTTTGATACAGTGTTGATTTTCATATGAGAAATACTGTTTTCTTAAAGGTAAAAAGTACACAGCATTTTTCCAAGTTGTGGGCCAATACTTTATGAGATAATTTTTGGAAATCAATTATATAAAAGGAGAGGCGTATTTCCCCCTTCTTTTTATAGAAAAATAGCTATTTAAAAAAGTAGTACCTCATGGTATGATGGTTAGTGCATAGGACTGTCATGCCGAAGGTGTGGGCTCGATTCCCACCCGTGCCACCTAAAAACAGAAATGTTTTATTCGAGGTACTGCTTCTTGCGAGTAACTGACAAATCCTCCAAGAGTATACTTGTCATGAAAAAGTGCTTCTCGTTTAGCCGTTCGGACTCGGCAGAAAACTGTAGGTCCCCTCCATTCCTGCCAACAAACACGCACACAGGAATGGTTGTGAGTTGTAAGTCACTAGGCCTTGGTTCTCCACGAGCTGTTGCGCCACCCAATTTATTTATTTTTAGCTATTTAAAAACAACGGAAATTCTTACAACATTGTGCTTTATCTTTTTTAAAGCTTAAAACAGGTTCTTTATTATGTAGCCAAATCAGGTATATACAATTTCTGAAAAACTCGTTTAAAAACTCAAAATAAAAAAAAAATCAAATTTTCTGTCAATTGATTTTTCATTTTAATTTACATTACCTATAAAGTAGTGTATTATCTTTTATTATTTAATTTTTTTACTAGCCTTAAGTCAAATGAAAACCAGAAGGTAGTAGGATTTTTAGTCTTTGAGAAAATTTTATTAGATCATTTTTGTTGGGAAAATAATATATTCAGAAACTGAACGAAACAATTATTTTATAAAAAATGAAAATGAGCTTAACTTGCTACAAAAATATGTTATTCAAGTTTCCTTCGGAAGCACTTAGCACCCGACAAAAATGATTAAACAAAAAAATTGTTTCCTTAATTTTCAATGTTCTTAAGAACTAAAAATCCTACAACCGTCTGGTTTTCAGCGTTGGACTTAAGGCTAATAAGAAAATTAAATAATAAAAGACAATAAACTACTTTATAATGTAAAATAGAAATGAGAAATCAATTGACAACATTTTTTAAAATTTTTTTTTAAGCTTAAAAAAAAGACTTAGTATGTTATACTTGGGGTCACCCCTACCACATACAATAATTACCCATGATTTACAGCATTTATTTTTCCTTCGTTGACTGGACTACAGTTACACCTGATGAATAGAAAAAAAATACGAAATAAGAAATTGTCGGCAAAAGTATTTGCCATTTCTGTATCTTGTAAATATTTCAAACAATTATTATTTACCTTAGACATTACTCAAGCAAATAGACGATATAAAAAGCACTCCTTTCCAGGGTATTACAAACTTTCACAAATTAGTGACCTGAAGTTTAAAATTGTAAGTCCGTCATGTCTTTCTACCCATCAAGTTTCGTAAATCTCTTGCAAAGCCTTTAATTTCAGGTCTTTCATGAAAACTTTGTGTCGTTTTGCTGAAACATTGGCAAAAGCCACTACTCTTCTCATAGTTACTGAAGAATTCAATTTCTTTATTCGATTTCTATTTTCTGTTACTTTGTCCATTCGCATTATACCTACTTATTTTGTTAGAAATATTCGATTGGGGTTTTTATGGTAAGCCCGCAAAATATGTCTCCCAGCTTCAACCCTTTTATCCAAGGTTATTGAAAACTCTTAAAGGTTCTCTAACCACATGCTTAACCCTCCAGAAGGCGCGTGGTTAAATGAGACACGAGTGGGCGCGTGGTCTACGACTGTAGACAATTTTATTTTGCCAAAAAAAGTATTTGACAATGCGTTTTTAGTATCCAAATTAAGATCAGGCTATAGAAGAATATATTGTTTTTCATATTCGTCACTTTAAATTAAACATTTATTGATACACCGAAAAAAAATCGTTAACAAAAATAACTCACTTTCTCAAGATTTCTTGTATTAATTTTTTACTAAAAAAAAAAATACTCTTAAGTAGTAAATAACAAAAAATAACATTGTTTACATTACAAAAATAACAAAACTTACTGGTTAGTTATTAAAAAGGAACATTACTCCTTAAACAAAAAAGTTATAAGACTTCACAAATCCATTTTTTTGGTGATCAAATTTTTTGTTCTTTCACAAAAAAAAAAAACAAACGAAAGAGTTAAGTTAATATAAAAATAAATAAATTCGTAGGTTAAAAAACAATTAAAAAAAAAAATAATTTAAAAATCACAATCTGTGCAAAGACTTTTTAAGTGGTCCCTACACGCAAATTTCCCGCATTTTGCGCACCTAACTCTAGATGACTTATTTTTGCTGCGTGGACAGATTGCACAACGTCCAACGTAGCTTCCCGATGTGGCAGGGATTGGGGGTTGAATAACTGCGTTGATCCCTAAAAGCGCAAGAGCTCTTTGGCGCATTACCCTTGGCAGCTGCTAAATTCTTGACCTTACTTCAATTTGAGGCCGGATCAGTTCCCAGGCAAACTCTTCTATAAAATTGCTACGTTTTATAACCTTTTCAGAATTGTTTGCCTTATTGTATACACAAAGCTCATTTATACCAGAAATATTGAGTAGATCATAGAATATAACCATTGGCCATCGGCGAGTATTCCTTAAAACATCATAGTTTTGGCATAGTTGGTCAACCATATCCACACCAATTTTTGTATGATTATAATCTGTTATAATCTCTGGTTTCTTTTGATCTCTAGTATCTGCGTTAATTGCATCATCGTGGTGCATTGAAGACAACAATACTACTGATCTGTTCTTCTTTTGGCAGTAGGATACTAGGTATAGTGCAGCTTTCTTGAAATCCAAAATTGACGAGTATTCTTCTCTATTTTTCTTAAGTAAAAATTCTGAAGGAACTTCACGTCTATTTTTGCGAATGGTTCCAGTGTATGTTAGTTATTTATTCTTCAGCTTGTTGACAAGTGAAAGGCAGGTGAACCAGTTGTCTCCTGTTATATTCCTTTTAGTTCCTTCAACTGGTCTTACCATTCTCAGAGTAACATCTTCGCCATTGTTTTTGAATTTGTATGGTCCGTCAGGTTGAGTGCCAACATTTGGCTCAAGATTTAAAGTGTAGAAAGTTTTTGCATCAACCAAAGCAAACGTTTTAATACCATATTCTGCTGGCTTGCTAGGTATGTACTGCTTAAAACCACATCGGCCTCTAAAAGCTAGCAATTGTTCGTCAACTGTTAGATACTCACTGGGAATAAAATTATTTTGAAAGTTATTCAAAAAAAAATCGAACAGTTCCCTTATTGGGGCTAATGTGTCGATTTCTCTTATTTCAGATCTTGTTCGATAGTCATCAAATCGCAAACTCCACAAAAGAAAACGAAATCTCTTTTCGCATATTGCGAAATAACAAGCTTCGATTCCGTTTCCTCTTGCATTATTCCATACTTTGTGTGTTTTTTCTGGGACTTTTAAATGTTCCAATCAAATAGAGAATTCCAATGACTGCACGAATCTCTGTTTCATTCGTATTTCTTGCGTCCCGATGTCGTTGTCGTTGTCTTGTCCTTTCCAAGATAATATATTTCACTTAACCCTTCTTGGGAGCTATCTTCGTCTGCTTCAGACCACTCCTGCTCAGACTGAGTGTCGTGTTCGCTTTGATCAACATTTTCACTCATACTTACGTCACCATTATTTTCTTCTTCATCATTATCGAATGGACTTTCCTCGCCAGTTGAAAGGCCGCCGTGCCAAAAATTGCTTGCCGCGCTAGTTGAAGCCATATTCTATATATTAAATCAACACTTCTAAAATACAAAAAGCTAAAAATGTGTCATTCCTCACTTACAATTGAAAAAAATAATACAATAATTTTTCAAACACCAGTAGTACTTTCAACCACTATGGACCTTACGTCTGTCCTTCACAAATCACAAGAACAATAAGCAAACTGAGCAGGTAGAACAATCAATTATCTACAGCTATTGTGAAAGATGGTGGAAAAAATTTTTGTTTCTAAGAGTGGCAGCATTTTAAAAAATGGTGGTCTACGACCGTAGACCACGCGCTTACTGGAGGGTTAAGATCTTAAGATGTGTATTTGTCTGAGTACCGCCACCTGGTCCAAAGGCAAATAGAGAACAGTAATTATGTTTGTATAACACCAGATACCGTTTTTGTATAAACAAAACACCACTCTAAACGAAAAATCACACAACGTACCTACAATTCAAGACCTTGTCCTTATGCGAGAAAACTAGCCAGTGAAACTTCTCAAAGTGCGATCGCTGTGCATTTTTAAGTTTGGTTCGTGTGTGTATGTGGTGACATGTATTTTCTTTTCACATAAATAATTTCACGAAATGACAGTACGTATCTACCTTTCTGCTTTCAAAAATATGATCGTGTTTTTCCATTTTTTTTTTTTTTTTTGTTTTTAAGAAGTGAAATAAATATATTCATCCCATTCTTTTTGCTATAATCTCAACGCCATTTCAATTCAAGTCATTAAAAACTTGAGTCAAAACTTCGACCCTAATTGAACTCAATCCTTCAATTCTGCATGTAAACGGGGTGATAATCGACGACATTTTAATTTGACCATAATTAACGAACAAACCCTATCCTTCAGTTTGTTTATGTTTATATTTCGCTAGTGATGGGAAGTACCGCAAGAAAAAAAATGGAAAAGAAAAACCAAGGAAAAGGGTAAAATAAAATTAAAGTAAACTTATAAATTATATACAAAAATAAAATCTCTATACCTAGGACCCAAAAGAAGAAGAACTGGACGAAGGTGTCTAAGGAAGTGTTATTGGACTTTTATGCGGCTAGGGCACATGAATTCTAGCACTGCCGCGAAAAAGAGTGCGCAAATGAAAATTTATTAGGAGATATGCCTTCCGCCGGCCTTGCTGAGAGTATTTTACTTTAAGTTCCCATTATGTTCATTAAACTATTTTTTGTTACAGGATTTTGATACTATGAGCTCGCACCTGGAAGTCAAGATCCAATCATTGGTGCGAGCATATAAAGAAGCAAAGAAAAATAATAACAGGATGAAAAAAGAACGAAAGGGAAGACAAAAGAAAGAAAGGGAAGAAAAAAGCTAAAAGTGGGAGGAATTAAACAAAAATGGAGTAGGAGAAACAAAAAACAAGGAATTTAAAATATTTTTTTTAAGAATACCTAAATAAATAAGAAAAATAATTTGAAGTGGTTCATTGTGAAATGGAAGTGAAAGAATAAAGGAAAAAACAAGGAATCTAATGAAGTGAAAGAGAAAAACGAAAATTAAGAAATCTATGCATGTACTTAACAAAAAATAAGAAATAAAGTGAAATATCGTCGGCTAAATGTTAAAATCTGCTAAGTCCACTTTTGGGCGAAATTTTGATGTCATTTTTTTAAGAAAAAAAATGCTTTATAAATCCCCATAAGAACGTAAGTCCAATTTAACTTGGTTATTGATGAATCTCAATGCACGTATTTCTGCTATATCCAAACCTTCAAAAAATGATAAGCGAAAATTTGCTAAGTCCCGGTTTCTCCGTTAGCTTGTGAGTAAAAAATTCAGTTAAGAAAGTTTAGTTAGAACTTCAGCACATGTGGATTGTTTTTTTCTTTTAATCAAAAGTGTTTGTAAAACTATTAAAAGTCAGTCAAGAAAGTTTTGCTAGAACTTCAGCACGTGTGGATTGTTTTTTTTTAAATAAAAAGTGTTTGTGAAATTTTTTTTCGAAATAATTCACAATAAACGAATAAAGGTAAATGTTTGTTCAATTTCTCCCACTTTTATTTTGTTTGTTTACTTGTAAAACGGCTTTAGACCAGGAAAAATAGCACAAATCGTATGGGGAACCTTGAAAAAATTAATTCATGAAACATTAAAATTGGAATCGACGCAGAATTGCAACCTCTATAACATATCCAAAGTCCCCCAAAATCCCTGCATTGGCTTTTTGTGTAGATGCATTCGAAGAGGTGCAGACGGGGAGAACTTAGAGGTCTATCAAACTAAAATATTTGTGTTGGTACAACCTAATCGTACGATATATGCTTTAAGGGTAGTTTTTAACGCTGAATCTAATGAAACCAAATTCAAAATGATACAACCATCCAAAAAAAAGTTATAGTCCTTTTTATGAAATGATGACTTTTTTTCAGGTACAACAGGTAAAATATTACCGAAATCCCTTTGAAAATAAAGGTATGTTAATGAAACTTGGAATAAATGTATCATTTGTCATACGTACTAGAAATCAAGAAAGTCCATAAAAATATCGATGGTGAAAGGGTGTTTTTTTTAAGGGGGAGGGGCAAGTGCAGTATGTTGACCATATCACCTACGAAAAAACTCTTACACTCATGAAACTCACCAAAAATATTAAATTTGTCATAGCAACCAGGAATCAAAATAGTAAATAATAAATGCAGGGATTTTGGGGGACTTTGGATATGTTATAGAGGTTGCAATTCTGCGTCGATTCCAATTTTAATATTTCATGAATTAATTTTTTCAACCTTGGGACCCATTTTTCCTGGCCTACTTGTAGAGTGCAATTTGTTCATACCATTCAGATGTCGCGGGCAAAGAAAATACTTGAATTAGCTCGTGCAAACCTTGCGTCAGCGGATTCACTTAATAATCCTATTCTACAAAACGATTTCCATGAAAATAATAGAAATTCTGAAAATCAAAATTGTGGTCACATAGAACAAGAAAATGAATCTTATTTACTGGTGATTGGTAACATAATGGACTCTAAAATGTTAACAACTGTGGATGATGTGATTATATTGGAATTGACTGATATTCCAAATCTTACAGACAAGACTTCGCAAAATTTGCAAAATAATATTGCAGGTACAAGTTATCAAGAAACTCTTCAAATTGACACAGATGATGACGAAAATGATGAACTTATCATTCATAATGAAAACAAAGACGATAATCTTGACCAAAATGAGATAACAGATATTATCAGTGGTGATAATGTTGATGTGATGGGGCTTGTTCCATATTCACAACATTCTGATTCGATCTCGACAACGTCCACAAATCTACCTAAGAAAGCTTCGACTCGAAAGAAAAGATCTCAGGTTAACAAAGAAACTTGGTTTTCACAGAAAAACTTAAAGCTTAGAGAAAAAGGGTTAAAGTACTTAGGAAGACGTAGAAAAGACAACACAACATGGCAATACGACATTAAAAAACAACATCGTTCGATGAAACAAAGATGTTCATGTAAAAATACGAAGAAAGGTAATTTGAAATGTAGTGTTATTTCTGAAGCAGACAGAAAATCTATATTTGACCATTTTTGGAATTTAACGTGGGGAGAGAAAAAACACTTATTGACAGCACTGTCACAGTAACGTCAACAAAAAGACCAAGAAATCGAAAAGAACTAGATTTTTCTAGAAGGTCTCAATCTATGTTGTATTTTTTAAGGTTGAATGATAACAACATACGGGTATGTCGTGCAATGTTTTTGAATACCCTTTGCATAGGTAGAATGACAGTGCTGAACTGGAAAAAAACAAGGTTCAGAAAATAAAATTATTGAGGCTGTAAAAGTGAAACCTTTCGAAAAAGAAAATCAAGCACTGATTGAATTTATAAAGTCTCTTCCGACTATGGAATCACATTATTGCAGGGCATCCTCAAAAAAAAAATATCTTTTACCGGAATGGCAATCTAAGCAAAGTCTTTACAGATTTTATGTAGATGATTGGTGCAAACTTACAAATGTAACAGCCCTTTCTTCGACAACTTTCAATAAGTTAATAGATGCAAACAACATTGCTTTATTTCACCCAAAAAAAGATCAGTGTGAAAAATGTTCCGCGTACAAAGTTGGACACGTATCTGAAAGCGAATACTGTTTACATATAAATAAAAAGGAAGAGGCGCGCGAGGAAAAGCAGAAAGACAAGGAACATGGAAGCCTGGTTTTTACTATGGATTTACAAGCAGTTCTAATGGCTCCAAAGTCAAAAGTGTCTAGCTTATATTATAAGAATAAGTTATGTGTTCACAATCTATGTTTTTTATAATATAGTGAATAAAGACGGTTTCTGCTACATCTGGAATGAAACTGAGGGTGGGGTCAATGCAGAGGAGTTTGCCACGATAATTTCTCGTTTTATCGTAGAAAAAGTGCTTCCTACCATTGATCGGCAAAATGAAATAACCCCGGCAAAAATTATTTTATATAGCGACGGATGTACCTACCAAAATCGAAATGTGACTGTTTCTAACGCTCTGTTGAATGTTGCCATTAAAGAAAAAATTATAATTGAACAAAAATATTTGGAGGTTGGTCACACTCAAATGGAAGCAGACTCGATGCATTCAACAATCGAAAGACACCTAAAGCGTGGTACACATTATCAAACCTGAGTGACATTCGTGTTGGATATCAAACCGAACTGACAATGTGTACACACTGGATGATGGTTTGACACTCAGAACTGCCTGCTCACAAAATTTTTTGATACTGCGTGATAACCCTCGGTTTGTTGGGTGGTTGCTCGATGATGTGTACACAATTTCATTCATGAGCCGTCATTCACGGAACAAAACACGAATTATTATAGTGAATTAGCGGAAAAAGTGCAAACAAAATAAGAAAAAGAAAAGTAAAAAAGGAATTAACACAATTAGTGGCGGAAATAGCCTCGAAATAAAAAGAAATAATTTTCTGGGAGTAGTGGAATTTCTTTGCCTGACGCCCAACAGAACTGATATGTGTGTACGCGAAACTTTTCACGCAGGTTTGATATCCAACACGCGTGACACTCAGGTTTGATAATGTGTACCACGCTTAAGAGAAAAAACTGTGAATGTTCCTGCAGAATATTACGAAATTTGTCGAGAAGCTCGAAAAAGTCCGAAGAAGTATGATGTTACATACCTCAACCACACATTCTTCAAAAATTTTAAGGAGGTTGAATTTCTGAAGAGCATACGCCCAGGAAAGAAAAAAGGAGATCCAAAGGTAATGTAGAACCACCAATACTTATTAAAATTTTCCTCATCTTTTGACCATATTTTCCTAGGTTTTGGATATTCGTGCTATTAAGTACGACGCGGACGGCCTTGTTTATTACAAACTGCGATTCACAAGTGATTGGCAGCTGCTACCCCAGAGGCGAACTCCTGGGGTGACCTCTCATGCAGTGGAATCGTTGGGTCAACTAGACTACATAACCAGCGGTTAAAGATTAAAAAAAGAAAGTTTGACGATCTACAAGCCTTAAAAAATATTTTGGCTGAAGATTATCACTCTTATAACGATAGTTTGCCCTATGAGTAATGTAAATATTTTAAATAAAACTAAAAGATACAATTAAAAACAATAAAAAATGTATTTAATGAAAACCTGCTACGTCCTCCTATGCGTGAAATTTAACAAAATTTAAGATAAGAAAATATGCTAAATCCAAAAATTCTTTATAAAATGAAGCAAACATACAAAAAAATAGTTTTTCCCTTAAATAATGCTAAGGGAGGTAAACGTACAGAAACGGGATTTTGGAATTCTTTAAATATACTCTTAGTGGGGTCGCTTAGCGTCAAATTTCGAGATGATGTGTTTTTGCCGGACAAAAGCACCAAATTTTTTGTAGGTACTAATTAGGTCCATAGCTTGAGATTTAGGGTAGGACCCATCTCGGCGGTCAGCCATCTTGGATTTTATAGCCGCCATTTTGAAATTTAGGTATATTATTAATATCTCGGCTTCTAAATCACTTAGGATCCCAAACTTGGTGTCTAGGTATACATTTTTGGGGTCAGGGAATACAGCCACATACTTTTCAAATGTTACAGTTTGCAAATATACGAAGGGGGCATGGGGGTCATGACCCCCTTGCTCCAAGACAATCATATATTATATTTAGGGTCGGATAATATATAAACATAAGTTTAAAATGTATCTGACTAAACTTATCCAAGGAGGGAAATGGGGGGTCATGACACCCCCCCTCAGAGCCCAGGAAAAAGTATAAATAAAATACAAACTTCATTTAAACACACAGAAGTGCAAAAACTGACGCGACGTACGGCTAGCCCAAATTATTTCATAACCGTAGTGTTACTTTTTATGAAACCATGGTAATATTATTCGCGAAGACTGTATGATTTGTGGTATCGAGTTTTTCTGAAAGAAAAATGAATAAGTTAAATGCAAATACACTTAAGTTAGGTTGAATAAGTATGTATTAATAAAAAACTATCCAATTATTAAATCGAGTGACAGAAATATTAAATTCTAAGATATAGGGTTGAAAATGAAATAAAATATATGTATATGTACAATGTACATATATACATGTACATGTAGTACCTCGTGACATGATGATTAGTGCGTAGGACTGTCATGCCGAAGGTGTGGGTTCGATTCCCAGCCGTGCCACCTAAAAACAGAAATGTTTTATCCGAGGTTCTGCCTCTTGCGAGGAACTGACAAATAATCCAGAGTATACTTGTCATGAAAAAGTGCTTCTCATTTACCCGTTCGGACTCGGCAAAAACCTGTAGGTCCCCTTTATTCCTGCCAACTACACGCACACAGGAATGGTTGTGAGTTGTAAGTCACTAGGCCTTGGTTCTCCACGAGCTGTTGCGCCACCCAATTTATTTATTTATTTACTACATTACATACATATTAATATATAAAATTTAAATACAAGAGAAATCACATATAGACCGCCCACAGCAGATTTTGGGTGTGATCGATAGCAAAAAAAGAAGTATAGGAGTCGAAAGCTCCATTAAAAGCTATTCAAAAAATGAAAGTCTTGCAGTCCACAACTGGGGCCTTTGCTAGAAACAGTGCATCGAAAAAAAATATGAATGCAATTTCGAAGATAATCGTTTTAGCCGAAATTGGTTTTCACTCCTCCCTAGATAAGCTCCTCGGATGACATATCACGGAATCTGAGACCATTTGAGTGTATAGTTCGCTCTACCGGACCGTTTAAAAAATTCTAAATTCTTAGTGAAAAACGGTTTTTTTAAACAGTCTGGCAGGGCGAATTAAACACTCAAATGATCTCAGATTCCGTGATATGGTATCCGCGGAGCTTATCTAGGGAGTGGTAAAAACCAATGTCGGCTAACACGATTATCCTCGAAGTTGCATTTATATTTTTTTTCGATGCACTATTTCTCGCAAAGGCCCCAATTGTGGATTGCAAGACTTGGATTTTTTGAATAGCTTTTAATGGAGCTTTCGACGCCTATACTTCTTTTTTTGCTATCGATCACACCCAAAATCTGCTGTGGGCTCTTAGTCTAATATGAAAGATGTTGAATTGCATTTATCTACCTATATGGATTGCTTATGTCGTTTTCAAGCATTGAAATTTACAAAGATCAGTACAATTCCAACGAACAGCTCTGCAAGCATATCTACCAGTGTATCCTTTTTGACTCTTACAATTACATTTCACCAATTCAGTACATGCCTTTGAAGCTATAGGTAATGTGTTCCATACAGGAACCCATGATCCACATTCTTCTTTCTGAGTCCAGCCCCAGCCTTCCGGACAAGGAGCACACTGTTGAATGTGTTCACTGGTACACCATACTCCTGCCTGATATATACAGCCCGCTTTGAGTGTTGAAGTAGTGCATCTTTTGTTGGTGGAAGTTTCTCCATTGTCCTAGTCTTCTGACAAAACAGCTCCTTGCTCACATGATTCACACTGTCCGAATTACTGTATTTATCATATAATATTACCGTGAAGCGTTCTAGCCATTTAAATGTTCACCATCAAGCTCTGTGTAGGGATGTAATGCTATGCATGTTAAGGTATGTGTCACCTCATGATAACAATTCCATGCCTCCCACGTAGATTTCTAGCCTCGTCCGAAAAATGAAAATATTGTATCGCAACCCGTAAAACTGTGAAATACGGGGAGGTCAAGGATTTTTCTACACCCAGTTTCTCGTTAATAGCATTGATGTCTATATAATTAAATGATCTGCCCGTATCAAAGGCAACAGAAATCTTCAAATTTGTGCACAAGTTCATCAGGTGATGGAACTTGCCAATGAGGATTACCACCACGTCCGTGTCAACAGTACGAACCATACACCTACTACAGCTATTTTAAATTATTTTCGAAAAGAGTCAGAGGCAAAGAATCATCGTGTAATAGAGGACTTAGAAAAATCTTGCGTAAATGGTCGCATTTAGACAACTAACCAAAACATAGATATTGCTTAAAACAGCTGACAAAGAAATTAAATTTTAAATTTGATTTATGATCATCTATATTATATTTTAAGATTTTTTCTATTTCTGTTTTCATGTTGAATGGAGTCCAAGATGATGAAAATCTGCATTTTGTATTTGCATTTAACTTATTAATTTTCCTTTCAGAAAAACTCGATACGACAAAACATACAGTCTTCGCGAATAATATTACCAATGGTCTCATAAAAGGTAACATTACTGGTATGAAATAATTTGGGCTAGCCGTAAAAAAGGTAACATTACGGTTATGAAATATTTTGGGCTAGCCGTAGGTGTCAGTTTTTGCACTTCTGTGTGTTTAAATGAAGTTTGTTTTTTATTTACACTTTTTCCTGGGCTCTGAGGGGGGGGGGTGTCATAACCCCCCATTTCCCTCCTTGAATAAGTTTAGTCAGATACATTTTCAACTTATGTGTATATATTATCCGACCCTAAATATAATATATGATTGTCTTGGAGCAAGGGGGTCATGACCCCCATGCCTCCTTCGTATATTTGCAAACTTTAACATTTGAAAAGTATGTGGTTGTATTCCCTGACCCCAAAAATGTATACCTAGACACCAAGTTTGGGATCCTAAGTGATTTAGAAGCCGAGATATTAATAATATACCTAAATTTCAAAATGGCGGCAATAAAATCCAAGATGGCTGACCACCGAGATGGGTCCTACCCTAAATCTCAAGCTATGGACCTAAGTAGTACCTAAAAAAAATTTGGTGCTTTTGTCCGACAAAAACAGATTTTCTTGCTAAGCGACCCTACTATCTAATTCAGGTTTTAGGTAGTTTTTTAACTCTCCTGTAAAATTTGTCAAAGTGGACTTAGCAACTTTACACATTTAGCCGACGATATGTAACTTAAAGAATATTGTAATGACATTTGAATTATGACGATTCTTAATGTACAATTGTCTTTTATCAATAAACAGTAAACAAACGGGCGCAATAGAGTTTAAGGTCGAAGTGCACGTATACACTTAGCTAATTATGACGACTCTTGAATTGACTATAATGACTTTCGAATGAAGCTTTAGAGCTTTGGTTCTAAATGTCAAACTGAAAGCTTTAGGAAGGAAAATTATGGGAAATTTCCCCTATGGAAAGCTCTAGAAGCAGATACCAGAACATTCTACAGTTTCTATTCCGGAGTTTGTCAAACAAGTATAAAAGGCACATGTTTGACAGTTTGTTCTTAATCGTGAATGAGTAAAGTTGATTGCAATAAAAGTAAAAAGTAAAGTTGGTGAATTAGTTTCGGTGGTGAACAATAATTCGTTTTGTTTTGTAGTAAAAAAAGTAATGGGAATCGAACCCATACCTTCGGCATGACAGTCCTACGCACTAACCATCAAGCCACGAGGTACTACTACTAGGGAGAATTAAAATAGAGTGAATAACAGCCCTATTACGGCTGTTATTAATACCCTAGTTGACATTTTTCAATGAAATTGATGAATTGGTATTATCGTTACAGCAATCAAAATTTTTGATAAACTGTGAACGCTCTTCAGAAATTAGATCTATTGTGAATGATTCAAATTGACAGTCTTGGTATTATGATTGTCAAAATTCTTGTTGATTATCAAATTTTCAGTCAGTCACAAATTCCTTGTTGGTAAAGTATTTTACCAATTATTTTGTTGCCCTCTAAAAGTACTTGAGAGTGCTAGGACGCCATATGGCCCTAGGCTCAATGATAGGAAAATCCCTATGCACACCTCCGCGTGGTAGAGGGCGGGTAACGCTAACGTGCAGGGGGACCGAATGGATGCCGGGATAAGCAGACAACCCAGCGATGCTGGTCAGGGCACAAACTTGTCCTCGGGATGGTTAAAAGCCCCCTTAAGACGGATGAACTGCAGGCAGCGGTCAACGGCATGATAGTCTGGAGGCGAAGGAGCTTTTTTTCGTAAAAGGCCAACGGCAGCAGCAGGTAGCGTCTGTAACCCATATTGGGCGGCTACAAAAGGCGTCTGTTTTCCCATACTGGGCGGCCTCGAGCAGTTATGTGTTTGACCATACAAAAGGCGGGTGTGCCTGTCAAATCTGAGCTTATGCATGTTATTAATCATATCTCGGAAAACACCATGGTGGAAGGATATATGCAAATACATGAACTATGACAACAAATGGAAATGAGTCCCCAAGAGGTAATCTTTTAATGGAAAATCCTTCTGCAGCTTCGATTGCAGTAAACCGCACATCGGATTCGGGGGTGCGGCATCTTTCATGTACGAGCGTCAATCAAGACGCCATAATAATAAGTGAATCGTTGACAAATAGAAGAAATCTTTCAAGAAGCGCAAATGTTACTTTTGGCTACCGCATACGTACGAAAATCGGAGCATGGAACGTTCGATCCTTGTACAGCGATGGTAGATACGAGCAGGTTGAGCGTGAAATGCTTCGCCTAAAGATCAGTATCCTGGGCATAAGCGAAACTAAGTGGAGAGGAAGAGCTGAATACAGATCAGACACTGGACAGACGAGAATGCTGTATTCCGGGGAAGATGAAAGAGAGGGTGGCCAAAGACTGCATGGTGTCGGAATTATGTTGAACGAAGAAGCGAGGCGTAGTTTGATCTCCTGGGCACCCATTTCTGCGAGATTATTGACAGCAAGGTTTCGTTCAAAAATTCGTAACGTCACAATAATTCAGTGCTACGCCCCCACAAATGAAGCAACAGAGGAAGACAAAACCGCGTTCTACACTCCTCTTAACTCGGTTTACAGTAGTGTTCCGAGAGCTGACATCATAGTCGTTATGGGAGACCTTAATGCCCAAGTCGGTTCAGACAATTTCGGACTGGAACGCGTGATGGGAAGAAATGGCTTGGGGTCACGGAATGAAAATGGTGACTTGCTTGTCGATTTTTGTAACGCGAATCGTCTTGTGATAGGTGGGACTGTATTTAAGCATAAGACGTGCAACAAAATTACCAATTCAATTCAATTTCTTTTATTGAACATAATATATACAATCTGGCTTATAACTAATATGATACTATGATAAATTTACATTTGTTGGCACATAGGGGGCCTAACGTTACACAATGTCTTAAGTTTTACAAATTATAGATATATAAATTACATGTCAAAAATTTTAAATTAAAAGTCGGCTGACTTAATCGTCCTCAGGGTGTTCATTCCCGGTTGTCAATGTAACAAAATTACCTGGGTGCATCCAGATGGTCAAACCGAAAACCAAATTGATCATATCATGATTCAGCAGCGATGGAGGAAGTCTATGTGTGATGTCCGGAGTATAAGAAATGCCGATGTGGGAAGCGACCACCATTTGGTTCTGATGAGTCTCAAATTACGAACCGCTGCCGTACAAAAACCAGCGCAGGATGCAGCAAGGAGCTCAAAATTCATTACTAATGCTTTGAATGACCCCAACATATGTCGAAGCTATGTCACCACCCTTAACGACAGAGCCTCGTCGTTAAATGGAATCCAGCATTCAACAATTGTTGAGATGTGGGGTGAAATTAAAAGTGTTTTTATGGAGGCTGGATCCGAAACTGTACCCAAGCGAACGAGACGTAAAGACTCTTGGATATCCCAAGACACCTGGGATAAGATCAAAATCCAAATAAATGCCGAAGCAGATGTTCAACGAAAGGCTGACTTGCGAAGAGAGTACCGCATTGCACATAAGATGGTCTATCGTTGTGTGAGACGTGACCAGAGGGTGAGGTTAGATGGGCTCGCAGATAATGCGGAAAGCGCTGACAGAAGAGGAGATATCCGGGAATTGTACCAAATAGCCAAAGATGTGATCGGGAAAAAAAGCAACACGAATCATCCTGTAATGGATGTGGATGGCACACTTTTGGTATCAATTGAGGATCAGCTTCGTAGATGGAAGGACCATTTTTGTGCCCTGCTAAATGAGGATTCAGTTGAGCAGAGTGCTGAAGTGCCCCAACTAAACGAGATGCGCAGGTCCTATAGGGGTATTGACATCGAACCCCCGTCAGAATCGGAAATCCTTACATCAATAAATCTCCTCAAAAACAACAAGGCAGCTGGACTGGACGGAATACCAGCTGAATTCCTGAAAGCCGATCACGTAACAGCTGCTAGTATTTTACATCCGTTGATACAAAGCATATGGGAAAACGAATGCTATCCCAGGGATTGGAAGGATGGTGTGATTGTTAAGTTGCCAAAGAAAGGTGACTTAAAGAATTGCAACAATTGGCGTGGTATCACCGTTTTGTCCGTTTTCCCAAAACTAATGGCAACCATCATTCTCGAGCGAATAAAGGATATAATCGAGTCTACACTCAAGAGGCATCAAGCTGGCTTCCGCAGTGGTCGATCGTATGTCGACTATATCAACACCCTGCGTATCGTCCTCGAGCAGTCGATGGAATTTCAATCACCGCTTTACCTCATGTTCGTGGATTTTGAGAAGGCCTTTGATCGAGTTAACCGAGAATGTATATGGAGATCGTTGCTTGGTAGAGGAATTCCACCAAAAATTGTTGCCATTATTAAAGAGTCCTACAACAACGCAAGGTGTTTTGTTTTGCACAATGGGCAGCTATCCGACTCCTTCGTAGTGCAACAGGGTGTGAGACAAGGGGATGTTTTATCGCCAATTTTCTTCCTGCTGGCGATGGACGACGTATTGGCGGCCAGTGTTGGTACAGCTGAGCGACAGGGCATTCAATGGAGACCGTTCGAAAGGCTCAGTCATTTAGACTATGCCGATGACATATGTCTACTGGCAAATAACATCAGTGGGTTGAACTGGATGTGCCAAACGCTGCAAGTGAAGGGAGAGTCGAGTGGTCTAAGAATAAACAGCAAAAAGACAAAAATAATGCTCACAGGCCGCTCCACACAGCAGCGTATTATTCTACAGGAGACGCCAGTTGAAGTAGTGGAACAGTTCAACTACCTTGGCAGTATTGTTTCTGCAAACGGTGGTACGGATCTGGACGTTAAAAGTAGAATGAATAAAGCTCGTGCTGCCTTCGGTACCCTGTCCCCAATTTGGAAATCCAGTCAAATCTCCTTACGCACTAAGTTGAGATTCTTCGAATCCAATGTCGAATCCGTGCTCTTATATGCTTGTGAAACCTGGAAAGTCACGTCTACTATTTCGAAGAAAATGCAGGCTTTTGTGAATCGCTGTCTTCGCCACATCCTAAAAATTCGCTGGCCACAAATAATATCAAATGAGGAATTGTGGCGCAGCACAAGTCAAGAGCGGCTGGACGTCGACATAAGAAAGCGTAAATGGCATTGGAAACCAAACCAAACTGAGGAAACCAAACGATGAAATTGCAAAGCAGTCCTTTGAATGGAATCCTCAGGGTGCACGGCGGGTTGGAAGACCAAGAACAACATGGAAATCAACTGTCTTAGCGGAAGCAGAATCCCAGAGAAAGACGTGGCCACAGCTAAAGTACCTTGCAGCAGACCGTGAAGGATGGAAACGTTTTGTTGACGCCCTATGCCCCAGCCGGGGTTACAGGACACGATGATGATGAAAGTATTTTACGGATCACGAAAGCCAAAAGCATGTCTACTATAGAACTATTTTTCAGTGAAAATGAAATTGAAGAAAATACTTTGGAGCAAGCAAAGATTCGAAGAAAATTACGCGATGCTTCAAATCCGATGGATTTGTCTGAACATATAAATGTAGATAAAAGATCATTTTTAATTACCTTGCAAAAACTAATTTGGCTCGCTTTTAGATTCATTCAAAACTTTAGACTTTCGAAAGAAGCCTTCCTTAATGTATTTTAAGATATCAACGACAAGTTAAAACCAACGAAAAGAAAACAATCCATCCCAAACATACTAAAATTTGCAGCTGTCTTAAGATTCCTTGCGCAAGGAAGCTACCAGTTAAGTGTTGGGAACGATTTCAACATTGGTATGGCGCAACCAATGGTTTCGGTTGTTTTGAAAGAAGTCTTAAATGTCTTGGAAACAATTATTTGTCCTAAATGGATAAAATTTAACTATTCACAAGAAGAAGAACGCCAGGCCAAGATTTACTTTTTTCAAAAGAGCTGTATTCCAAATGATATTGGTGCTATCGACGGGACTAATATCAAAATTATTGGTCCGAATAAAGATCTTAGACATATACATATACTACAACAGGTAAGGATTCTATAGCATCAATACTATGCTTTTAAGCTTTTCTTCATTTCAGTAGGTATTCTACTAACTTCCAGTTCTGTTTTGAAGATATGTGACCACTTAATTTGCATTAGGTATATTAATGCGAAAAATCCAGGATCTTCACACGATGCCAATATATGGAATATGTCCTCGTTGATGAAAACAAAATTAGAAGAGGACTACCGTAGTGGCCGTACTGGCTTTCGGATTCTTGGTAAAAATTATGATTCATGTTAATTTTTAATGACATTGTATTATTTTACGCACATGTTATAGGAGACGGATCACGATCACCGTGTTTAATGACACCATACTGCAATGCCAAAGAAAGTTCAGTTCGAGCAAATTTCAACAGGAAGCATGCACAGGGTTGCAATTTCATTGCGCAAACGATTGGCTTGTTAAAAAGCAGATTAAGATGCACCCTTCAAGCACGAGAACTGCACTACACTTCCAAAAAGACAAAGAAAATCATAAATGTATGTGCAGCTCTGCACAATATTTCTTTCAAGTATAGAGTGGAAAACCCTGAATTGGTAGCAGTAGCAGATCACAGTACACATATCTAAGGTATTATCTTGCGCATGTGGTCCGAAATGAGAACTGTCAAAGAAATTCAAGATGGCAGCCTTACGTGACCTCTTCCACTGTATTACAACAACAACAAAGAAAACAAACACAAAAGGATAATTTAAATAACACTAAAAAAATGTTAATAAACACTAAAAAGCTTGAAATAATTGTATTTGTATTTAAATAAGTAACAAATGAACACATAACACACAACAAATTTTGATGTTTAACTAGTCGGGGTCACGTAGAGTCGCCATTTTTCACTGATTTTGATGGATGCGCAGAACTGAACAAAAATGAAAACGCTAATGATATTACCTTCAATATGTGTACTGTGGTAGCAGATAGCAGCAGGTAGCAGATAGTATTGTTGAAACCATTGATATTGCTATAGATTCTGCAGACACATCATTCAATGAAGGCAACCGAATAAGGGATTCGATTTTAAGATTCATGTAAAAAGTAAATTAAAAAGTGGCTGCGTGCAACCCACTCTGGAAACTTCTCATTGACGCCCTCGAAATTCAAAAGCCCCGACCACATTATCAGGTGTTCAATATGCGTAATCTAATGAAGACAAAAGATTTTAATGCTTTCGAGACAAAAATATATACATTTGAATAATTGTTTGTATCTTTTTCTTTAAAAACAACTTCTATGTGGCAGAATAAAATTAACTTGGACTCGATATCATTATTTGTTCTCAAAATTTTCAAACTGAAAAATACTGCGTGTAAAATAAAATCAGCCCAGAATCAGACTCAACGTTTGCTCTCAAGATGTTTAAGACAAAAAACATTTTCCAACAATTACTTCCAATTGAAAGCCAACAAAAAATTATTTTTGACATACTTTTATGAAGTTTATTGTTCGTTTTAAACTAAACTTATGAAATATTTGTGCTTCATGCTTACATTTAAAAATAAATTAAGAAACTTAAACAAATTCATAAAAAAATCAAAAGTAAAAACTAACAACATAAGCAAAACAACTCATACATATTTCGGTATATAGGTATGTACCTATTTTGGTACATACTAAAAATTATTTTTCAGTTCCTTTTTCTTTTTTTTCAATTTCGAGTATTTGTAATTTTAGCTTCAATTTCGTTTTTCTGTCATTTTCTTTGTTTTTGATATATTCTTTTTTAAATTCTAATTTTTCTTTTTGAAGATGCAGTTTTTCTTTTTATAGTTTAAGTATCTCTTTTTTTTTCTTTTTTTAAATTATAGTTTTTCTTAGTATAGTAGTCTATGTTGCTCAAACTCTTTTTAATTTCAGAAATATTTCGTTGCACACTGTTCATGATTTCAACCATAGAGCTATAAAATTTGTCCTGTGCTGTAGTTTGATTTTCCAAGAGCTTTAAGCGATCGATATCATTTTTCTCTTTTAGGATCTTACGTGTTGGAACTCTTTATTGCGCTGACGACACCTCTATATCTTACTGCAAGTCTATTATTTTGAAATCATCTGCACTGAAACTTGGCAATTCAAGGCCAAATTCTGTGCTCGGTGGATCAACACAGGAGTCGAAGTGCATTAATGCACTAACCGCTTCCTCTGTGTCTGTGGTGAGTCGGTGAAGTTTGTTAGGGCCACCACCAGTCGCCACAATTTCAATTTTATTTTAAGTCTTTTTTTTTTTGGTTTTGCATTTTAGGTCAGCCCATACCTGCGTTAAGAAGAATTTTTAATTAATGTATTTATATCGGAAACACAATACTAACCCTCTGCCAATTTGTTGAGTCTCGTTCTGGTGGTCTTAAGCTGTTTAATTCCACCACAATCTCTGACCACTTCTTATTCATGAGCGGCTTTGAACAAATACCCTTGGCGAAGTCTGGGCTCTCTTTCATCAGTTCTACCAATCTGGCGAGCTGATTTTTATTGCTTACAATTTTACTCCCATAATTTTACTCCTACACTTAAAATTGAATAGCACCATTAATTTATTACAAACTACTTACATTTGTAATCTAAATCAACCAAAATATAATTAGTGACACTAAAGGAGGTACCTAGTCCGTTGCAAAATTATTTATGAAATTGAAACGTCAATATGCAATATTCACAATAGATTTTTTATCTTTGTTCACAATGGATCATAAATGATCAACTCGCGTTCATAAAGCGAATATATCAATTAATTGACAAAATGTTTCAATTGTCAATTAATTGATCTTTGACAACCGTTATAAGACTGTAAGTTTTACTAACGAATCTGAGAAGATATTAATAATATTACCATATACTCACTATCCCAAATAGCTTCGGCTTTCACGAGTCTTAGGCTATGTCCTAATTGGCACCCATCGCACAACTGGGCAGCGAGCGATAGTTACTGCATCGGATATCAAACTCAAATAAATCAATCAGTGTGTCCTAATCAAAACATAAATGCGGTCGCGCGACAAAGTAGAACGATCGAACATGTATGTTTTAAGATTGCTTAAGCTACCTCGCACAAGCTTTCGATCAACAATCTCAACACCTCAAGTGGTATGTCCTAATCAGAAACCAAATTTGTGCGACCTACGCGACAAGAAGTTGCTTGATCGCTTGAAATCAAACCAATTTGTTTTTGATAGTCCTCCCCCCTGCAAAGGAGTTTGAACAATAATTGACGATTGAAGTTTTTGAAGCCAATTTTATGTGAACGTCGGAGTTGCAATACAAAAAAAGATTTAAAACCGAAAATGTTTGGGTGAAGGTTTTTTGTGTTCAGTTAGAAAAAAACAACGAGTACTATAAATAATTATGTAAAAATTCAAAGATCTGGTAAAAAAAAATATTACCGTCAAATAATTTAGAGTTTGTCCAGCCAAAATTGTCAGTACAGGGCTTATGGGCGAGCTTTTTACAAAACTGTGGTGCCTGTGAATACCATCACAACATTAAAATAACAAATCTGCCACTGAAAAAGATACAAAACCACTGATTAACATACAAGAATTGTTGCTGTAATTCTTTGAAACATTTCGTACGATCCAACATGATCATCGTCTTTCAATGCCAAAAGCATTCAGATCGTATACTGCCTCTAGCTTCTACCTTCGCTGTGTGAAATAAAACAAAAAATTCAACTTCCAACAGAGTTGCCTTTGCCAAGTCGCAACAATACATCAGAGCTTTTTCTGAAAGAACTTTTGGTTTTGAAGCTTTTGAGAATAAAATTTATAAAGGTGAGAGCCAAAAGTGGTGTCGTTTTGATTGTCCCTTATTATTGGTCTGTATTTCTGAATAAACCTATAAAATTCAGTTAAAATTTGTACGATTTTAGTCGTGAAGAAGAAAAAAGTTATTTGCGCTAAGTTTTGAAACACTCACAAAGCGTTACGTGATCAAATTCCTTTGAAAAGGTGTGGTGTGGTAAAAAAAGATAAATTGATCTTTTTTTAATATGTTTGAAATGTTATCCAAGGTAACCATATGTACATTGTTCTTCGATTTGTGGCAATTTATAATTCAAAGTATGGAAACCCTGTGAATGCTTTAACTTGAGACAGATGTATGCAAGCCAATGCAACGAGACTGAGAGGCAAACGTCCTATATTCTCTGTACTGACAATTTTTGTTGGATAGAGTATAGCAAAATGTTGTTTTGTTTTAATAATCAAAAAGAAAAACAAATTTGTCTTGCTAGGTACCTAATTTGGTGTCTCTCTCTCTATCAAAGTTCCGTCTTCGGGAATCAGACTTGATTTCCCCACCTTTTTTTGGTCAACACTGACTTTTGTTGTAAATTCTGAATAAAATACTACAACCATATCAAAAATCCACATTCGCAGTGGCGTGCAGCGTTGCCATAATGGCATTATAAATGCTAAATCTAGCATAATACAGGAGTGAAAAGCATTTTGAAATTTTAAAATTATGCCAAATGCTTTTTTGGCATTATCTGTCTTTGTTTGGCATTCTTGAATGCTAGATTCGATTTAAAAAATTATTCAATTATGTATAATCTAGCGCCAAATTGTTAACTTTTTTAAAATTTTGATCTTATGAATTTCAAATGTGATCATATATGACGGCTGACTAAACTACATTTCAGCCGATGATGGACTTCCTTGGGCCACTGTATAGTCGTTGGTTAAGCAGTTCATTGCACCATCAAATTGTTCGTTGATTCAGTAAATTTGTTTTATAAATTAATGTAATATTAGTTGATTTATGGAATAAATTCAAGGGCTCAATAGAAAATTGTTTTTTTTTTAGCAAACAGTTTATTTACGTATGAATGACTATTGGCTGTATTCATTCGCAGGGATTCGGTTCAGTGTAAACAAAGATGTTTCAAATATCGAGCAGTAAAATACCAAGCCAAAGCTACTAATATTCGAAACAATTATATTTTTTGCCATGCTAAGAGTTTTTCTGAAAAAATAAACACTGATATTTTGTGCATTATGTATTTTTAAATAGATTTTGAAATCTAGCATTCTGTTTTTTGGGCTTCCATACGATTTAGCATTATAAAATTTGAAATCTAGCATAGTGAAATTCGAGATTATGGCAACACTGGTGGCGTGATAGTGTGTTTGCGACCACTTGCCATGCTAGGTAGCACATACATATGAGTTGACCTATTAGGTAGGACACACAAATCGGTAGCGCTACCCAAAAGCGACGTGACTGACCAAAGCCAATTAGGACATAGCATAAAAGTTGCCTACTGCTATTAACTATGGGAATAACTAAGAGTTGATCACAATTTAATTGCAAATTCAAATCTCACAGTGCAATTCGCCATTATTATTTCGTTAGAAAAATTTAATTCAAATTCTATTTTTATAAAACTATATTTATTCCATACTTTTATAAATTAAATAAGTAACGGGATACACAATTTGTATGCGGTTCTTTTCAAATATAAACAGTAACAACTGCCTGCAAGCAGACACTCAATTTATTTATTTTTTGCAGAAGGCAGGAATTGCTTAAAGCGAGATTATAAAAGCTGTATTTGAACCCGACGTTTGAACTTGCAAGATTTCGTACCCAATCCGAAAGGCCGGTAGATCGTGACGAAAATTCAACCAGTTTCTGGACAGTAATTGGTCATAGCCTTGTTTTAAATAAAGTTTCTCAAAGTTTTTTCAAAGTCACAGTAGATATATATTGTTGAAATTCATACTTAGTTTGTAAGATGTTGGCCCGGGGCGCACCGGGTTGCCCTGAACTTGCACTCACGCGATTTATGTATGTAACCCTTTTTCATCCCAGTTTATTTGCACTGTGTTCAATGTGTATTCGCGCACTGAATTCGCTCTAACGCACCCCAAAAATCAGAGCTGCAAAATTAAAAAATCTGTTGGCAAGAATTGAATATCAATGGAAAAGTATTTATTTTGCTAATTTTAAACAGCAGTGTTAATATTGTGCCCCTAACACACGTGTTAACTGGCCCACGCATAGACAACTTGTCCGTTTGATAACTTTTCTTATTAAAAAAGATATTATATCTTTTAAGTATTACGCACTTCGCCAAATTCACCACTTCGTCAAATTATGTTGATTTTCTAATACACATGTGTCACATGCATACACTGCCTTTCGAAGTGTATTCTGGTAGTAGTACACGGTCTTATCACACGTGTGGGTGTATGTGTAAGAAAGTTATCCGTTCATTATGCGCAGAATTTGGCGGGTTGAAGTTATCCGCACGTTAACACACGTCACACTATTACACTTTTGTTAATAAGAATTACAAGTTAACAAAAATGTATAAATGCTAACACGTTGTTATCCGCCGTTTATTAATATGGGGGATAAGAAAAATTCAAGAATGCAAATGCCATATTTTATCATCGTTGTACGTATTATCTACCGAAATAAAAGTTCTATTCAACTGTCAATAAATCTCACTAGCTCATAATAGAAAACTGATTGCAATTAACGTAATAGCGAAACGTTCCTTAGTACTTAATTCATGTCATCTATGAAGGAAACTCAGATAGATTTCCTACAAAACAAACTAACAAAATACAAGTGTACCCATGTAGTTTATATTACAAACCATAAATTTGTATTAAAAAAATAAATCTAGGAATTTCAACTGACACAATATCCCAAAGTGATTGCATTGCCACTGATGGCTTTACATAAACTACTCAGAAAAGGATATTATACGCGTTGAATAAAATACGAAAATATAAAGCTCGTCTGAAGCCCCATAGCTTTCTAAAGTGCAATACAAATGAATTCTCATAAACTTCAACAGTGAAAGTGTTCTTGTGAGGGTTATAAATGTTTAATAGCGATGCATGCAGAATTATAGTAGAACACTTATTTCTGGAAATGGAATTAACGTATTGAGGGTATGGTGATGATGTGTGGCGGAGGGTTGAAACTATTTTCCTATTTGGCAAAAATATAAATCCAAACTATAAATTGGATTGTGAGTGTAAGGGGTATAAAAATGTAGTAAATAAACAGAATCTGGGAACAATAATGTTTGAGTGATGATATACATTTGATCTCGTCCCCGATTTATTACAGTCTTCCTTGAAAAGTAGGTAATATAATTGAAATGGCATCCTTTGCTGAAATCAATATTAAAGTATATGGAAATAGGGTACCTCGTGGCATGATGGTTAGTGCGTAGGACTGTCATGCCGAAGGTGTGGGTTCGACTCCCAGCCGTGTCGCCTAAAAACAGAAATGTTTTATTCGAGGTACTGTTTTATTCGAGGAACTGACAAATCCTCCAAGAGTATACTTGTCATGAAAAAGTGCTTCTCATTTAGCCGTTCGAACTCGGCAAAAAACTGTAGGTCCCGCCAAAAACACGCACACAGGAATGGTTGTGAGTTGTAAGTCACTAGGCCCTGGTTCTCCACGAGCTGTTGCGCCACCCAATTTATTATTTATTTATTTAAATAGGGGTTCCACAAAAAAACTTATCAGGATTTTGTTCGAGTGGAGAACTCCGAGCAACAATGATGTTGTCTAAGAGAACTCTCAAAAAAATTGGGAATCGTCGCAACGACCTGAACTGCCCACATTAACATATAGGAATCGGTATTTAAATTGATGTTTTAAATAAATAAAAATTCATTTAAACTAAAATTACTTTTTCCTAAAATCAACTACAGCTAGAACACTGTGAAATACCACCCTTTGTAATTGAAGTAGTCAACAGCATCTTCAGCAGCGGGTCTAACCTCACCTCTATGTGGCAACCGTCTTAGAAATACAATTAGTATACATAGGCTTTAATCTATACGTAATATTTCAACTTACCTATTGCTCCAAAGCATTGTGAAAAGCTCAACCTTTCGAAACCTTTTACGTTTTCCACAACTCGTTCTTGCGTTAGCGGATAGGCAGATAAATATAATGGGGACAATATACTCCAGACGTCTTGACAAAATTCCAATAGTATGTTCCCAACAGTGCATTTACCTACTCCAAAAAGATTTGCAACGCTTCGATATTCTGATGAGGATCCCAATGCATATAAAGCGATTGCAATTTTCTTTTCAAGTGGTATACACTTCCTAAAGCGGGTATCTTGCTTTTTTAAGCCTTGCAGGTGGGAGCATAAAATTTCAAAATTATGCCTCGAAACTCTGAAGTTTTTTTTGAAGAATTCATCATCATTTTGAAGAACGTCCTTTTCCCAAAATGTGATCGTACGTAGGTACCTACAATTTTATTGCAATCTTATTTTAATAATGCAATTTATGGTACTCACCTTTACCCAAAATTTTCCTTGCCTTTGTGTTTTTTGCCTTTTTCTTTGAATTGCTCTTTTCTTTTTTCTAGTTGCAATAATATTTAATAGACACTGATGGCGTTTTTCCAGTAAAACGCACTTCTCTTTGTCAATGTAGCCATCAAAACTTTCATATTATTTTGAAAAACCATCCGGTATGAAATTAATGCTTTCAAATAATTATTCAGTCATTATTTTAGATTTTTAAAATTCGGGATGTCAATTATTAATATATTTACTGTCTCAAAAAAATCTTTATGACATATTTGATTTCGTTGTTCGTTCACTTCATTTACAAAAATGAAACGCCATTTTTATTTTGGCAAACTGTCAAAGTTAATCTGCTTGGGCGGTGGAAACACTTCATAGATTTATTAAATCTTAATCTTTAAACAATGAGATTAAGTTTTTTTTTGATACATAGCATTAAACTGTTTGCAAATTAACAGAAAAAATTACAACATATATAATAAATCAGAGAGAGAGTTCAGGACACAAAAGTGCAACCCAGTTTCTCAGTAAAAAGTCACTGACAACTGATTTAAACGCGAGTCTACAAAACCAACAATAAACAAATCTATTGTTGACAGCAAAATGTTAACGGACCGGCCGGAGAGAAAAGTTAAATGTTCAGCTAATTTTTGCGTTGCGTCCGGCGAGTGCGAATGCGATGCCTATAGGTCACTTCTTTTAAGAACGTGTATTTAATCGGGCTTTCATTTGTATGCGGCAACGAAACGCATACGACGGATTCTATGGGTTGGTCTCACGGTATACAGAAACAAGGTATATGCCCATTGAAAAAACCCAATTCGCCATTTTGATGCGGCGTGACGTCACAATCATCTGCGAGTTTGAAAAGTTTTTATAATTTGAGGTTTTCAGTTTAGAAATAAACTTTGAAAATTAAAAAAGGGATGTAATAACTCCCCGGACGGAATAAATTTGTAATTGAAATTATAATTTCACTATTTCTCGAAGGAAACAAAAGTGTGCAAACTGTTGTTTTGTGCTTGTGAAAATAAAAACAAATTTTATTAAAAAAAAAAAACAGTCTTATTTGATCAGAGCATTTAATTGAGATTGACTATATAGGATTCGCGATATTATGTACTTTGAAATATCCATAGTATCAGGACGGTCGAATGTCACACGACAAGTGAGACTACAGCAACGTTGAAAAACGAGACAAGGAACACTACAACGATAATCAACTTGTAACATAAATGTTTCCTAAAATGTTCTCATCAAAAATATATCCGGAAGTTGCTGATCTTGAGGAACATGATGTAGAATTACCAACAGAAGAAGAGGAAGAAATTTCATCACATTAACTCGAGGAATTAAAAACAGATGCAGAGGATTCCTTATTAAAAGGTGTAAAGTGCCGAACGATCCAAATACTTACAGCAGTTTTACGTGCGTGTGTAAAAAGTTATTAGAAGATGGCCTTCAGAAACTAAGTCAAACGTTGCTGGAAAGCATTAGAATTCTTGAATATATTTTTATTAACGAATCTTTATATACAGATGGGAAGTTTATGGAAACCGATATATAAAAAGCCGTTGTGGCTCCAGGCATAAATGTTAACCGACTATTTTCTTAAGTGTAGACTGTATTTTATAATTAAACATTTAAATTAATTATTCTTAATTGATATCAACTGGTTAAAAGATAAAAATAATATAAAAAATCCAACGAAAAGATATTCTTTTTTTCTATCTTATATCCAAACCAGATGATAGTGACGTCACACCATAGCTGTCGAAACACAATGAGCATACCTTGTTTCTGTATACCCTGGGTTGGGCTCTTCAGGCATATTGTATTTTTACCATTTGAATATTTGGTTAGTTTCGATTTTTGCCTTTATTATGTTTTCGAATCTGAGGTTTGTGACTAAAATGTCGTGATGCAACATGGAAAAAAAATGAAAAAATGCCCATTGAGGCTCAAGCGCAAGTTGAATATTGCCGTATTTTTGCTGTTCCCAAAAAACCCCATTAGGTTATTAGGAAGCTTAAGACGAATAATTTACCAAAGATAAATGAAGGTATTTGAAAGATTGAAAAAAAAAGTTTTGAAGGGAAATTTTCATACTTAAGAATAACAGACTATTGAAATTTATTTAAAAAAAAGTACTTCCAAAAATAATATAAAGCCAACAATGTTTGTTTTTGAGTGGATTCTCTGAGCAGTAAAATCACGTCCATTTTCAACTAGCGCTTGAGTCGAAATTACGCCGAATTTCGAAATTCGGCTTTATTTCGCTTTACTAAAGTGAAATAACGGAAAATTTTAGCGTTCGGTCTTATTTCGCTTTGGCAAAGTGAAATAAGGCCGATGCGGCGTTATTTCACTTTCGAAAAGGACTTACATACCTACGTAGGTATTTGTTTAGTTAAAAAATAAAAAGGTTCTCTGCATAATAAAACCTGTCTGTTAAAAACCCTCGAAAGAAATTGTTTGTAATAAAAATTGGTACAGATGGAATGTATTGGCATCAAAGTTTTGAAAAGTCTATTAAATGCATTTTTTTGTAATATTGACGAACCGAAAGTGATATCCATTAATATAAACATGGACGGCCTTCCAATATTCAATAGCTCAAAAGTAGAATTTTGGCCTATTTTGTTAAATAATATATGAATTGCCAGAAGTCCCTCCAATGGTCATTGGAATATTTTGTGGAACAAGTAAATGCGCTGGTTCGGAAATATTTCGTTCACCATTCGTCGACGAGTTAAAAAAAGACCATGACACATGGAATTTTTATAGCCCGCACAAAGTAAGTGTCCATCTGCGGTGCATAATAGGCGATTCACCAGCGAGAGCATAATGTTAAGGAAAGCATTGAAAATATTTTGCTTCCTATGTATTCATATCGAAAATGCTATAAGAAAGCTTACTTTGTATTTTTAAAATAATCGCATATTTAATTTCTATTCTATTTTTTACTCTTTCCTATATTTAAAATTCTATACGATAATAATTAAGTCCATACTTACTTTCCAAATACATCTGGGGCCTGTTTCACGGCACATACATCACATACAATGTATGCTTTTGACAGTATTCATACACCAATTCTGTTTCACTGTCATATACAACAAAAAAATGTATGTGAGGTAAATCGACTGGAATTTTCCAGTACAAATTCTGTTTCACAGATTTTTATCAAACATTCTATATGTGTACAATGTATGTGAAATTTCATACACTTGCTACAGCAACAAAAATTGATGTATAGAACGCTTTTGTGAGAAAATCGCAAAACAAAAACAATGAGCGGCACAAAGCGCAGATACAAGCAAGTAAGTTATTATTATTGAAATAAAAATATTAAAGTAATTAAAAAAAAATAATTTGATTTGTTTGCAGACGGACAAAGAGCTTCAGGCAGCTGATGGTGCTGCAAGAAATGTGCAAAGGTCAATCTTTTTGGGAAGTTTTTGGGAGCTTCTCAAACGAAGGCTGCCATTAACGAAAGTTGGGGAAAAATAACTGCTATGGCTGCCAGTTTAGATCTCATCAATAATCGCGATATCAAGAGATTTCGACGCATGACCTGGCAAAACTGGAGTCGAGGCACGATGGTAACATTTCTTATAAAATTTGAACCAGTTCATAAATAATAAATTAATATCTATATTTTTAGAGCAAAGTCGACAGAATGCAAAAGACGGGAGGGGGCGTTGCTGGATCTAATGTGTTAGACGAGACCGACAAGATCTTCCTAGCTATATAAGGAAAGGAGGTGGGTGTTATAGTACCTGTATATATATATCTTTTTTATTTCAATAACATTTTGTGTTGTAGGTAGCCTTCGGAATCGGTTCCACCGATTCCAATGGTTTAAAACTCCCAGAAATAGGGGCACCAGCACCATACCCGATAGAGGGACCTTCCTGTAGTCAGGCCCCGATTCAATAGCCTGATTGCCAAAAAAAGCAAAGCGAGGAAATCAAACGAGGCTCTGAAAAGAGAACTGTTAAAAACAGTTTTGTATAAGACGCGGGTAGAGGCCCGTTTCTATGAAGTTTCACTAGAATATGGGTACTCAATATGGGATGATTCAAAGGGCCCTTAGACTTGAATTGGGTCTCCTTTGTGTTTCCAAACCGATTATTAAAATCGGTCAAATATTGGAAGAAAATCTCTTCTGAACTCTTAAATATTCAATATAATTAACGCCTTCACCTTTATCGTAATGCACTTTATCTTATGAAATAAAACCAAATTAATTTAATTTGTATGCATTTCGGCAATTTCGAATGCCATCTTCAGCAATTTTTCTTTTTATTAACTTTAAAACTAATTTACTTGCACTTATGATTACATTTGTTTTGACTTATTAGACAGAGAAAGATAGGTAGGTATAAAATATGCATGTCATCATTTTTGATTTTTACATTAAAACATTTAACATTTAAGTTACACAATATTAAGTACAAAAGTTAAAAAGAGACCTAATCGGAGCTTCCATCGTATTCATCATTATGTTTTCGTTTGTATGCATGTAAATGCTTTCATAAGCATCCAAGAACCTTTCATCACATACATTCTTAACGAGTTTCAGATTCTCTTTTGTTATATTGTGATCATTCTCCATTCTCGACCAAATAAATCAGCTGTGGATGTAAAGCCACAGCTGATTTATTTGGTCGATTGAATTTCACATTGGTTAGGTGCTCTCCGAATCTAGTTTCTATGTTCCTTTTTGTTTGTCCATAATATTTTTGTTCGCAGTCATTGCATGTTATTTCATAAATCCCTGATTTTCTCTGTCAGTTTTATCTTTTATAGATCCTAATTTGTTTTTAAGTTTTCCTTCTGATGAGAAACCCAATGCAATATTTTGTTGTTTGAATACCTTTCTTTAGTTTGTCGGTTATAGTAGGAGCAAAGTGAATTTTTAAACGTCTCATTTCTTCGGTCCTTTTGATATTTTTAGTGTTGTTAAATTACTTCTCCTCAATGTCTTTGATTGGTTTTCTACCATTCCGGTGATCATATTGTTGTCATACCCATTAAGTTCTGCAACATATTTTATGTAATTTAGTTCTACCATGTAATTTTTGGCATTCATGGGAACTGAGCATAACTTGCATCGGACAAAACGAATCGTTTGGAATATACCGAGGAATATTTGTAGGTTTTCTATAAATCGCTAATTCTAGCTTGTTCTCTGTATTCCTGCTTACAAGAAGATCCAAAAAAGGCAACTTACCCTCTTTTTCCATCTCAAAGGTGAACTTTAATGTGGGCCATTTTGAATTCAAAAGTTCTACGAAATCAGGAACTTTATTTGGATCCATGCATGAACAAATATTATCAACATATCTTATCCACACCTTTGGTAGACTTCCTTCTTCTACGATGGTGTTCTCAAAGGTCGACATAAACAAATTTGCCAAAAAAGGAGATAAGGAGTTTCCCATTGTTGTACCTTCAGTTATTTTAAAGAACTGGCAGCGTCGTAGTAAACCTTTTTCTTCTCTTCATTGTCTTCTCGTTCATCTAGCCATTTTTTTAACAAGTCTAAAGTCTCTTTCATTGGAATACTTGGGAATAATGCCACTACATCGAAGGATACTAACGTCTCATTTTCTTCCAGCTGAATGTTTTTTACTTTGTCTAGAAACTCCGAGGTATTGCTTATGTTTTTACTTTCCATCTGCTTGTATTTTTAGAACTCAGATACCAACCATTTTGCATTCTTGTCCGTGGGTGCGTCTATATTAGAGATAATTGGTCTGAACTCATAGTTTTTTGAGTTTTAATTTGCATCTTTGACATATTTCCTATTACTTAGGTAACAACAACAATACAAAAAATTTGAAGCTCTAGCTATAGAAAATATTATTTTTAAATTTGAAATAGAATTTGTTCAGCTTATAACCTTTTTTTTGAATATGCAGTGATCGGCAGTGTAAAATTTTACTTAACTAATCTAAAATGGAACCACAGTGCATAATTTTATAATCGCACACATATACTACGGCTTAGGCTTTCCAACCATATAAAAAATTTTCAAAATCGGTAGAATGCTTTTGGAGATGCAAAAGCAAAAATATAAAATGTATTTAAGGCTTTTTATATTTAGAATGTTCTGCCTCTTTAATTTACAAACAGGCACCTCATATTTGAACATTTTGTTTTTTTTGTGGTGGAATTGGGCGTTTCACAAATGCAACGAAAAACAAACTTGAGAACTAAGTTCTTAAGGACTACCAACGGCCAACCGGAAACAATTTTACCGTAATTCCTTCACAGGAAGCATGACTCAAGATTAAAAAATTGCCTTTTTTAATATTAATATGAAATACATTTAAGAACAATAATGTACAAAGCTACTTTTGCTATGTTTGTAAGTTTATTTATTAGAAAATTGATTGTGAGGTTAATATTTTAATGAAGAACAAACTTTTGAAGTTAATATAACTTTGAATTTTGTTAACTTAAAAAATGGCATCTTTTTGTGGCTAGAAACATTGTCACCGTAGTTATAGAATACAGTTTTACTTCATCATAAAATGCTTTGTACATGAAATTGATAGAAGTTCAAAATGTTTAATAATATTTTTTTTTTAATAATAATTTTTAACCATATGCCTGTAAGACCTTAGGTCTTTTAAATGCAACCTGAATTGCACGGCACTAGATAGAAAGAGTAGGAGGATAGGAAAGATTTGGCACAGTGGATTGAGATCAAGGTGTGTATTATGTCATTAAATCTCACGGGTGGCGTCCAGTTAAGCTGGGAGAAAATAGAAACGAATGCTGCCTAGAATGGGGCTCGAACCCACACCTCTAAGTTAGCAGTCAAGTCCACTGCACCATTGCCACCCGCAGTTGAAGTTCGAAGTTTTAAAAATATGTAAACAAATAATAAACAAATTTTTTTCATAAATCAATTATTAAAAAAGTTTATGCAGTTGACTAACTCCTCCAATGAATCTGCAGTATTTTCATTTGTATCTGGAATATAGTCTTCATTGTCATCTTGGTTGTCATCTTCGTTGTCACCATCAAATATGATAATATTGCTTTCATGAGTCGTCCTTTTTCGCATGTTGTATAATACAAGATACAACGCAAGCATTCAAAACATTTGCATAGCTAAATGCCGATTTCAAGCGTAACTTGTTTAAGCATGGGAAAATTTCCTTCAACTGACCAAGACTACATTCGACGATTTGTCTGGTTTTCTTAAGCTTTGCTACGAAGCGCTTTTTAGCTCTGCTTTCTTCAATGGCTACTGGAACGTTAGGAGTGATTAGCCATTTATCCTCAAAGGATATGCTGAATCACCCAGAATGATGGCACCTGGAAATGGACGCAAACCTTCGTTGTTCCATTTTTGATATAAGCTCGGCTATCGTGTACTGAACCGGGGTATTTACTGTTTATCGCGTAAAAACGATAATCAGCACCGGTTACTAACATCACGTTGATGGAGTGATTACCTTCTCGGTCAACAAATAATTGTTCATTAGTAGAAGGTGCATTAATTGGAATTAATGTGCCATCAACACCCCTGGCAATACGGGGCATTCCTGGTATACGAAAAAAATCCGCAGATACAGCTTTTAATAATTGTTGCGAAATTAAGGAACAAACTTTATTCACGCAATGACATACTGAAGCCTTCGAAATTCCATGGATGTTTCCAATGCCATGGTATTGACCTGGAGTGTCACTAATATTTGTTGCAGTGGTGATAGAGCTTCACTGCAGTTTGTTGGATGTGCAAAATGTACACCCAATCGCTCCGACAGAAATTGAACGCATGTGGAAGGCATTCTAAATTTCTCGATTAAATATGGGTCTTCCATGTTTAAATTTATTCGTTCAAAGAATGTTCTGGAGCGTCTTGTAAACCCTATCTGAAGATCTAGAACATCATTGTCCTCAAAAATTAAATCCGCTTCCATTGAAATAATATTCATTATAATTGCTTATTTACACTTAATAATTTACACTGCTTTTCTTGAAAAATATAATTTTTTTTCCGCAAAATATTTCTTGTGACAGCAAAAATGTCAATCAAGAAAAGGATGGGTTCGTTCAACAAATTAAGATATTTGATGGATAATTTTGATAATCTATGACAGTTAGCCTATCAGAGGGTTTCGATAAAGTAAGAATAATCCTACCAACCAATGGAATCGGTGAAACAGATAATGTGATGTATGATGTGATAATGTGATGTATGATGGAGAAATTATTGTATGTACATATGTATGTTGTAAGTGATGTACATATGTGATGTATGTGCCGTGAAACAGGGCCCTGATTTAGCATCTACACAACAATTAAAAGATGTTATAATTTCCGTATATCATGTACAAGTAAATACTTATCATTATTTTGTACATTTCTGTTGCAGGTTGCAGGAGTTGCAAATTTCAATGATCAACAAGACTATCAAAAATCTTCAACGGTTGCTGAATTCAGTTACATAAGTACATTACACAAATATTTTTCCGAGGACTGTGTGCGAAAAACGTACAGATGCAAAGTTTAGGCAGAAGCTGTATGGAGCACACCATAAATACGATTCTCTGTTTAACTAATAAAAACAAGTCTTGATAATGAGAGCATAAAAGCTCCTATGAGATTTTTCTCTGAAGTGTTATTGTGACCTAACCAGTGTTGTCACTTCCTGTGGAAAAAAGTGGTAGATAAGTCTAAAAAATAGTGGTAGATCCAAATTTTTAGTGGTAGATTTTAATATCCAAAAATTAAATAAGGAAAAATATTTTTTTTTGAGTTTTATTTTTATCAAAGAGAACCATCATTTTATTCATCGAAGTATATGGGTGATTCTACAAAAAGTTGGAAAAAGATGAAGATATTTTCGACTTAACATTTTTGGAAGCAAATGGACTATCTCTAGTTGATTTAGAGCTTCCTTTAACACAATTGAAAGCGGCCAGTCAGAAAAATAAAAACCAGCAACTTTATCGACATTTTTTGAAAACATGTGTTTAGAGGACTAAGCTTTTTTATTATTTTTTATATTAAGTCATTTTTTTAGAAAATTGTACCACTTGCCTAATGGAGAGATATAGTCACCTGTATAAATATTCTTTTAAATATCTAAGCCACCTTGATAGTAAGAGCAAGTTTGTATTAACATATGTAAGTATTTACAAGGAAAAGTAGCAGTAAGTAACTGAACACTTTTGTGGTTTCTTGATAGACAATTAGCCATTAAAGTGCAAGGGGACTGAGCGAGGCCAGGAGACTGAGTGTTTTCATAGTTTTTGCACCAAAAACATAGTTACGCATTGTACGAAAAAATAAAAATATATATTATTAGGGTTTTACTAAGCCAATACAATAATGCTAAAAACTATGACTACCTATATAGACATCTATCCTGTAAATAAATAAAATAATCGGGGGACTGAGAAACTGAACGGACAATCCATGATATATAGCACAAATGCCTTCTTAACAAATGAAATAGTAAATGGACGTGAAATACGGATACTGTTTTATTTTCACCAGACTTAATGCTTCACACTGCCAAATTTGAAACTTCGATAGTTTTCAAAGTTAACGATATTTTCACCTGAACAAAGTTCAATGAAATTTTTTTTTATTATATAAAATATTACTAAGAATGTTTTTGTATCATAAAAACATTTCTTATTTATCGTCAATAATTGAGGGTTAATTTTATTTTTTGGACTAAAATAAGAGAACTGCAATAATTTTTCCTTTCGAAAACGGGCAGGAGACACTTCCACAAATTGAATAATTTTAATAATAAGTTTTGCCAACGCGTTTCGTGTTAGTTAGGACACGAGTGCCCTGATGGTGTCCTAATTAAGTCGAAATGCGTTAGCAAAACTTATTAATAAAATTATTAAATTTGTGGAAAAAACGAGTGTTTCTTTAATCTTTTTTAAAATGTCTTTTAAAAATTTTAAAAATCTGGGTTTCTTTTATTATTAAAATTTAAATCATGTTTTGTGTATCACAATTTTTAAGCAAGCTGAAAAAGAACATTTAGTTCATTAGTTTCATTATTTATGTTTTATTATTTCTGAATCTTTTTTGTGGTGATCAAAATTCAAACCAAAAAACACATCAGGAAAGCATTCTATGAATTGCTCCTAGAGCACACCGCACACAGAAAAAGTTGCCCTTTTTTCCCATATTTTATAAACAAATTTGTAGGACACGAAAAAAATCTACTAGATTTCTATTTCTAAAAGAAATCAGTTCTTAATCATTCCAATGGCTGCATTCAGGTAAGTACATAGAGAAAAAAATTCACAGGATTTTTTTTTCTATTGAAACATTTTTGGGACTTTTTTTCAGGAATAATAGGATTTTCTTTGGATTTCAAATTTTGTTTGTTATGGATGAGCAAAAAGTGGTAGAATTTTTGACTTCAGTGGTAGAAGTGGTAGATTATCACAATCTTGAAAAAAGTGGTAGATCTACCACAATTGTGGTAAAGTGCCAACACTGGACCTAACAACCTAAACTTAAGTGTGAGCGAAATGAGTAATGCGTGTCTGTGTACTCTCGATTTCTCTTGCCTACGTGAGTCGTTTGCGCATTTTTTAGAGTTTTACAATTAACAGTTATTTCATTATAATGCTTATTTTATTCGGTTTGGTTCTGTTTGGTCATACCTCGTTCCTCATAATTCGAACAGGGTTGTCAGATGTGGCGATTTGTCGCCAAACAGGCGATATGAATTTTGATTTGGCGACACGAAAATCGGTTTGGCGATGTACCTTAAAAAAGGCGATATTTGTAGGTTTTGGCGATTTTAATTTTTTGAATCAAAGTAGTACTAGAATTAATAATTTTTTATTGAGGTTTCTTTTGATATTACATTAAACTTCTTATAACTACATTGACCACTTAATATTATGAATTGCTGACTTTGAATTGGCCAGGCTACACAATTAATATTTTTATTGTTTTCTTTTCTGTTTTTTCAGTAATTTTTATAAAATTGAATCTGAGTAACATTTATATGAGTCCACTCAATGGGAAATATACTTTTTGAATTAAAGTCCTAACATCTTCGGTCAAAAGGTAAAACTCACGAAGTACACAAAAATATATTAAAAAAATGAGAATGAAATTCATTTTTTAATCCAAGAGGTCTCATTTTTCTAAGTATTTACTAGCACATTGAAATTTATGCCCAGGAACTGTATTTCAAAATTTGCGGAACGTGACTTCAGCTTCAAAAAATTCTTTTCAACCTAATTTCAAAAGTATATTTTGATAAATTGTGAGTAGTTTTACCTAGTAACCGACGATATTGTTTCTTTTTATCTGATTTTGCTAAAATTTAGGCATCAAAATATCGACTAAATCTAATTGCACTCAAAACTGAACATCGCTTTTTTCCCACCACTCAAATAATTTTATAACATTTTTGTGATTTTTGGATTTGGTCATTTATAAAGTGGAATATTTTAAATTTGGCGATTTTTCGGCGATTTATATTTTACCTTTGGCGATTCCGCTTTTTTAAACCTGACAACCCTGAATTCGAATGAAAATCTAAGACATTGTGTTTGTATTCATACAGTGAAATTTGAAAATGTCTTTTAAAATAGTGCAAACAATAGGGCACAGTGGTGGTTTTCTCCCCACCGCCGGCCGCCGCCCGGCCGTGCCGTGCTATCAGCATGGGAGCAGGGTGGGGTGGCCAATTATTTTGGCCCACTTCGCGCAAGCCCAAATGCATGGCAAAAATGCAAATTCCCAATCTAAATTGGGTTGGACTGGACCTCCCAGCCATGTTTTAAAAATCGAGATTATACTTTCTTTGAAGCTGCAGAGAATGAGATTTCTCGTATGCAAAGGAGTAGCGACACAGTGAGTTTTTCAAGTTTAATTCAAAGTGCAATAAATAAATAAAGTGCACACAATAAAAAAAGCAGTCGCGTGAGACTTTTGGTGTGAACAAAAATTTCAATTATATGTGCAAAGAGGTAAAAATTAGAATATACAACAAAAAATAAATGTACTTTATTATTATTATTAATTTATTTGCATACTTGCATTTTAAGATACATTATCTTATTAACTAATACAAGTTTTATAGTGAACGCTAACTCTAAGCTAATTTTTAAATTCACAAAAATGTTAAATAGGCTTTTAAATTACTTATTTCAATAATTACAACCATGTATAAGTTTAATTTCTTAAGTTTTATTTATAAATATTTTATTCTTTCCATTTAACTTCATGTTCCTTTACTTCTTACTCTGAGCAAAGTATATAATGAGAAAATTTATTTATAATTTAATCTTGGGATAGATGTACCCCTAAGTCCCGTTTAAACCTTGAACTGAGTTCAATTGTTCTGCTGAACTTAAGTTTAAACCAAAAGTGGAGTTTAAACTCGCACTGTGAAACTGGGGGTAAGTGTTTTTTAAAGATATTAAGGCAACTAATGTTTTTCAAATTCCAAGGTAGTCTGTTCCATAACCGAGTTGCAAAAATAAAGAACTGCCGTTCAGAGGTTAAGCAAGTAAATCGAGTTTGTAAAAGCTGTTCTGTTGTGACCTAGATGATGAACACAGATGCAATCTGTTGTAGAGATAACAAGGCTGATGAGATTGCATTATCTTAAACAGCAAAATTAATGTCCTATAACGAATGATATTATCGAATCTGAGATTATATATAGATTTTGAAAATTTTGATATTCTGTCATATCGTCTTAAACCAAAGATATATCTGGCAATACTATTATATGCTACGTTTAACTTTGTTCTACTGATGGAATCGCAGTTTCCATATATTTCACATCCATAAATTAAAATAGGAATAATTAATGTTTTGAAGAGCATAATTCTAGTTTTGAGAGGAGTATAATATTGTGTGGCCCACAACGTACGGAGCACTCCATAGACCTTGCCTACAGCTATGTTGATATGTGTGTCCCAAGTTAGCTTCCGATTAAATACCATACCCAGATTTTTCACGGTTTCTACATACTCTATAGCTTGACCATCGAGAAAGATTTGTGGAAACTGGAAAGTATGACAAGTCTACTGGTTTTTTGGAAATAACAATGCATTTGCATTTGCTTGGGTTTAAGAACAAGCCATTACTCTGACCGAATGAGGAAATAATTCTAAGTTCTTCATTTAACACTGAGACAGAATCTTCTATCAATCCAAGCGGGCAACTTTAATATATCTTAACGTCATCGGCGTACATTTGTATTGTAGTCTGTGAAATGATTTCAGGGAGTTAATTTATGTATATGGAGAACAGTAGTGGGCCAAGAATCGATCCCTGGGGAACACCCCTTGATGTTGGAAGAAAGTTTGATAACCTACCATTCACCATTACAGCCTGCTTTCTTCCGGTTAGATATGAATAGATCAGATGAACCGCAGAATTTGAAAAATTGTACAACTGTGATTGCTTTTTACAAAGATTCAAATGATCTACCGTATCAAAAGCTTTTGAAAAATCTAATAGTAATAAAAATGTTAGGTTACCTTCATCTAACTCCCCTCTTATGTCTTCTATAACGTTTATAAGCGCTGTAGAACAGCTGTGTTTTTGTCTGAAACCAGATTGCTTTATTGATAAGAAATGTTTGCTTTGGAGATAACAGTTTATTTGGTTTTGTACAACTTTTTCAAAAACTTTTGATAGAAAGGGGAGTATTGAGATAGGTCTAAAATCATTCGC
Source organism: Dasysyrphus tricinctus (assembly GCA_963921185.1). Classification (NCBI taxonomy): domain Eukaryota; kingdom Metazoa; phylum Arthropoda; class Insecta; order Diptera; family Syrphidae; genus Dasysyrphus; species Dasysyrphus tricinctus. The sequence continues at coordinate 191,984,451 of OY992531.1, read as the reverse complement.
ATTTTTTGGAATAGGTAGAATCTTACCCATTTTCCACTGATCAGGGTAAAACCCTGTTGTCAAAATTGTATTGAAAATGTGCGTGATGTGTGGCAATAAGATCGGCAAAATCACTTTCAAAAACTTCGGAGATATGTCATCTATACCGGTAGCATTCGATTTTATCGACAAGAAGCATTCAACTACATCAGTACTCTCTATTCTTGAAAATTCAAAAGAGTCTTTCGAATTGTTCTGATTCAATGGCAGATTTTCATATTGAAAAGGAGAAGAAACAGGAAGTGAAGGAAAAGGTAGTGCAACAAATTTCTGATTTAAAATGTTACCGTCAATGTCGTCTGACAGCGCTAAACTCTTTTTGCTTCCTATTCCCAAATCTCTTAAGTTTTTCCAGAGTTTTCGCCCATTTAAAGATAAATTCAGATTGCCACTATAGAATATTCTTTTGGCAGCATGTATTTTGCTTACAACAAGATTACGAAGAACTCGATACTTTAGTTGAAATTCCTCCAGTCTATAAATTTTCCAGTTTTTGAACGCTTCATTTCTTTGATTTATAAGCAAACGAATTTCAGGTGTAAACCATGATCTCTCACCAGGTCTCCGTATTTTTGTACGTACAGGAACGAAATCGTCAAAGAGATTAATTATTTTAGAGTTTAGATACGCAACTTGATCATTTGGATTGGGTAAATAATAAATGTTGTTCCAATCTATGATTCGGGCATGTTCTTCAAGCGTGACGTAATCAATTGCGTTGAAGTCCCTGTATTTATAATGAAAAACAGATTCTTGTACCTCAAAGTCAAAAGTCATAAATATAAGGTCATGTTTTGAAAATCCTGGCGCTGAAAGCTGATCTTGAAAAAGAACTTTATTAACATCGCACACAAAAAAAAACATCTAAGAGGGTCTGTGAATTTTCAGAAAAGTGTGTTGCAATGGTAGTGTTTACTGAAAGCATGTTGAATGCTCTCATGCCATCAGTTAAATTTGTTTCTAATAATAGATTGCTGTTAAAGTCCCCACACACAATTATGTTAGAAGATAGTACAGAAAAATGAGGACAGACTTATATATGTTTATTTGGTCTGTACACTGTTCCTATAAGTAGTTTGTCTTCACCACAAGTATTCGATTCTACTACTAGCATCTGATTGATATTTGATTTTACTTGTTAAACACTCTCGTACAAATATCGCCACACCACCTCCCATTCGCCCTTGCCTATCTACACGAAAAAGTTTAAATCCATCCAATCTACACATTTCGTTATTATAGATATTGTAAAGTCATGTTTCAGAAACGCAAATCACATCAACCTTACTTCTCACAAAAATATCCCTGAACTCATCAATTTTGGGCAACAAGCTCTGAGCATTTAAATGACATATCTTAAAACCGTTTTTTTGTGCAATAAAAACATTAACCATTGGTCGCAAAACATTATAACTGAATTCATATGTGGAACGACCATTAATTTCATCATAAGCCATAGTAGTTCAGTAATTTTATCCCACTCAAAGCAAAATGTAGAAAAAGGAGCAAAGAAAATGAGAAGAAAAGAAATAAGAAAATGGATAAGAAATAGAAAAAAATTACCAAAGGTAACAAAACAAAATTTGAGAATAATAAAGAAAGTAAATATTGGATATACTCAAAAAGAAAAAATAATTGAAAAGAAAACAATTTAAAAATATTAAATATATTTTTCAAAAAGAAAGATGAGAAAATTAATGAAAAAAGGAAAAAAATAATTATTAAAATAAACAATTAATCAAAAAGAATATGAGAAAATAATTCGAAATAAAATAGTTTGATAAGCGCTATATCATTCGGTTGAGGTGTTTGTTGGCATGGCAACTCCTTCTAGGTTTTCGATGTTTTCAATCAGCTGGGCATCATCTTCGACATACACATACACATAAATTTTTTTATATTGAATAATTTTGAATGAACAACAACAACTTCTGTGTGTTACCACCAAGTATATAGGCTGGAGTAATAGCTTAATAGCTATTTCTAGTGATGGGCATAATCGAGTGATTTCAATAATCGAGATGTTAGTATTCGAGTGATCATAATAATCGAATGATCATTCGAGATATGAGAACCGAGAACCAAGAAATAAAAACGAAAGAAAAGGAACGAAAACCTTTCTTTCGAGAACTCAATATGTTCATTGTCTATGTATGATTGTATTCAACCACTCGAGTCAACACTGAGAATTCGAAAGTAGTTGTGTACACATACATAAGCAGTGAGCGTCCCGAACACCGAGTTCTCAATTAATTGTGTTTTTCTTTTTATTATTTCTCCCACCGCATTAGCTCGAGTGATTGAATACACAATACACCCACACAAACTACACAACAATTAACTTTTTGGGTCGATAATGTGTGTTTTTCTTTTTCTTGCTTGTCTTTCATTCTCATGACACTTACTACAATAGTAAGCAGTTAGGTAGGAAAATCATTCGAATGCCAAATCATTCGAATGATTCATTCATTCATCATTCGAAGCATATTCAAGTTGCTGTCGGCTCTCGGGCTCCCATCGCGTTGACTCGAGTGGTTGAATACACCATACACTCACACAAACTACACAACAATCAATTCTCGGGTCGATAATGTCTGTTTCTCCCTTACTTGTTTGTCTCTCGTTCTCATATATCTTGAATCTCGACTTCACGACACGAGTTCTCACTACACTTTCTTCAATAGATAGCAGGTAGGTAGGAAAATCATTCGAATGCTAAATCATTCGAATGATTCATTCATTCATGATTCGAAGTAAATTAAAGCTGCTGTCGACTCTCGAGCTCCCATATCGCATTGAATCGCGTGGTTGAACTTTTATGAGTGTTCCTCTTTCTCTTACTTGTCTTTAATTCTCATTTCTGTTCTTGATTCTCGTCTCGGGCTCTTGAGTTCTCAATGCAGTTACAGTTACAAAAGTAAGTAGGTGAGCAAGATCGGTATTGATGAAAAATCATCAAGAAAAATAAAGCCAGACAAAAATCAATTACGAAAAATCAGTCCTTTTGGCTTGATCTGAGACTGTCTTTTTAAGTTATCCTGACGAAAACTATTCTACACAAATCTAAATTACTTATTCTACTTCTAATCGAAATCTAATTTTCCAAATATTTTTTTTTATGAATTTGTTTAAATTTTCGTTTTTATTTTGTAAGTTAAAACAAATTATATAATAATAACAGTGTTAAATATAATATTAATTCAATCAAGCAAACAAATAAAACAAAAATTTTAAAATGAATATATTTTTTAATTTGCAAAAAGAGCAATCTCAATAATTTTTCCCCATACATACTCTCAGAAAATGGGTGTGGGATAAAACTTTGTATGGGCTGCTTGTTAAAAAAGGCGTTTTCCACGTAATTCTGTTAAATATTTTTTTATTTTTAAGGAAACTATTTGATAAATAAGATTTTTGTAAAACGCTCTCAAAAGTGGGCGTGGTCAATATTTAGCAAGATTATTTTTTTGCATGTTTTTACGGCAACTCGGTACGTTTTCTAAGAATTTTTTACAAAAATCAAAAGGTTTGTAAAAAAAACGCCCCCAAAAGTGGGCGTGGTAGAAAATGTTGTACACAAAATTATATCAAATCACGTTATCTACAACTTTCTAGAAGAACACAACCATCATTTATTTCAACTTTGACACTTAGAAGACTTTTTTTTTTTAAGTGGGCGTGTCAGTGGGCGGAAATTAAGTCCGAAGATACATTTTACTACTTTTAACCATGTCTGAAAATTTCACTCAAATTGGTTGACTGGTTCAGATTTTATAGATTTATGACCGCCTCTCCATACAACCGGACCCACAGTGCATCGCATTGAATCGCGTGGTTGAACTTTTATGAGTGTTCCTCTTTCTCTTACTTGTCTTTAATTCTCATTTCTGTTCTTGATTCTCGTCTCGGGCTCTTGAGTTCTCAATGCAGTTACAGTTACAAAAGTAAGTAGGTGAGCAAGATCGGTATTGATGAAAAATCATTCGAATGATTCAAGTCGAGAATCGAGATATCTCGAGATGTTGCCTGAATCGATTATAATCGATTATATCATTCGAATGCGCCCATCACTAGCTATTTCACGAGTGCCAACTCGATCATCAGACTCCTTTAGTGGTGCTTAGTCTGGTCATGACAAACTCTTTGCCGTCATCTGAGAGCGAAATATAAACCATGCATTTCAGAGGCCGATGCACTACACACCACGCCCCTGAAGCCACATGATTAGCTCAATCCCATTCCCAATGTATGTAGGTTTCGTTGTTTATCAATTGCAAAAAGAAAGAGACCGACTGAATAGCAAGCTTATATGTACGTGTATAAAAATGAAAATGAATTCGGTACTATTGGACTTTCCCGAGTACGCAAGTACCACTTTTCAATTTTCAGTACTATTTGTACTATTTTTAATTTTTGAAAAGGTCAACGTTCATAAATCTCTAAAATTAAATAAATATGTTCAGTCAGACTTCACCACATCTTCACGTAAAGAAGCTTTTAATGAAAAACCCATATTGTCAATAAACTTACTGGAAAACCACCTTCCCGTCAAGGAAATCTATTGCGGGACCAAAGTGAAATTTTTTACGGGTTACGTACGAATGACCGACAAAAAAAATGTCGACTGGTTAAAATGTCGACTTTTATCGACTTTTTTGAAAGTTAAAATGCCGACTTTGTTTTTGCCGACTTATTAAAATGTCGACAGTTTGAAATGTCGATTTGACAAAAAGTCGACTGCCCTGATAGAAGTCGAGAAAAATATCGACTTGTCGGAATTTTTCCCATACAGAAAAGTCGATATAAAATATAAATCGACATTTTAACCAGTCGACATTTTGACTTGTCGATATTTTGTCTGTCAGTCATTTGAAAGTAACCTAAAGAACAACAGAGCACACGGTGCCACCAGATATTATAACGGAGGATAAAATTAACTGGGCGATAAACTCGTTTTCACCCTTCAAATCTCCAGGAACAGATGGCATCTTCCCCATGATGCTACAGAAGAACACTAAACACGTTACCCAACATCTCAAGAGCTTCTTTGCAAGCAGCCTTAAGTGGGGATATATTCCTTTGGCGTGGCGTGAAGTAAAAGTAGTCTTTATACCAAAAGCTGGGAAACCAAGCCACACGGAAGCTAAAGACTATAGACCCATTAGTCTAACATCGTTTGTTTTAAAAACCTTCGAAAGATTAATAGATATACACATACGAAGTAGTATAAAACCGAATGTGTTGTCACCTGCCCAACATGCTTACACGAAAGGAAAAGGTGTTGAAACAGCCCTTCACAACTTAGTAAGTATAGTAGAAAAATCACTCAAGGACAAAGAGTATACTCTAGCAGCTTTTCTGGACCTTGAAGGCGCCTTCAATAATGTACAGAATGATGCGGTAAAAAGAGCACTTGTAGACCTTGAAGTGGATAATTCCCTCGTAAACTGGATTATCTGTATGTTAAAACACAGACGGATTAACTCAGAACTAGGGGACGCACGGATCAAAGTATCCACATCTAGGGGGACTCCACAAGGAGAAGTTCTCTCACCACTATTGTGGATACTAGTAATGAACGAAATCCTGATTGAACTGAATAATAGCGGTGTCAAAGTAGTTGCCTACGCAAACGACCTGGCGCTGCTAGCGACCGGAAAATTTATTTCCACAACCAGCGAACAGATTAATTACGTTTTGTCAAAAGTCTGTACCTGGGCGGGGAAATGTGGACTCTAGGTAAACCCACAAAAAACCGAACTGGTTCTTTTTACTAACAAAAGGAAAATACCAGAATTTGTCCTACCATCAATAGAAGGAACCCAACTTAGACTATCAGATCATGCCAAATATTTAGGCGTAATTCTTGACAAAAAGCTAAACTGGGGTATGAACATCAAAGAAAGAGCCAAGAAGGCCATGATCGCTTTTTACTCCTGCAACAGGATCTTTGGTAAGACCTGGGGTCCAAGCCCTAAAATCATAATGTGGATGTACACGGCCATTATAAGACCGATCCTCACATATGGTAGCCTGGTTTGGTGGAGCGCGATGGATAAAGAATGTAATTATAAAACGCTTAACAAAGTTCAAAGACTAGCGTGCATAGGAATCACAGGGGCAATGAGGTCCACTCCCACTGCGGGAATGGAAGCCATACTCAATCTAAGACCCCTAGATCTATTCGTACAAGAAACTGCAGCCTATGGTGCTCTAAGATTAAGCCAGACCGATAGCTGGAAAAAGAACTCTGTAGGTCATGCACAAATTATGAACAAATTTACGGAGGGGTATGTATGCACAGACTACACAACACCCCATACAAATTTTGAAAAACCGTTTTCTGTATCCATCCCCACAAGAGAAGAATGGGAAGCTGGTTTACAACAATCAGATACACCGATGGTAGAAATTTACACAGACGGATCAAAGATGGATACGAGAGTAGGTGCTGGTTTCTTTTCAGAATCCCTTAATTTAGCGAACTCTTATAGACTCCCTGATTATAGCAGTGTCTTCCAAGCGGAGGTTCTTGCAGTGATTAAGGCTGCTGAACAGATCTCAATGTTGGCGATACCACGGGCTGATATCACCTTTTACATTGATAGCCAGGCAGCGATTAAAGCTATCTCTGCAACAGAAATAAAATCCAAGCTGGTTTCATGCTGTCGCGAAGAGCTTAAGATTCTTGCCACACAGCACAACATCAGACTCTGCTGGGTTCCTGGGCACTGTGGAATTCTGGGAAATGAAAAAGCAGATGAACTGGCAAGGACTGGTTCATCGTTAGATCAAAGCCTAACGGACTCCGGTGTTAAAATTCCATCCTGTGCCATTAAACAGACAATTGGTAAGAAGATAGTGGAACTTACCAATGACAGATGGAACTCACTCGCAACTTGTACCACTACAAAGAATTTGTGGCCTAGCTACAATAAGAAAAAAACGCACCATGTCATAAACCTGAAAAAGAGATCCCTGAATCTTTTAATAGGAATTATCACGGGACATAATCTCTTAGGTTACCACAAGAAAAAGATGAGACTAAGTACTGAAGACCTATGCAGAGGTTGCGGTGACGTAGAAGTAGAGGAAGACACCCTTCACTTCCTAGGTCAATGTCCGGCACTATGCAATATAAGGAAAAAATATTTGGGTAGCTATTTCTTCAATGATCTAGCAGAAATCTCGAAGTCAACAGGAAATAACATCTCAAGTTTAATGAACTTCATCAACGCCTCTAAATGGTTCGATGCTCCACAGGATTTCATAGGTTATATTTTTAAAGGGATGGTCCAATCCATCAGGGTACCACAATGGATCAACATTGATCTAAGTGTGACGGGAACAAGATCCACCGTCAGCCCATCAATCTAACCTAACCTAACCTAACCTAAAGAACAAAGCTCTGCCTTAAATGTTTGCACGGAACAACTATAAACTCAAGAATCATAAATTCTTTTCTGATTTTTTAACAGGAACTTAACAGTTTTTTGATGCTGTGGAAAATTTAAGACTATGTTTAAGACACAAATTCTTATTTGATTCTAATAATAATTAACTTATTTAGGTACCTTTTGTTTAGCTTCAAGAAAGTTCAATAGAACGCATTTTTGTTGCCTACCTACATTATACCTTATATTTCGAACTTTTAACTGCCTCATTTTCTGGATGTTTTATTATTGTATTAATATTAAAACACATTACAGACCCTCAATACTGGGCAATTAAAATAATATATAGACAGCAAAAATTAAATTACAAAAAATGCGATTTATTGAACAATGACAATGCGATATTAGATAATAATGATCAGATCATAGTTTAGGGAATGATGTTTACAAGCGCGCTTGTAAACATCATTCCCTAAACTATGATCTGATCAAAAGGTCGACTTTTAAAATATCGACTGTTAAAATCTCGATTCATAAAATCTCGATCACTGTCGACATTTTGAGAATCGACATTTTGAAAAATCGATATTTTAGAAAGTCGGTCAAATTTGTGTCTATATTTTGATCTGTCGGTCTTTTAACCAGTCGAGATTTTTTCTGTCGAGATTTTAAAAGTCGATCTTATGGAGTCGATATTTTAAAAGTCGAGATATCGTACCCAATCCATTTTTTACACTCTATTTCTGAGTTCTGGGCTGAAATTTTCCTTGTGAAAAATGAATGCAACGAGTTCATGTTTTCAAATATAAACCGAATTGTCCAGGGTGCTTTTTCTATTCCTCATTCTTCCGCAAACGTCAAAAGAATTTTTTCTTATCAAATTATGAAACAAAACTAAGAAAACGAATGCAGGTGGACACGTGTTCTGCACTAATAGAAACTAAAAACCTAATTAAAAATTAATGTCACAGCTACATTATTCAAAAAAATCTATTGAATAGACATCGAGTAAACCACTTGCCGATGAAGAAATTTTAGAGTAAGAAAACATAATGAATGTAATGTATGTACATATGAATGTAAATAAAAAGAAAAGACTTATGCCAAAGTTGCTATCCGTCCATAAGACTTATTTTAGAATAAAATTATACCAATGAAATGCATAGGTATATTTAATTTATGTATTTTTGTTTTAATAAAATATTTATTTTAATTGTTTGCGTTGTTTTATAATTTTAAAAAGTTCAGTACTATTTTGTCTTTTTCAGTACAATTTCTTTTCAGTTTTCAGTACAATTGACAAAAGTCAATTTTCATCACTGCCAGTCGCTGTTGCAATTAATGAATTGGATTGACCTAATCATGCGCTTTCAGTGGCGCAGTCGCAGTGTGTAGTGCATCGGCCTCTGCTCTGAGCCGCAAGGGTCATGGTTCGGTCCCAGATGACGGCAAAGAGTTTTTCAATTAATACGACAATAACCAGACTAAGCTCCACTATAAAGGAGTCTGATGATCGAGTTGGCAATCATGAAATATACTTGGTGGTAATACAGACAAGTTGTTGCTGTTCATTCAAAATTACACCCTAGGTACTGTTGCTCAGGAAAAATGCTGACATTGGCGCCTGCCAGACGACATACCCAAAGTGGAGCAATGGAGTAACGTGAGCGGTACAGAGGACCCAAAAAAGGGAGTTTACATTCTGAGAACCTGCGAAGCGGGCCATCCAAAGAATTGTTGCACAAAAAAGTTGCTTATATTGGTACCTCCAAAAAATCTATTTGTTTAGTTTGTAAGAAAAAGTTCTTTGAACAGGTAATCATTTTTTTTTTATAAATTTTTCAAAACAAAATTCTTTCCTTTGTTCGAGTTCTAGATCCACCTCCAAACAAAAATTTATAACCAAGTCACTAAAAAAATAATCCTTCGTCCAGTTCCAGACCCATGTTAAGAGCCTATTCTACCAGAACCTTCTCCATCGGACCCACCACCAAAAAAAGATCAAGGAAAAATTTATTTAAAAACAAAAATTGTTGCCCAGTTGTAAGAATTATAAATACTTAGTAAATAAATGTACCTGAAGAAATCGCTGAGGAACATAAAAGTTTTAGTTAACTGAGAACCACCCATTAGGTGTTATAGGTATATATAGAATAAAATTAATTTTTAATACCAATGAAATAAAATTAATTTCACAAGGCATAAACTAAAATAAAATTAACTTGAAATCTCGTGTCATATTTTTCCCATGACCGCATCCAATTTTCTCGATCCTTCCAAAAGTTTAACATTGCCTTCGGATCATTATTTATCCAAGGTTTCATAACACTATCTGCGCCAGTTGTACAGTTGTCTGGAAAATCTGTATGACCACCAACAGATAATCCAATGGTTAAATAGAACTCGAAGTATTCAAAGCAAAGTTATATGTATTATCATCAAATAAATGAAAGCCTAACCACAATACTCACTTCCCTATCCAATGGCACCATTTTGTGATCACTATCCCAAGCATTTGAATTTTTGTATGAAAATAATTTCGAGAATCCTCCCTCAATCTCTCCATATTGATGATCATCAATTTTCATTGTAATACTCTCCTCGGTCCAAGTAAATGTAAAATTATGAAATTCATCAGATAAACGGTGTTCCGAATCATAATGTCGAAGACAAGCATCATGTAAAGGTCCTTGATCTTCCAAAACAACTCCACCTGATAGATACCGACTCGAGATATCTTTTCCATCTTTATCGTGAAGAACTTGATTTCCTCGCAAGCTTGCTATTCTAATTTGTCCAGATGCGTAGTTTGAAGGGCCATAGTAGTTCTCTAAGGGTTCCAATAACAAAACTGTTCAAACGAAGAGAAAATTGTTATCATATACAAATGGTTGAAAACAAAAGTACTTACGTGGCATTGTCCAATCACCTTTTGGCATATTGGCTCCTATTACAACTTTTCCATAGCGAAAGCTGAATGAGTGTTTTGTTCGGATCTTTCCAGAAATAATAGGAGGAAGTATTTGTGAAAATTTGGCCTTTCTGGTGCATTCTTGTCCTGTTCCTGAACAACTAACAAACTTTATAAGGTTAGTGAGAAAACAAATGTTGTCCAATTGAAGCATCTGATGGAAGAACCAACGATAACTCTGTTTATGTTAAAGTTTTTAAAAAGTGAGCTCTTTACCTATACTTTCTGGTGTTTGCACTTTTTTGTTGTTGTTCTTTTTTGGCTCAAATCTTAAAAGCTTTGTCATTGTTTCCAATGTGTGCCTATTGAGCGGTGCTAATTGTGGTACAATAAAAAGACACCTCACACCTCAAGTACAATACTGCGTTTCTCCACTTTTTTCATTAAAGCTAACAATGTGGGTTTTTATTTTGTTGTACTTCTGCATACAAATAAAATCTAGAGTGGAGTTATCTGGTTCTTGCATCCGATGCTTCAATTTTACCGTCTAAGTTGTAAAGTTCCAGTCCTCATCCAAGATTCATTGTAACCCGAAACTAGCCATAGAAATTTCGGTTTAATTTGCAACCAACCGTTATCAACGTACACAACTTCAGGATCATTTTGAAATGACACAAATGGAGAGCCTTCCGTGTTATACGGTATTCTAGCGTCAAATTTCCACACCTTTGGATCTAAAGTGTCAAAATGTTCTTCAAAAATAAGTCTCTCTGCACACACCGCTTGCCCTCGAACTGTTGTTACTGATAGTTGACACCTTTCACTAAGTCTATAAAGAGCAGAACATCTCTGTTCAATTGGTGGTGTAATGTCAATAGTATAATAAGGTAGCTCAGCCTCTTTTGTTATACTGGTTACGGGTATATTTGTTGAATTGGGACTATAAGAATCGTGAAAGACGCCTATACTGTAGACAATTTTTGTTCCGCCAAAAACACGTGCATTGATATTGATATATACCCAGTAATCATTAACTTTGTCGGTTATGACAGCAACGAAATCAGTGGGTTCTCCTGGTGTCAGAGTTCTATTGATGTTCACATTGAAGATCATATAAGAAATTCGATCATCGACGATGTCTGTAAGGAAGTTTAAACAATGTTTTCAAAAAAGAAACAAAAAAAATCAGGATCAAAATTAAACCAACAAAAATTGGTCTCTTAAGATCAACAAACTAAAATAGAGTGACAGTATTGACAAAACTAAAGCGAGCTATTAGGAAATACTTCGATAAATTCGATATCTTCTTAAAAGAAAGATGCAAATCTGTGTTGGATTAAATTTAGAAATTTCAGTAACTTATATTGTTTTCATTGCCATTGTTTTTTTCGATGTCATTCAATAAAGCAAACGTCAAATCGAATCCCAGCAAGCATTCAATGAAAATGAAGCATATAACTATATTCGAAAAACATTCACTTAAGTGAAACAAATCTGAATATACTCAAAAAGCCTGAATCATACAGGGGTAAGGGGACTTGTGCAGAATTTTTTTCTGGATAAAAATAATCCAGATTCTTTTTTATTTCACATTGTATGAATACAAGTGAATGTGTTCAAGTAATCCTCAAAAGAGGTATATTTTGGGAGCTTCTATTTTTATTCAAATAAAGTGAATGTTGAATGAGCTTGGAAGCTCATGACTGGTAGGGGGAGGGGCTGGTTGACTGCGTCATGACTGTGGTATTTTTATTCAGTATTTGTTGATTAAAAAAGAATGTTTTGTCGTGTCTACAATTTTCTCTTGGGCTATAATGAGATCATTGTTGAGAGGAGAATATGGCTGGAGGGGGTTTTAAAGGAAGGGGGTTTTGAAAAAGGGGGTTGTAAATGGGAGGGGGTGTCTTTTTTCATCAGTTTCTTAGACTTAAGTGAATAGTTGAAGTATCCACTATTTCCTCTGGGGCCAGATATGAGGAAGGGGCTATGACTGGGGGAGTGGGGTGACTGGGATTATCGTGACTGGAAAGTTTCATGGCCCTCTAATAGGATAAGCAACTGATTTCTGCACTGAAAGACAGTAAGAAACTGATTTCTGCACTGAAAGACAGTAAGAAACTGCGTAGTAAAAATAACAACCTAAAACAGCACCCAAATCAATCCGCCATTTTGAAATCCATTTTTGAGGGTGTCCCCATGGATGGATTTTGTCCGATTTTGGATATGTTGTTCAGTAATGGTTACTGAACAAAAGTCCATCAAAAAAGCTTCTGTTGCAATTTTGCCCATGTTTAGGGTATATTTAGCTTAGATTGCTTGGACTTGTAGTGAAATTAATTTAAATAAGTTGTGAATTAATTAAATTAAATTAAATATAGTACTTTATAAGCTATTGTGACAAAATTGAAATACTGGCAAACACTATATTTATTTATTTATTCAATCTACGATAGTTAAATCCACAGATTTGCTTAATGCTAAACTTATACAAGTTCCAAAGTAAATGTTGATAGGTAAGTATGTACAATAAGATTTAAGAATGACTATTTTGTAATAATAAAAACAAAGAAGCTTTAAATTGATATCTTGATAAATATACATCGAGATCATTATAATACATATTAAAAAATTTACAACAATGAGAAATAGGCTCACGCTGTCCATAGTTAGTAGAATGAGGAATTTCAAAAATGAATTGTCTCATTCTCAAAGGTCGACTTGGTGCGTAAATATTTATTAAAGAGAGCAAAAACTCACAATCAATATCATTTGAAAGAATATCGCGAACAAACATGATACTGTACATTCTACGTCTTGCTTCAAGAGTTTGCATTCCTAATAATAAGCATCTACTATTATAATTAAGATTTATAGTATCATTTGTTGCGAAATTTCTTAAAGCAAATCTTAAAAAATTTCTTTGAATATTCTCAATTCGTACTATAAGTTTTTTAATATCAGGATTCCAAATAATAGAACAGTACTCCAATAATGGTCGAACAATGGAACAAAAAATTGCTTTCAAAGTGTACGGATCTTTAAAATCTGCAGAATTTCGTTTGAGAAATCCTAGCATGGAATTAGATTTTGAAACAATATATGAAACATGTGACTCAAAACTCAGTTTATCATCAAAAACTACACCTAAGTCTTTTATTTCACGAACTCTAGATAGCTTGTTTGCAACTAGGAAATAATCAAAAACTATAGGATTCGATAAACGACTGTAAGTCATAACCGAGCACTTTGACAGATTCAGGTGAAGGTCATTTTGCTTGCACCATGACTCGAAGTTTGAAATATCTTGTTGAAAAGCAACACAATCATAATAATTATTTATAACTTTGAACATTTTAATGTCATCAGCGAAAATTAAACACTCAGACCTTGATAAGACTGATGGAAAATCATTTATAAATAGATCAAACAACGGAGGACCTAAATGGCTTCCTTCGGGAACACCAGAGTGCACTGTTATTGAATTAGATTCCAGATCCCCAATTTTTACGACTTGTTTCCTACCAATTAGATAGGAACGAAACCAATTTAGTAGGCTGCCATCAAAACCATATAATTTTAATTTTTTAATTAAGATTTGGTGATTAACCCTACTAAAAGCTTTAACAAAATCAGTATAAACCACGTCCATTTGACATCGCTTTTCCACTGCCTTAAAACACAGATTAGAAAAACAAGCCAAATTTGTAGTGGTTGATCGACCACTTAAGAAACCGTGTTGAAATTTAGATATATGGCTTTTTAAAATACCATATAATTTATTTTTTACTATTTTATCAAAAAGCTTTGGAATGGTTGAAAGTTTACTTATTGGGCGATAGTTTGATAGTTTTTGTCTCCAGACTTAAAAACTGGGTTAATATAAGAGACTTTCCATTCATCTAAAAAATTAGCACTTAGAAGGGATTGATTAAAAATAAATTGAAGTGGAAAACTAAGAGATTCAAAACAATGTTTTAATACAATAGGAAATACACCATGAAAATCTGGTGTACTAGAGGGTTCCAATTCGCATAAGGCAGTTGAAACATCTTCTAACTCACAATATAAACTACAGCAATCTGTTATAGGTACTAAATTGTTACAGACGTAGTTATTGCCAACAAACAAATCCGTTGTGTTATAAATACTTTGAAAGCTTTCAGCAAACCAGTCAACAATAGTTTGAGGGTCACTGGAGGTATTGTTATTGTAAACCATTATTGAAGGAAAACCAATAGATTTACGCTTCATATTTACAAATTTCCAAAATTTTTTCGGATTTTGCTTTAATTCAATTTCAGTTATATGTACATAGTTACTAAAACAAAATTTTGATAGAAATGCAAATTCTTTACGGAGACGTGAATACAAGGCAAAGTCATCAGAACTCTTTGTGCTTTTATAAATTTTAAAAGCCTTATTCTTGGCATTTTTCAAATTACGCAACCTTGAGTTAGACCATGGAGGATGAGAATTTACTTTAAAAATAGAGCGTGGAACAGAGGTAACCAATTCTCTGACAAAAATATTTAAAAAATAATCAAAATTATATTTTAAACTATTATTAGAATTAGATTGCCAATCAAAATTACAAAATGACTCATTTAAGATGTTTAAATTTGCAGAATTAAAATGATATTTAAATTTATTAACAGTCTGGAAAGCATTATAATTTCTAAAGCAAATATTTTTTATGCAAATAGACATGGCAACATGATGAATTGAGTTCGAAAACAAGGGGAGGCAATCAGAAACATTAACTTCAATATTATCATTTATAAAAACTAGATCAAGCATTCTCCGCAATGAATTATGAACAAAACATACTTGGGTTAAATTTAAAGCAAACAGAGAATCGACAAGCTCAAATTCTTTTTCTGTTGAGAGCACAATTGGCAGCACCTTGTTTTCATATTGCATCCACTTGATTCCACCCAAATTGAAATCACCAATTACACAAACAGAAATATTATACTCAGAATAACTAGATAACGTATTTTCAATGTTTTTTAAATGATATAAATAAATAGATAAATGAGAATCGGGTGGAATATAACTTAAAAAAATCAATAATTTACAGTCATAGTTTCCTTCGATGCAAACACATATTTGTTCAATATTTTCTTCCGGAGATGAGCTTCCAAGGTCGATAGAATGGGCAATAAGTGAATGCCGAGCTGCCAAAAGAACACCACCACCTCTTCTGCTTCCAACATCATGACGATCACGACGAAACACAGTAAACTCTGAAGTATTGAGTATTTCTTCATTAGTTATTTCGTTAAAAAGCCAGGTTTCCACAAACGCATAAATATCATACTCGAACGAATCAACATTAACGGAGAGGGCATTTAATTTACATCTCATTCCGCCCATGTTTTGATAATATATCGAAATTTCAGATTTGTTTACATCAAAGCACGCCCCTCTGCTCGCTAATTTATTTCCGTCGGAAGATTTGACACCACTTTGTCGTTTTTTGGAAGGTCTTTTTGAATAAACTCCCTTACAACTGTATTCCTGGGCCAATTAGATCCACATAATGCTGATTTAAAGTTGTTAGCCGGAATACCAACTTTGAAATTTACAAACTTTAAATCTTTAGCATCTTTTTTCACCAGCTTATAGCACTTCACGGTGGTCTCGTCAACACCGATCTTACCAGCAACATACTTAATTAGCGATTCCTCAGAAGTTGATGCATCAAATTTCGATACATGAAACCATTTATGAGCAACAACAACATTAAGCCCATCAGCAACAGCAACATCTTCACCACATACACGCAGAGATTGTATTTTTTTTTTGTTTCTGCTTTCCCAGTAGGAAATTTGCTCCTCAATGAAAAATAAAGGTGCATTCCTCGCCGAAATCATGTGGCACATTCATTGAGGATAGGGTATGCATAGATTTCATTCATCGAAAGTCATGCAATAGGTAAGTAGTTGGCCATTCTATTCGCATCTTGTGCTTTGCTTTCGAAAGAAGTTAAAGAAAACACGAAACATAGCAATATTCTTTTTTGACATCATAAACGTTAATGAATACAATGCTGAATGCGACATATTTATTCCTGCACCTTTTCAGTGGTTAGTGCAATTCACATAGCATTGCGTATTTTATGCCTGCGATGTGAAAGAGAAAAGAACCCTATTTTTTTTGGAATTGAAAATTATTCAACAACCTTCCAAAAGAATAATACTATGGTGATATCGCTAGGGAAAAGGAATGTATCTATTCACGGACTTCGTTTGTTGGACAAAATATTCTACCTGAGCTGAGAAGAAAAAGAGACACTTATTCAAATACTTTTTCATAGCATCGAAAAGTAAAACGAATTCAATGCAAACACGGAAGCGAAGATTTCCTTCATAAAAAGTTATGCAACCTTTCGGATGGCACATGCTACTTTTTTCTGCCTGTTGAATAGATTTCGAAGTGCAATAAAAAAACCTTTTTTTTTTGGGTTTTTCCCTTGTCGTTTTTTGGCACGAGTCATTTCTCTTGTTCTAGAATGATTTAATTTCGATTTTGTGATCAAAGAGAGCAGTTGTGCGTGGTTTTCAGTGATTTTTTTTCTATTGTTTTTAATCCATATTCCATAAGTGTTTTTAATCAATTTGTGTTTATTTACTAAAATATAAAAGTTTACAATTTGGTGAGTAAATAATAGATAATGAGTGGATTTAGTAAAAGAAATATGAAGCGCTTGGTAAAAAAAGAAAAGAATTCGCTTCAAAATAAAATAAAAGAAAGTATAGATAGCGAAAATATAGAGAGCGTAGGAATACAAATCTTAGAAAGTGATATTGTGGAAGAAAGAACAATTGAAAATGTTCCCCAGGTGATTTTAGATAGTGTTTATGAAGGAAGTGAAAATAATGAGAATAGTATTTGCAATTTGAATAGTCAGCTTAAAAAGTGGTATGCAAAACATCATCCTTCACGGAAATGTGTTGAAGACTTACTTCAGGTGCTAAAAAATGAAAATTTAAATGTTCCGCTAAGTTTGAAAACATTACTTAATAGTAACGAGGAAAATAATTTCATAATAAGAACTGTAGCACCGGGAAAATACTGTCATTTCGGAATAAAAAAAAATTTAGAAAAAGTAGGTGAAATCGTTTCTAGATACGAAGAAATAGATTTAGTTATAGGTATAGATGGGTTACCCTTATATAAAAGCAGTTCAATGGAGCTTTGGCCTATATTGGCGTATACATCAAATATACCTAGCATCACCGTATTTATGATAGGAGTATACTTAGGGAATGGGAAGCCACATTGCATTGACAATTTCTTGCACGATTTTTGTGAAGAATTTAAGGACCTTCAAATAAATAGATTAACCATTAATGAAAAAACCTTATATATTAAAATTAAATATTTTGTTTGTGATGCTCCTGCTAGGGCTTTCGTGTGTGGCATAATGTCTCACACTTCTTTTAATGGATGCTCAAAATGCGATCAAGTTGGTCACTCTGTTGACAGAGTTACAACTTATAGTATTGTTGCAGGAAATAGTAGGTCAGATACTAGTTTTAAACAAAGAACTGACATAAGTCATCACAAACCTTATTTTATATCAAGGGAAAGCTTACTAGAATCGATTGGCATTGGTATGGTATCACAGTTTCCACTTGATCCAATGCATTTAATTGATTTAGGAATCACAAAAAAAATGTTAATTGCCATTTTTAAAAATAAAACAACGAAGGCAAAACTTAATTTAGATGCAAGAAATAATTTAAATCAAAAAATTACTTCACTGGCTCCCTATATTCCCAGGGAATTTTCTCGAAAGCCAAGATCATTTTTAGAACTATCTCGTTGGAAAGCAACCGAATTCAGGCAGTTTATTTTGTACACCGGTATTTTAGTTCTCAATGATGTAGTTGACAGTGATACATACTACCATTTTCTTCTTTTACATTGTGCTTATAGAATTCTTATGTGTCCTAAGAACTTTGCGTCCAATCTTCAGACAGGATATGATTAAGTATTTTGTTCAAATATTTCCAGAGATATATTTTGAAAAAAGTGTTACGTACAACGTACATAGCTTGTTGCATACCACAGAAGACGTCAGAACACTAGGGTTTCTTCCTACCCTAGCAGCTTATAAATTTGAAAATTTTATGCTACCTTTAAAAAAAATGGTTAAAAAACCAAGCCAAATTTTAGAACAAATTAATAATAGATATAGGGATATATGTTTAGTTAAAAATTACTCGACTCCTAGTTTCAAAAAAAATAGAAAAGGTTTAATTCAAAGCTATAAATCCGCTGATTTATATTTATCTATGAAGGAACCAAATAATTTTTGCTGCATGAATGACAATATTTCAATTAAAATCTCGAGCTTCTTAGAAGAAGGAAATCAGCGATTTGTCTTAGGAAAAAGAATTTTAAATGCTAGCCCTTTTTTCCTGGAACCCTTGAATTCTATGACAGATTTAGGAATTTTTTTAGTTAACAAAGATATTTCTTCAGATGATGACAAATTTAGTTTATCTGAGCTTTCTTTTAAATATCTTATTTTACCAAGCCGTGAAAATAACCTTTTACTCATTCCAATACTCCATCAGTATCTTTAATTTAAATTAAAAACTCACCAAATTGCAAATAAAAATAAACAATATTTTTAGACTACATACATACACTAGTCAAAAAAATTAAAGGAACAATATTTTTTCAATTTTCGTTAATGGATAATTATGGATAATTTCTTGTGAGTCAATAAAATGTAATGGTCAGATACCTTGTTTATTCAGCATTAGTTCAATTTTGTGTTGTTGTTGTACAAATTTGTTTTGCATGGTTCAACTTAATGAAAATAATATTTTCGAGTTTGATTACCAATATCTCAGCAAATAATGACGTAATTTGCTTAGTCCTTGTTTTTTAAACTTATTCAAATTTCCAAAACTCTTGTTGAATTTTTTATGATGTCATTATTTGCTGAGATATTGGTAATCAAACCCAAAAGTATCTTTTTTCATTAAAAGTCATATAAGCCATGCAAAACAAAACTGTACAACAACAAAACTTGAATTAACGCTGAAGAAACCAGTTATCTAACCATAACATTTGACTGACTTTAGAATTTAAAAAAATATCCCTTAAAATGACGACCGTAAAAAAAAAAAAAATTATGTCTCTTGTTATTTCTTACAATAAGGCAATAACGACACTGGGAAACAAAAATTATTTCCAAACAAATCACCGAAACAAGAAACATAAGACTATAGAATGCTGTTTGTTTCAACTCAATGCGACCATAAAGATACAGCTCTTCAAAAAACACAAACAAGAATTGAAAAAATTCTTGTTTATTTACTTTTTTTTTACTAGTGTATTTCAAACAAAAAATTTTTTTTTTTAATTTCTTGCGTAAAAATTTTTTTTTAAGTGATTTGTCTAATTTTATATTATTTACCCAAAGATCAAATAAAATAACAACTATGGACAAGGAAAATAATTCACCAAATGTAAGTTCATGAGATTTTTTTTCATGATTTGAAAGTAGTTATATTTATATTCCTCTTATCCTTAGATCTCAAATGAACAAGAGAATGAAGATAATCAATCCATAAGCTGCTCTCCAAATGCTTCCAGGCGTCAAAGAAGAGTTTTTCGACAAACGGTATGTTTTAACTCTTACAAAAAGAGCTTTTTCTTCTTGCTACTCGTCCTTGAATGTTTTACCGTAACTTTGTCATTTTATTTACCTTAATCCTTCATTATTTTATCTGAATTTCAGAATATTTCTTCCTTCGACTTTGAAAACTATGTAAGACAGGAGTTCACAATATTGCGTGCTTCTTTACACCAGCTCAGCAACACTATATGCGAGGTGAGCGCCCAAATGAAGCAAATCTCCAAAAATGAGTTAATAAACACGCGAGAAATCTCAACCGCCTTTCCCATAACAACTGTACAGGACTTAGAGGAGCTGGATAATAAAATTGGGGAGGAACCCGATAGATATGTAAGAAAACTCTGAAAATTTACATAAATTATAATATAAAGTACTTTTTATCCCTATCTCATTATTACCTACCCTTCTGAATAACTATAACTTTTATTTGAATTTCAGATCGAACTCTTCAAAAAACTTATATGTGGAGCTCCTGGGGGCATTGAAAAAAACCTTAAACATTTTTTATCGCCAAACGTTGCTGTCCAATATAATTTTGATGGAACGAGTGGCAAAAAACCCTTCAAAGCTTTAAAAAATATTAATACCGCTTTATTTAGTAAGTTGTTATAATCATATTTGCTTCTATGTAGTTAAATATTTAAAGAAACATTTAAATTATTTTTACAGATGCTGTCAAAAAGGAATACCCTTCGTCAAAGCTTTTCAATAAATGTATACGTGTGGCATTCAAACGAATCAAAAATTTACATTTTAAAACAATTGCCGCACAAAAAAGACATCTAAGCCAGCAAAACCCCGAACAAGAAGAACTATTATATATGAAAACCGCGTCTTTTTAGTTTTTTCTGTATGACATCAATTATTGCTTTGTTTATTTTGTTCTATGTTTTTTTTTATTCATAATCTATTTTTTATTTTTTTATAATATTCTTGTCTCTTTTTTTATCAATAATATAATAATAAATACTTTATTTTAACTACCTACCTTAAAATTTGCTTCTTTAAATTATAGGAATTATAATAGTTAATAAAATACGTACACATAATGTATGTTATGTAGGTACACACATTAAACTTCATATTTGTTTTAATTTTTTTCTCTAAACCATACATTTCAGACGCTTCTTCTATTGATGAAATCAGAAAAGAAATGCATGATTTCATTCATTTTCTTTCTTCTAAGAAAACATCCCCTCACTGAGAAAACTGAACTATGAGTTATTTAAATAGATGCATGTTGGATTATATGTTTAACTTATACAAATAGAATTCGGTTTGAACCTAATTCTAATCTGTTTGAATGTGAAAATACTATTATTTTAGAGTAAAGTGGGTTTAAGTCAAACTGATTCATGTTTGAATATTTCATTAGAACCTGCAAATATTTTTAATATGTGATTCAAACTAGTTTGACTTTGATTTTTGAAATATATGTTTAGTTATTTTTCTCAGTTGAGAGTATTTAACATAAAATGAATATGAACGAGGTTGTTTTAAATATGAACCCACTGAAAATGTTAACAAGAAAACGAGATCGAACAAAATCTTAAATTCAAACTCAGATCAGTTTGAATTGAACTTTAACGAAGTAAAATTTAGGATAAGTTAACCTTGTGATGATGTCATTGTTATTCGTTTTGAGAAGATGAGAGACCAAAACCCAAAATAAAATTTTTGGAACACTTGCAATCTTTAAAGTAGGTTTTTGGTAAGTAATATTTCTTTTATTTTAGATATTGATATGAAAATTAATTCATGTTTTTTC
This sequence comes from Dasysyrphus tricinctus, assembly GCA_963921185.1. Classification (NCBI taxonomy): domain Eukaryota; kingdom Metazoa; phylum Arthropoda; class Insecta; order Diptera; family Syrphidae; genus Dasysyrphus; species Dasysyrphus tricinctus. The sequence continues at coordinate 191,962,678 of OY992531.1, read as the reverse complement.
TCCAGAAAAAGAAGAATAGCCTTTTCAATAAATGTAGTGGTACAGCTATTTGGGATTATCTTGTGAAATGCTGCCCTTTAAGGCTCACTTGGGTGTTTGAAGTTTTAAGCCAAACATTTGTCAAAAGTAAGTACATACATATCACATAAAGAGCTTATCCTTCTTTAAATTTTATCAAAAAAGGCTAACCATGTAATTTCACATATAGGTGCTCCAAAGATGCCCCTTCCACATCAATCAACTGGAATACAAAAATACAATTTAGAAGCTTAATTTCACTAGTTTGAGTGGTTTTATTTTTAACTATAAATTTAATGTTTATGCTTGGTATGTTCGATTAAAGATTTTAAAATTTTCATAGACTTTTTACTGTTTTCTTGTGTGTTTTGGTCAGATACCTAAATGGAGTAAAAATAAAAAAATAAGTTCGGGTAAGTATTTGCATTTGAAATAACATTGAATGAAGTTAATTAAAACAAAGAGAAATATGTTCAAATCAAATAGAAAGCATATTTAATTTAAACAAAAACTCGTTTAAATCCAGTCTACGATGAATAAATACGTTTATGTTAAATTCAAACAGAAATCGGTTCCATGCCAAATCATATGTGTTTGAGTTTGATTCAAACATGAATATATTCAATATTTTTCTCAGTGTTAAATGCATTCCTTTTTTCAATACGGAAAAAACAGGCTTCATAATATGCACACATTTCAGTAATGAATAATCAATATTTTCAATACATCTCTCCTTGAGGAAATTAAACTCATCTTTCATGTACTCATTTCCATTCAAGAAATCATCACATCACTAGAACCAGTTTTTTCAGAGACGACAAAGAACTTATGAATTCGGAGATGCCATGAGCATAGTGATTTCCTTACAAAATATTCATCGAGAAAGTGTGTAGGTGCTTCCTTCCAATGACAAGCCTGTGTTAAATTCATGATAGGATTCCTTAGGAAATTCATGGGTGCAGCTCCTTTTCCCTGAGGAAAAACCTACTTTTTCAGTAGTGAATTTTTGGAAATTTCCTACTGGGTACGAATAATCTCGCACAAGTAAGCAACGATTTGGTCATCGCTGGTGCTCGAATGCAGAAACAAAAAAAAAAACAAGAAGCAATTGGTGTTGGTGCGGCAGTAGAAGAAGAAAATATGCCTACGAATGATCTCGCACTTGTCAACAATGATTGGGTTATTGCTGGCGCTCGAACCCAGTAGGAAATTTCCAAAAATTCACTACTGAAAAAGTAGGGTTTTCCTCAGGGAAAAGGAGCTGCACCCATGAATTTCCTAAGGAATCCTATCATGAATTTAACACAGGCTTGTCATTGGAAGGAAGCACCTACACACTTTCTCGATGAATATTTTGTAAGGAAATCACTATGCTCATGGCATCTCCGAATTCATAAGTTCTTTGTCGTCTCTGAAAAAACTGGTTCTAGTGATGTGATGATTTCTTGAATGGAAATGAGTACATGAAAGATGAGTTTAATTTCCTCAAGGAGAGATGTATTGAAAATATTGATTATTCATTACTGAAATGTGTGCATATTATGAAGCCTGTTTTTTCCGTATTGAAAAAAGGAATGCATTTAAGGGGATGTTTTCTTAGAAGAAAGAAAATGAATGAAATCATGCATTTCTTTTCTGATTTCATCAATAGAAGAAGCGTCTGAAATGTATGGTTTAGAGAAAAAAATTAAAACAAATATGAAGTTTAATGTGTGTACCTACATAACATACATTATGTGTACGTATTTTATTAACTATTATAATTCCTATAATTTAAAGAAGCAAATTTTAAGGTAGGTAGTTAAAATAAAGTATTTATTATTATATTATTGATAAAAAAAGAGACAAGAATATTATAAAAAAATAAAAAATAGATTATGAATAAAAAAAAACATAGAACAAAATAAACAAAGCAATAATTGATGTCATACAGAAAAAACTAAAAAGACGCGGTTTTCATATATAATAGTTCTTCTTGTTCGGGGTTTTGCTGGCTTAGATGTCTTTTTTGTGCGGCAATTGTTTTAAAATGTAAATTTTTGATTCGTTTGAATGCCACACGTATACATTTATTGAAAAGCTTTGACGAAGGGTATTCCTTTTTGACAGCATCTGTAAAAATAATTTAAATGTTTCTTTAAATATTTAACTACATAGAAGCAAATATGATTATAACAACTTACTAAATAAAGCGGTATTAATATTTTTTAAAGCTTTGAAGGGTTTTTTGCCACTCGTTCCATCAAAATTATATTGGACAGCAACGTTTGGCGATAAAAAATGTTTAAGGTTTTTTTCAATGCCCCCAGGAGCTCCACATATAAGTTTTTTGAAGAGTTCGATCTGAAATTCAAATAAAAGTTATAGTTATTCAGAAGGGTAGGTAATAATGAGATAGGGATAAAAAGTACTTTATATTATAATTTATGTAAATTTTCAGAGTTTTCTTACATATCTATCGGGTTCCTCCCCAATTTTATTATCCAGCTCCTCTAAGTCCTGTACAGTTGTTATGGGAAAGGCGGTTGAGATTTCTCGCGTGTTTATTAACTCATTTTTGGAGATTTGCTTCATTTGGGCGCTCACCTCGCATATAGTGTTGCTGAGCTGGTGTAAAGAAGCACGCAATATTGTGAACTCCTGTCTTACATAGTTTTCAAAGTCGAAGGAAGAAATATTCTGAAATTCAGATAAAATAATGAAGGATTAAGGTAAATAAAATGACAAAGTTACGGTAAAACATTCAAGGACGAGTAGCAAGAAGAAAAAGCTCTTTTTGTAAGAGTTAAAACATACCGTTTGTCGAAAAACTCTTCTTTGACGCCTGGAAGCATTTGGAGAGCAGCTTATGGATTGATTATCTTCATTCTCTTGTTCATTTGAGATCTAAGGATAAGAGGAATATAAATATAACTACTTTCAAATCATGAAAAAAAAATCTCATGAACTTACATTTGGTGAATTATTTTCCTTGTCCATAGTTGTTATTTTATTTGATCTTTGGGTAAATAATATAAAATTAGACAAATCACTTAAAAAAAAATTTTTACGCAAGAAATTAAAAAAAAAATTTTTTGTTTGAAATACACTAGTAAAAAAAAAGTAAATAAACAAGAATTTTTTCAATTCTTGTTTGTGTTTTTTGAAGAGCTGTATCTTTATGGTCGCATTGAGTTGAAACAAACAGCATTCTATAGTCTTATGTTTCTTGTTTCGGTGATTTGTTTGGAAATAATTTTTGTTTCCCAGTGTCGTTATTGCCTTATTGTAAGAAATAACAAGAGACATAATTTTTTTTTTTTTTACGGTCGTCATTTTAAGGGATATTTTTTTAAATTCTAAAGTCAGTCAAATGTTATGGTTAGATAACTGGTTTCTTCAGCGTTAATTCAAGTTTTGTTGTTGTACAGTTTTGTTTTGCATGGCTTATATGACTTTTAATGAAAAAAGATACTTTTGGGTTTGATTACCAATATCTCAGCAAATAATGACATCATAAAAAATTCAACAAGAGTTTTGGAAATTTGAATAAGTTTAAAAAACAAGGACTAAGCAAATTACGTCATTATTTGCTGAGATATTGGTAATCAAACTCGAAAATATTATTTTCATTAAGTTGAACCATGCAAAACAAATTTGTACAACAACAACACAAAATTGAACTAATGCTGAATAAACAAGGTATCTGACCATTACATTTTATTGACTCACAAGAAATTATCCATAATTATCCATTAACGAAAATTGAAAAAATATTGTTCCTTTAATTTTTTTGACTAGTGTATGTATGTAGTCTAAAAATATTGTTTATTTTTATTTGCAATTTGGTGAGTTTTTAATTTAAATTAAAGATACTGATGGAGTATTGGAATGAGTAAAAGGTTATTTTCACGGCTTGGTAAAATAAGATATTTAAAAGAAAGCTCAGATAAACTAAATTTGTCATCATCTGAAGAAATATCTTTGTTAACTAAAAAAATTCCTAAATCTGTCATAGAATTCAAGGGTTCCAGGAAAAAAGGGCTAGCATTTAAAATTCTTTTTCCTAAGACAAATCGCTGATTTCCTTCTTCTAAGAAGCTCGAGATTTTAATTGAAATATTGTCATTCATGCAGCAAAAATTATTTGGTTCCTTCATAGATAAATATAAATCAGCGGATTTATAGCTTTGAATTAAACCTTTTCTATTTTTTTTTGAAACTAGGAGTCGAGTAATTTTTAACTAAACATATATCCCTATATCTATTATTAATTTGTTCTAAAATTTGGCTTGGTTTTTTAACCATTTTTTTTAAAGGTAGCATAAAATTTTCAAATTTATAAGCTGCTAGGGTAGGAAGAAACCCTAGTGTTCTGACGTCTTCTGTGGTATGCAACAAGCTATGTACGTTGTACGTAACACTTTTTTCAAAATATATCTCTGGAAATATTTGAACAAAATACTTAATCATATCCTGTCTGAAGATTGGACGCAAAGTTCTTAGGACACATAAGAATTCTATAAGCACAATGTAAAAGAAGAAAATGGTAGTATGTATCACTGTCAACTACATCATTGAGAACTAAAATACCGGTGTACAAAATAAACTGCCTGAATTCGGTTGCTTTCCAACGAGATAGTTCTAAAAATGATCTTGGCTTTCGAGAAAATTCCCTGGGAATATAGGGAGCCAGTGAAGTAATTTTTTGATTTAAATTATTTCTTGCATCTAAATTAAGTTTTGCCTTCGTTGTTTTATTTTTAAAAATGGCAATTAACATTTTTTTTGTGATTCCTAAATCAATTAAATGCATTGGATCAAGTGGAAACTGTGATACCATACCAATGCCAATCGATTCTAGTAAGCTTTCCCTTGATATAAAATAAGGTTTGTGATGACTTATGTCAGTTCTTTGTTTAAAACTAGTATCTGACCTACTATTTCCTGCAACAATACTATAAGTTGTAACTCTGTCAACAGAGTGACCAACTTGATCGCATTTTGAGCATCCATTAAAAGAAGTGTGAGACATTATGCCACACACGAAAGCCCTAGCAGGAGCATCACAAACAAAATATTTAATTTTAATATATAAGGTTTTTCCATTAATGGTTAATCTATTTATTTGAAGGTCCTTAAATTCTTCACAAAAATCGTGCAAGAAATTGTCAATGCAATGTGGCTTCCCATTCCCTAAGTATACTCCTATCATAAATACGGTGATGCTAGGTATATTTGATGTATACGCCAATATAGGCCAAAGCTCCATTGAACTGCTTTTATATAAGGGTAACCCATCTATACCTATAACTAAATCTATTTCTTCGTATCTAGAAACGATTTCACCTACTTTTTCTAAATTTTTTTTTATTCCGAAATGACAGTATTTTCCCGGTGCTACAGTTCTTATTATGAAATTATTTTCCTCGTTACTATTAAGTAATGTTTTCAAACTTAGCGGAACATTTAAATTTTCATTTTTTAGCACCTGAAGTAAGTCTTCAACACATTTCCGTGAAGGATGATGTTTTGCATACCACTTTTTAAGCTGACTATTCAAATTGCAAATACTATTCTCATTATTTTCACTTCCTTCATAAACACTATCTAAAATCACCTGGGGAACATTTTCAATTGTTCTTTCTTCCACAATATCACTTTCTAAGATTTGTATTCCTACGCTCTCTATATTTTCGCTATCTATACTTTCTTTTATTTTATTTTGAAGCGAATTCTTTTCTTTTTTTACCAAGCGCTTCATATTTCTTTTACTAAATCCACTCATTATCTATTATTTACTCACCAAATTGTAAACTTTTATATTTTAGTAAATAAACACAAATTGATTAAAAACACTTATGGAATATGGATTAAAAACAATAGAAAAAAAATCACTGAAAACCACGCACAACTGCTCTCTTTGATCACAAAATCGAAATTAAATCATTCTAGAACAAGAGAAATGACTCGTGCCAAAAAACGACAAGGGAAAAACCCAAAAAAAAAAGGTTTTTTTATTGCACTTCGAAATCTATTCAACAGGCAGAAAAAAGTAGCATGTGCCATCCGAAAGGTTGCATAACTTTTTATGAAGGAAATCTTCGCTTCCGTGTTTGCATTGAATTCGTTTTACTTTTCGATGCTATGAAAAAGTATTTGAATAAGTGTCTCTTTTTCTTCTCAGCTCAGGTAGAATATTTTGTCCAACAAACGAAGTCCGTGAATAGATACATTCCTTTTCCCTAGCGATATCACCATAGTATTATTCTTTTGGAAGGTTGTTGAATAATTTTCAATTCCAAAAAAAATAGGGTTCTTTTCTCTTTCACATCGCAGGCATAAAATACGCAATGCTATGTGAATTGCACTAACCACTGAAAAGGTGCAGGAATAAATATGTCGCATTCAGCATTGTATTCATTAACGTTTATGATGTCAAAAAAGAATATTGCTATGTTTCGTGTTTTCTTTAACTTCTTTCGAAAGCAAAGCACAAGATGCGAATAGAATGGCCAACTACTTACCTATTGCATGACTTTCGATGAATGAAATCTATGCATACCCTATCCTCAATGAATGTGCCACATGATTTCGGCGAGGAATGCACCTTTATTTTTCATTGAGGAGCAAATTTCCTACTGGGTAGGTATATTTTCTTCATCTACTGCCGCTGCCGCACCTGCTGCTACACCGACTGCGCCTACAAACACCTTCTCCGAAATGGAACAAGAGCAATTGTTGAATCTATTGCTTGTTGTAGCCTCACCCTTTTCACCGTCGTCAATGCATGCTTTTTTGCTTTCATTTGTATGCTTTAACACGATGAAAATCATCAAGAAGATTTCGTACATCAGCATGAAGAGAATCGACATCACTCATTTTTTTTGTTAGTAAACCAACAACAGAGACAAGTTCATTGACTTTTGCGAACAGTTGATTTAAATTATAATTTGCACAATCGGAGCAACGAAAACAAATATTTGTATTTTCTTTAAGAATTTCTTTTTGTGTGTCATCCGAAATCTTAGCGCAAATTTTATGAAATGAATTACCACAAAAAAAAACCACAAGTAACTCCTTCATAAGCAAGGTAAATGATGAAACCACTAAATTCAAATAAGACCGAGGCCAGTATGGTCGCAAAATTTTAAATAGAGGTTAGGTTGGGTTAGAAGGGGTGATGAAACGGTAAGCCGCATTATCTCACTGGAATTTCCGCCTGTTCATTGCGCTTCCCAAGATAAAGGTAGGTAGGTATGAGGAAGGTAGGGGACTGAGAGGAGCTAAGGTGTGAACCATCCTGAATTTCGAATGAATTTCAAGATATTCTTTAATGGAAAGGAAGAGATGTCGCCCATTTCGTCGAAAAAGGATTCTCCAAAGGCTTCTTTTCTAGTTCTAACTAAGCTGGGGTATTCACAAAGGTAATGGGATGAGCCCTCCTCTTCATCTTTACACCCTCTACATAAGTCCGAAGGGTTGATGCCCATTCTTCTGATGTGGGTTCCCATTGAGTTGTGGTCCGTTGGGACTCCAACTAGGAGCAATAATTGGGGTCTGCCGCCTGATGCTTATCTTGAAGTTAATATTCAGTTCTTTTGTTTGAAATGTTTGGCCATACATTTCTTGAAATTTGACAAGTGTCAACGTCTGCAGCTTCGAGGAAATTCAAGTGAATTCTACTTTTTTCCTGCTCCAGTGGCACAAGTATCCGGGATTCGACCTGGTTATTGGCCACTTCATCTGTCATTTCATTCCCAAAAATATCACGATGCACAGTGCGTCGACCAGTGGACAAAAATCAAAAATCAAAAAATGCAATTTTGTTCTATTATGCTTTGATTCGGGTCAAGCACACGTTGAATAACTGTCATTTAATGTTTTTTTGTTGTTTGCTTTTTTTAGGTGATAGATAAGCGAAATTGTTTAAACCATATAAGGTAATAATAGTCAGAGTCTTGTTGTGAAACGCGATTTTGTGTGAAGTGATTTAGCTGGTGAAAGAAAAGTAATTGAAGAAAAAAATTTTTTGGCAGTGATTATTAATAATGGATTCATTCAGAGCTGCTATGACTAATTTTATTTGGTTTTTGAAATAATTTGTAAGTTAAGTGAATTATTGAAAAAATTCATATTTTTAAGGCATTTTTTTCTATTTGGTTAAGCTTTTAAGAAAAGTTTAGCAAAGTGTAGCAGAATTTTTAGTGTCATTACATTGTCTTATAATTTTACTTTGCGAAAATGCAAAGTTTTCATGCTACTTTTTGCTAACCTTCAAAATATTCAACTTTTTGTAGAACAAGGTCAAACCTTTAAAAATCAACAAGTTGGTGAAAAATGAATTTCTTTTGATAAAAAAATCATGAATTGAAGATATTTTAACATTTATTTTGAATGAATTGAAGAAAAATAAATGTCCTTTTAAAATTAAAAATGATTTAAAGTACAAAATTAAGTTTGTTGACTCAAACCTTGAACGACGATGGAAACAATGTTCAAGGAATCATGCTCTTTTCAAGAAGCGCCATGAGGCTTGGCTTAAAAGTAGATTTACACTACCTGATAGCATTTCAACCTATCTGCAAAATGTATCGCCTTTTGATGAACCAGGAACTAGTTAGGGAAGACCCCAAACACCATTTTCAGAAGCGTCAAAAAACACGAAAAAACGAAAAATTGTGAAACTTTTAGCTCTTCAGTTGAATTGGACAACTGAAGAGTTGAGGTTCGCAACCAACGAAGATATTTTGACAGTCCTGCTTCTCAGATTTGATCCTTTGATTTCAAATTTAAGAAAAAAAAGATCTAAAATTATCGAAGGAAGATCAAGAAGAAATTGCACAGTATACATATACAAAATACTGAATGGGTTGACAAATCTTTGGCTGCGCTTACTTTTTTTATCATTAAAGATTTTGAAAATAGAACTCTGATTTTTAATTTTTTAAAGAAGAATTGTTCATTTTTATACACAAATTTATATTTTTTGGTCTTGTTTATATGTGTTGTCAGAGTTTATCTAAAAAATATTATTTTAAAGTCATGTTTTTGTGAAGTATTGTTCACGATTTAAAAAAGGCGTGGCAGGGGGCGAATAACGTTAACAATATTTTGTGTTTTTCAACTCACTAACTAATTCAAATTTCCAAAATATTATTCAAATCTTAAAAGCGGTTTATTAGAAATAAACAATATAAAAAAGTGGGCGTGGCAGTGGGCGGATAGGGTCCACACCATTTTTTGTTTTTGAACACACCTAGAAAGTCAAATTCTCTACATTTTATTGAAATCGTGCAGACAATTCTTAAGATATAAACCATATTCAAAAGTGGGCGTGGCAGGGGGCGTGAAAATTTCGTTAGATTTTATAAAATATCTTTTTTATTACATTTCCAATAATTTTTTTTTGCAAAGTCAACTTAGTTTTGGAAATTTGATTTTTGTCCACCATCTCCATACAATCGACGCACTGTGCGATGTCCTGAGACCCATTTTAGGGTAACAGTGTTTGTTGTACTTTGGTCCAGTTTTTCAGTGCGAGATCATCTAATCTAAGGGCTAAACCTGAGTTAACTCCATAAACGTGTTTTTCAGTCAATTGAAAACATAAGTTAACTCCGGGTTAACTCGTCTAATTTGGTGAGTTAGCTCAGGGACCAAATTGAGGGCCTTTTCAGTTGTAGCGCCATTTCGATTTCGATAGGGACAGTTATTGTCAGTGCAATTTCGTTGTGGCACCATTTCTATTCCGATGCGTTAAAGGCGTAGAAAGGGTGAAATCCATAGTGTCGCACATCGTTGGTCCTAGATTTGTGATAACTGAAAGATAGAGTTAGTCCTCTACTGAAAAACTGTTCCTGAGCTTACTCGGGGTTAACTTATTTTCAAGATTAGCTAACTCTAATTTTACTCAGAGCTAACCCTGAATTGAAAAACTGGCCCTTAGAGATCTCAGCTCAATTTGAAAACGAGTTACAAGTTTGGATTTTATAGTGATTGAAGAAATAGCTTTATTTGCCGCCGAAGATGTCGATATTACTGTTGACTACTTCATGAAAGATAACATATTTTGCGGCTTCGCAAACTGGAATACACTGCAAAAGTTTGTAAGCTTTATTTACTACGTTTTCATGCAGTGGTTGAACCTAGGTTCAACCACTTGAAAACGTGGACAGACAAAAAATCCAACTTTTAAACTCGACTCCACTCGACCAGTCCAGTTGAGTCGAAATCTTGCATGAAAACCTGGGGTAAAATGACATTACATACTACTCGCTCTTATTTTTGTGCATGTATGTGAATTCATATTTTTTGTAAAGACAAAGCCAAAAACAAAAGTACATATTTTATTTAGTTTTTTTCTGTCGCGCTAAACGAAACTGAAAGTATTTGATTCTGTATAATGTTGTAATAGCTTAACACAGCACTTAAAATAACTTTTTTTTCGACACTCGCCATTTCTTTTTCACAAATATTTTCCTTCTAACGGGTGATTTTTTAGCTGGTTTGGTTTTGGCAACACTGGTTTTGACAGCTGACGTGTGTTTAGTACCTTGTGTCACTGTCAAACAGCTTCAGTTTGGTTTGCAATTTAACCATGGATCGTCTTACAAATGAACAACGCTTGCAAATTATTGAATTTTACTATCAAAACGTTTACGTACTGTGCGTAGTGAAGAAAATATTGCGGCCGTATCAGCTAGTGTGACAGAAGACCGCGAAATGTCGATTCGGCGCCGTTCCCAGCAGTTAGGCCTTTGTTACAGCACTACGTGGAAAATTTTGCGGAAGGATTTGGGCGTAAAGCCTTTTAAGATACAGCTGGTGCAAGAACTAAAGCCAGCCGACCTACCACAACGCCGAATTTTTGGCGAAACAATGGCGCAATTGCGAGGCGAGTTTGGTGAACAGTTAATTTCACGTTTCGGGCCGGTCAATTGGCCGCCTAGATCGTGCGATTTGACACCATTAGATTATTTTTTGTGGGGGTATGTCAAGGCTAATGTCTATAGGGACAAGCCCGCTTCGATTGACGCACTGGAAGCCAACATCCATGCATTCATTCGTGAGATACCGGCCGATATGTGTGAAAGAGTATGCCAAAATTGGACTCAGCGGATGGGCTACCTGAGACGCAGCCGCGGTCAACATTTGCATGAAATTATCTTTAAACATTAAATTGCAAGGTTCAAACTATCGATTCAAATAAATATTTCATTCATTTTTTCGAATTTCTTGTGTTTTTTTTTTTTTTTAAGTTCTAAACCTCTTAAAAAATCACCCGTTACTTATTACTTCTTCACTACTACCAACAACGATTTTGTCATTTCAACTTAACTTCAACAACTGGACGATCCAACCACAGTGCATGTATACCTAGGTCGAAAACTCAACTCGACCAAAACTCGACCATCCAACCATACATGAAAACGTAGTAATTGATCTGTTGATACCTGACCCTACCCCCTCGTTTGTTTTGGAATCGTCAGTAAACACCAAAACATGATTAGCATCAATGACCTTATTTTCATTCCAGAATTTCTTTGTTGGGATATCTGTCATCTATGTGCGATGTGATGTAGTATGTTTGATTATTATTTTATGAAGGTAGCGGCCCTTTTTCCAGTTATTAGAATGTTTAAGTCTTAAAGCACTTTTGGCTGTCATCTCTTTCTTAAACAGATCGAGTAGGGCTAGTGAAAGTATACAGTTTCTTTGGATTTTGTCATGGATTTCAGATTGGTTTCCTTACCTAAGGCTGGCCATCACCATGCATGCGTATTGCGTACGTAAGAATTGGCTTTATTATGGCTGTGTTCATCCGATGAATCGGATGAATGATTCTGGGGCTGAGACCCCATCTTTTACCAAAAATTTTATTTACTGCAAGGGTAGAATGCTATTGAGGCTTTTTTTCCCTCTTTTTTATTTTTCTTTCCAGTTTAATTTACGATCAAGTACAACGCCAAGATATTTGGCAGTAAACGAAACCTGTAACGGAATTCCGTTAATGGGGCCCAATTACTGAACTTGTCAAGGGCCGTTTGTAGGAACTCGCGCAGAGTAGGAGCAAATTTTCGACGATCTTTATACCACTCAGATTAAGTTTTACCAAAATCTGGTTGACAACAAGGAGCCAAAGCAGAGGAGATAAGACTCCACCCTGTAAAGTTCCCCTACATGTCAAAACTTTTAACTTGCTACCACGCATTTGCAGATAAATAAGTCAATCAACTTTATCAGTATCGGATCAATGCTAATAGAGCTTAGAGCTTTTCGAATTGCACTGTTGTCATCATTATTAAAGGCCCCTTCTATGTCAAGGAATGCTTACAGGGCAAAATCCTTGAAGCGAATTGGTTTATCGATTGTGCGGACCACTTCATGAAGCGCCGCGCCGCCGGCCGTCTCAACAGACTTGCCCTTCATGTATCTACATGCTGGGCCTGTGAGAGCACGCCATTATTCAGTTTAAGGTGAAAGTATGTTTCAATTAGTCTTCCTAAGGTCTTGAGAAAAAAAGAAGAGAGGCTTATAGGCCTGAAATCTTATGGCTCAGTATGGGCTTGCCTTGCAAGCTTTCGAGATGAAGATGACGTTAACTTCACCCAACTAGAGGGAATATATGTGATGTTAAGACAACCCCTAAAAATGTTCACTAGAATTGGAACAATTATTACTTCAGAGCTTTGGAGCATAATTGGAACAGGAGTGCAAATCAATCGTGAGTTTTATTCAGAAAGACGGGGCAAATCAAAGTTTTTATTCAGATTATTTTATTTTTTCAAGGCAGCATTACAAATTATATATTAATCCAATTTATATTCACTCTTCTGAATGTGAAAAACTCAATTTATCTTAATTTTAATGAATAATTTTTAAAAAGAATCACAAATTGCTTAGTAAAATGAGTATATAAAGGCCACTTTACAGGATAATAGAAGTCATATGACTTCTCATATGACCTGTCAGAAAAATCATACCAAATCGTCTGAACGCACTCATAGATCTCATAGAGCCTGTTTAGATTGGGAAAATTGAATCCGGACTCGTGAGCCTCATCGTGTCTACATTAGAAAATTTGACGCGCCTCAAATCAATTAGAAACAACAACAACTTCAATGTTTTGCGCATTGAAACAACAACAAATGAGACTCATGAGTCGGATGTTTATGTTTTCTTCATGCCTCACGACATCCCTGACCCCCCACTTCTCTTGTCCAGAAACCGCCGTGAGACCGGTCTCAGCCTTCCCAATCTAAACAGCGTCATAGGGCTTCTCAAAAGCAAAAAGCATATGACTTTTTTGACATTAGAACTGCAGCTATATCCATTTGAGAAATCAAATGGGATTTGTTGTCTTATGGAAAATAGTGAGTTCAGAGTATTGAAAACAAAAATATTTTTAAAACAAAATAGAGTTTTGAATGAAAATAACAATGGATAGTTGCAAAAACGTAATTTTGCACTGAAAAAATTTATTTGTTTATGAGTTTTTTTTTTTCTTTTATTTTGGATTTGACAGATAGCCATAGAGAAAATCAAATGCGAAGTAAAAACGTGTAAACATAAAAAATGGAAAACTGTATGACTTGACTTAAAATGACAGCTCATTTGGGAAATCATACGGAAAATATAATGACAGGTCATATGACTTCTATTATCGTGTAAAGTGGCCTTAAGCTTCTTAACATTCACTTAGGCAAAAATAACTTCGTCATTTATGAGTTATACAAATGATTCGAAGTACATAATGCAAATGCTACACAGGAAAAAGGATTTAAACCGGTTCCGAAATTAATTCATAAATTAAGGTTTTTTTTCACTTACATATATATATATTATCATTTTTATTAATTATTTCTGAAGGCAAATCTTTGTTTGGGATTGGACAATTTATTTGTTTTCGAATTATTTGACAGCATCTTTGTCTTCACTGATGTGATGTTTTATTCAAAGGTGTAATTCTAGATTTTAATATTAAATCTTTCAAATTTCAATGAAAAACGACATGAGTTTCAAATAAAAACTTCGATAATAAATTGGCCAACATTTTTAGTTTCAGCATTTTTAGATAAGAAATTAATTAAAAACTATAGCCAATAGACTTACAACTTCTTTGAGATCTAATTTGAAAACCCTTTGGAGTAATTCTATCGACACTGAAAGTCAATTCCAAAGAAAACTCAACCACCACACTCAGGAGAACAATTATTATAAAAATAAACTTCATTGCAGTGAAGTCATTAAGTAACTAAATAAGAACATAAACATTTTATAATTTATTCATATTCAATAAGTAACCTATTGTAATCTGTTTTGATAACCTTTCGATTAATAATATTTGTATATTTGAATGCTGCATTGCAACGAGGCTAATCAAAACGAAACTTTAGTACTAAATACATCAAGAGCGACGCATACTTATACCTATTTTTATAGGAAAATGCAATTTGAAGTACAAATAACATTCTTTATTTATGTTTGAATGAGCCTAATAACTTGTTACTGAATGAATTGGAAAGCGAATGTACAGTAGGTGGCCACACAATTATGACCGATTGACATACTTATTCTTTATTATGGCCCCTTAAAAACAACTAAGTTTTTTTTTCAATCTAATTTTATTGGTACCTTCAAACAATTTTTATTACTAGTTCTTAAACCATAATATTGTAATGACTTTCCAAATTTTAACTATAACGATTCCGAAAAGCAAACAAACGAACACAATAAAACTTACGGTCGCAGTGCAAACAAACCCTTATTAGCTATAATTATAGCAACTCTCAAACGAAGGAAGCGCCATCTGCCGGATTATAGCAGATTTACCAGCTGTCAAATAAAAGCTTTTGGAAGGGAAATTATTGGGAAATTTCCCCTACGGAAAGCTCTGGAAGCAGAGACCAGAACGTTCTCCTTATTTCGAGAGTTTGGAAAACAAGTATAAAAGGCACAGGTTTGAACGGCAGCGACACAGTTTGTTTTTAATCGTGAATGAATAAAGTTTGTTGTAATAAAAGTGAAAAGTAAAGTTTGTGAACTAATTCAGTGGTGAATAATAAATCGTTTTGTTTGTAGTATGAAAAGTAAAGTGTATTATTTTGCGAAATAAATAAGTGGACGTTTTGAATAAAGTAAATAAGTTTTATTAACGAACCTGAGGAAATATTACATTGGTGTTAGAAGTGGAATAAAACTTAATTTATCTGTGCACTCAGTAAATTTATTGTGTGAAAAAAAAAAAGACAATGGGTAAATCTTTGAATGATTTAAATGTAGTGGAACTCAAGGCAGAACTGAATAAGCGAGATCTTCCTACTGCTGGAACAAAGAATGATCTTATAATTCGTCTGCAAGAAGATTTAAGAAGATGTGGAAAAAACCCGGACACGTTTATATTCGATATTGAAATGGAAGAACAGCAAGAACAAGTAAGTACATCGGGCATGACCAATATGCTGTCTCAGCTGCTCGCAAAATTTGAAGAACAAAAGAATCTTCTAGAACAACAAAGCCAAGAACAACGGAATGAACAAAAGAATCTTCTCGAACGATTTGAACAACAAGGCCAAGAGCAACGTAGTGAGCAAAAGAATCTTCTCGAACGATTCGAGCAACAAAGCCAAGAACAAAAGTGTCTACTGGAAAAACAGACAAATATGCTAGAATGTAAGTTAGATGCCTTTGACAATAGAATTATTGCCCTTGACGAGCGTGTCGATAAACAATTTTCTTCTATCGATAAACAATTGTTAACTGTCGATCAACAATTGTCTAATGTCGATAAGCAATTGTCGACAGTAGAATCAAAGTTCGAAAAAGTGAAAGATAAAATCGAATCCATTACTAAGGAATTGGACAAAGTAAGAAAAATGAAGGTTCGAGAAAGTTCTGGTGACTGTCCTAGGAGAAAGGAGATGCATCCCCCAACCTTCGATGGACAAACTTCTTGGTCAATCTACAAGAAGCAGTTTGAGGCAGCCGCAGCAACAAATGGCTGGGATGAGGAAGACAAATGCATAGCTCTAACGCTTGCCCTCAGAGGACCTGCTGCTGAGCTGTTACAAAGCATACCAGCAGATAAAAATGGCAACTTCAGTGCTCTCGTTCAGGCCATTGACAAACGCTTTGGAGATGGCCATATGCAAGAAGTCTTCCGCGTCCAACTCAATTCCAGAGTCCAGAAAAGAGGAGAAACTCTGCAACAACTCCAAGCAGACATCGAACGGTTGGCGCACCTGGCGTATCCAGCTGCAGGAGATGAAATCATCAATCAATTCGCAACAGAAGCCTTTGTTCGTGCTGTATCTGACATCAACCTTCAGCGAGCAATTCGAACTGCTGGCAAACGCACGCTTCCTGAAGCACTAGCATTCGCCCTCACTATGGAAGCAGCAGAACAGGCTTTTCAAAGAGTCCATCGGGTAAGAGAACTAGAAATTGAGGAGTGTTGTTGCCAGAGAACTGCGTTCCAAAGAAACCAGCGAGATGGACCTGCTCGATGCTGGAACTGTAACAAGACCGGACATCTTCAACGCCAGTGCAGACTGCCACCTAGAAAACCTCCATGTTGGAATTGCAACAGGACTGGACATCTCCAACGCCAATGCAGATTGCCACCTAGAAGACCATGGAAACCAGACTACAATAATTACACGCATGAAAAAGAAAAGGAAGTTGTTTCCATCCAGCGACTGAGAGCCGATCCCATTTACGATTGGAGTAAAAGGAAAATGAGGACTGCCCCAAAGGATGACTCGGGAAGCTATATATATCGCCCAAAAGTGACTCCGCTGCAGTTAACTCCTATCCGTCAAAAGGGTGACAAGCGTGATTCCAAAGAAAACTACAAAGTTGGAACGGACGGATTTCAAGTGTGCATGGATGTCAGCCATTTCAAGCCAAATGAGTTAATGGTCAAAACTGTTGGCAACAGCGTGGTAGTGGAAGGTAATCATGAACGTGAAGATGAACATGGCTACATCAGTCGTCAGTTTGTACGGAAGTACCAGCTACCAAAGGGGTATGATGCCAAAGATGTCATCTCAACGGTTTCAATGGACGGTATCCTGACAATCAAAACTCAGCAGAAGGCATTGAAGAACAACGAAAGGATAGTGCAAATTCAACAGACTGGCCCCATGAATCGGAGTGATAAGGGAAATGAAGAAGAAAGGCTGAGTGACGTTCAGGAAAGAACAAGGGCAAATATGAAGCCATCAAGTGGTCGGATGAAAAAGCGATACGACACAAAAGCAACAAGGACAGGATTCCAAGCGGGAGACCTTGTTTGGTTTTATAATTCCCAGCGTCGGAGGGGAATGTCACTGAAACTTCAACAAAATTGGGAAGGCCCTTATACTGTTGTAACACGAGTAAACGATGGCGTCTACCGCATTCGGAGAGGATTAAGAGGCAAAATAAAAGTAGTTCACATCGACCGTTTACATCGTTATAATGGTGAAGGAAGTGATGGATTTGCTCGGGACGATCAATCCTAAGAGGGGGGCAGTGTAATGACTTTCCAAATTTTAACTATAACGATTCCGAAAAGCAAACAAACGAACACAATAAAACTTACGGTCGCAGTGCAAACATACCCTTATTAGCTATAATTATAGCAACTCTCAAACGAAGGAAGCGCCATCTGCCGGATTATAGCAGATTTACCAGCTGTCAAATAAAAGCTTTTGGAAGGGAAATTATTGGGAAATTTCCCCTACGGAAAGCTCTGGAAGCAGAGACCAGAACGTTCTCCTTATTTCGAGAGTTTGGAAAACAAGTATAAAAGGCACAGGTTTGAACGGCAGCGACACAGTTTGTTTTTAATCGTGAATGAATAAAGTTGGTTGTAATAAAAGTGAAAAGTAAAGTTTGTGAACTAATTCAGTGGTGAATAATAAATCGTTTTGTTTGTAGTATGAAAAGTAAAGTGTATTATTTTGCGAAATAAATAAGTGGACGTTTTGAATAAAGTAAATAAGTTTTATTAACGAACCTGAGGAAATATTACAATATTATTTGTTAATATCTTGTGTGTCCGCCTCTGGCCTTAATAGTTGCCTCTGTTCTTCGAGGCATACTAATAATCCAGCAAAACGCAACGTTGCAAATCGATTTTTCACTACAAATTATTTCGAAGGAAATAATCGAGTCTCTCGCGCGCTCTAAAATAATCCTATGCCGCCAACTGCAAGTACCAGTGGAAGAACTGCCAGGAAGCCATCAGAGAAGCCGCCTCTGACGTAAAAGGCCTCGCACAACAACCACAGCCAAACCCTTGGTTCGACGAAGAATGCCGGCAAGTACATGCAGCAAAATAACGGGCATCAAAGCGGCCCTGCATAGAACCCAGAGCTGCTTGGGAGCTCTACGAGCAGAAGGGGGAGATAGGAACAAAAGCTTCTTAGAAGGAAAATAGAGAAATATAATTGCAGGAATGAAGTTCGGAAGTTTTACCAGAAAGTAAAAAGCATCCAAGGATGATCAGGGAAACATCGTAGTAAAATCGCAGTCGGTGCTGAGGATATGAAAAAATCATTTCTGCAAATTGTATAACGGCGATGACAAATCGAATTCCACTACCATGCAGATTGCACCATTCAACCTGGACGACGTAGGCCAACAATTCCGTCCACCCGATCTTGACGAAAATTAAGTCCAATAAAGCTGATGGGCTTGTGGCTGAGCTATTCAAAGCGGGTGGCGATGAATTGGTTAGGTAGGAGTATGCCAGAGATTATCTGCAAAATATGGTCGGAGGAAACGAAAACATGCCCTACACGGTGAAAAATTCCGGGTTTTTTTTAATACAGTCTTTGTATTACAGCCGTATAGTCCAGTAACCTTGTAGTTTCATAGGACTGAGACCTTGCGTCAAGTCCGGTAGTTCTGATTTTTTGCTGCGTTGTTTATGATGTTGGCCTGGTGATAAATCCGATTTTTCGACCTCGAGCGCCGAACGCAACATTGGTAAAAATAAAAAAAAAACGCGAATTTTTCGCTGTTTTTTCACTTATTGTTCATTTTAACCATTACGCCTTAATTTCCGATTAAAACATGGCTCTACGATTTCAACCTTACTAAATTTTCTTCAATTTGAGTTCAAAGTCTGTTCTGTACACATAACAGTTTCCAAAATATAGCAATAAAAAACTTAAAACAACAAGTTGTATATAAAACAAATTGAAGCAAATTTATTAAGTTTGAAATCGTAGCTCAATGTTTTATTCGGAAATTAAGGCATAATGGTTAAAATGGCCAATAAGTGAAAAAACCGCGAAAAATTCGCAGGTTTTTGGATTTTTACCATTGTTGCGTTTGGCGCTCGAGGTCAAAAAATCGGATTTATTACTAGGCCAACACCATAAACAACTCAGCAAAAAATCTGAACTACCGGACCTGACGCAAGATCTCAGTCCAATGAAACTACAAGGTTACTGGACTAATTATTGAATCTTTTTTTCGGTTTCAAGCACTAGCGTTTTCATAAAGTTTTGAAAATAAAGTTGGAAGTCCTATATATTTGTGTTGAGCTGGTCGAAGTTTTAAACTATTTGTTTGTGGAATAGAATGATCGATGAAGCAATTAAGTTTTTCTCTGCGTTCATGGCGGTTCTTACTATCGAACAAATTTCCCCTGCGGGTTAGGGGCAAGAATATACCCGAGGTAGGCATGCCTGTCGTAAGAGGCGACTAAAATCCAAACTCCGTATACTGAGATTGATGTATACAAAACTATGCAATGAGCAAAACAATAAGATATAGTACCCCAGGTGGCAGTCCAGGTTCACTGGAAAATCCACCCTCTTCGGAGGTCGGCTCTATGGATTCTGGGGAGAGCCAATTATTGCATTTAATAAATCCCTTCCTAAAAAGTGCAAGGGTATCTCGATCACCACCATCTAAATCGAGTATAAAACAATCTAAATTCGGGCAAAAGAGTCCACCCGTCACGCCAGCGCGCGCCAAAAAAGACTCAGATAAAACAGAAAATCTTGAAAAAGATAATAACGAACTTCGACGAAGACTTGATGAAGTAATGGAACTTTATCAAGAGCTAAAGAAAGAAGTCGATCTTCTTCGAAAAGAAAATGAGATGTTGAAAGGCAAAAATTCTCCAATAAACTCCAAAGCTAGCTTGCCACAAGTCAATAATTCTAGATATGAAACAGATGAAGAAGAGCTAGCACGTGAAACGGAAAAGTCCTCAAAGAAACGATTAAGTAAAAAGCGAAAAGCTGGCTCTTCACCTGAGGCAGCCTCGTCCTTTGAAATAATAGTCTCACCAAAACATGCGACAGTAAAAGAAAAACCTGTTAAGGAGCGGCCCCCGCCACCGATAAATGTTATCGGTATTGCGGAGTATAACAAGCTGCAAACCATATTAAAGGCATTACTACCATCGTCTTTTAAAGTTATTTCGCTCAATAACAACAAATGGAAAGTATGTGTAAAAGACCCTGAAAGTTATCGTCTTCTGTCACGAAAACTAAACGAAGAAAAAGTAGAATGGTATACCTATGAAAATAAGTCAGGAAGACCCTTACGTGTTGTGGCGAGAGGTTTACACGCATCATGTTCAAAACACGATATCATTAGTGATCTAAAAGAGCGCAACTTCAATATCTTAGATGCAATGAACATCGTCAAAAAAGAGAAACAGAAAAAAGAGGGCGAAACGACAGTGGTACAACGTGGCCTTCCACTTTTTATACTGTCGTTCGATAAGACTGAAAAACTAGATGAAATTTATAAAATTAAAACAATTTTAAACATCGTAGTCAAGATCGAACCTCTAAGAAAGAGCACAAGGTTAGTCCCTCAGTGTAAACGCTGCCAAGAATTCAATCACACCCAAACCTATTGCAAAAAGGAGCCAAGATGTGTAAAATGTGCCGGAAAACATCTAACCGCTGACTGCAACGGTAAAAGTGAAAGTCCACCAACGTGTATTAATTGTAATGGAAATCACCCGGCAAACTATAGGGGCTGCGAAGTAGCTAAAGAATTGCAAAAGCGAAGATCAAAATCTGCCCAAACGCAAAGAAAACCACCAAGACTAATTAAAAACGGAACTCCCAAGATTTTTAAATCAGGGAAAGCTTTAAATCAGGAAAAGAAAACAGTGTCCAAACCTTCGGACAAAATATCAAAGCAAGGTAATACAGAAACATATGCCCAAATAGCGGCCAAAAATATACCCGCTAATAATGATACTGAAACAGATCCGGTTTCGAAAGTCTTTTCAATAATTCTTTCGAAACTTGAAGAACAATGTGAAACAAATAAACTTATCTTTGATAGGTTAAGTAAGCTCGAAAATTGTTTTCGACCCAAACCTCTTTCAAAAAATATATGATGGAAAAACTTAAAATTCTTACATGGAATGCCAACGGATTATGGCATAAACTAGGAGAATTAGAGATGTTTATGCAGGAAAATGATATCGACATATGTTTGATATCAGAAACGCATGCAAAAAATGAATCAAATCTTAAAATCCACGGGTTTCATGACTACCACGCTGTTCATCCGTCAAACAAAGCAAGAGGTGGATCATCGTTATATATAAAAGAGTGCATTGAACCACAAATAATCATATCCAGATGTCTCACGCCTATGGAGCAAAATGACCTATGAAATTGAAAAAGCTATATTTTTCAAAGCTTTTAAAAAGCTAGTTTTACTACAAAAATGAAAGCACCTTCCCCAGAATTTTGTATCTTTGACTCTGTTGGAAAATATCTATGTCTATCTCTTCTTCTCTGTCGGTTTCGTTTTTGTTTCTGCAATGCTCGCTTTGCCCTTTAAGCAACGATCAAGGCAGTGTTATTTTTTTTTACTTTGCTTTGCCGGTTGTTGAGTAGGTATCTACGTTTTTTTGTCTGAGGCATGCAACGATGAACAAAAAGTATGAACTCATTTCTCCATTGTAATTGTATGCATGTATAGGATATCATTTGTGGCCTTGAGGATAGGTAAAGAAAGATTTTTTTTGTGGCGGAGATATTTCTGATGATGGCAAAAATATGTGATGTTTTTTTTTGATAATGTCTGTAGGTATGTATGTATGCATGTAATTTTTTTGCAGCATCCTTATTCTAAAAGCAATATTAGGTGCTAAAAGTTAATTTCTTGCGATTATAATAACATTAAACATTTTGAAGTTGAATTTGTTGATCAGAAAAAGGAAACAAATAGATGAATAGAATAGATATGTGTATATGCACATATGGTGGTACCTATAATGGAAACATAAAAAAGAACTACATACCTACGTTAGGTGGGTAGCTTTTAAGGACGTTTTTAAGGTGTTTTTATGATTAATTTTATACCGCTGGCGCTGGTGCTGTTAGCTTTAAATTGTACACCTCTTTTTTTTTGTATTGTTTAATATAGGATGATTCACTTAAGATATGTAGGTACGACAAAAAAAAAAGACTTTTTAGTTAGAAGAAAATCTATTAGGAGAGTGGTTCTTTTCAACGGTTGAGGCGGAAGGGACAATTCGCTAGAAAAATGTATAGAGGATGGAAACAAAATCAATAATCATTAAGAAACAACGGCGGCAAATTACTTTAGTAGCTACGCTTTTTTAAGTCAGGAATCTTTCCTTTCTTTAGTTATTTTCGATTAAAGTTCATTTAATGACTTTACCTGCATATATATTTTGAAGAAATCGTTTTCAAAAAAAAATGTTTAGAAAAGTTTAACCAAAGAGATTACATTATGTACCTATATGATTGTTACTTTACGTTACGTTAATAAGTACCTTCTTATTTTGTTATTCAGGATAAAAAATCAATATATTCTTATGATTTTAGTCAAGTAAATCTATGGTTTAGCCCCAAACAAATTATAATAAAAGAAAATTTCGTGCGGATAGTCTTAGAACACTGGTGACTGGTTCTTAAAACATATCCAAAATTGGTTTCTAGAATTCCCATTTAAAATTACTTTCAAATTACATAACTTCAAATTCATTTGCTTGGCAAGTTAAATTACCATGCTTCGAATGTAGGTAGGAAAGTTACCTATACAGAAATTTAATACCAAAACTAGATTTTCTGAAGTGAACATTTACATATACAGTAGACGCTCGATATAGTGAAGTAATAAAAACCAGGCCTGTTCACTGCTTCGAGATTGTTCACTTTTTCGATCGGGAGTTTTCTAAGGCTTTCTTAAGGCGAATTTGATCCAAAATGCACATTTCGTTCGATGTGAATGTTTTTAATTTTTATTAAACATTAAACAAGGCCTAAATTCAAGTCTAAATAAAAAACAGAAACAATTCCTCAGAGCTCTCAAGATATGTAAAATGCTTGCGTGAAATTTTTATACAAAATACGTTTTTATATAAAATTTTGGGTGTTCACTATTGTGGATAGTTCACTATTTCGAGACTGACTAAATCGAGCGTCTAATGTATTATGTTTATTAAAAAATTATGTAAAAAATATACTCCAGTCAACTTAGACTTTTTTGTAACAAAATTTTGGGGAAGGAATTTTTTTCTTGACTTCTATAAAGTACCATTCAGAAAGCTTAAGACCAAATTTTCGACCATCAGCGCCTTGGAGGGTTGCCGCTATATTGATTTAAAGAGTGAATTCGTTTTTAACGAATAATATCCGTAATTTTAATTTTATCGAAAAAATAAAAATATACTTATTCCTAATAAATGCAATTTTTTCAAATTTTGTGCATTTAACAAGTTATAACTCATAACCAATTATTATAAGCAATTAAAATGGAGTTCATGCTTTTTTAGTCAATTTTTTTTCTTTCAGTATTAGATAACCGAAAATTTCTTTCAAAAGTTCTAGTAATCACTATTTCCTACAGTTTTGTTCTCAACATTATCTTTTTATACGCAATTGCTTACCAACTGTATTGCCTGAAAGGTATCCGCACATCATTATAATTATAAGTTATCATTTGGCTCAAATAGTTCTTCAGTAATCTCTGGTTCATTGCTACGTTTTAAAAACAATGTTGGCAAAGCATTTTTCTTTAAATATTTTTTTCCAATGCATTTTGACTCAAAATGTTGGCTACATATATAAGACTTTCTATGTCTCTGTACATTCTCTTGACACTCTTTTTCAAGCAAAGCCAGCCACTCAGAATATTTTGGATTTTCCCTGTCTGGAAAATTGAACAATTTTCTTTCTGTTTTTTTGGTGCAATGTGTAATAGCACATCGAGTTCTCCTCCAAGAAGACATATTTTTGTAATGTAGGTACCTGTATTAAACCAAAAAATAAATAAAGAAACCTTAACAAATTTTACCTTCCTTAAAATGTCTTCCTTGTGACGAACAATCAACAAATAAAAAAAAGTAAATAAAAATCACGATCCCAGTTAAAAATGGTTAAACCACAGCTTCAAAAAACAAAACAAAGCTATGTATTTGTTTTATCTTACAAAACACAGCACTTACAAAAAGCGTAGGTAGTAATTATAATTACTGATTAATAGTTTTTATTCAATTCAGAAAACTTTTTTTATGAGCGTAAAATAGATTTCGTTACTTTCATCACCAAGATTCAAAATCAATTGTGGCCAGTCTCATAATACTTTGTGGGTTTCTCATTGAGTTCAGCAGTTCTCATCATTCAAAGATTCATTTGACAAACGATAAATTAACGATTTCCATTCTTTCTATCATGCACATAAAAAAAACTAAATAAATCGGTTGCATTCATCCACATGCAAATGCATGTGTTAGAAACTAACAAGAAGTTTTTTACTTGGTTGTGTTGCTTTGGGCTAGAGAATGATATTCCTTCATTACGTAGGTAGGTATTTAGTTTGTAGGTAGAGTAGCTACATAAGTATGCACATAACTATTGGATTTGAAATGTTTCCTATTTGGGTTAGGTTAGGAAAAAAGCTCATCAGAAGAATAATTAAAGCCGGATCACACAATCATCATAGGTATATCATAAATGAAAGGCCTACAATTAACTGAAGATTTCTCAGAGATATCGAAAAGATTTAAGCTCTGATTTTAAAAGTAGAAAATTAGTTCCTTCAGAATTCATTAAAAATTGTTTTGAAACAATTTACCTTACGTTAAAATACAACATTTGAAACAGCAAAAAAACGTTTTTTTTATTTTACAACGGGAAAATCTCAAAAACGTGGCCCTTTAGAATTTTTCTGACTTCAGATTCGAGTTCAGCACATCAAAACCTACGGAAAAGTATATTTTGGTTTTTGTAACAAAAACCTTGTTGACCAGTGTAATTTAAAAAAGAATTGAATATGAAAAGCAAAAATAGTAGGGGAGAGTGGGTATGTATGGGACACAGGAGGAATGGGACACAAGCATTTGCCTCAACGTAATATCCTTTTTTTCGTTTCTGTTGATCACAAATTTGTTCTAAAGTCTGTATCTACCCGCCCTACAGGATGAGTGGGACACTCTTATGCGGGAGGAATGGGACACTATCCCACTCCTCCTGCATCAAATTTATTCCAAAGATTTTAAAGCGGAATACTACCAAGTAAAGAGCCACTGAAACTCAAATTCATGCAGCCATAAAAAAAGTGACCAATGGAACATTTATACCAGTGTTTCCAAACTTGGGGCAAACGTCCCACATAGGAACGGGAGAATTTTACATTCAGATGCATTAGACCCTTTTAAGATATCGAATTTAAATGAATACGAATGAGACAAAATAATCTTCTTTTCGAACTCATTTAATTTCAATTTTCCCATACTAAGGATGTTAAAGGGTCTCCATGAAAAATAAATTATAGCTAGTGCCAAATGTGAACACTGTTTTGTGAGAACATAAAAGAAACTATTGGCCCAATTCAGCAGCATTAGTAAAGAAACGCACTTGCAATTTTTTGTCGGGCGATTATTCAGTCCCATTTGTATTTTGATGTCCCATTCCACCACATAGCTGTCCCAATCCTCCTGAAAGCAGGAGGAATGGGACAAAAAAAGGTGGTGCATCAAATGAATTTTAGCTTTTATTGTGGTAAACTTTTGGTTGCTTTAGTGTTTTGAATATGGTGCCACAATATTGTAATATCTTAAGAAAACTGTTTTGTGCAGATATGATTTAAAAGTTGTCAGTAATTGAAGTTATACTGAAAAATGTCCCATACATACCCACTCTCCCCTACTTAATAACATAACATTAAAATTTTTTTTCAAAAATTTTTCAAACAAGAAAACTTGATTTTTTTTTTAATTTTTTGGAAAAATGTGCCTGTCATTTCATTTGAAGTCAAAATAGTATCAATCCAATGTAAAACTGTGAAAAAAAGTCTATGGGAATCGTGATTTTCTTGTCATTTTGATGACGACTACGCATTATACACTATTTGTTCCTTTAACTGGTTTATAAGACTTTGAAGTTTTGGTAAGGAAAAACGGTTCGATGAATCAATTTCAATATTTACAGGAATATTGATGCTTTAAAAGTTTACAAATCTGCATACAAACGCAAGCCATGCAGTCAATATTTACAAAAAAAAATATGAAAAGACCACAAAAAGTCATTTTTTATTACCTACTTTTTTTAAACTAACGGTGAAGGGTCAGAAAAAATAATATTACAAAACTTTAAAAAATATTGTTAAACGCTTTGTCAGATTTCCAAAACTGTCTTTGAATTTTTTATAACGTCATTATTTGCTGAGACATTGGTAATCAAAGCTAAAAGTATCTTTTTTTTATTCAAAGAAAAATAAACCATGCAAAAAAAATTGTACAACAAAAAAAAATTAAAATAAAGCTGAATAAACAAGGGAAACAAGGTACCATTACATTTGATTGACAAAAAAATTATACATATAAATGAGAACCTTCAAAAAATTAAAAAAAAATTGTTTGCCTTGTGTCTTTTCTTGCAATAACGCAATAACTTCAAAAAAAAATTGCAAACAAATCTCGAAACAAAATTGATATAACTGTTAAATGATTTTTGCTCCAACTCCAAAAAAACACTGCTCATAGTTTCTACTCTTAGCCTAAAGGTACACGAAAATCCATTGCTTTCACATTCTTTTTTTATTGGTTTAGATACAAAATATTTTCGCAAAATGCGAACTGCTGTTTTAACTGTGAAAATCGAGTAGAAAACTTTATAGTAATTATATTTAGGGGTGGTTTTGAGGGTTATCATGCATATAATTTTTTTTACTGTAAATAAATGTAAAAATCGTCATCAATTTATCACCCCGATTACAGAATCCGACGAATGAATTGCGGAGGGAAACAGACTCATTTTTGACATTTTTACTATGAGCCAAATGACAAAATTGAGTCAGATTCCCTCCGCAGCTCATTCGTCAGATTCTGTAATCGGGGTGTATATTTTGATTAATTTTTACGAACAAAAAACAGGTTTTTCCTGAAAACCGCTAGGTACATATTACTATATTTTTCAAAAAATTAAAAACTCAAACTCAAAAATTAAAAACTCAAAACTATTTTTTTCGTAGCGAATGGAATACGATCTCAGCTTGTTGTGTCATGACATGAGTTCATAACCCTGTGACCCCCTTCTGTAAACGCCGTTTTTTGATAATATATGTATATGTAATGTATGTATATATCTAAAATGCGGATTCAAATTTGAATAAGTTTTTCTCTACTGTTTTGATACTGATTACTTATTGTATTAAAACCATAGATATATCTGTTTTTTTTTTAACCTTTTTAGAATTATTTAATTATCTTATTATTTAAATATCTTAATTTTAATAAAAGGATATCCGCTAACTGTCATGTTGCATTAATTTGCTTGTCGATACCACCCATTATTTTAGTATCTACCTAAATAACTAGCTAATCAAAATATTGACATTTTCCATAAGCTTTTATATTTTAAATAAAGTAGATAAATACCTACAATGTATACCTGAGTACCTATCTACATCTACCTATTCCTTCATATCTACTCACAAAAAATACAATTTACCTTGTGTCCTTGTATACAATAATAACTGTTTATATGTATGTATAAAAATCCATATAAATACGCAATATACCTTCCTAAATATTGTTTGTTATTTTTCCTTTATTTAGAGGGATTAACTATCAAGATCCGATCCATAGATCCAAAGTTATAAGCGAATCAAAATTTCCCTACAAGAAAATCATTCATCAAATCACATTTTCCTTACCAAAGAAAAATCCAATTCAAAACAAAAAGATCTTTACGAAATCACAACCCGCAAACTCCTACAAAAAATGAAATACAAAAACAAAACAACCACCAGCCACCAGCCACATAGACGCCTGCCAAAGTGCCAAACCAATGCACACAGAAACAGCAGCCAGCAATAAAAAAAAAACAACACACACACATCATGAGGATTGAGGTAGTCCATGAAACCCAACAAATAAAAATAAAATAAATCAAGGGGAAATAGAGTTCACGAACAAAAATGACAACAGAGAGAAAGAGATGCGTGTACCTTACCTACTTGTTTTAATGAGAATGAGAAACGAATTTTTTTTCTAGATTTTGTATCTTTGTCACCTACCCCGCTGGGCTTTTGTATCTTTCGTTGTTAAAGCTGTTGTATCTTTGCTTTGTCAGGTAAGACGATGTCAGGTAAGGCAATTTCTTAAGACATTTTTTTCTATGGGGCTGAGACATCTGTATATGATTATTTGTGATTGAACACTCAATAGGCTTGAAAATAGAGGTGGAATCAATGCAATTGAGCAGTGTTCAGGTTAGAACTAAAAATATTTTTCTCAATGTCTCTTCAATATATTGCCCTCCGCGTTGCAAAATTGATAAGAGTGAATTTACGACACTGATAAAGTCACTGAGTCCAAACTTCATTGTTGGTGGTGACTTTAATGCAAAACACACCTTCTGGGCCTCAAGATGCATATCTCAAAAAGGTCGAATGCTATATGAGGCAGGAATGGAAAATAATTGCGATTTTCATTCAACTGGAAAGCCAACTTACTGGCCAACTGATCCGTCAAAAATACCTGACCTAATCGATTTATTTATGGTAAAAGGAATACCCTCTAACTATGTTGAAATTACAGAGAGCTTTGACCTCTTCTCGGATCATTCTGCCGTCATACTCAATACGAGCGAAAGTCTTATAAAAATTGAAAAACCACCCAGGTTAACAAACGGTAAAACCAACTGGGATGGATTTAAGAAAGATATCGAGGACAGCGTTGAATTAAGAATATCATTACAAACGTCTCTCGAACTTGAAGACGCAGTAGATACCTTTGTTGATATGATACAAAAGGCCGCATGGAATAACACACCTTATCAAAGGGAAATGCCGCGCCGCAAAGATATAAAATATCCGCAAGATATAAAAGATTTAGTGAAAGAGAAAAGAAAAGCACGCAAGAAATGGCAGCGAACCCGTGCTCCTCAACACAAAGCTAATTTAAATCGATTGTGTAATTTGCTTAAAACGAGAATATCAGATTTCAAAAACGGTGAAGTTGAAAATTACCTCGAAAATCTGACAGCAGGAAAAGATTCCAATTACTCACTTTGGAGAGCTATAAAAGTAACAAAAAGACCAAAGCTTCCAGCGCCCCCTATTAAGAAAGGCCAAAATGAATGGGCTAAAAGTGACAAAGAAAAAGCTATGGTATTCGCCGATTACCTGGAGGAAACATTTAAGCCTTTCGATGGACAAGTACTCAACGAAAATTTAAATATGAATTTAACATCAAATGACAGCTACATAATTAGAAATGCTACACTTGCCGAGTTAAAAAGAGAAATAAAGAAGCTTAAGTCCAATAAAGCTCCAGGTTATGACTTAATCACGGCAGAAATTCTAAAAATGCTTCCTCGTAAAGGTTTGATCAACCTTCTTTATATAATAAATGCCGCCCTTAGGTTAGAATATGTTCCGAGCCAATGGAAAGTTGCGGAAGTAATAATGGTTTTGAAACCTGGCAAACCATCTCATGAAAAGAAGTCTTACAGACCGATTTCGCTTCTTCCTGTAATATCGAAAGTTTTTGAAAGAATACTACTCCTTCGCCTGCAGCCGATAATAGAAGAAAAACAATTAATACCTGAACATCAGTTCGGATTTAGAAGAAAGCATTCGACCATTGATCAAGTGCATAGGATAACCGACGTAATTGAGAGAGCTCTTGAAGAAAAGAAAATCTGTTCGACGGTCTTTTTGGATGTGTCGCAAGCGTTTGACAAGGTGTGGCACGAAGGCCTCAAATTCAAATTAGGACAAGTTCTGCCTGAAGGACTTTATAAAATTCTAAACGAATATCTAGAAAACAGACTTTTTCGTGTAAGACACGGAAATGAATATTCTAATTTCAAAGAAATAGTGGCTGGGGTACCACAAGGTAGTGTTTTGGGTCCAATTCTGTACCTTCTCTTTACACGTGATATACCTCAAACAGAAGACACTATCGTAGCAACGTTTGCTGATGATACTGCAATACTAGCAGTAGGCAAAACGATTAACGAAGCTACGATTAAATTACAAAATGCTCTTAATAATGTTAATGAGTGGACAAAAACATGGCGAATAGCGCTCAATGAACAAAAGTCAGTCCACGTGGACTTTACGTATAAAAAAATAAATAGATTGCCCGTCTTTCTTAATACCGGTCGTGTACCATTTGCAAATGAGGCAAAATATCTGGGAATGACTCTAGACGCGAAATTAAAATGGAAGCCGCACGTAAAAAAGAAATGCGAAGAATTAAAAAGTAAATTAAGAGATATGAACTGGCTACTCGGTAAATATTCCAAGCTTAGTATTGATATCAAGTTGATTTTATACAGGCAGGTACTTAAACCTGTCTGGACTTATGGTATACAACTCTGGGGTTGTACCTGCGATACAAATTTAAATATCTTACAAACGTTTGAAAATAAATTGCTTAGGTCATTTGTAAATGCGCCATGGTATATAAGAAACGAAGATCTTCACAGGGATCTCGGGATTCCTACGGTTCGAGACGAAATTGAGAGTTTCGCGCGAAAACATAGAAATCGGCTATTAGATCACGCTAATCCAACGATTATTGACATTCTTGACGAGTCGAATTTAGTACGCCGTCTGCAAAGAACAAAACCTTCCGACTTGGTGCGGTGAACACAAAACCGCTTTAAAATCGCGGAATAAGCAGAAACTTTCACCGGAAAGTTACCTGCAACACGTTACTTAACTTCGTTAAAAATAAATTGCTAGATAAGTTTCAACTTAGTTGCAATCGGGAAGTGGAGGTGGTTTTAGTGTAGTAAGAATCTCACACTTCTATGAGCACGCGTTTTCCGGTCCTCATAGAGCCTGATGCAGGTTTTGCACCTACCCACGGAAAAAAAAAAAAAAAAAAAAAAAAAAAAAAAAAACTTTTTGGAATTGTTCAACCAAATTGTTGACCACGCATCATTTTTCAATATGTTTAGTTCGTTTTGTGCTGAATTTTTAGTAGAATTTAAAACTGCTGCAGAAGAAATGAAAGCCATTTTAATGCTGAGTACAAGCGAAAACATGTCGCAACCTCGTAACTCGTTAGTGGAGCTCCAGCAGCGTTCAGGCACGTCATTCTTCAATTTTAAAAGTAGAACACCCATTCTTTCTTGTTTGGTTTTAAGTTGACTGCCTCCATGGCTGTTTTAATTAAAAAATTTCACCATGGCCTCATTTTTTCAGTCACGATCTGAATAAGCCTTAGTCCAGATTGTACAGTCAAATTTAAGGAGTGTGCAAATCAACCCTAGCCGCTCAGTTTTTCAAAACGATTCAAATATAAATGCTGCTTAACTGGCTGAACAGAATGCAAGACGCAACTGGAATAGATGTCAAAAAAGCTGCAGTAGATGTCAAAAATGCTGCAGTAAAAGTTAAAAATTGTTCAACTCTTGCAGCTCCGGCTGCAGCATTTTTGACATCTATTCCAGCTCCGTTTTGCATTCTGTTCAGCCAGTAAATCAAACCGGGGAGAGCTTTCAGCCTGAAGAAACGGTTGTTCTATAGCAGTCGCTCGACAGCAGGGTGAAAACTTTTAAAAAATGTTAAGTCTACGAGTATTTGAGAAAATTAATTTCTCGAAGCTTATAATTTTTTGGTTGTTCTTAAATTTTGTTTTAGAGACGATTGTACTGTTGAAAACAAATCGAAATTACCAAAAATGCGGCATTAGATTTATATACAAATATAATTAAACAGTGTTCATTCTAAATATGACGGTCAGCTAAAAGAAATAGAATAAATAAATGAGAAATAAAGTAAATAAAATAAAAAATAAATAAAATAAATAAATAAAGAAATAGAAGTAAAATGATGAAATAAGATTAATAAAATAAATAAAATATAAGAGGGGAAAGTAATAGCGAGGAAAAGATTTAGAGGAGAGGGAGGCGGATACATTTCGAAAGAATTTCTGGACATTCACGAGCACGGGATCGATGAGAGATATCAGTGATTTCTGGAAGAGGAAAAAACAACAGGCAAACGGAGTTAAGCAGGAGAATGAGGAAGGAATCGAGGTATTACAAGCGAGAAAGAATATCCCACGATCGCCGCAAAAGAAAGAAGTGGAGGAATCGAATTTCAATAGAAAGAAGTTATGAAATTTTGCACCGAATAGACAATGGTATAACTTTTATACCTACCAGTTTTTTCCAGTTTTACAACAAAATTCATGAACTTATACCAAATTATACACCAGTGCGTGTTACCGAAATATTGATTTACGGATCAAAAATTTATAATTTAATTAATTCATCACCGCGACGACGTGATGGCCAACAAACGACGACGACGGCGTAGACAGACATGTTTGTTTTTTTTTTTTTTTTTGTGTTATTTTGCTTTGCAAAACAGAAAAGCTGATCTGTCAAATGCTCGGAGGAAGTGGGGGGAGATTCAGATTGAAATTTCGATGTTTAAAATTGTAGTGGATTCCTCTTGTCAACTCAGGTCGGGAAGGAGGTGCGAAGTTGCTTGCTAGGCTAAGCTTGTGCAGATTTTCTCGATGCAACTCTTAAGAGGAAGATCGAGCCGGTGGAAACTTTGAAAACTTTGACTCGAGAGTGAGTTTTCAGTTGATTAGGTCAATGCTCCTGGAAAATATAGAAAGTTCTAAGCTTTTCAGAATTTCCAATGCCGGTTAGCTACAGATTAGAAAGATAAAACTGATCGAACAAAGACCCATTCGCCATTATTGAACAAGTGAAGGCAGTCAAACTTTTAACCACCGTTTAATTTTGAAATAATATATGCAATTGCATAGTGTACTCATATTACATACAAAGCGTGGTAAATTCGAGTTTGTTTAAAAAGAAAACGAAAAAGAAAGATCCAAGAAGAGTTTGTAAAATATACGGTGATATACCTATAGTAGGTAATATATTTAATTGTTCGCAAAGCCGCAAATAAGGAATTCCAAGGCGGTTGAATTGCAACCGCCTTCAAATTCAAACGAGCGGAATTCCATTTTCCAAGTTTTCCGGGATAGGCTCAAAAATCGAAAAAAAAGCGGCCTAAAAAGTGCTAAGTACCAGGCACCCATACAAAAAGCAAGCAGCAGATCGTCGTAGTGGATATATCCAACAACTCCTACATAGAATTTGCGTTGGCAACCCAGGTCACATGACCATATCATTGGGACACGCATTTACATATACCTGCAATAGCGCAGAGGGTAAAACCGTCGACCAGTTCGTTGCTTCATCAGGGGTCCAGGGTTCAAACCACCAAAATCCGATAAATTTTTTTTTAGTTTTAGTAAAATCATTTTTTTTTATTATTAACGTAAAGATCGATTATATTTGTGAGCCTCGAAGTCGGTTTCAGTGACGCTATAATTAAAGCATCCATTTAAAAAATATCGCTACGCGAACCGATCGACTAAAAAGTTTAATTCGCGGAAGTGCTATTGTATTAGTATATACATATATAAATTTAAAACTAATTAAGAAAGGTACAAGAAAGTGTACCATAATATTCAACCTCGTTATCCAGCAGCAGTGGCCACTACTCAAGGAATAAAAAGGGTGAGTTTTGTTATAGAAAAAAAAAGTAAATTGAACTAATTTTCTTACACATATCTATATACATATATATAAAAGCATTCTATACTTACGCGAGTTAAAGGGTGGGTTTTTGCTTGGGGAATAGAGTGTAAATTTGTCTTAAGAGAAAAGAGGATTTGAAATCCCAAATTTGTTAATAATAACGAAGACGTAGTTATAACGGGTGATTTTTTAAGAGGTTTAGAACTTAAAAAAAAAAAAAACACAAAAAATTCGAAAAAATTAATGAAATATTTATTTGAATCGATAGTTTGAACCTTGCAATTTAATGTTTAAAGATAATTTCATGCAAATGTTGACCGCGGCTGCGTCTCAGGTAGCCCATCCGCTGAGTCCAATTTTGGCATACTCTTTCACACATATCGGCCGGTATCTCACGAATGAATGCATGGATGTTGGCTTCCAGTGCATCAATCGAAGCGGGCTTGTCCCTATAGACATTAGCCTTGACATACTCCCACAAAAAATAATCTAATGGTGTCAAATCGCACGATCCAGGTGGCCAATTGACCGGCCCGAAACGTGAAATTAACTGTTCACCAAACTCGCCTCGCAATTGCGCCATTGTTTCGCGTGCTGTGTGGCATGTGGCACCGTCTTGTTGAAACCACATATCATGCAAGTCAAGAACTTCCATTTCGGGCAAAAAAAAGTTTGTTATCATCGCTCGGTAGCGTTCACCGTTGACAGTAACGCTGCGATTCGCATCATCTTTGAAGAAATATGGCCCAATAATGCCGCCGGCCCATAAACCGCACCAAACAGTGGCTTTTTCGGGATGCATTGGTAGCTGTTGCAATGCTTCTGGCTGATCTTCACTCCAAATGCGGCAGTTATGCTTATTTACGTACCCATTCAACCAAAAATTAACTGAAATTCAACCAGAAATGAACATTTCGAACCGAGCACGAATTTTGATAGTAAAATTCAATAATTTGCAAGCGTTGTTCATTTGTAAGACGATCCATGGTTAAATTGCAAACCAAACTGAAGCTGTTTGACAGTGACACAAGGTACTAAACACACGTCAGCTGTCAAAACCAGTGTTGCCAAAACCAAACCAGCTAAAAAATCACCCTTGGGTGATTTTTTAAGAGGTTTAGAACTTTAAAAAAAAAAAAACACAAAAAATTCGAAAAAATGAATGAAATATTTATTTGAATCGATAGTTTGAACCTTGCAATTTAATGTTTAAAGATAATTTCATGCAAATGTTGACCGCGGCTGCGTCTCAGGTAGCCCATCCGCTGAGTCCAATTTTGGCATACTCTTTCACACATATCGGCCGGTATCTCACGAATGAATGCATGGATGTTGGCTTCCAGTGCATCAATCGAAGCGGGCTTGTCCCTATAGACATTAGCCTTGACATACTCCCACAAAAAATAATCTAATGGTGTCAAATCGCACGATCCAGGTGGCCAATTGACCGGCCCGAAACGTGAAATTAACTGTTCACCAAACTCGCCTCGCAATTGCGCCATTGTTTCGCGTGCTGTGTGGCATGTGGCACCGTCTTGTTGAAACCACATATCATGCAAGTCAAGAACTTCCATTTCGGGCAAAAAAAAGTTTGTTATCATCGCTCGGTAGCGTTCACCGTTGACAGTAACGCTGCGATTTGCATCATCTTTGAAGAAATATGGCCCAATAATGCCGCCGGCCCATAAACCGCACCAAACAGTGGCTTTTTCGGGATGCATTGGTAGCTGTTGCAATGCTTCTGGCTGATCTTCACTCCAAATGCGGCAATTATGCTTATTTACGTACCCATTCAACCAAAAATGAGCCTCATCGCTGAACACAATTTTTCGATAAAAAAGCGGAACGAATTTTGATAGTAAAATTCAATAATTTGCAAGCGTTGTTCATTTGTAAGACGATCCATGGTTAAATTGCAAACCAAACTGAAGCTGTTTGACAGTGACACAAGGTACTAAACACACGTCAGCTGTCAAAACCAGTGTTGCCAAAACCAAACCAGCTAAAAAATCACCCGTTATTATATATATACTATACATATTTGAATGCGTTAAATGCGAACGTTACAATATAACTTAAAATTAAAAGTCATAACAAACATTATAACTTACTTAAGGCCAGATAAAATTTTTTCAATATCGGGACATCAGAAACCAAAAATCGAGACATATCGGGATCGGGACAAATCTGAGATTTTATCGAGAGCTTTCAAAATATTCAGATTCGTAACTAATCATCTGCGGGTACTTACTGTACAAACAAATCTATCACTTAAAACAAACAAAAATTGGTCGCAACCCATTTTGATTTCTTGGTGTCAGGTGCAGTCATCCGTATTTAAACTTCATGAGTTTTATTTTTATTTTATCGCAATTATTCGCGAGATAGAAAAACGCAAGTGCGTTCCTAGCCTAAGTCTAGACCTAGCGACAACATGTCTTATTGCCAGTTAATGAAATAATGACCCGACTTCTTATTTCCATTCGATGCCTTGCCAACAAAATTTAGAACGTGCAGTGGTCAATAAATGAAAATAATTTTTTGAATTGAAAACCCGTTTGTAATTATTATCATGTCCCGTGTGGTACCTTACCAACCTGTAGGCAAAACAAAACAACAACAAGACAAAGCTACACATGATTTGCATAAATGAAATCAAGCAGATCAGCAGTTTGATTTTCAAATTTTCGTTTGAAATGTATTTTCGTCTAAAACATTTGAACAATATTAAGTATTAAAGACCGTAGGTATTTCTTTTTGAAAGTTTTCTTTTTCTTTCTTTTTTGAAATTTTGGCCGTCTAAATAAAAATTTTCATAGAACTCCAAGTTCGGTACTGATCATGTCTAGTTCCTTGATAAGAAATTTGCAAATAATTCCATCGAGATAAACTAAATACATAGGTACTCTTTCGCACGAAATCCTCTTTAATTTTTTTTTTTTTAATTTGGGAAATCATTTTAATCAAAGAAAATTATTCCTTCTTTGACATATTAAAGTTATTTTGAATGTGCAATAAGAAGAAAAGTCGGGACTTCTGGCAGGCCTAGCTGACAAAAACTATTTCTTTCATATTCCGAATCCTTGTTCCGGTCGTTCTGTCCCCTTTTTTTTAGGGACAACCATGGGCCATCAACCATTGGTAGGTAAGCTCTCGCAGTATTTTGAAGAAACAAAGAGCGCAATGATATACATACTGTTAAGAATAATTAACCAATAACTTTATTCAATTTTTAAGTTTACAAAAAGGTACTTAACCTAAATTGAACCACGCTGCTTGCTATCCAAAACTAGTATGCTCTTTCATATCAGACGTCAATGCAGCTGTCAAGTAGATTGTAGATCTGTTTGTGTGAGCTATCGTTTTTCGTCATAATACTAACTTAAAGCCATTCCACACTATCCCACTAAGTATTAACACATGTCAAAAAAGTGTGAAGAACATCATGTATAATAGTGTTGAAACAAAATATGAAATTTAATCACACACAAATTGACAGCGGATCCGACACGATTTGACATGTTTATACCTGAAAATATTTAGGATCGGTTCTAAAACCATCACACATTCTATCCCACTTGGGCGTTTGAGGTTATGGTGAAACTGTTTTTGTTTTGATGCAAGTGTGGAAGCAAAATATGAAAATAATTTCATCACACACATTTGGCAGTCGTATGAAATTCCTTCCCACTTTATTCTGACATGTGTTAATAGGTACTCTGTGGGATAGTGTAGAGGCACTTTTAATGAAATTTGGTCTCAAAGCACCCTCATGAATGACAGACGGGCGCGCCCGGGCGATCGGTCCACATCCAAATTGAGGACTGCCGAGTGCCCAACCTATTTACATAAATTATCTTTGTATAAGAAGGAACTCTAAACGCTAGTTCCTAATCGCCTCCAAATCTGCACAAAAGCCCAACGACTTAAATAATTTCGCGGAGTAGAAAAATACTGCCAGTTTCCACCTTGGTTTAAAATGCAACTCAGCTTTCCACCAGTTTTTCCAACTACATTGGTTTGTTTTGATTTCATTCGGAGGGTACGAATGAAGGTGGTGTGAAACAGAATTTCTTTTTAGCTTCGGAAACTTTTTTTTGTTTTATTCGAAAAATTGGGGTTTATGGCTGGATGTATTTTATCGAATTTATCCACTCCTGGAAGTGGAAACAGCGATCGGTGATTTCCATGATGACAATGCAAAAGTCAGGAAGATAGTGCGAGTAGGCAGGACCGTCGGTTTTTCAACTGCGTTGGCTCTCTCCAGAGAAGATGGCAGTGGGTAACTGAATGGTGACGCAACCGAAAGCCACACCCGCTGATTGGCTGAAAGGACTGGGGACGGGGAGTTAACAAAAGAGGAGGCCATCCAGGATAGTGAAAAACCTGGAAGGGCACTTCTACTGTGATTCTTGAAAAAACAAGAGGTTTTATTTTGAAGGTGAGGAAAAGGTTAAGAACAGTTATCAAAGAATAAGAAGAAATTCGAAGAGCTAGGAATAAAGGGGAAATTTAGAAAAAGGAAAAAATTGAAGAGGGAATTTTTGGAAATCTGGTGAAAAGAGTTCGAAAAATTAGTATCTGGTCTTGAGTAAATTTGAAGCTACGTATTGATTTTTTTAAGTGAATTTTGTGTTGGATAGGTATTCTTTGGTTCGGTTTTTGAGTTAATAAACTCAGTTATTAATTCTCGTTTGGCTTTTGCTCCGTCAATTCCGAAAAAGTAGAACTCGAGACCCGTTTATTAATTTCTTTGTTTGTTTGAGACCGAACGACTTTTTGGATGGTATGCTTTTTGTTTAAAAATCTTTAATAGCATTTTCTTCATTTGAATACATGTCATAATGCAGTTATACATATAAATCCACTATTAGAATCATTTTCTTTGTTTTATGCACTTACCAAATATTTTTAATATTGCTCAATTTTATTACAACAAAAGCTCAAATGTGATTATATTGAGTCTGCACAACAAAAAAAATATCTCAAATAAAACCAACCCGAAACCCAAAAAGTCTTACGAGATAAAACAAAAAATTCATATTACATTTATATATTAAACTGTATCTTTATAAGAACTTGATAATGTCTATGTATATATCTATACCTATCGCATTTAATTTCAGAATTGCAACTAAGCCAAGATATCCCTTAAATCCTAAACCTTCAAAGTCCCTCCAAAAGTGGTTTTCACTGTTTACCGAAATAAATCGTGGAAGTTGAGTTGAAAAATTATATTATTAAGTCCAAGCTGATGAAGAACTGATGATGAGATTTAGATAAAATGCAAATTGTCATAATCCAAGGGACTATCTTTGTTTTGTGTGAATGTCCTGATGGAGTATCCGTTTATGCGACCACCATCTGCTGCTGCTGACTAATGTTTATCCTTTTCAGTTCTAAGAAGAAATACTCGACAGTTTTATGTATATTTTAGTGCATACCTAATATGATTTCAAATTGAGCATAAATATCCATTTAGTATTTTCAATTTAATTTAATTTTCCATGACTTGAAGGAAATGGTGCTTGAGAAAGAATTAAATTAAGTTTATTTAGATTGTACCTACATTGTTCATTTTTTTAGATCTTCTTTTAAATTTTTAAGCCTGATAAAATGCACGCCATAATTTATGAGACATTTTTAAACAGCTATGATTTAATTGAATTGTTAATGGTGTTTGTTTTTTTTTATTCTAGAATATCCATATCAGAGTACCAGTTGGATATTCGATATCCATAATTTATCTTTTTTTTATAATTAGTGCGCACTAAAGGGGTTTTGAGTACCCATAAAATGATTTAACACAGTGCGAGCGTTAGGAAAATAGGGAAAGCTTCAAGAGGAGATACCGATGCACATTGGTTTTGAAGTTCTAAATATCAAAATCAGAGGGAAATATATGGCCAGGTAAAACATTACACATTCGGGTAGTGTGACCAAAAAAGAATCTCTATACTTGACAGTACGTCCGATATTGGGCTCAAGGGTAAACTGATGTGCTTTCTTATAGGTACGAGTATAACGTGTTGCGAAGCAAGAGGATGTGAGCAGTTTCGGTGAAGGGGTAGGGTAGGAAAAGGAATAGGTAGGATTTTTGGAAAGGAAGAGGTTGGAAAATGGAAAGGAATGTCAAGTTCTAGGGGACACGGCCTGCTTGCGATGCTCGGCAGTTAGTTAGCTCGCTGGGGTGCATGGCAGCCCAGTGCTCTACTGGCAACCGGGGTGGTCCTATGGTTTCAAGGGTGCTGAATCCGGCGGGAGTTCTTGGGTCATCGTCCGACCCTTGGTTTTCGATTTATAAGCAACATTAAGGGATTGTGTCAACCCTTCTCTTGTCCTTCTGACAGTGTTGCCATCTTGGCAACACTTCTTAAAAGTTAAGTTAGGACACGGACTATTTGTATACTAAAGTTCATCCCGTCAAGTCAAAATGAAAGGTTGGTTTCACTAACAGCCCCACTAAAAGGCTTTACTTATTTTTTCACAAATCATTAAAAATTTAATTGAAAAGTAATCACTTGTGGGTAGTTACATGGAACACGCTTCTCGAAAATGTCAAATGAAAATATGCTATGACAGACAACCCCATAAAATATTTTTGATGAACGCTCCACTTTTTTTCTGTTGCCAAATCCTCCTCCCACACTGTTTGGATCATCCGATCGAACATACTCTCACACATTTTTCCTATCTCCTTCTAAATATTTTTGTGAACGGTGTTCGTATTGGTAAAATTGTTTACCATATGTAGAAGAAGAAGTAAATGAACGGGTGTGTATCACAGTACACATATTAAACGTAATCACGCCGATTACAGAAGCCGACGAATGAGCTGCGGAGGGAGTTAGACTCAACTTTGACGTTTGGCTCATAGTAAAAATGTCAAAATTGAGCCTGATTCCCTCCGCAGCTCATTCGCCGGATTCTGTAATCGGGGTGAATATCATTAGCGTTTCATTTTTTTTCAGTTCTGCGCATCCATCAAAATCAGTGGAAAATGGCGATTCCCGTAACCCCCACTCGTTAAACGTCAAAATTTGTTGTGTATTATGTGTTCATTTGTTAATTACTCAGGTTTACAACTATCGGTTAACTTTTCGACACGTGAAAGTAAGAGTCGTTGTAAGGGTGATTTTTCACGCCGTTATCTTCCGTTATCTGTTTTTCGCAATCAGCTCTGGTTTTCGAGATATTATCGTTAGAAAGTGCAAAAAAAACGCCTTTTTCGTCATTTTTGGGGTTTTGTAAGTATGCGAATTGATTTTTCAATTTTCAATTTTTTGTTTTATTGAACATTTCTATTTACAATTGGCTTAAAAGATAATTTATAACTATAATATACATTGACAAATAATAAGATTTTGTTGGAACATAAGGGGCCTAACGCTATACATTGATTCAATATAAAATACAAATTAGATTTATAATATATGTAAAAACTTAACATAAAAGTCGGCTTGACTTTGTCGTCCTCGGGTTGTTCAATCCCGGTTGTCCAGTGGCGGTATATTTATTTAGGGTGGGGGTAGAGTTGGCGTTTAGCCACGATAATGTGCCGACCCTGGG
This sequence comes from Dasysyrphus tricinctus, assembly GCA_963921185.1. Taxonomy (NCBI): domain Eukaryota; kingdom Metazoa; phylum Arthropoda; class Insecta; order Diptera; family Syrphidae; genus Dasysyrphus; species Dasysyrphus tricinctus. The sequence continues at coordinate 191,921,075 of OY992531.1, read as the reverse complement.
TCAGAGTAGAAGGGTACTGCTTCATCGTTGGTTGTTGAAGCTATATCCAGGATTTCTATAGCGCTTATGTACCTTGGTGCTGGATGTCGTTGTTGGTTTGTCATCCTTCTCATCAGTTGATTAGGGTGATTGGCGATGTTTCTAACCAGCTTTTCGGCAGATAGTAATAAGTACTTGTCCAGGGGGACTACCTTAGCCTCATAGTAGAGCTGCTCGTTCTTGAAATGCTTACGCCGTTGACGATCGAAGTACAGCCCAGTGCAGATCCTCAGGATTTTCCTCTCGAATATTTGTAGTTCCTTCATAGCCGTTTTGGAAATGGTGAACCAAACTGGAAAGCTATAACTGATGACTGGTCTCAAGAGTTGCTTATAGATTAAAACTTTTGTCTGTTGGCTTAGCCCAGTTTTCTTCTTCATCAGCGGGTAGAGTCGGTGGAAAGCAAAATTGGCTTTTTGGAGGACAGTCCGTGAATGTGGGTTGAATCTCAGCAGCTCGTTGAAGTTGATGCCTAGGTATTTGGCGCTACGTTTGGCTGCTAATCTAGTTCCGTCTGGGAGTGCTAGGGTGATGTTTCTACAGCTTCCAGCTGAGCGACCATGTCTGCCCCCTGGTTTTCTGAAGCAGACAAGCTCCGATTTGGATGAGTTGATCCGGATACCCCATGTGGTGTAAAATTGGAAGAGTTTGCGGATATGTGCCTCGACTTCTCTGACAGCTATCAATGGAGAGTTGGATGAGCGATATGTAAGTGAGTCATCAGCAAAGAGAAGGTTCTCGCATTCACTTGAAATTGGTTGGTCAGAGGTCAAGATGTTATAAAGAAGTGGTCCAAGTTTCGACCCTTGGGCAACTCCAGCCCTGATGCTCTTCACTGTCGACTTGCAGGTTTCCAGTTGCACGAAAAAGTTCCTGGAAGAAAGAAAAGAAAATATAATTTTGATTAGCGCTAAGGGAAAGCCTAGTATGTGGAGTTTATGAATAAAGGCTTCAATCCATACACTGTCGAATGCTTGGAATTCCGGAACATAATGTTGACACACTGAAGTTCACTCCACACTGTCTGGTAGTTGCTGTTAGCTGTGTTGAGTTCTCGCTGGTGGATCCTTTGAAGACGTTTCCTAAGTCGTTGCCTGTGGGCATAAAGGTTTTGGATATACTGGGGAAGGTGCTGATATCTGTCCTTTGACGTCTTGGGCTGCTTTTGGTTATCCAATGCGTTTGCAACAGCGAGTTCTAGACAGTCAATGGCTGTGTCAATTTCGATATTGTCCAGATTCCTGTTTTCGGGTGGTAGCATTATGGTGTCTTCAACGTCTCTTTGTAGCCTGTGTACATCCAGTCTCCTGTAGTTGATGTAGTTTTCTACTGGTTCTGTCACTAGGAAGATGGGTTGCTGGAGTTTGATGCTTAGTTGGACAGCTTCATGGTCCGAGTCACTGGGTACTATTGTGCAGGTGAAGTTGCTGATTTCTGGAAGAATATGAACAAAATTAGATGAAGAAATCTAATGTTGATGGTGTTCTGGGGAAGGTTGGTTTGGGTTGTGAAATAACAACCAATGAGTGCTGATCGCTGTTGGTATCCAGCCAGTCAGCAATAGCCTTTCCTTCGTTGGTGACAGCAGTATCCAGCCAAAGGTGATGCCTTGCGTTGAAATCACCACCGATGAGCCCATAAGTGCTTCGTCTAAGGATGCTGTTGAGAATGTGAAGATCGCTGTGAATGTTTTTCATGCTGGATTTGCATTTGAAGTACACGCTGATGATAGTAAGAGTCTCTGTTCCCAGTTGTATGGTGATTGCGGTGGCTTCGCTAGTTGTGAGACCTGAGATGATGGTTTCGGTGGTGTTGGGGGAAATCTTCTTCTGTACGTAGATAGCCGTTCCTCTACGGCCCTCATCCTTGTCCTTCCGAAAGGTTTTGAAGCCGACCATGTCAATGTTGTTGCGTCTGGTGACGTTGGTCTCACTGATGAGTGCAATGTCCGGGTTGTTGTTCTTCATCCACAAGTTGAATGTCGTCCTCTTCTCTAGGCTGTACAATGAATTCAATTGACATTGTACGTCAGGATGCGGAGCTTCTTCAATTGCATATTTGGAACAGGAAGGTGGCCAGTGCCACGGACTTCTCGCCTTTGCTAAGCTGAGCATAGTTCGGTGGAACTGCACTCCGAGCTTTTCCCATGACTGTGAGTAGGTCGGTTCCAAAAATCCTTTGGACTTCGGTGTTTAAGTTCGTTGGTGGGGCTGACGTAGGTTTGGTTGGTTTACTCCTTGGTGTTGCTGTCCGGGATGTGATCACTTTTGCTGGTGTCGTTTTCTGTTGTTGCTGTTGATTCGTGAAGTTTGCTGGTTTCTGTGATGATCCAGCGCCTTTCACCATTGCTGCAAAGCTGACTGCAGGGCGGGTTACCAAGCATGCTGATTTGGCAGCAAATTCCTGCTGTGCCTTTTTTTCTGCTGACAGCCTGTTCCTTTCAGTGAGTCTTGCTTTGAGGGTTGGACAACCCTTGAAGCTGGCTGGGTGACCTTCTTTTTGGCAATTGGCGCACCATACATCCAGTCCAGTGTTCTCCTTCCGTTGGCATTGTCCAGGCTCGTGGTCCTCCTTGCACTTGACGCACACGTACTGGCGTCCGCAGTTGGTGGCAACGTGTTCGAAACGCTGGCAGTTTCGGCACTGGACGATATCGTTGAACTTTAGGCGCTCCCAGTACACCCTCTGGTTCATGACTAACGTCTTTGTGTAGACTTCGTTGATGTCACATGACTTCGACAGCTCTACCACAAAGTTGTTGTAGCTTTTCCCTTGTGCCTTCTTAGCTTTGAAATGGGATACCTTGATGACTGGAAGTCCTTCTATCCGTAGCTCATCCTCAACTTCGATGGCAGCATAAGAGTGATGGATTCCCTTCAGTAGAAGTAAATTCTTCCTATCCTCCCGTGGTGTGAAGGAGTTGTATTGGATCTTCCTCGATTTCAGAAAGTTTTTGATGGTGTCAAAGGCTTCTCTGTTTCCAGCGGTAATTATGGTCGTCTTTGTGTTCCGGTTTTTGAATGTCACACTCAAGTCCTTGCTTTTGCAGAACCTGCTGATTTCAGCAATGTTCCCGGAAAAGCAGAAAATTGGTGGCATTCCTGGGGCCTTCGTTGGGTTCATGGTATTGTCCTTGGCTGTCTTTGAAGGTTGGGCTGGGGTGGGTTTGGGGGCTACTGATGTTGATGCTGTTGGCATTCCTGAGGCCTTGATTGAGTTCACTGTATTGTCCTTGGTTGTCTTTGGAGGCTGGGCTGGGGTGGGCTTGGTGGCTGCTGATGTTGATGCTGGTGACAGTGTCTTTTCGGCTTCAGCTTGGACAAGCATTGGAGCTTTAGGCGGATTCATTGAGGAATCCTTGTCAAGTTGGATGCGCTTTATTCCATTCTCCTTTTTGGAAGCCTTGCTTGGTCTCTTCTGGCCAGGTAAGGGTGAATCGCTGGCGTCCTCTTCCGAGCTGGTGATCTCACTAAGATCCTCTTCGGTGGATGACTCCTCCAAAATGCTGGCGGTTGAAGACTCGTCGTCAGTTTCCATCGCTTCGGTTTCCTTGTTCTTTGTCGTTTCGATGTCTTCAATGACTTTATTGGGCTGGACAATGCTATTGAAAGACATTGCTAATCTGGCACAATATTCAGGTCCGAGGTCCTTGACGATCCGCTTAACCAATGCTTCAAATGAAGTGATTGCCGCATCCGGACTTATGCTACATTTTCACCTAGCGCTAATCTAAGATTTAATGAGATTAACCTCAAATCTCCTTTAAATCTCGTAGATTTACCATACAAATTTATTTCGTAAATCTTGAAGATTAGAAATTAATCTTGTTAAATCTTCCTAAAACAAATAGTTTTACAAATCGAACTAACCTATTTTTACATGGTGCTGAACGATTCATTCGAGACTCCCATTCAGTTCTTCATTGTTTCACACGAATCAAACATTCTGTCTCATTCGCACTTCATAAGAAAAATTGGAACGCCATTTGCATTTTTGAAGATGCTGTCAAATTTAATCTTTTTTAAATCTTTTTGTGCGGTGGAAACACCAAAAAGATTTATTAAATCTAATCTGAGATAAACCTTTGGTGGAAACATAGCATTAAAGGTTCCATTGCTGGATTAAGAGGCCTCCACCCATAATTTTGAAAAAAACGAGAAATGGGGCACTTTTAAACAGAAGTTGTGAAGTCCATACAATACTTATGGGAAAAAACTAAAGTGTTTATGAAAGAATGACATTTAAACTAAAGAAACGTCGGAACGTTTTTTATTTTTTTTTTACTTTTTTCTTATTTTATTTTAATATTTCGGTAACCTTTTTCGGAAAGTTTCACAAAACTGCTCAGCTTCAACAAGGATTCTGAGAAACTGAAGTGGAAAATACATATTATATTTACGTGATATTACAGTTAATGAACAGAACTAGATAAACGTTGAGGTAGATTTTTAATTTTGGGCCCTATTTTTGAATAATCATCTCTTGAAAGACATCCAAATTGCTCATTTTCTAATGCATTTTTGAAAGTGAAATTATATGAAAAAAAGAACATAACTTTCCCCAAATAACAAATATGTTTTCTTAAATTGTTTCAATACAAAAGAATGTCTAAAATTAATCTATTATTGCAAAATAACACATTTTAAAAAAGTCTTTATTTTCGAACAAAAGTCGTTATTTTATTTTACTGGCGGTTTTTAGTTCACCTATCGGCTACAAGATGGTTTTTTTTCGAAGATTGGAAAATAAACAAAAAAAAAGTATGACAAATTCGAAATGCCAGTGAGTGTTTGTGTGTATGAGTGGTTCAGATAAGATGTGGTGTAGATAGATATATGGGAGCAGAACCACGGTGACGGTGGTGGATGGTATTTGCAGGGTAAGCGCAAGTGTATCTAGTTTTGTTGTAGGTTTTTGGGTATGCATTCGATCTTTTTTTTCCTGTGAATGAATTTTGTGAATGTGTTAGTTGTTTACATTCTAATGTATGTAACTATATGATGGGATGTTTCGGAATGGTTTTATCTTTGAAGGATTTCTCTGTTTTTGCGTTTGAGGGTGGAAAATGTATTTATTTTTGCTGTGATTGCAATGGTAGACTTGATGGCGGTTTATTCTTTTGTCATTTTTTGCTGTCAACATGCCTGCTTTCTTTTGGGCGCGAGCTTATGATCTTGCAGGAACATTTGCTTCGTTCATTTCGATCTTGTAATAATGGCAAGAGTTTTCGCTTTCTTTAGTTCCGATAGCTTCTGTGCCACGTAGGAAAATACATATGTAAAGTAATGAGGAAAAGTTTATTTATTTAATAAATTTCAGTTTTGACTTCTAGTGCTGGGGAAGGAATATATTTTGTTTGTTTTATTTATTTATTTATTTATTTTTACAGTGAATACAAAAATGACAAGAAACATAAGTAAATGACAGCGTTTCTTTATTTAAAAAAAAAGTTTTTAAACTTACAATTTGGAAAAGAATTAAAATAACTGTGTCATTCTAGCACTTAATTTGTGTGATGATAGTATAATGTATAATGATGATAAGTTTTATTTACGTTACCAATTAGGTACGTACTGATTTTTAAATCTATGATAATGTTGGTAAATAAATAACGGTACCTGCCATACAATTTTATTTTAGCAATTTTATATACCTAATCGTATTTTTCTCAAAAATGGCTCGACTTTTCTTTAAAAAATCAATAAATTTATTTTAGTAAAGGCTTTCTTTGGGTGGAAAATTTTTTTTTCTAAAAATGGTTATTAATGGTACCTCCCAAAGACCATTTTTTTTTTTTATTTTTTATTTTCTTCAAATCGGTACGACTGATTTCCATTATTTTTTTATACAGAAGCTTCCCAGAAAAATAAAAAGTTTTTTGTACCAAAATTTTGAAAAATATTTTTTGGATTTTTAAAAAATGTTTCAAATTTTTTTTGGAAAATCAAATAGATATATTTTGCAAACGACATGATCGAAATTTTTTTTAAAATCGATACTTAAGAGTTTTTTAGTACTCCCTAAAATAATTTTAGAAAAAAATTTACATCAATTAAAAAATAGCTGTACCTTCCATACAAAAGTTAAAAAACCGCAAAGGAAAATATTTTTTTGCTTAAAAATGACTCGTACGATTTTGATTAAACTTTTTTCATATACTAAAATTAGTACAACCTACTATCAAATATTATAAAATTTAACACTTAGCATCTATTAGTAGGTGCATACCTGTCATAGAACGTTAGTTTTTTATTTTGAATTTTCTCGTTATCGGCTAAATGGATTTAGATGCTTTTTTTATATATAAATTTCAGAATTTTAAAAATTTGAATTTTTAAAAAAAGTTTCAATTTTTTTTTTTAATTCAATATCTCAAAAATGGTTTGACAATTTTTTTTTTCAAATTTTGTTTTTATGTACCTACACATAAATATATACTTAAGATTTCTCAAGTTATTCAATATCTTTTATTAATCTTTAAAAGCCTTAGGCTCGTCTGGCAAGCACTTTCGACCGCCAAACCCGTATGGCAAAATTTTGTTCATGCATAAGAATGTATAAACTAAATTATAAATAAGTTTCAGCCTTGTGCGAGTAGGTTAATTGTGACCCTTTTTTTGCATTTTGAAAAAAATCATATGGCAACCTTTCGACCGCGGCAACCCTGTCAGACCGTGGTTTTCATAGTTAACTAGTCCTCAATCAAGCATACACAAAGTTGTAGCCTTGTGTCTAGTAGGTTAGTCAAAGTGGCTGGTAGCTCTAAGACTATAGTATAGGTATAGTTAAGGTACAGACAGAATTGTGCCACCCACTCTTTTCGTGTTCTCTATCGTTGAATCCAAAACTGGCTCTACATACATACTTGTGTACATGTATCGCATCAAGTAATCAAAGACAACTCACAGTTTTCAATAATTTTGTATGTGCACAAGAAAATCTAAAAACAAAATGGTGAATGGTGGATCCTAAATACGTATGGATGTCTTTTTTTGTTTATCCTTATTTCTTCTTCTTATAAAGGGGTTATGATAACGGGAAATTGTCGAAGCAAAAGTTTGCTTTCACTAGTTTACTTGAACTTTTTAATTTTCATTCTCGTTTTTTATAAAACTGAAAGAGCAAAAGCAAATGTAAATAAGGATCTTTGTGGATCCTTATGAGGATTTTTTTGTTCGTCTTTATTTCTTTTTCTTACAAAGGGGATAACGGGTCATTTTTGCGACAAAAGTTTCATTTGGGTCGTCAATTATCATTTCGAAAAAGTTTTTGGTGAGAACGGACGAGTCAAGGATTTTAATAATTATTATTTTTAGATACGGGTGTTATTACAGTTTATTATAAAATAATTGAAGCAAGAAAGTGAACAAAACTAATTGAAAACAATATACCTATAGGTACAGTGTAAATAAAAAACTACCAGTGTAAACATTAAACAACCTAATCTTTAAAAAATATAAAAAATAAGAGACAATAAAAGCAAAGGTAAGTAGGTAGGTACCTAATGCAAAATAATAAGTGGCTAAAATATAAAAAAGGTGAAAAACTGATTAAAAACAATAAACTTAGCTACAGTAGGTATATATGTATATAAATTTGGGTGGTCGTTATGTGCTTTTTTTTTGGTTTTTTTTTTATTGGGATGGGCATGGGCCTAAATCAGCTCTGAAATTAACTAAAAAATTCTAATCATCACATTAGCCGCTACAGCGACTATATGGGATGAAAATATAACTCCAATCCCCAAAAGACCACCCTAATATATATATAGTATGAAGCAATTCAGTTCTGTATCATTTTTAATATTGTTTGGGGTCTTATTGTTTTTAGTCAGTTTGCAAACGATAAAGGAGGAAAACAAAACATATAGTATATGTATAATTACATATGTACATAAACAAGTGATAAACTAAATTAATATCAAGACGATTTTTTGAAAATAAATTGTGACGCGAAGTTAAAAGTGAAATCGAAGCAAAAAGATGGGTAATCGAAAAACCACAAGAAGGAGCCAGACGGCAATTAAACGCAATCAAGCCAAGAATATGACAAATAAGTGAGTTACCTGCATATATTAGTATGACATTTTTTATAAGCTTTAAGTACATATTATTTTATAATTTGGATAATGATTAATTAAGTGTAGGTACATATAAGTAGCTAATCTTTTATTTTGAGGGAACATATCGTCGTCGTACAATAAAAATCCCTAATTTCATTTTTATAGAAACCGAGAAACCTTTCTTAAAAACGTTTTACCTACCTATTTAATAAAATATTAACATTTTAGATCTGTAAAAGGTCTCTAAATCTTATGGTGGTTTATTTATAAGGGAAAAATATCTTTAAATCAAATATTTTCAAATTCTGGCCATTAAAAATCCATAAAAAGTAGGTACATAGTCTCAAAATAAAATAAAATGGAGTTAGGGAGTTTTCACTGAACGACGACGATATGATGTGCACTAGTGAAACAAATTAAGGATCATTTTTTTTTTTAATTTTTGCATAAGTGTTTTTCCAAGAGCTGTACGTAGCTTTGTGATGAGTGGTCGTATTGAGTTGAAAAAAAAGCAGCAGCTTTATGTTTTTCGTTTCCAGATTTGTCTGCAAATAATTTTATTTTCAGTACGGTTTTTTTTTATTTTTTTTGAAAGTCCTCATTTTTATAAATTCATTTTTTAAATCAATAAGATGTATGTATGATGATCAGATATTTTTCATTCAGCTTCAATTCATTTTTTGTCGTATACTTTTTTGTACCAATGCAATCTTAATTAGCAAAAAGACAAAAAATTTACCGAAAGGCCAGAAAAAGTCGTTTTTTAGTAGTTTTTTTTTTAACTATTGACGAAGTATCAAAAAAAATAATTTTAAATATTTTCGTTTTATTAGTTTCAAAAAGGCTACCCAAAAACTCAACGTAGAACAAGTTATTTTTGATGAAGGGCTGGAAGAAGTTTGCAACAATTACGATTCTCAAAGACCTGGCCTGAGCCCTGTACCAAATGATAACCCTCTTCTCAATGTTAACAACCTTACCAATCTTGATGATCAATTCCAAGAGAATGTGACAGATGACAATCATTTTCACAATATCGACGATACATTCGACGATATTACGAGTTCAGGTATCTTTATCATCGATAATAGTCCTTCAAAATTAGATCCAGTTTACGTAGTAGAAGGAAAGAGGATAGTTGACATCCAGCATTTTTTTTAATGAATTAAAAAGAATTGACCAGCATGGCACACAGTTCGGATGCAGTTTGAAAAATCTAAATATTGTCAGGGAAGTAAGAAGAGGATTCGAAAGTAACTTTATTTTAGAATGCAACATGTGTAAAATTGAGTTGCGTGTGTCATCAGGCAAAGAAAAAGAAAATGAAAATGAAATTGGTCTTAATACTTCCGCAGTGCTTGGAACAACAAGTATTGGGTGTGGGTTCTCGCAGCTGGAAGAGTTCACCTCGGTTTTGGACATACCATGCTGCTCCAGCAAAAAGTACAAGCAAATTGAAAACCATATTGGTGAGATTTGGGAAGACATTGCAAAGGAAAATATGTTGGAAGCTGCCAAGGAAGAGGCTGACGCTGCTGTACTACGTGGTGACGTTGATCCTGCAGACGGTATTCCATTTATAACCGTTGTAACGGACGCCTGCTGGAGCAAAAGATCCTATAAAAAGAATTTTTCGGCTTTATCTGGTGCAGCTGTTGTTGTAGGTTTACATACAGGCAAAGTTATTTCCTTAGGTGTTAGAAACAAGTATTGCGTCAAGTGCTTCAGAGGTGGAGAAAAAGAAAATTTGGACCATATTTGCACCAAAAATTACGATGGACCATCAACGCTTATGGAATCAGACATTTTGCTTCAAGCATTTCAATGTAGCGTCGAAAAAAATGGCCTCCGCTACTTGACAATGCTTTCTGATGGTGACAGCAGTTCATATCAGAAAATAACAAAAAGTGACCCATACAACGGAAGACGGATACAAAAAATAGAATGCTGTAATCATCTGATGAGAAACTATAGAAATAAGCTTGAAGCTATATCTAAAGGATGTAAAACGGGATTGCGGGGCTTATTACAAACGAAATTAGAGCGTATTCGCAAGGACATTTTGAGTGCTGTGAAACACCGAAGGGATGAGGAGAACATACCCGAAGAAGAATGTATACAAAGAATTAAAACAGATATCGCCAACGTTATACATCATGTATTCGGTGACCATAACACCTGTCCTCCATATATCAATGACAAATGCAACACAAACGAAGAAAATAAAATCCCAAATATGAAAGTTGATGGCATATACGAACAAATAATGACTCCAACTAGAAGGCTCATATTTAATGCTCGCAGTCTTTATCTCGGATTTACAAATAATTTAGCTGAACATTACAACTCCATAGTTGCAAAACTTGTAGGAGGAAAACGGATTAATTATTCTTTGGGAACTGAATATTCTAATCGATGTACAGCAGCTGTTGTCCACTTCAATTCCAACAGGCGAAATACAGAATTTCAAAAGTACATTCAGGGAAGAAGTCCAACTTCAAAAGTCGGTGCTCTGGAACTGAAGAGATTGCACAAAAACAAGTCCCTAACGACTAGAAGAGCTCAGAGAAAAGTATATAGGAGCGGAAGAACTAATTTTAAAATACATAGAGTTGTTACAAGAGATGACATTGGCTATGGTTCCGGCTGCAACCAGCCTGATATGAGCCCCGAAGACTTTATGTCAGAAAAAGTACGTCTTCTAAATGAACTTAAAGAGAATCAGGCTAATCGGCAGGTTATCGAGCAACAGACAATGGGCCAATCAAATAATAAAAAATGGTGTGAAATGCGCAAGTATATGTTAACTGCATCTGTGTTTGGGATTATATGCAAAGCAAAAAAAATGGAAGGACACGTCAAAAGGCTTGCACATCCCCAAGATGTCTTTGCTCCTTCCATATTGCATGGAAAAATAAACGAGGATACAGCGAGACTTCAGCTTGAAAGGCAGCACAACAAGAAAATTTTCAGTTGCGGCTTATTTATTGATAAGGACTACAGTTTTCTTGGAGCCTCTCCCGATGGCATTTTAGATGAAAATGTTCTTTGTGAAATAAAATGTCCATATTCTCTAGCGGGAAGTAATACGTTAGAAGCCATTAGGGAAAAAAAACTAAAATATATTTCAGTTTCCGAAGATGGTAGTATTTTAGGTCTAAATAGGAACCACAACTATTATTACCAGATACAAGGGCAGTTACACATTTGTCAAAGAGAGACGTGCTTATTTGCAATTTGGACAAGTGGGCAGTTTGATATATATGTGGAAGAAATTAAGAAAGACGATGATTTTTGGAAAAGCAAAATGCTTTCTAAGCTCTCCACATTTTATAACGAATGGCTCATTCCTGAGCTCATAGATCCTCGAGTTTCGCGTGGCATGCAAATACGGGTACCTACAGGAGAAAACTAGCCTAAAAATACATCCGTAACCAACAGCGCCACCACCGATTCTGCTCCTAACATAGCTAAAAGTACCAGTACCGATTCTACCACCGAGTCATCAACCAGTAGCAACACGGATTCCACCCGCAGCGTGGAGGGCAGAATTGATAATATAGTTTTGATATGCATATAAATTTTCAGCTCGGTGTAATAGGCCTCCTGGGGAAACCGAACACCTTACCAAAAAATAGGTTAACGCACTAAAATGCATACCTCATGGGTTGTGTGGAAATGCATTACTTTTATTCAGAAAATAACATTATTTGCTTATTATAAACCATTGAGTAAGGCAGAGAATTTTGCTCCACCTCCAGATTCCTTAAAATGGTTTAACTTTTTTACAAAGTTAAATAAAAAAATGAAAAAAATTGTACCTACCAAATTAATGATGAATTCACTGTTATGAAAATCTCAACTGAAACTTGATTTTATTTTTCAGTCCTTCAGTGATTTAATCGATAGCCAACCATTTTAAATATTAACCATACTGACCTGACCATTGGAACAAAAGTTATTAAAGTTATTCGCTATTCATATACATTAATTCATATATACTATTTTGTCCATGATATAAAAAGTGTGGCAGTGGGTGGATTCCAATAAAATCATTTCATCCAGATTTTTAAAGATGTTTTCAAGATCTTCTGATAAAAGTGGGCGTGGTTGTGGGTGCTTCTCAAAATAAAACCTACGTTTTTTTCTTACGCATACAAAATATTTCTGATACCTACAGTAGTCTTTGGTACCATTCTGACAAATCATAAGATTTGAAAAGTGTCGTTGGAGATTTTTCCAAGATATAGACATGTTATAAGTGGGCATGGCTGTGAGTGGATTAAAAAAAAAACACCTTCGTTTTTCCTTAGTTGCCAGTTATAGCGATCAGGAAAACGCATCAGGAAATTTTTTTTAAATAGATTATTTACTGTGTTTTCAACGGATTTGAAACATAAATGCTACACGAACGAATGACAAAACTTTCAAGGAATTTTTTGTACAGTAAAATTTCTATTTAACAATTATTTTGTTATAAAAGATTTTTTTAACTATTTTCCTGCTGCAAGATTTTCGTATTTGGAAAATTGATTTGCAACAGGAAAATAGTTAAAATACATTTTTACAAAAAATAATTGTTAAATTGAAAATTGTTCGCACAAAAAATTCCTTGACTGTTTTGTCCGTTGAAAACGCAGTAAATAATCTATATGAAATATGTTTCGCTTTAACTGACCTTACTCATACAAACAGTTTTTTTATTCCTACAATTATATTTAGTGTCCGTTTTGAGAAATCCAGATATAAAAAGTGGGTAAATTTAAGTAAAAAAAAATTCTATAGTTTTTTTGCTCACACGAATCAACTCTGAAAATTTATTATTCCTAGATATAGAGACATCATAAAAGTGGGCTTGGTTGTGGGGTGATTTCAAAAAGTCACCTGCCTACATAGTCACGTTTTTATTGGACAAATCAAAATTAAAACATGAAAAGAACTAGGTAGGTTCCTCATAGGCCCTTACTACATATTAGTAAACCAAAAGTTTTAATAGTTTATACTAGGTAGGTACTTATAGACATTTATTTATTGAATTGGATCTGCCAAAATCAGCTTTTTGACAGATCCAAATCAGTTTTTGTATTCCATTGAGCGAAAAAATCCTCCCTGTAGGTACTATTACCAAAACAATTTTGGGCTGTTAGTTACCAAAAGGTTTTTTATTTTTTATTTTATGATGGTTGTAAAAATTGTGCTCAAAACATGATAAGAAAATAATTTTTAATAGAAAAAGGAAGCTTTAATTCATGAAGCTAATAGGTATTACTATAAGAAAAGTTGACTAATGCAAATTGTTACGAATAGTGAAATACATACACGTAAAATTATACAAATACATAGGTACCTACATTGAAAAAAAAAAAACAATTTGAAATCGCATTCCAATGGCAACGAAAAAAATCTATTTTAAGATGGAAATCTGAATTTACCAATGGAAAATTCCAAAAATATCATATTCCAACATAAATCAGCAAAGCGCAAACGACTCGACGATAGCCACTGTCAACCACAAAGTAACTATGTAGGTACATACATATCTAGCAACCAAAACTTCATTACATTTTGACATACAAAATTGGAGTGAATTAGGTTTATTGCATTAAAAACTAAATTAAACAAAGACTTTATTTTTTTACATGCAAAAGAGTTTTCTTTTTATTAATTTTTTCAAAATGTTAAATAACAAGAAAAAATACAATGTGCTACTAACTTTGAAATTTCAATAAAAGCAGGGAAGCATAATACATCTACGATCTACCTACTACAACAATAACGTTAGATAAATCTGAGTCAAGGTCAACATCACCAATTTTCCATTTATGTAGAGAAAATCCTTTTTTCGTTTTTCAAATGTTCCACCGATCTCACAAGTGAACAAAACCTTTGTATATCTAAACCATAGTACTATCATGGTGGCGATTCAAATAGTAGAACAACAGCTCTAAAGGGGGCGCTACTTTCGACTTTCGGAGACTTGCATGCAAGGCATGGCAATGGAGACTTGCATGCCATGCAAGTCTACAACGCCAAGCATTTAAGAATGGAATAAGTAGTCAAAGCTGTTTGTGTGTGAAATGTCTCTTCTTTGAATACAAGGTTATTTGTTGTTTTATTTAGGACTAAATTTGTATGTATCCAGTTGTTCTTGTTGAATGTGAGAACAAAAGTATATGTAGGTAGGTATAACCATAGGTGTATTTTATTTTAATATTGAGGCTGAGGGTAGGTTTTGTTTTTGTAATGAAGTTGCAGTTTGATGTCAAGATTTTGAAGATAGTCATATAATTTTTGGTAGGTATGTATGTATTTGGCGATATTTTCTTAAAAGATTTCAAGAGTATGCATAATTGCATATACATATAGGTATCTCTTGGTAGGTATTTTAATTCAATTCAACTTTGAAAGATTGCGATCGTAGGCATAATGTATATCTTCAGCTACTTATAGGTATGATATTTTGCTTGGAATGTTTTTTGCAAGATCTGTTGTGCAAGGGTGGGTAGTTATAGGTATGTATATCTTTTGCTACCTACATTCATATCGATACCTTCCCGTAAGAATGTATTAAGCGACATTTGAAAAATTTTAAATTAAATTTTTAAAATAGCTCTTATTCAGTTACTTTTTTGGGTATTTTGCTGGAATAAACAGATTTTTAGAGGCATTTTGAGATGAAAATCCAGTTCCAATTTTTTTTATTTTCTTAAATACATACAAAAATAACTGGACCAGAGGTTTTTTTCGATGCCTTTAAAATTTTTGAAATGTCGCTTAATACATTCTTGCGGGAAGGTATCGATATTTGAATGAAAGTTTTTTTTGCTAGATTATTATTGATAGGTAAGTAGGTAGGGATTTTGTATTATAATTTATTTTGAGGACAGGTTGGTATGAATAGGTAGATATTTTAATTAAAGTTCTTATGCTAAATTGGCGGGTGGGTTAGATAAAGGTAGGATCTCTTTTAATAGGTAGGTAGGTATTTTAATAATAAATATGTAGTTGAGTGCCCTACAGGTCAAATGAAAGAAATTGTACCTATATTTGTCACAATTTGTTTCGTTTGACCTGAAGCGAACTAAAATAGGTAAGTACCTACCAACCTAGGTTACGAAAGTAGAAACAATTACCTATAGGTATCTATTATTTATCAAGAAAATGGTACCTAGCTTTTTTTGTTAAAGTTATTAATGCAAAATTAGGGGTAGGTTTAGGTATGGGTAGGCATATATTTTGGTAGGTATTTCAACTAAAGTTTTGTTTGTTAAATTCGAGGGTAGGAGAGCAGGTATAAGCTTTGTATATCTAAGGTTTAGATATACAAAGGTATAAGTAAGAAGAGACCAGTGGTGTATCTAGGATTTTGTTCTGAGGGACAAACTATTTATTAAGCGACCAAATTGTGGGGTAATTTTGAATTTTCCTACTATGCGTTTTCGGTGGTGCTGAATCCGAATCTGAGGTAAGCCAGTGAAAATAAGTGCAAAACAATGAGTTTTTGTCTGTGTTCTTATTACTTGTGGCTCGAAAACTATCAATTTATTATTCGTAAATTGCATCTTAAAATAATTTAAAGCATATAGGTCCACCATTTCCAACAAAATTCCGTTTCACCTATTTTGACTCAAGCGCTAGTTGAAAATAGACGTGATTTTACTGTTCCGAAAATTCACTTGAAAACACTAAATTAATTACACTGTTTGACAAAATTTGAATTTGAATTTACAAATGAACCAAAATATGTAGGTATACCTATACTCTTCTGATGCTATTTGATACTCTGAATTCGAATCTGGCCTCCAAATTGCTCTAGCGTTTGTTTTTGAGATACGCGAATCTAAAATTTTGAAAAAATGCATTTTTAGGAAAATATTAAGTGAGGTAATTTTTTTTCGAATAAATTTCTGTGGTCATTCTAGAGCATGAAAATTTCAAAACTCTTCTTCGATCTTTCAAATAGGTACCTACCTACCTTCATTCATCTTTCATAAATCGTGATTTAGTTATTACCCTTCGTCTTAACGTAATAGGGTTTTGCGGGAACATTAAAAATACGCCAATATCACTGTGCGACAAGAAAAATTTTAATATACTTTTCCCTTGACCTAACATAGGTCTTGTAGAACTTCGTAAAATGGTATACAATAAATTTCCCATATACCCCCGCTTTATGGCGTAAGACCCCCTTTATGGAATAGTTTCACGTGAGGAATCATTCATACCTTTTTTGTTTACTATTCGATTTTCGAATTTGATCTCTCTTTGATCTAACATTGTAGATTTGAATGTTATAACACCAACTTGTGTGGACCGCGAACTCCTGTACCCCGTTATAAGTTTTTTTTTTTTAAAGCAGATAGTCACAGTACCCATGGTTAGTACCTATGGTTAGAAGAACTCCATGACTTTCTTTTTCACCAAGACATATGGCACATGGATGAAAAGGTATATTTCTCATCTTTTTAAAAAAGTAAAAAAAAAAGTTAAATCGAATGAGAAATGGCAGAGTTTCAGGCTACTATACTCAAAAAGTACGTTGAGTCACGAAATTTTAGACACAAACCTCAGATTCGAAAGTATAATCGCCTATAACGAATTATGGCTTTTAACGAATAGCTTTAAATAAAAAAGATAAAAATCTATCGCTTGTAGGGATTAAGAAAAATAAAATTGAGTACGAACTTCAAATTTCGTTCATTTAAAATAATAAATTGTGTGGATTTCCTTTTTGCTGATTTATTTATACGCGAATTTTGCATTCTGTTTTTCAGAGAAACTGGAATAGTCACATTTTATATCAAGAAAGGTTAAAAGTGTTCGTTTTTTTTGGGGAATCAGTTCAAAACGCGGATTTTTTTACAATGAAGAAAACGTATAAAGTGATTTGAAGTCTCGATGCTGGTGATTCCAATAAAAGTTTTACTACAGTAAAAAAGTTTTCCCAATTTTTAATAAAGAACAAAAATGGAAAATCGGTTATAACGAACGGTTATACAGTCCCATCGAGTTGGTTACAACCAGTTAAAACTGTATATTGCATATATTGCATAAGCATACAGTCAAAATTTTATAAAAATCGTAGGAGTTAATATGTATTTTCCTTAACGGTTTTTAACATTATTTGTATGCAAGGTTACCTACCGTTATTTTTTTCATAAATGTAATTTTTTTAATAATCTTTAAAGTGTTAAGAAAAACCCTTAAATACCAAGTTTCACAAACTCGACCATGTAGTTTTCAAAATACATATTTGATTTTCAAAAAAAAAAATTTGAACACTTTTTTAAAAATCCAAAAAATATTTTTTGAAAAATTTGGTAAAAAAACTGTTTTTATTTTTAAGAAACTTCTGTATAAAAAATGTTACTTAAATCATATGCACCATTCTAAAGAAAATCGAATAATAGTTAAAGTGCAATATGCAGAATTGTGAACAAAGTCAAACTGAGTCACTGTTCGCCCAGGTTAAAAACTAAATAACTAATTTTTGAAAATGAACATCCAATATACCTATATATGTACGTACCTAGCTCTCGAAGTCCATCCTCTAAATGGGTAACTAGGTATGTTATAATCTTTCAAACACAAAAACAACATTTTAAATCGAATTCCATATACCTATGTATGTATGTATGTATGTATGTATGTATGATTTAGGTAACCAATTTCAACCTATAAATACCATGTATCTAAATGTTTAAATATACTTATTGAGCTTTTAAACTGTCCTTTAAGGAAAGCCCATAACTTTTTAAATATTCTTTTTTAATAAATAACATCATTAAAGAGCCTATCCTTCTAACTTTTTATTACTTATTTCACCCTATGCCTATGCATAATGTATATGTATATATGTGGCTTAATTAAGAAAAATATCAAGTCCTCAAGCCAACCTCTATGTAAGTATAAGGTTATTCAAATATACAAATATTTATTTAAATCGGAAAAATAGGTAGGTATAAGGCCAGAGATTGCTATAAGTCTATAAGTATCCACTTTAATATAACTTCACCATTAAATATTGCTTCTATTTTTAAAAAAATCACCCTTATGCCAGAAACATGAATGTGCAAAAATGTAAAATATTGCAACATCGTTTTCGAAAATTTTTCTAGATTAAGACAGAATCTCAAATCAACTAATGGCTTAACTGATATTTTAAAATATTATATTTTCTTCGATACCTATACGCACATTAAAAGTACTGTTATGTTATGAAATATCTGTACATCTATAAAACTAGCTAACCGCCTCGAAAAAATTTAATGCTTCTGGCATAAAGGGGACAATATGTAACTACAAACCAATAAGATACCTATACCTATATTTGAGGCCGTGAGTGCAAAAGTGGTGTAACCCATTTTATTGGCATTTTTGATACTTTTATCTAGTATTTTTACATTTATGCATCGAAAGTCATGAAAGCTTAAACTTATATTTCTTAAACATCGAAGCTTGCCAAACCTGTGACTTATCCTGCTTGAATCTCAGTTAAAATAGATCGATTAAAAACGAAAAATATGATAAAAAAGTGGGTTACACCACTTTAGCACTCACAGCCTCATTTATTAATTAAAACCAAAAATCCGAAGCAAGACAAAACTAACCCAATATAGGTACCTATATACATACATACATACAACTACACGATAATATACTATACCTTTACTTACCTAGGTACAGACAATCACATACATATTTAACGTACTATATCTATCCGGCCGCATCCACACTTACAAGTTACAACTTACAAATAACAACCCATTAGCCATAAGAATAAAAAAATAAAAAAATATACATATATGGAATAGGTACCTACTCAATGAAAATCAAACATCCTTTTTTCCTTTACGCCACTCGCACTGTCGCGGTGGCCGCCGCCGGCCGCCGTGGCTAAGCATATTGACTTCAGCTATTTTCGTTCATGAAGTCATAAGAAAAAAAAATCCAAATGCACTGCAAAACTAAAGACTAATATAACCCAACCCCTTCCTCTTTCAGCGTACATTTAACAAAACCTACAAAACAAACGAGAATACCCAAAATTGTCATCATTTGACACACATTTTTCAATTCTCTTAATCTTTCCATATAATAAAAAAACTAACCATCGTACAAAATGCAATACAAACAAATGTAAACAAAACCAAACCAAAGAAAGCAAAACAGACTACTTTTTTCATTCTGGCCTTTATATGTATTTGTATGTTTTCTTATCCTATTTTGGAGACTTGCACTCCACTGAAAGTCAAAAGTCTACGCCCAAATGTGCGACAACAGAACTGTAGATGGCGTTAGTATCGACAGCCACCATGATAGTACTATGATTTAGATATACAAAGACAAAACTACAACCCAGTACTTCATACACAAGGTAAATGTAGAACGTACACGTATACGCCAATAAGTAAACACATACCACATACAGCAGACAATGCATGCAAAAAAAAAACAAGAAAATAAAAGAAAGGTATGTGTGTATGTGTACCTTATTACTCTGTGTATCTTTTTCCTTCTCTCATGCGGAGTGACTTTTTTCGTTTTCATTTTTATTCGAAGTTCCGATCTTCGAATCTGAGTTCGACATTTTGGGTGGAGGCCTCTTAACCTTTTGCTTTATTTTTACTGTTTAATTAACACGGATTTAAACACGCACAACACTATTTTAAGAAAACACTGTTAACACACTTAATCCACATTAATCTTCAAATTAATTGCTGGGATTATCCCTTTTTTATTTTTGCTTGTGGGCAATCAAATCAGGTAGCCCGCAGGTGTACCTGAATTTTTGACCTTTTTTTATTACTAAGGGTGGATTTTAATTTTAAAATAAAATAAATTCTTCCGCTGTATAACTGTTCGCGATGAGAGCACAAACGTGAAATGATGCGAATTGATTTACATTTTTTAATTGTACAGATTTCTGAAAGTATTAATGTTTATCTTCAAAATTCAGCTTTAATCATTCCAATATCTCTTTTACTTTCTGAGAGATATTAGATTAGGTATTAATTCTCATCTGATTATATATAATTATAATTATATAATTTTAAAAATGCTTTCTCCTTGACTTACTTCGTTTTCGACAGCAGCAGGTAAAATATGTATGTTCTAAAAATAGCTTTTAGTGTAGATTTCAAATCTGAAATCCATTTTTTGCTATCAGCTCAACTTTTGGAATTAAATTAAAAAATCACCCGTTTTTTACCATAGTTTTTTTTTAAATTTGAAATAAATCTTACAAATTAAAACAAAGTGTAATGGAACTGCCCAGTTTATATAAATTTTGGTCCGTATCACGTACAAGAGACCAACAATAGTCACTTAACATACCATCATCCCAAAAACCTTTGTAACTTTTTTCTATTCTTTTTAAATCTTTGTGAAGTCGCTCTCCTTGCTCTCCACATAATATATTGAAAAATGCAACTGAGGATTTCTCAAAAAGTAAAAGAGATATTTGGACGATTAAAGCTGAATTTTGAAGATTAAGATTAGTACTTTCAGAAATCTGTATAATTAAAAAAAATAAAAATCAATTTGCATAGTTACATAACCCCAAAAATGGCTAAAAGGGTTTTTTTGACATTTTCTAACGGTAATATCTCGAAAACTAGAGCTGATAGCGAATAACGGATAACGGATTTGAGTTCAGAACGAAAAATTACCTTTAGTTCAACTCTTACTTAGTCGTGTCGAAAACCATGTAAACCTGTGTTATTTATCAGCAAATACAATTGCTTCAAGCTTTTTAGTGTTTATTAACATTATTTTTTCATGCAAACAACATTTCTTCCTAGTTTTTAGTGCTATTTAAATTATCCTTTTGTGTTTGTTTTCTTCGTTGTTGTTGTAATACAGAGGACGGGGTCACGTAAGGCTGCCATCTTGAATTTCTTCTGACAGTTTTCATTTCTGACAACCTGCGCAAGATAATACCTTAGATATGTGAACTGTGGTTGGGTGTGAACTATGCTAACTTAAAGCAAGAGAGTGCATTTAAAATAGAACCATGGGGAGATAGAATGTGTATCATTCCGGACCCTTGTCACATGGTTAAACTTGGTTAAACTCATTTGGTGAAATTGGAACATTTAAAAATAAAAATCAGGTGGAAATATCTTGAAGAGCTTTTAAAACTGCAAGAAAATGAAGAACTACATTTGTGAAATAAGTTAAAAAGGTCTCACGTTTACTTTGCGAATCAAAAAATGAAAGTGCGCCTCGCCGTCCAAACAAGTAAATCTGTTGCTGATTCCCTTGACTTTTCTCGAGAAGTTCTTTTACTTCCACAATTTGTTGGTAGTGAGACAACAGCTGAATTCATAAGAAACTTAAATAACATTTTTGAAGTTCTTAATAGTCGAAGCTATTTTAAATATGGCTTTGAAAAGGCTATATGCGAAGAAAATATGAAAACTCTACTGAATTTTGCCGATGAACAAATAATTTATTTAAGTAAGCTCCAAGTATTAAGTGGTATAAGCAGCTAGTTGACCATAAACGTAAGACTGGGCTTATCGGTCTTATAACTTGCCTAACAAATATAAAAGTAATACACAAAAGGTTCATAGAAAAAAAACTTTTAGAATATTTTCAATACTATAAGTTGAACCAACACCATATTGAACTGTTTTTTGGCTCAGTGCGCTCTCACCATGGCTACAACGACAATCCATCTGTCAAACAATTTGAAGCAGCTTATAGAAGACTTGTAACAAGATGCAAGATAAGACATAAGAGGTGGCATTGGAAACTGCTTGCCATTAGACAACATAACAATCCTTAATATAAGCTCTTCAAACCCTGTACAATACATTTAAAACTCAAAGGTTAACTACGTAGAAATGGTTGTGGATAATAATACCGAAGAAAATGTTGCGTTTTTAAATGACCATGATTATTTTACAGATCCAAATAAATTAACGGACTTTACAGCACATGTCGTTAAATACATCACAGGATTTGTAGTATTTAAACTTAAAAAAAATTTAAAATGTGAAGACTGCAAAAATACCCGGGAGGGCGTAAAAAGTCCCTGCACATTAGTGGCGTATAAAAGCAAAAGGTTTTTGAATATCCTTCGAAAAATATTGAAGACATATGTTTTATAGCTGAAAAAGAGCTTCGGCTGCAATCAAAAATGATTGAACAAAATAAAACAATGTTAAAAAAAAATTTAATTTGATATTAAACAATTTTACTGGCGCCCAAGAAGGTTATCATAAGAAAGTAAGTATATTTCTAAACATACAGCTGAGAAGAAAAATAAATTCAGAAAATAACAAATAAGTGCCCTTTCACACGAGGAAACTGAGTTGCCAGCAACTTTTAGTTCCTTGGCTAGAAGGGCAGGAGGAAAGAGGTGTGAACAAAATCTCCGCGGTCGAGGATTTGAGGAGATTTTTTGACATTTCCTTTCACATCTAAGTTTAGGTGTGTTCAACCAATAGACTTTCAAAGGAAATTTCAAAAATTGCCTGGAGATTTGTTTCCTCGTATGAAAGGTACAAGAGATTTTTAAGGAGATTAAAAGAAAACGTCAAAAAAATCTCCAGCAACTTGTTTCTTCGTGTGAAAGGGGACTAATTGTTGTGGCACCCTAGTAAGTTTCCATTAAAAATCATTCCGTCCTTGTTGGAATGTTTGTGAGAGCAAACACTACTATGAGAAATGCTTCAAATTTTTTCAACGATGACGCTTCCTTCTATTTTTATTCTAAGTTGTTTGCCATCATTTTGTTTTATATCCCCTCTACACGAAGACGAAATCCAAATCGAAGTCACCCCATAATTCACTTAAGTGAGGTGGACCAAATTCGTATTTTATGGCGTCTGGACGTTCATAACATACTGTGGAACTGCTTAAGTTGAGGAATGCAACTGACTATTTCACTAAAACCATGTTTGTAAAAATACCGATAGTATAATGAAAGGCACAAGAGATGCAAATTTTTCCGTTACTGTTCCATCACCTATCATTTTCAACACTTTATTTTGAATTCTATCCAAGGGATTTACAGCCCTATTCTGGCGTTGTGAGGGCTCACAAGTCACAAGCTCTTATGATGAATTCCTTATGAAGTTTGTTGTGATCCGATAACATTTTCGATATTCTGCGAAAAACCTCACAAGAAACATCATTAAAAACTCACTACGGTGAATGGGCACGTTCAAAAATGTAAAATTTTCACGATTTCTAGCTTTCTTCGGGCCTGATTGGCCGATTATCATAAAAAGACAGATGAGTGAACTAACATATTTTCTAGATTTATTTTTTCGACAGAATAAGCATTTGATTTGGTTGATTGTTTTTTTTTTCTTATTAATAATTTGCTAAAATCAAATAATGCATACAAGAATGTTGGTCTTTCAGTCATCTATGTTCCTTCTTATATTTATTTAAGGAGAAAGCATTAAGAAATAAACACAAACAAACATGTAAATATCGTAATTATGTGAAATCAGAAGTGTCACATTTTAGTTGTGACCTCCTCAGAAGGAGACCATAGTTTCGATGTTTTTTTGTGATGATCACAACTTGTGAGGTTACTGCCAGAATACGAAAACCTCACTAAATCAAATTAACATAACCTTGTGAGGTTGTTGTGACTGAGGTATCAGTGAGGTTTGCCAGAATAGGGCTATTAAATGGGTTTTAGGAGCACCTGCCCAAATATGGGAGTTGTTCATAGATCACAGCCAGATCAGAAGGGGAGACAAATTTCTTGCATCTTCGAAGAAAATGTTGTCATTCCACAGAAGGTGGTTTGTGATGCACATACCCAGAACTGAAAGCTGTTCGATTTCCTCGATGCAAGTGCCACCCATGCATAGTGGCATAGGGGTGGGTTTCACTTAAACGACAAAAGACAGCATTGAGTTTTTGAAGCATTATGGGACCATTGGACCCCATTGTTGAGATCAAAATTTAATGAGCTTATCATACGCTGCTGTTCAAGTTCCACATCCGAAGAACGAGGAAGTGAATCATGAAACGAATATGAAGAGCTGAGGGTACTGTCGTCTGCAAAACAATTTAATGGATTAGAAGTTTCAGAGAGAAGATGCTTTATAAAAATAAGGAAGAGAGTCGGCGAAACGGAGCCCTGGGACACACCAGCATTTATTTTATGAATAACAGAAACCGTCCAACACAACTTGTATTGAACGGTCCGAAAGGTAATTTCTAATCCAAAGAAAAAGAGATTCATCATTAGGCGTTTTTCTTTTTTAGCTCCGAGCATAGCACTGAACTGTCAAAAAAAGATCTGTGTTTCTTTTGGAGCTCGGAGCACTCAGTTGTTGTGTTTCTTTTTTAAATCGGAGCTAGCTCGGAGTACGCTCCATGAGCTCAGAATAAAAAGACCGAGCGAATGGAGTATCTAAATAGCTGAGCGCGACCAACTACACTTCACGATTTGACAATAAAACAAAAAAAATTAGTTCAGACGAGGTAAATAAATTTTTAGTAAAAATAATTCTTAACCATTAATTTTGTTTGTTTTCCTTTTTTATAGGTATAAAGTGGACCAGTGCTATGACACTATTCTTTATCAGCCTAATTAAGGCACGTAAAAATCGCCTGGACACAGGCATACAAAAAATGTGTTCGAAGAAATAACCAGGGAGATAAATAGCGCCTTTGGACTGAATCTCACACAGGAAAAATGTGACACAAAATATAAAAGCCTTAAAAAAAACATACAAGAACAAGACTCACAAGGAAAACCAAAAGAAGACTGGTATGTTCCACAAAACGTGGGAGTTCTTCGACGAGATGGATGGCATACTGC
Organism: Dasysyrphus tricinctus; assembly: GCA_963921185.1. Classification (NCBI taxonomy): domain Eukaryota; kingdom Metazoa; phylum Arthropoda; class Insecta; order Diptera; family Syrphidae; genus Dasysyrphus; species Dasysyrphus tricinctus. Next base: position 191,896,176 of record OY992531.1, on the reverse strand, counting down.
AAGGGGCCCCCGAAGTGACTCCGCCTGCTGTTATGTCTTCTGAGGACATTGAAGTCGCAGTTAATGAACCTGACCACGCTTGCAAAAATGAGATGAGTTTTGTAAGCAGTAGGAAGAGACGTAGGCAGCGGGATTCATCAGTAGAGAGGAAACATCAGGAACGTATGGATGCAACAAATCGTTTCCTAAATATTTTTAAAAGAATGGTGGAGAAAATTTAAATGTGTAAATGTAAATTATACTTTGTAGTTACGGTGACTTTTTTTGATGAATACTAAATAGTTGAGTGGACTTCAGGTCAAATGAAACAAATTTATATTTTGTCACGACGTTTCGTCCATGAACATGTACATCTTCAACAATAGTTTTCTGTATTTGCATTGAGCAATTTGTTATTAACATTATTTATCAATGCAAATACAGAAAACTATTGTTTCACCTGAAGATGGCCATATTCATATGGACGAAACGTCGTGACAAAATATAAATTTGTTTCATTTGACCTGAAGCCCACTCAACTATTAAGTGTGCAAAAAAAGAAGTACATATATGAGTCAAAAGCGAGAAATTAAATTCTTGCAGTCCAAAATCGGGGCTTTAGTGATTAAACAGTGCATGGCAATTAAAAAATGAATAATTCGAGAATAAATTGTGTTAAACAAAATTTCTAGATAATGCCCCTCAAATCACATATCACTGAATGCGTGACCATTTAAGTGTGCAGTTTGTCGTGCCAGATCATTTAAAAAATTGAAAGTTCAAAGTGAAAAATTGATTTTCTAAACGGTCTGGCAGGCCGAACTGCAAATTCAAATGGTCTTGCAATCCGTGATCTATGATCAAAGGAACATTATCTAGGGTGGGGTGAAACCCAATTTTTGATAATAAAACTATTATCGAAGTTGTATTCATTTTTTGGTCTCGATGTACTGTTAAATCACTTCAGCGCCGCCGGTTATGGACTGCAAGAATTTTATTTCTTACATAAGCTTTACTCAAGCTTCCGACTTCATATTATATAGGATACATACATCTTTTTTTTTGTAAAAATAACTAGTTTTGTTTTTGCGTGTATATAGCAAAATGAACTTGTTTGAGTTATTTATTTTAAGTTGTTTTACATAGATCTTAAGAAATTCATATGAAGTTTGTATTTTTTTTTTTTTTTTGATAAAAGTTGTTTGGAGTAAGTAAAATTTTGAAACAAAAGTAGTAAATTGTTTTTTATTTAATGCGCTTAAGAAAATACATCTCTCAAAAGTCAAGCTATCATGTATCAGTTCCGCTCAATGACTTGCTTCATTTGGATAGATGGTACGATTAATTAAAGCCTTCTTAAGGGGTTTTTCTTTTTTAATTCAGAGCAGAGCCTGAACCCTGAACTGTCAAACAAAAAGTTGTGTTTCTTTTTTAGCTCTGAGCGTTCAGAGCTAAAAATTTGTATTTCTTTTTTCGTTTTGAGTGTGTTCTGAGTTTTTTCAGAGCACGCTCCATGGGCTCAGAATAAAATGACTGAGCAGACTGAGTTCAATGCTGAACACATAGCACTTGACAGCTAGTGTTCAGATGTGTTACAAAAATGGTTCAGGGTGGTCAGAACAAACTTGCTCAGATGATGTTCAGAACATGTTTGACATGCTCGGACTCTGTTCAGAGCTCTTTTCTGAATTAAAAAAGAAAAACGCCTGTAGTGGTTATGAAAACTATTTTCACATCCAACAGATATTTAAAAAAAATACATTTAAAATAAATTCGGCCGTTGTTCAATTTTCATAAAAAATTACCGAATTGTTTTTAAATAGATATTTTTTAAAATGTTTTTTCGAATTGAAAGTGTGTTTTATGCACACTCACAAATTTTCATTAAGTGCGAGTTGTACAAACGTATCTAGCTCAAATTTTGATCCATTGAAACAAATTTTGAACCATGTTTATATTTTATACAACTGGCCCTAAGACTCAGAATCGTTTCACGCTGTCATTTCCAAACCACTTGCATGAGTGGGATAATTTAAACGGTACTGAGTTCTTGTTTAAGTCCTCATAACTGCAATAGCAATCATTTTTGATTCTGATAAATATTTCCAAAAAACTTTTCGAATAAGACTCAGAACTGTGTAAATGATTTTGATTTGTGAAAACCATTTTCAATTCAAGCAAAAAGACTAATCTTACACTTGAGTGAATTTTGAATAATTTGTTCTTAAAATTGTTGTTACTTTTAGATAAAAGTAACAACACTACCATTTGCAAACTATTTTAGTGAAGATAATTCCGTAAATAAAGTGAACTTCAAGTTGGTTTCCTTTTTGTAACATTTATTTTTGAAAATATTTATTTTTTAAAATATGGCGTTCATTAAACTGTTTCTTTTTGTTTCTCTTGTTTGCATGTCAATAGAGTCGGCATCATGGTCGTTGACAGTGTTTTGGTCATCCTCAACAACGATAAAATCTCCTTGATTATCGTTATAGGCTATATCTATATTATGTAAAATACAAGACGCTATAATGTATTTTACTATAGACGTTGGTTTTAGGGAGTTAATATGAAATAGCCTCCTCCATCTGCCTTTCAGCAAACCGAATGCACGTTCAATCGAAACACGATATTTTGAATGTATCCTATTGAAAATATTTTGCTCGTCCCTTGAGCAACCATTATCCTTAAAAGGAATTACTAGCCAATGACTTAATAGCCCAGTCAAATTAGGAAATAAAATCGCATTTTTCGGTGGACAAAATTTTTTGTACGGAATATGTTTGGCTACGTCTCCTGATCATAAAAACGAGTTTTTGGGATTTTGAGGTTGGGGAAGACCCGCCATCTTGAAAAAGAGATTGGTTTTGTTTTTATGAAAAAAACGTCCTACTACAATCTTGTAGAAGGTAAAATTACCTATAAAATAAGCTATCAACGACCTCTGTAGGTGGTTTCATTTTTGAGATATGACGGACCAATGTTCCCCTATGGGTTGTGTTTTGGGCGTGGTATAACTTTTTTTGAGTTTTCTAGGTAACCGTTGATTTTTTTGGATGGTGCTCTTAGAATCATTTTCAGTTCTTGTATCGACCTATAAAATGAGCCGTCGGTCGATATCATCAGCCACGAATTGTGCGCGTTATCCAATTCATAGGATCACACTTTATGAATAAGGAGAAAAACATAGATATATTTTTTTTTCGAAAATGTTTATCCGGAGAATCGTACAAAAAAACTATTACATAAAATGATGTCCATAGTAATGATAACAATTTAACATACATGGTACGTGGAGTTGCATCCGCACCACACAGAAGATTGTAAAGCAGCCAGGAAACTTAAGACACCTACATTTCTTGTTGTTGAAAACTGAGTTATCTTTTCTCGATCCAATGTCACTACAGCTATTAAGCAGTCTTCTCTACATGAAACTGTTACAATCGTTTCCGAGGACATTGATATTCTTGTTTTGTTGACTGAACATGGAAAACATCATGCGAATGTTTTTCTTCGGAAACCCAAAAAATCAAACGCACCAGAGAAATGGTTTTCGACAAAAAGTATAAAATGTGACACAATTGTATCAGACAACATTTTATTTTTAGACGCTATATCGGGATGTGAAACAACGTCAGCAACGTACTTCACTGGGAAAATGAAATTCGTTACCACAATGGAAAAAATGCTGGCAACCTTGCTGCAGAAGTGGAATTTTTTAAACGAAAAGTCGCTGACCCAGAAGAACTTATTATGGCAGGGGAAAAATTCTTCATGGCACTCTATGGTGAAGGAAAGACAACTTCAATTGACGAACTTCGTTATAAAAAATTTACGAAGCCCGTGGCAAAAACGAAAAACAATTTATGTTCACTTCCCCCCACAAAAGATGAGCTACGACAGCATATACTTCGGACGTATCACCAGGTGCAAACGTGGCTAGGAAACGACCAGGATCCGGAAAAGTGGGGCTGGAAAAAAAATACAAAAATGTATGTTCCTGTGATGAGTACCAAGGAACCAGCTCCTCCCGAAATAATGAAGGTTATTTCTTGTTCCTGCGCATCAAAATGTGGATCGGCTTGTGGATGTCGCAAAGCGGGTTTAAAATGTTCCGCCGTCTGTGCACACTGCAGCTGTGAAACTTGCGGCAATGTCCCCAAATATATTACAATTGCTGAAGATTATTGCGAAGATGAAAGTACCCTGCTCTTGCGGATTCATAACTATGAAATGACACCAAACGAAACGATTTTTGAAGCTGATGTATGCGATGATGAAATGCTACCAGGACCTTCAAAAATCTCAAAATATTCCCATAATATTATTTGTCTCCCCTTCAAATACTTTCACAGAGAAAACTTAATGTAAAATACACTTTACCACTTTTTTTTATCATTTTTTCAAATTATTCTGTTAATAAAAACCAATCAATAAAATTTGAAATTCAATTAAGTTTTTCTTCGTAGTACCTAGGAAACCGCATGCAATACCTTTTACATTTGGATTGAAAAAAGATAACTCAGTTTTCAACAGCAATAAATGTAGGTGTCTTAAGTTTCCCGGCTGCTTCTGTGTGGTGCGGATGCAACTCCACGTACCATATATGTAAAATTGTTATCATTACTATGGACAACATTTTAAGTAATACTTTTTTTTGTACGATTCACCGGATAAACATTTTCGAAAAAAAATATACATATTTATGCTTTTCTAGTTAATCATAAAGTGTGATCCTATGAATTGGTTAACGCGCACAATTCGTGGCTGATGATATCGATCGACGGCTCATTTTATAGGTCGATACAAGAACTGAAAATGATTCTAAGAGCACCATCTAAAAAAATCAATGGTTACCTAGAAAACTCAAGAAAAGTCATACCACCCCCAAAACACAACCCATAGGGGAACATTGGTCCGTTATATCTCAAAAATGAAACCACTTACAGAGGTCGTTGATAGCTTATTTTATAGGTAATTTTACCTTCTACAAGATTGTAGTAGGACGTTTTTTTGTAAAATAAAATGCAAGCGAGTTATTGCATAAAAATAAAACCAATCTCTTTTTCAAGATGGCGGGTCTTCCCTAACCTCAAAAATCCCAAAAACTCGTTTTTATGATCAGGAGACGTAGCCAAACAGATTCCATAAAAAAATTTTGTCCATCGAAAAATGCGATTTGATGCTCTTTTTTTGACTAATTTGACTGGGCTATATAAGGGATATCCGGAATCTCCCAACAGATGTTGCTCTCCGTGGATATAAAAGTCAGTTTCAATAAATTGAACGTTATTACCTTAAGTCTTGCAACTTGTGTAGTAAACCTAACCTGAATTAATTCGGTTGATGATTCCTGATCTCCTCAACAATAGGGCGTCATGGATTGATCCCGCCTCACCATCAGTATAGCAATACATAAATTCCAGTTTGTGGTTACAAACTCCTAGCACAGAATGGTAGCCTTTTCGGTTGATGTAAGAGTTGTGAGATACAATTTGTGCTCTTATTGGTATATGAGACCCATCAATTGATCCAATTACTCCTGGAATTATTTAATTTCAATTAATTTTTTATATAACACATACCTTTGATAAATAATGGTATTCAAAAATTTTGAATGTTACCTGGTAAACGAGTTTTACGGAGATAATAGGTAGAAGTTCTGGCAGCCTCTTCTGCGGTGGGCCATCTTATGAACCTTTTTGTTCTGTTCAATTTAATAAGACCTTCACAGATCCTCGTTTCGATTCTGAACGCATTGGCAATACAAACGCCAAAGTGGTCTTCAATCGATCTACATACGTATGATCATAAGTTGAATTAATGTAGTTTAAAATAGGATTCAACACATACCTCATGCATTCTGGATTTCCCAGATACCACAGGGTAATCATTAAACTTTTTTCAATGCCGGTAGGTTCCCTACCAGTCCCAAAATGTTGTTCTTCAATACGATAAAGCTCTCCACATAACATATCAAACACATCAGGATTAACCCGAAAATGTGTTCTGAAAGCTTTGTCCGAAAATCTCGGGACCACTTCTTCTGCATAGTTCTCGTTTTTGATTATACGTGTCGAGGTATTTTCTTCGAGCATCTCCTCTTCGTCATAATCAAAAATGAAATTAAAAGCTTCTTTCAAAATTATAGCCTTTTCCATTTTTCTTAAACAAAATGAAAAACTTTTTGGATAAACAAATTTCTTTTTCTCTTGTCAAAATATTTCAAATCGGTGCGTTCAACACATCAAATTGCAGTTCAGGTTTATGAATTTTTCGAATTTTTGATTGATCAGCTGTCAGATGAAAATTAAAAGTCAACTTAATTTTGATGAGTTGAACGCACCGATTTATATCAAATCGTATGACAGTTCAGTGCTCAGATGTGTTTCAAAATTAGGTCTGTTCGTGTACTTTCTGGACTAAAATTCGCAGCCTATCAAATGTTGAGGAGTGGGGATGAAATTCTCTCAGAGAGAAGTGAAACTGTGCAAAAGTACACGAACGTTTTGAACAAACAATTCTACCGGTTTTTAAACGTCAACAAATTTGAAAAAAAAACAGTAATTAAAAAAATATCTGTTCGCGTACCTCCCAAAACTACGAATTTAGCCAAAAGTTATGTCAAAGCTCATATAAAAAAAAATAAAATTCGTAGAAATTCGTAGTTTTCGGAAGTACACGAACAGACATAAAGTTTTGAATTTCAAATACATATTCCGTTGATAATATTTTTTTAAATGGATTCTTTTAACGCAAATGAAATAAAAATATTAATGGAGTGTGTCAGCAGCGAAGATGATATTTTAAAAAATCTCTGGGATGATTCGGATGATGAAGGCAACGAAGAAGAAGTGTTTGGAATGATCGGGCAGACGTTACAAACAAATAGAAATTGTATAAGGAATTATTTGGAAGTCGTGGTTCCTACATACACAGAAAAAGAGTTTGTGACCCATTTCCGGCTTAAGCCTTCTGTGTATGAAAACCTTTGTAAAAGGTATGAGGCCTCCGAGGAGTTTAAAAAACTTCGCCGTGACAAACGTGTTAGTGCACATAAAAGCACGGTAGTCTTTTTGTGGTTTGCTGGGCATGAAGCTTGTAGCTTTCGGGATGTGGGAGATCGTTTTGACCTTTCCATATCTACGGTCTCTGTAATTATAGAAAGGCTAACTATGTTTATAAGCAGCCTTAGCCCAGAAATTATCAGGTGGCCAAATAATGACCAAAAAGAACAAACCTGTGGATTTTTTAAAAACAAAGCTGGGTTTTCCAAAGCCATAGGTAAGCGAAACTTGTATTTAAATTATTTATAGAAAATATATATTTTCAAGCAAAATAATAAGGTACTCATATGAAACTTTCTAAGATTATCGTCAATGTCGCAAGCGTTGGAAAATTTCAAAATTGAGAAATTTCCTGCTTTCCGACATTTAAGATGGATTTACTATAGCATAGTATAAATATATGTCGCATATGAATACCTTATATCTTGATTTTTTGTAAAGGGTGGTTAAATTTTAAGGGCCGATGTTGATTTTGAATAAAATACAAATTATTTAGGAAATTATTGTCATTTTTTTTATTATGATAATATTGGTATGGTTCAATTATATATGGAACAAAATATCGGCCAAATGGCCGCCGCGACCTCGGCAGCACACCTCCATCCGATGGTCCAAATTTTTGATGACGCTGAGGCATAATTGAGGTTCTATGCCGTTAATGTGCTGAATTATCTCATCCTTAAGCTCTTGAATTGTTGCTGGCTTATCGACGTTCACCTTTTCTTTCAAATAACCTCAAAGAAAGAAGTCCAAAGGTGTCAAATCACATGATCTTGGTGGCCAATTGACATCGCCTGCACGTGAGGTAACGCGGCAATTGAATTTGTCCCCCAAAAGAGCCATTGTTTCGTTAGCTGTGTGGCATGTTGCACCGTCCTGGTGAAACCACATATCGTCCACATCCATATCTTCCAATTCGGGCCATAAAAAGTTCGTTATCATCTCACAATTCACATTAACTGCCTGACCGGCGTCAATTTCGACAATCACTCTTGGTATCATTCGCCCAAATGCGGCAAATCTGCTTATTGACGAATCCACTGAGGTGAAAATGTGCCTCATCACTGACCGAAAAAATCACGAAGTGCACGATATGCATTTTGACTTGAACACCCATTTTCATAATAAGCTTTGTAGAAATAAAAGCGGGCTGGCTTAAATTTTCACAAAATGCAGGCCAAATTTCGAGCGTTGTCTCCAGGTCTAAAAATATTAACAAAGAAACAGCAAACGTAAGAAAAATAATAAGACAATCTGCTGTAGTGTTTCTTAAACATCGATAGTCGGTACTTGCGATAGTTCACGATTATTTTAAAAAAACACCCGATAGTATCGATAGTCTATCGATAGTTTTCATATAAAAATAAAAACAACATTTGTTCGACAATTTGTATGTCGGTTCGTGTACTTCCCAAAACTACGAACTTTATTTTTTTTATATGAGCTTTGACAGAACTTTGGGCTTAATTCGTAGAAATTCGTAGTTTTGGGAGGTACGCAAAGAGACATTTTATTAGCAAAATCTGTGACTAGACAATGCTTATTAGGAGACAGAAATATTTACAAAAATATTTTTCTCAAAGATAGCACCGTTTTGCTTTAGAAAAAACAGTTCGTTTAATCCTCAGTTGTTTTTATCATTGTGTGACAGAACTGAAACCGATTCCATATAGAAACAAGACAAGGGCACTAACATTAACAAACACCACCTATATGGAATTTGTTATTTGGGGGTTCCCCAAACTTATTCCCTTGTTCAATTTTAAGTAATAAATGAAAGGGGAAATTAAGAACTTATATATATTTGTTCAGTTTATACATCTGAGAGCTCAGAGAATTTCCCCAGTTTTGCTATCAAAAACTTAGTAAACAAAATTTGGATTCGTCTACTCAAGTGAGCGCTCTGATCTGATATAAACAGAGCAATTATGACATATGCGATAGTTATTAAAACCATAGATGTTTTCGATAGTCATTTACTATCGATAACTATCGATAGACTATCGATGTTTAAGGAACACTAATCTGCTGCCACTTCAATTCCCTCTTCCCAACCACCATGCAATGCCAAACAACCTATTTTGTTTAACAAGCAAATAAAAAATCTCACTCTCGAAAAAAGAAGCGCTTGGCGAAATCTAAAAAGCAATCCCAATTCCATTTATATTATCTTAATTTATTAAACAAATAGTATAATAATATAGCTAAAAAAGACGCCTGCACAAATTTCTTGGCGTCTATCGATCCAACTACGGATTCCAAAACTCTTTGGAATAAAGTTAAAGATATAAATGGAAATCACTCTCGGTGTAGCATCACCTCCGTCAATCATGGTTCAACATTACTGACTAATCAAAGCGAAATCGCACAACTCTTTGCAGACAAATGGGCTGGGTACAGTTCCGATTCTAATTTCTCCCATCATATCCTACAAAAAAAAAAAAAAAAAAATTCAATTGACTTCTCTTACACCCCTCTGAGTTCAGCTATTACTCTAACAGAGCTTTTAGAATCACTACGTTCTACCAAAGGTTCTACGCCTAGTTCAGATAAAATAACATTTAAGATGTTAAAAAACTTGCCAGCTGAGGTCATGGTAAGATTGGTCAACTTATATAATAATGTTTGAGAAACGGAATATTTCAAACGCAAAATAAATAAACAACTGTTTCTATAAAAGTGCTTACCCATCTTATTTGTTATGTATATTGCCCGTCACTTCTTTAATGCCACTATTTTCACAACCGTTTTTTCTCGATAAATATCAGTGAGAAATATTTTCCCTGTTAATGTGTGATACCCGTGGGTGGGTATACATATTTTCCAATAAAAAAGGATAACGTTGAAGTGGCAACTTGGAAAATCCATAGGAATTTCTAAAGTTATATGAATGAACTGAAGAAAAGTTATTTATATATTGTAACTATTATATTTTTAAGTATATACAATGAAACTTAGCTGAAATAAATAAATATATTTATTTATTTCATCATTCAAAGAACTAAGTTCTCTTATAGACTAATCGATAACAATATTTCAATAAAGCTACAATAATATATACAAAAATAATATAATACATAAATAAATACAAACATCAAGAAGATCTAAGTACATTTAAAACATACATTTTAAAGGTATCTCTTGTGCAATTTCTAAAAAGGTCTAGCCTAGTACAAACTGAATTTGCTTCCCTGATGCAACGAGAAACCGGTTCATTACGACCATAATTTGATCTATGAAATTGCTCGTAAAAAAGAGCATAATCTCTGGAATTATAACTAGGAACACGAATTGATATTAGTGCAAGAAGTTGTGCACATTTAATATGATAAGTAAGTATATCTCTAATGAACATTATCGCAAAATATGTACGTCGATCAACTAAACTCTGCATACCAAATAAAAGACATCTAGTTTCATAAGATGGAACATCATTACCCCAATGGAGTTTATAATACATAAACCTTGAAATATTTTTTTGAATTTTTTCGATTCTCACACACGAATTATTGTAGTAAGGGTTCCAAACCGTACTGCAGTATTCAAGCCCAGATCGAACGAGAGAGATAAAAAGAACTTTTATAGTATATGGATCTGTAAATTCCCTACTATTTCTTTTGATAAATCCTAGCAATTGGTTTGATTTGTTTATAATGTAGTCAATATGAGGAAGAAAAGTAAGTTTGGTATCAAAGATAACACCTAAATCTTTTTTTTGCAATACTCGATCCAGAGAAGTACTATCAATTTGATAATCATAATATATCGGAGAAAACTTACGAGAACAAGACATGACTTGGCATTTTGAAATATTAAGATGTAGAAAGTTTATACTACACCATTCTGCCAGTTTATTTAAATCATCGTTTAATAAAGTACAATCATGGGAGCATTTTATACTTCTATATAGCTTAAGGTCGTCCGCAAAAAGAAGGCATTGAGATTTTAGAAAGATTTTAGGAATATCGTTAATAAAAAACAAGAACATTAACGGGCCTAGATGGCTACCCTGAGGGACGCCAGATGGAACCAGTATTTGATTAGAATGATGATTGTCAATCTTAACAACTTGAACTCTCGATGTCAAATAAGATTTCAACCAATCAAGGAATTTAGAATGAAACCCCAGTTGCAAGAGTTTGTGTAAAAGAATATGATGGTTAACACGGTCAAATGCTTTGGCAAAATCTGTAAAAATTATATCGGTTTGACAATTAGATTCAAAATTATTTATAATATAATTAGCCATTAATGAAAGATTAGTGGATGTAGATCTTCCAGAAATAAAGCCGTGTTGGAAATCTGATACAAAGTCTTTTAATTGAAATGTAAGCTTGTCACAAACGATTTTCTCAAATAACTTAGGTAGAACAGATATTTTGCAGATTGGTCTATAATTAGTTATATCCTGTTTAGATCCAGATTTAAAAATTGGTGTTATATAAGACAGTTTCCAACAATCTAAAAATTCACCTTTCGAAAGCGAAAGGTTAAAAACAGCCGTTAATGGAATAGCTAAAGATGAGGCACATTTGAGCAATAAGATTTGGGGGATCCCATCAGGACCTGCTGTTTTGTTGGTATCTAAACCTAATAAGGCTGATTCTACTTCAGAAGATGATAAAACCATAGACCCTATATATCTATCTATCTATCTAAAATGGTATACAAAATTGCGTCACTTGATTGAGGCCACTCAAAGAATCTTTTGAAAAATTAATAAAAATACCCAAATGTTTACTTTTTTTGTTTTCAAACATTTATTAATTATGTTCTTCGCAATAAACAATGGGTATGACCACCAATTTTTGTAATAAGGGCTTTAAACACGGTTTGAAATTGAATCATACATTTTTTTTTAATCCGTTTGATTGATGCTCCTGGCATCTCAGATAGCTTCTATTAAGACGTCTTTATCTGCAAACTGTTTACCAGCCTCATAAAATGTTCGATATAGCAAGGCCCAAATGTTTTTGATGATGTTGGAGTCCAGTTAATAGGGTGGCCATGGCAGAATTACCATGTTTTTCGACTGAATCCAGCTTTTAGCTACCCCAGATGTGTGGATAAAAGTGTTATCTTTTTATGGATTTTCCAAGTAACTCCTTTAACGTTATCCTTTTTCATTGGACAATATGTATCCAGGAAAATATATCTCACAAGTATTTATGACTGAATTCAGGGTCTCTTGGTTTTAAAAGTATATTTATTCAAATAATATTCTCCTTGCAGGTAAAATGAAACCCGAGATGAACATATGGGATGCAACTTAACTAATAAGCGCAGATGAACGATTTTCAAAAGTCACAACGATAACTTTAGAAAACAAAGAACCTACACATGGTTTTTCGAGCTTTAAATTTATTCCAGGCTATGATGAAAAATATATTTTAGCCATAAAATCTGAGGAGTTAAATGGAAAAACTTCAACTTTCATCACAGTATTCGATATTGAAGGAAATGTTTTGTATCCTGAGCAAAGAATACCAACCGATTTCAAATACGAAGGAATCGAATTCATTTAGTTTAATTTTTTTAAGTTTAAATTATTATTGTGTGTATTTTGTAAAAGTATATTTTTGTTTGTTTTTTATTTTTTGTTCGTATTGGTATTTTATGCTTTCAATTATATACCGAGACCCACAGTAGATTTCGAGTGTGCATTTTAAAAAATCACAGTTCAAACTGAAAAAGGTTTTTTTAACATGTTCCGTGATGTATGATCACAGGAGCATTACTTGGGGAGGAATAAAAACTAATTTTGGCTAACACAATTTAATACTCTCGATGTTGCATTCAAATTTTGTTTTCGATGCATTGTTTAATCACTAAAGTCCCGGTTATTGACTGCAAGACTTTTGATTTCTTGAGTAAGCTTCACTCAAGCTTTCAACTCCTATACTTCTCGTTTCGCTATCTTTCACATCCAAAATCTGGTGTGGGCTCTTAGTCTATTAGTTTCAACAAGTCCAATCCTCAAAGCTAAGTCTTCTACTTGGCTGATTTATTTCAGTAATACATATATAGAATTTGTATTATAAAACCTTCTTATATAAAAACTACTATGCCTGGCCCCGGGCAAAAAAAACTTCCAGCTTAATGATTTGGAATTCTAATCTTGTTGGATTTAGTTTACAATGGATTTTCGTTGAAAAATTCATGTAATTTGAACTGAACTTAAAACAAATTGCGTATGACAAAGCCCTCACTGTCACTGATGAGTTCAAGTAAGTAAGCCGACCGAAACGCCAATTTGTAGGACTAAAGGCCATAAAAGCTATTTTGAATCAATAATTTAACAAGTCCAATCCTTAATGCTAAGTCTATTATTATAGAGTTAGTATGTACTTCTCAACCTCTATGAAGTTGGAAATTACCTATCCCGGGCTATGCCAAGGGATTAGGCTCTGTTGGGGCATAGACCATGTTCTAGCCTCTCAGGAATCGTTGTTTTGAATATGGTTTGTATTTGGTGTATTTTTTTTTATAATTCACAGTTGCAGGAATTTTCTGACGATGTTGCAAGTGTCTAGCAGTACCGATTTTTGGATCAAAGCCAATAGCCACTCGATATTATGTTGCTTCAGGTTTCTTGTCAAATTTTTCGGGACAAGACCCGTTGTTGAGATGACTATTGGGGATACATCTACCCGGTTCATGTTGTACATGGCCCTCATTTCAATTGCTAGGGAAGCATATTTTGATAGTTTTGTGGAGTACGTTGTTTGTAGATTGCGATTAAGCGTTACTGCTATATCAAAGATATCTATCCTTTTCTCCGCTTTGTTAAACAGAACAATATCCGGCCTATTCGCTGGAATGTGCTGGTCGGTGGTTATTGCTCTGTCCCAGTAGAGTTTGAAATCAGAGTTTTCCAGTACCGGAAGAGGTTGGTACTTGTAATATGGCATGCGATTTTGAAGTAGACCACTTTTGAGAGCTAATTGTTGGTGTATCAACTTGGCAACATTATTATGTCTGTTCATGTAATCCTGTGAAGCTAAAGTACTGCATCCTGAAGTTATATGCTCAATCGTTTCTCCATTTTCCCCGCATCTCCTACATCTGTCATCAACAGCTTCCCTGAGAATGAATTTTCTGTAATTGCGAGTTGCAATGACTCTGTCTTGAATGCCTATTACAAATCCCTCAGTTTCAGAGAAAAGATGTCCTTGTATAAGCCATAAATTGGACGCTTCTTGATTTATATGGCCCTGGCTGAGTTCATTGGGGTGGCTTCCATGAATAGGCTTTACTTTCCAAGACATAATGAGATCTTCCTTTGTTTTGACGTTATCGGGGACTGGAAAATTTGCCAAGCTGAGGTTAAGGGGCGTAAAGTTGTCATCAGCCAGACAAATTGTCTTAATTAGTGGAGACAAGTTACTCAACAGGTATTGCCGCATGTTAAGGCATTGCTGGTGGTGTAGGTTTATTATGTTCACAATCCCTCTTCCACCTTCTTTTCGAGAGAGGGACATTCTTTCAATGGCGCTTCGCGGGTGTTGACTGTTGTATCTCGTAAATGATGTTCTGATCAGCGTATCAAGGTTTGTGAGATCAGTTGGAGACCATTTGATTATCCCGAAAGAATATGTGAGCAAAGGAATAGCCCAGCTGTTTATACCTTTGCACTTGTTTCCTCCAGAAAGGTTCGATTTTAAAATGGTGTTCATCCTTCTTTTGAATTGGGTGGTAAGGCTACTCTTGATAACACTATGATTAATCCCTCTTAGTTGGAGAAACCCAAGGTATTTGTATGATTCCCCGTGTTGTAAATCTTCAATGACTTGTTCTTGGGATATTGGGAAACCTTCTTCGTTGGCATCTACTTTTCCTCTTACCAGGTGAACCATTTTGCATTTATCCATACCAAATTCCATCTGAATGTCTGTGCTAAAACTTTTCACAACTTCAATCATTCTATGGAGTTTTTCTCTATTTTTGGCGTAGAGCTTTAAATCGTCAACATATAACAAGTGGTTGAACGAGTAATCATAGGTTTCCGTTTTGACAACGAAGCCGGATTTTATTTTGTCTAAGATCTTGCTTATAGGGTTGAGACCTATACAAAACCATAGGGGGCTAAGGGCATCGCCTTGAAAAATTCCGCTTCTTATAGGAACAGCTTTGCTGAGGAGACCGTTTTGACTGATCCTTGTGTTCCATCCTCCCATTAAGACCTTAAGGCAGCTTATGATGGTTGGGCTGATCTTGTAAACTTCAAGAATTTTTAAAAGATAGTTGTGGGGCATCGAATCAAAGGCTTTTTTGTAATCTATGAAAGCCATACTGATGCTCCGCTTTTTCCTTAATGCCAGGCCAGTAATTACGGAGTCAATGGTTAATTGATCTTTGCAGCCCAATGTTTTCCTACTACAGCCTTTCTGTGCATCTGATATGATGGGCAATTCCATGGTAACTCACGTTACATTTGGGAGAGTTTTACGTTCTCTTTTATTAAAATTTCAATATTTATATGAATATAAACAAAACAAAATTTAAAGTCTATACATGGTAATGATTTCGACTGCTAGGAAAAAATAAAATGTTTGGGGAAAATAAATTCCTTCTTAGTAAAAAATACTAAAACATGTTGGTAACTCACGTTACCATATTCGGACACGGGTTTTGTAGCAATACTATGCATAATTTCTAAAAATTAAACACCCCAATAAAGCTTAACTGAATTGTTGAAAAAGATATAAGAACTTGTCAGCCTATTTATATTTGTACATAAATTTTAAATTATTGAAAATATTTTATACAAATTTAATAAAATACATGGTAACTCACGTTACAAAAAGTCGGTAACTCACGTTATTTCACGTTTTTAACTTAAAAATTTAGGGCTACGCTTTTTATAAAATCATTTTATTTTCAGCCATATGTTTGTTACTTGAAGGATATTTTGTTATTCTAATTTTAAAACTAGCAAACAATAGACAGGGGGCGAGATAAATTTTCCATTTTTCCATCTTCATGTCCACTTTTTCATGGAATTACCCTGATGTTGTTGACTGTACAATGGCTGTAGATTCTGTTCGTTAGAATTTTTGTGAAGAGTTTGTATATTGTACATAGGCATGTGATGGGGCGATACTTTGAAGGGTCGTTACAAGGCGTGCCTTTGGGAATTAAGAAGGTCACTCCACTAAATAAGAAGCTTGGTGGCGTGGTTTTGAGCTCTAGTAAATCCGTGAAAGATCTCGCAAGTGGTTCATGACATGCGGACAACTTCTTAAGCCAGATGTTTTGAAGTTTATCAACTCCAGGAGCTTTCCAGTTGCTGGTTTCCGAAATGGCATTGCTAACCTCTTCTCTACAAATCGGCTGGTAGGGCATAGCTGTTGTGTCTTTGAATTGCTCGATCTCATCCGCAATCCAGTGGGCATTCTCATTGTGGTATTTTGGTTTACTCCAGAGATTATCCCAAAACTGCTCAGTAACGCTGAATGGTGGATAAACGCTATTAGATCCTGTTGTTGATATGGATGCAGAGTTCCTATAAAATGCTTTTTGATCTCTGGAAAATAGGACATTCTCAGACCTTCGCTTGCTAGATTTTTCGTATCGCTTAAGCCGTTTTACTAGTGCAGATAATTTCTGAGCTTTTCGATCGCTTATTTCTATAATATCATCCCTAGATAAGTTTTCGGGACGGAGTGGTGCAGTCAGGCGTCTGATATGTCTGCAAAGGCGACTTGAATTCGACCCATCTTTAAACGAGGTTAACCTGCCAATATCCTTTCTCAGCTTTTCTATTTTATTTCTGAGTCTCTTATTCCACTTTGGCAGTACATTCTCCATCTTTCTTGCTGTCTGTCTGGGGTTTTCCAAAGTTGACGTTGGTTCCTTTCCAAGAGCTCTTAGGGCGGATATTGCACTTACGAACAAAAGGTCGTTAATGCGTTCCATTCTTGATTCATCAACTAGGTAATGTGGTAAGATGTTGGAATTGATGATATTCAAAACGATTTCAAGTTTCTTGGTTTCGTAGACTTTAGGAATTTTTGGTCTCAGCGATGGGTCAATACCTTCAAATTCAACTAGAGAAAGGCTGAAAATATCACGAATTCTTTGTGTTTCTGTGTCAATTGTAGTTTGCACAGTCGTTGTACTAGTTAATGTCTCGGTTGATGTTTGATGTATTTGAGCTAACAAGGGATTCATCGATGAGGTTGAGGATTCTGTGAAGAGTTCGGGAACAATAGGTATGCTTTCTGTTGTTTCGCCATTGGGTTGGTGTGGCATCTCAGCAATAGCTTCAATCTCGGCTTGAACTTCAGCTTTGATTCGTTGTCTTCGATTTATTTCAACGTAATTATTTTGAAGGATAGCGTCTTTTCTGCGGGCTAGATTATTTTCGTTTACCCTTCCTTCAAGGTTGTTGTATCTTCCGATGAACATGTTGAACATTTCCCTTCTGTAAATTAACATATTTTGTGGGTTTTCGCATTTGGTTGTTGTGAAGTAGCAACGCAGGACATATTCGTTCATATCATTTGTCCATTGGATGCGCTGTCTAGGACGGCCTGCTCTGGTGGTCCCTAAATAAGATTGGGAAACACTTGTCGCAGGTTGGTTGCTTTCTTGTTGTGCCACTGGCGACTCATCTCTCTGCAGAGCCGAGCCCGCGCCGGTAGCCGTGGCTTCTACCGACGTTTGAGTGGATATCCCCACTCGGTTAAATCCATTTTCATTCTCCATTTCACATTGTTCTTTTCTCCAAAGTTTTCTTTGGGTTTCCATTTTATACCTCCTGGCAGGTATTAATGAAGCCGCTTCTAACCTGAAGTACAGACGCTTACCTACATGCTTTCTGGCTGCCAGCTTAGGGTGTAGGATTTTGTGTTGTTGTATGGTCCGCGGGTGGTATTTTATTTCCCACCTACCCGATATATCTACCGAGCATTCCTCTATCCGCCACCTGAGGACGCGCCCTCTAGGGATACAACACCCCCCGAGGGAGTCTATTATTATTATTATTATTATTATTATTATTATTATTATTATTATTATTATTATTATTATTATTATTATTATTATTATTCTACTTTCGAATCCATTCGAAAGTTGTTTTCAATGCTAATTATAAGTGGTAATATGTATGAAAGTGGGATAAAATTTTAGTGCTTCCGACTTTGTGCCACAGAATCTTGAATTAGCGCTCATCTATTTCCGTTTATGAGCGCTGGCTTAAGAATTAGCGAGCTGAAATTTTGCGAATTCGAACGTATCGATTCGAAAGTTGTTTTCGATGCTAATTATAAGTGGTAATATGTATGAAAGTGGGATAAAATTTTAGTGCTTCCGATTTTGTGCCACAGAATCTTGAATTAGCGCTCATCTATTTCCGTTTATAAGCGCTGGCTTAAGAATTAGCGAGCTGAAATTTTGCGAATTCGAACGTTTTTATTTTAGAATCGAGTTGCATAGTGGGGCCCCTGGGCTACAATAAAAACGTTCGAATTCGCAAAATCTCAGCTCGCTAATTCTTAAGCCAGCGCTTATAAACGGAAATAGATAAGTGCTAATTCAAGATTCTATGGCACAAAGTCGGAAGCACTAAAATTTTATCCCACTTTTATACATATTACCACTTATAATTAGAATGGATTCGAAAGTAAAATGAAGTTACTAATACATAGTAGGGCCCCAGAACGACCTCTGAGACCATTTCCCACATTTCTATATTTTATCTTTATGTGAAAGTTTTTATTCTTTCAATGTTATTTCCACATTCATTATACCTACATCTCTAATTAAGCAACATAATAAATTAAATAAAAGCAAATTGGAAATACACATGTGGTAGGTACTACTTACTGTGTTGCAATCGCCGGAATGTTGTTCCAGAACATTCAGTTCCCTTTAAATTTTCACTTCTGGTTCCCATTTTTTTTGTTTTAAATCTGGAACTTTTGTATTTTAGTTTTTTTTCACGTTTTTTTCAATTAAATGAATTCTGTTTTCTTAATTTCTTTAAAACTTATTTAAATGAAAGTTACTAGACTTTTGGCGACTTCTTGCCCGATTGGATGGAAATTCAAGAATAAAAACAAAATGTCTACCGTAACTGTTTTTGAGCTTTGGCAGGACTTTGTACTAAAATGTGCAGTTTTGCGAAGTAAACGAACAGAGGTGTGTTCCAGCATATGTCAAAAGTTACGTTTGACAGAACTGATATTTTTGCCCAATGAATTTCATTGGGCTAAAATTCACAGAAAGGGGAAATAATTTACTCTCTCATCAGCTCTCTCTTCTGTGAAAAACTACACATTTTTTGAGTACGCGAACATGATTTGACTTAAATTCGTAAAAATTCGTAGAAATTCGTAGTTTTGGGGAGTACGCGAACGGACCTATTATATCGGAGAGCTCTGATCATACTGTGCTCAGAGCTAACTCCGATAGCTCGAGCTCTACTCCATGCTCTGTTCGGAGCTAAAAAAGAAAAACGCCTATTACCAAATGCACGAATTCTTGCTGAGAGAGCTTAATGCAAAACTCTTAATGTAAGCTATAAGAAGTGTTCTACAAAATTGTTCAACGCAGTAAAAAACACTACTTGATAAACTGGAGTTTTTATATTTTCGTTTGTATGTTGACAACCAGCCATATTAAAAAATATTTTAGACTATCACATTAGGCGAGTTCAGGAAAATGAGATCTCAGAGCCCTCAGCAATCTCAGTCTTGTGAACAGGATTCCTCAGAAATTTTGCTGTCAAATAACTGAGGAAAGAAAATATTGGATTCGCTTGCTCAGTTTTTGACACTGAGCCGTCGGAGATCTCATTTTCCTGAACACGCCTATTCTCATGTATCAAATTTTTGTTTTGTTAACATATTATTTATCATCCCAGAACAGTTTGTGTAGACCCCAAGAGCTTTAAAGCCTTTCAAAGTTTGATGGCAAAAATAACTGTACAACAAGTTGTTTAATAAACAGTATAATAACTAATACAGGGTGCTAAACACACGATGAAGACTACAACGTGTAGGTTGAGTTAAATGAAAAAAAAAAAAACATATGGCGGGGAGAAGTGGTAGGTAGGTACAAATAGCGAGAGGGCCAATTTAAAAAAATGGCTTAAAATGGAAAAATAGGTGCCAACATATTAAAAAAATAACAATAACATTTGGATTAAAATCTTAAAATTTATCTTAGCCCAAGGAAACTTTTCTTATTCGCTTGTCAAATTTGGCTTGGTTTCCGAGTGGCCAGTGTGACCATTCTCTCAGAAACGCATGGGTGAATTTAGAAGCATTTTCGGTTTTAAGCATGCTTATGAACAAACTATTCAATAACAAAAACCCGTAATTGTGCCCTTAAACTCCTCATTTTCCGGTCCATTAGTAGCAAAAATAAATAAAGGCAAATTTCTGAAAGGACAATATGAAATGGCATATGTTATTATTTTTGCACATGTAGGCAATAAGCCCTACTCCTCCCTTATCGATATGAGTGGTGCTAACAATTTTACAGGGAGTCGAAAAGGTCACGAAAGCAATTTTTCATAAAGCTGAATTTTTCTTTAGGTATAGCACTGCTCATAACAATGTTTGTGTCTTATAGTTACTTATATTTTATTAATAATTCTTCTTATTAATAGTAAGTTACTTATAAATACCAAAAGGAAGCTATATGCACTAAAATTTAGCTTTCCTGCTTGTCCTTTCAGAACTTTGTCTTTTTAGAACTTTTGCCTTTCAGCTTTGTCTTTTCACAGTCTTAGCTTGCAGAACTTAGTTTTTCAGAAATTTGTCATTAAGAATATTATTTACTGCCCAGTCGTTCAGAAATCAAAACTAAAACAGGTTCCCTCCCCGTGATATTTACCAATAATATTCTCTGATTGTCTGATAGCTTAAAATGGTTTTAAGTAGGTACTAAAAATCTTGTATCGGTCGAAAGAATTCATTGATTAAAATAATTTAAGTTTTATTCCAATATCTCGGTCGTTATATAGTAAAAAAAATTATCTAGCCATGGTGTGCACCGATAAGTCTTGGGTCATGGGTCTTAAAATGAAATACCGGAAACTTATATGTCAAGAGTGTTTCTTAAATAAAAAAAACGGGATACTTCAAATAGAAGTTTCCATAGAAAATACGGAACCATAGCAGTTACATAATATAATTAACTTACCTGATTCCAGATATTGAGTCCGCAATCTTAAATTAGTATTCTGTTTTTCGTTAAGTGAACGTTATAAGCTCTCTCACGACTCACTACACAGCACAATTCAAATCATTTAATTAATTTCATTCATTTCCAACAAAAACAAAAGACAAACTTCAAAAAGTTTATCTCTTCCCCGATTCTTTTTAAAATCCTTGAAAATGAAAAGTAACGTTGCGGTTAACATTTCTACCTCATTTGGAATTTTAATTGGACTCTTCGCTCTGGTCCACTAAGCTCACGGATTATGAAATATACGAAATAATTTAATTAGGTAGGCAAATCAGCCACAAACCGATAAGGCAAAGAAAAAAACTTTAAGAGTATTTTTGTTTTTATTTTTACTTTTAATATTTACCTAGATATAATTTAATTAAATATATGTATGTACCTAAACAGGATTTCTTGTATAATTGAGTTCTCATAATATTTTTTTCCTATGTTGAAAACTATTGAAATATAAAACATTCATTGAAATATTTATTAAGAATTAACATATTTTGTAATCATACCAAGACGAAATGCATGAACATTAAGATCTTTTGATTAAGTTTTGTTAATTGGAGACTACTTCAAATATTTAATTATAATCTGGCAACTAAATAATATTAGCTGCGTTTTATTATCTTCGGGTCTGGGTCAAGGTTATCTTTTTAACATGTATTACAAAAACAACATGGGATACAGGTTTCTATCGAAGTTAATTTCAATAACCCAGATACAGGTTTTCACTCTGACCGGCAGAGGGCTATTTACTATTGTGAATGATGTCAGCGATATGTCAGCAGTGTTAGGAATAGAGAGGAAAAGAGACAGTCTTTACGTAAAAAATAAATAAACAAAAAAAAGAGACTGATATACAACACTGTTTTTGCACTAACCCGCCTCGTTTTATTTTCACGTCGTGAACCATATGGGTTTTCGGGATTTAAAAAAGATTTGAGGTAAATCTAATTAAATCTCAGATTAGCGTTATGCTACATTTCCACCTAACGCTAATCTGAGATTTAATAAGATTTACCTCAAATCTTCTTTAAATCTTGAAGATTTACCATACAAATATATTTCGTAAATCTTGGAGATTAGAAATTAATCTTATTAAATCTTCCTAGGACAAATAGTTTTACAAATCGAACTTACCTATTTTAACATGGTGCTGAACGATTCATTCGAGACTCGATTCAGTTCTTCATTGTTTGACACGAATAAAACATTCTGTCTCTTTCGCACTTCATAAGAAAAATTGAAGTGCCATGCCATTTGCATTTTTGAAAGTGTTGTCAGATTTAATCTTTTTTAAATCTTTTTGTGTGGTGGAAACACCAAAAAGATTTATTTAATCTAAAGCATAGTTTACAGTTCCGATGCGAAAAATTTTCAAAACGATTTTCTACCTATTCTGCGCACCAAGTTGAATAATATTCAAGGCGAAAAACGTTTGCTTTGGTTTAGGCCACCCAATGAGTCATTAATTTACCCTTAATTGACAAGCTATAGGCCTAAAAATGGAAAATTATTATTTTTGGATGCGAAAACCATTTGCATGCAAATAATGCCTTGAGGTGAATATATTTTTTTTTTCGGAAGTATAAACCGACCATCAAAAACAAAAATATTTTATTCACCACACTTTTTTCGCATGCAAATCAATTGCTGGTCCATTGTTTTGCATGACATTCCATGACAGCATAGTTTTTTTTTTGCATGAAACTGTAAACCAATCATGCAAACAATTAATTTTACATTTCACCTCAATTATTTTTGACATGCGAGAATATTTGCATAGATTTTTTTTTGCGCACGGGAACTGTAAACTAGGCTTAAGCTGAGATAAACCTTAGGTGGAAACATAGCATAGGTGGGAATGTGGCATAATACATCAGCTGTTCGTTTCAGCTTGCAGGCATGGTATAAGAATAGCAAGGTATGCTTGACGGTTCAGGCAATTGATTCGTGACGTCATTGCGAGTGAGTGATCTCAATTGTTTGTCATTTATGGCAAAGAAAGTAAATAGAAATTGTTTATGTTTTGAAGCTATTTGCTATTTAAACTCAAAGTAAAACAATAGATTATTTATGTTTTGAAGTTACATATGTTTTGTTAAATTTCAAGTAAAACAATAAATAATTTATTTTTTAAAGCTATGTGTTGGTGAACGCTCGCTATGACGTCACACAAAACAAAATATGGCGACACTTCATCTCATAGTGGCTAATGACACGTGAAAAAAATCAAGCATTTTCTGCGTTTTGTGATGGTGAGCGGGGTAACTTGCAGAAGAGGTAGGGGGATGAAATATTTTTAAATATTTGAAAATATTCGGTGTAGAAAATTGACGTTCTCTTTTGTGTTGCTTCTTCTATCCAATTCCAATCAAATAGTGTCTTTCATTATGAAACTATGGAAAACACAAAGAGGAAAATAAAATCTGCAGAATAATTTTCTTCACATCTGAACACTTTCGTTCTTCACGTGTAAGCAAGCACATATGTATTAGACTGATTCAAAAAAATGAAAATGTCTTCGATTTTCAATGCCACTAGCTTTTTAGTTAGAGTTTAATGAAATAATAATCCTGGCAAAATTTCAGCCCTTTAGGTCAATATTTAGAGGTCGCTCATCGCTACTTTCTATTTTCCATACAAATCGTATGGGAACTTTTTTTTGATTCCTTCTTTATTTTATAACTTTAAAAACGGTTATCATACAGAAATGATCAAGGTAGAATCTGAAAGAAGATTTGATGTTCTTTAAAAAAGGTCCATACTTCTTATCTAATTAATGTACTCCTTCCAAAGTTATTCAAGGTCAGAGTGGTATTCGAGGTGAATTTCAAAGTTTTTTGGATTCCGTGTTGAAAAAATCAGCTATAATACAAGGTGTTTTGCAAAAGTTGTAACAAAAGGCAAGTGCGTGTAAGTTGCACTCCAGACAAGAAAAAAATCATTTTAGAGTGGGGGTCTATTTCCCCCCATTTAGGCGGGAGGGGCAATTTCCTAAAAAAATTGGTTTAAAAAAGAAAAAAATATTAAAAATCAACGGCAATACTTATAGTGTCATGCTATTATTTTTTTAAAGACAACAATCCATTTTTTAATTAATTTTTAAAAAAAAGTTGTTTTTGTAAATATTTTTTGAAAAAATTAATTTCAAACTAAGATTTAAAAAATTAAAAAGTGATTTTATTTTTTAAAAATCTTTTTGAAAAATTTTTCGTTATCAAGTACAATTTTTGTTTATAGATTTCAATACCTTCCTTAATTTTTAATCAGATGCTGAAAACCGCAGGCTAAAATGTTTTGTAGTTTCTGAGAAAATTGAAAATAACAAATACCAAGTTTCTTGTTATTTGACGCCCTGGAATTTAAATTGTTCCTTCCTACAAACACCTATCTCCATTAGTAGTAGTAGGTATTTTAATTTTCAATTTTCTCAGAAACTACAAAACATTTTAGTCTGCGGTTTTCAGCTTCTGATTAAAAATTAAGGAAGGTATTGAAATCCATAAACAAAAATTGTACTTGATAACGAAAAATTTTTCAAAAAGATATTTAAAAAATAAAATCACTTTTTAATTTTTTAAATCTTAGTTTGAAATTAATTTTTTCAAAAAATATTTACAAAAACAACTTTTTTTTTAAAATTAATTAAAAAATGGATTGTTGTCTTTAAAAAAATAATAGCATGACACTATAAGTATTGCCGTTGATTTTTAATATTTTTTTCTTTTTTAAACCAATTTTTTTAGGAAATTGCCCCTCCCGCCTAAATGGGGGGAAATAGACCCCCACTCTAAAATGATTTTTTTCTTGTCTGGAGTGCAACTTACACGCACTTGCCTTTTGTTACAACTTTTGCAAAACACCTTGTATTATAGCTGATTTTTTCAACACGGAATCCAAAAAACTTTGAAATTCACCTCGAATACCACTCTGACCTTGAATAACTTTGGAAGGAGTAGGTACATTAATTAGATAAGAAGTATGGACCTTTTTTGAATAACATCAAATCTTCTTTCAGATTCTACCTTGATCATTTCTGTATGATAACCGTTTTTAAAGTTATAAAATAAAGAAGGAATCAAAAAAAAGTTCCCATACGATTTGTATGGAAAATAGAAAGTAGCGATGAGCGACCTCTAAATATTGACCTAAAGGGCTGAAATTTTGCCAGGATTATTATTTCATTAAACTCTAACTAAAAAGCTAGTGGCATTGAAAATCGAAGACATTTTCATTTTTTTGAATCAGTCTAATATGTATACAACATGCCTTGTATTTTTATACCATGGCTTGTGGGCAAATCAAAATGGCCGCGTTCCAGTGTTTATTCCCAGCTATCCGGATAGCTTTGTGTTATTGTAATCCCTTATTAAATAACAGCTCATGACCGCTGACACAACAACAACTCAAGCTATCTTGAAATTTTGGGAAAAACTAGATTAGATAGCATCTCATATACATATATCGGAACGCGAGGAATGACAGCCAAAGTTTTGCATTTTTATTAGATAGATTAGATGCTTAGATGCTTAAGTTATACAATTTCTCCAGACTCAGGATTGGGATTTGGGACACTGGCCTGGGCAAACAGAGTGCGGTCCGGGATCTTTGTAAAAATTTACACAGCAAATTTGACCGTCGCGTTCTTACTATCCAAGTAAAGTATTGACCGTCCCGTCGAATTGCACTCTGTTTGACCAAGCATTTAAGCTGCTTAAGTTTTGTAAAGCACAACACATGTAAAACATAAATAACAGCAACAACACAGAATAAACAATTTTGCAACACAATTTTAATATTTGCACAAAATGTCAACGCATTTACACAGTCAAAAATAATCCTCTGCATTTTGGGATAGTCGGCTTAGCAGGGACTTTTATGTTTTGCATTTTGTAACTGTTTGTTGAGTCCCCTATTACACGTTGATTCAAAATTCAATGGGTGAACTCATGAAAAATCAAAGAGCCGCAACATTGGGCACGTTCCGATGGTTATTCTCAGTTATCCGGATAGCTTTGTGTTGTTGCAATCCCTTGTTAAAAAACAGCTGATGACCGCTGACCCAACAACAACTCAAGTTATCTCAAAATTTTTGGGATAACTAGATAGCATAGCGAATAAACATTGGAACGCGAGGATTGACGTTTAAAGATATCAGCCGTTATTTAAACATTTAGCAGTCGGTGCTCCTCTCTTATATGCAGCCCCGCGCCGCTTTGTATGCCTGTCGTTTGGCTGCATGTACTAGCCGGCATTCTTCGTCGAACCAGGGGTATCGCTGTGGTGGTCACGCGGTCGAGGACTTCAGAGGCGGCACCTCTGATTCTTTCATCGTTTCTCTATACTTGAAGTTGGCGGCATTGAACTATTAAAAAGAGGGAGCGAGAGACTTAAAAGGACCTGGCGATTTCTTGCGACTGTAGCCGTCCGACGGGTCCGTCGCGACGTCGAACTTCCTCACAATATTTCCCTGTTTTGGCTTAGGTATGAACACCTGTAGCATTACTTTGGCTACAACGAAGTAGTCGTCCGAGTCAACGTTGGCTCCTCGGAACGTTCAGACTCCCTTGATACTGGAGGAGTGCCTTGCATCGATCGCAATGTGGTCAATCTGGTTGGCGGTTGATTGATTAGGAATTGGCCATGTCCCCTGTATGTATCTACATATTATATCGAGATGTGGGAACTGCGTTCTAGCTATCACATCGTTTCGCCCATTGCCCCGCAGCAAAGTCGATTAACCTGAATTCGTTATCGGAGGTGGTGTCATGCAGGCTATATCCTCCGATTGTGCCACGAAAGACGTCTTCTCTACCCAGTTTGGCATAAAAACCCATCATTTAAAAAAGTAGACCATATTTGGAATAATAAACAAACAAATTTTTATTAAGATCGCAGGAGCTGTTTTCAAGAAAAAATACGATTTTCCTTAAAGGCTTTAAATAGTTGTTTCCGTAATATAGTTTTATCAAATCCAGTTCTTTTTTTAAGAATGCATTTTGCGATAGAAACACCTAACTAATTTTGTTTGTACTATACCTAAGTAATATCTGAAATAAAAATACCACCATACTACGATTTATTTACTTTTATGACAAGCAACACAAATGGAAACATTTCAAACTTTTGTCTGAAACCCCATACTAAAAGTAATTGACCATAAGATTCTATAAGTATACTCAATCCAATTTGCAGACTTGTTATTTCTGAACCCATGGTAAATGTATATAGAGTCCAATTAGACTGGAAATTGACCTGGATGTAGTTTCAAATTTTATTGAGCATCATAATAAGGTAAGTTTACTGTCAACTTGAATAGGTAGTTCTAAATTGATCACGATATAATAAGGTTAGCGTGTGGTGGTGTCAGGATGAAAGCACTTGTGAATAAATTAACAAATGAAACTTCAAAGTTTCCATGGCCATCAATTACTTAGCGTTTTCCTTCATGAACTAGGTAAAAGGTTACTATATAGCTATAAACATAGTTGACTTATAGTTAAAGTTTCCAACAATCTAAATGACTTGACAGATTAAATACATACATAGATATAACTTTTTCTCTATTTCGCATTGCATAAAGACATCAGAAAGTAAAGGCTGGATTGAGGAATATCTAGAAAAACTTTAAATTTCGCGATTTCTGGTAGATAGAATGAAAGCTTTAAGGGGAATGAATTTGAAATGAATAATAATTGAACGTTAACGTCATAGGTTTTTTAATAAGGTGAACCGGGAAGTATGACATATAAATTTGACAAATCACCATTATAGAAGGTTTTAGTGCATATTGAACGACGTAAGCAAATAATTCAAATGTTGTTGTTGTGTTCAAAGTCAGTGCTCCGTTCCAGAAACGGTCCGCGCATAATGTGATATTTCGACAAAAAAAAAAATTATTTTATCGACACAGTCCATTTTTCGTTGAACAGATGTGTACAAAAAATAAAATAATAGAGGGTTGGGACTTGGGACGATACCATTGTACACGAAATACATGAGCACCAGTCTTAATTTATTTTACCCTGCTTGGGCCCTCTTTAGGTTGGAGCCTTAAAAACACGTCTAATGAATAATATCTATACCCGGCTCTGCTCCAACAACCATTGATTTCAGAGTTTGGTTAATCTTGTGGTGTCTCTGTTCGCAACTCACTTCTAACCAAAGATGAAGAAGTCCTTATTTTATAGGACACAATCAAATCCAGACATAATGTATGACACGGAGTTATGTAGTTCAACGTTGATAAACTTTTTAGGTATTCGCTCATGTATGATACATAAACTAACCACTCAACCGTGTCTGGGATAAATCGTTTCCTCCATCCTTTTTGCACCTGACATAAAAGTGGATATGGGTAGGTATAGGGAATACCCTACAGAGAGGAAACAACCCCAAGAATTCATGTTGAATGGAAAATTATCTCCAGGATTTGTGACCGATGCGATGTGGTGATGTGATGTTCTAACCGACAAAGACTACGATGAAGAAACGATGAAGAAAGTATTTAATGAGAAGATACAGATCTTCCAAGTATATATGTTTTTATTTTGAGGTGATAAAACTCTCGAGAATTTAGACTTTTCTTATTGCAATTATGTGCATAGGTATAATGATAATGAGAACGCTTCAAGAAACTTATATTACTTTTAAATTTAAAGTAGGCATAAAGTGTGCCTTCAAAATAAAATTGGTAAATAGTATTCTGTTTTGACACTATGATAGCCAAATTAACAAAAATATGGAGTAGCGAAAGGTTAATTTTTCCATAATAATAATAATAATAATAATTTTGGTAGACACAAACAAGGGAATTCTTTGGTGTGTTTGATAACTTGATATTTTAAGCTGTCAAAATCCATACGAAAAAAACCAAGTTTAAGAAACTGTAGTAGATTTTATTAAGGAATTTTTCGTAAACGTAGCTTAAAGGTAGAACTTTAATAGTCGGAAGGGCACTGTCAAAAACCTACGAACTGTAGCTTTCCGCACTGACAAAAGGGGAACACACTCATTATGTAATCATCATCTATCTCTTTTTGGAATTTCTATTTCACCAAATGTCAGTTTTACTTAAGTAAGGTGAGCTCGGGAGCGCACATTGGCGGATATAAGGGGGGGAGAGGGAGTCATGGGGGTCATGACCCCCCCTGGGGCTTTTCCCAAGTATAATTAATTTGGAAATATGCATATGAATTCCATAACTAAAAATGGTTTTTCTCCTCAAAGGACAAAACTCGTCTACGAATATTAGTGCGCATCATTTAAGGACACAATGCAAGAAAATCCGAGTAAAAAACAACACAAAAATAATTCTTCCTCCAGTGAAATATTTAATTTTGCTAAGGATATAATTGCAAAAACTGCGTTTTCGTTCAGTATGTTTTACAAAATAATAGATTTATTATATCTGTTTTAAGGAATAATAAAATAATTCAACCTTATGTTAACTTTAATCTTAGCGTAAAAATGATTTTGAAATTAGTTTGATAATTTTGTCAAAATTGCTGAACACAAAATTGGATAAAAAATGTCCTTTTTTACAAATTCCTTTTAACCAAAAATTAGATCGAATATTGACATAAGCTTAAGTTATCATTTTGGTATACATAAAAGGCCATCAGGGGCTTCGGAATCTTTAAACCTTATATGTCTGCCATTTCAAAGGTCACTTAATCAAATGGTCATACAAAATCAGTTAGTTTCAGTATTGGTCAAGCACATAGATTTCGTTAAGAGATTAAACAAAAATCCATACCACACTATTGTTGTTTTCCATTGGACATTCAGAGGCATTCCGAAGCTTCCAGAACTCTTCTGAATAAACCATTCCATTGGCACAAAAATCCTCTTCTGACGATTCTGAGAAGAGAATTTCCCTTCTCGATTTGAAATCAGAATCCACTCGAGAAGCACTAATACATTCAAACTCAAACGTCAAAAAAAACTGCAGTGCAACATGTAAGGTAAGGGTAGATTCACTGTTGTTTTCAATTTCACTTTTTGTGTGCCAGCAAAAAATTTCTATTTAATTTGTCCCCATATAGGGACAAAACTTCAGAAATGAGTAGAAGAAATTAGCAATGTTCCATTGGATTCAGAATGAGTGTCTTTTTGAGTGAAACCAATGGAAAACGACATATGATTTAGTTGACCTCTCATAATGATTCAGTAGCCTTTTGGATGGTTGATATACGATTTTTTGCGAAAATCCATAAATGAGGTGCCAACAAAAACTGCTATGATGTAAGCATTTTTTTTTTAAGTTTATTACAAAAAATCTATGCCTGACCATATTGAAACTAGACCTTTTATGACTATTTAGTGACCTTTCATTGGTATGTTTTGAGGTACCAACACCTTGAGTGACCTGGAAAAAAAACTTTTAAAATTCATTAAAACAATACATCACTAACCGTTTACTGAAACTAAATAGACCTTTAATCACAATCCAGTGGTATTATAGATTCAGGCGGAAAATATCGAAGGATATTTGAAGAATTAAAAAAATCAAAACCAAAAATGTGCCAAAATAAATCAGATTTGAGCTTTTGAAGCAAACCTCAAAAGCATCAAATCTTGAGTTTTATTTTTCGAACGATAATAATTAAAGTTTGTGGACATAAAGAAAATGACAGAGCATCATTTTCCATATTAAATAAATGAATTCAAGTGCATCTGCCTCTTACACAATAGTCTGAAAACCGCCATTTTAAAACCCTCGTCCCTACCACGGGCGCCAAAAAATCCTGCCAGACTTTTGTATTCGATGTCAAGACACATGTACCTACAGACCCTCATACTCATTTTATGGTTATGCCATTGTATATAAATTCTAGATAGATAATAGATTGGATATACAATGGTTATGCTTTCAAACCAACACTTTGCAGCCAGCTCTTCTTAGACTACTCGTCTTCAAGTTTATTTATTTTTTTTAGTTCGAAACTGAGACCGAATGTTACTGGAATTGCGAAATCTTAATTTGCGATATTTCGGTTTATTTGCGAGATTTTTTGTTGCGAAATGTAAATTAAAAATTGTTAAAATTGGGATTTTTTAATTTTGAGATTATTGAAAAAATGCGAGACTTCGTTAGTCAAGATTTTGTTTGCGGTATTTTGAAAGGCTTTTCAGATGTTATACACATTTGTTGAGAATAGCTTACAAATAAGGTTTCAAAAATAGTGGGTGACATTGAAAAGCAAATTGCGGTAGCGAATTCATTTTTCGATTGCAATTCCACCGCATTTTGCTTCGATTTGCTGGAGGATTTAATTGATTGAATTTGCCCACCTAGCAACTTGGCAAAAACTATTGGAAATTCAACGTTTTTTTTTTGTATATGGTGACGCACCGCTGTATTATGTAGGAAATGTCTTTAAAGAAAGTGTAGTATGTACCTAAGTTACTTAAATTGATTCTTGTTACATAGATAAAAATTACGGTTCCTAAACTAAATTTGCAATAAACACATTTATTTTTGAGTGCAATACCACGATTTTCGAAGACCGTGGATATATGTTTTTTGGCTCAAACAGCTGTAATAATTAGCTTTTTTTTAAAGAAAAACGCAAATAAAATTAAGGGCAATCAATACTTAGCTTTCAACCAAATTGTTATTAAGAATTCTCCTTCATTTCGAATACAAAGCTTCACAAATGGATTTATCTTGATTAAATTTTTGGTGGCGATATTTCATTTATTACAATGAACGACACTATTGTCGTTTTCCATTGGTTTCACTCAAGAAGACACTCATTCTGAATCCAATGGAACAGTGCTTGTTACTTCTACTCAATTCTGAAGCTTTGTCCCTATATTAGTGCATCATTAAACAGAAACTTTTTGCTGGTATGCAAAAAGTGAAATTAAAAACAATAGTGAATCCACCCCTAACTTACAAATTATAATTTTTCTATTTGTTTTTCTTAATTCGTTCAATAAATTATATTAAATTCTTTGTTTTCGAGTGCACAATTGATTAAAATGGAATGTTAAAAAATATGAAGTTGCGCTGCAGTTTGTTTTGACATTTGAGTGAATTTTTGTTGAAGTTTCGTGTTGCATGTATTAGTGCTTCTGAGCGTCTTCTGAATTCAAATCAAGAATCAATTTTCTCTCCTCAGAATCGTCAGAAGAGTATTTTTTGTGCCAATGAAACGGTTTCAGAAGCGTTCCGGACGATTCTGGACGCTTCCGGACGTCCAATGGAAAACAGCATATCGATACCTTCCCGTAAGAATGTATTGTAATATTTTCTCAGGTTCGTTAATAAAACTTATTTACTTTATTCAAAACGTCCACTTATTTATTTCGCAAAATAAAACACTTTACTATTCTTACTACAAACAAAACGATTTATTATTCACCACTGAAATTAATTCACAAACTTTACTTTTTAGACCGAGAGCCCACAGTAGATTTTGGGTGTAAACGATAGCAAAAAAAGAAGTATAGGCGTCGAAAGCTCCATTAAAGACTATTAAAAAAATCAAAGTCTTGCAGTCCACAAGTGGGGCCTTTGCGAGAAACAGTGCATCGAAAAAAAAATATGAATGCAACTTCGAGGAAAATCGTGTTAGCCGAAATTGGTTTTCACCCCTCCCTAGATAAGCTCCGCGGATCCCATATCGCGGAATTTGAGATCATTTGAGTGTTTAGTTCGCCCTGCCAGACTGTTTAAAAAAACCGTTTTTTACTTAGAATTTTGAATTTTTTAAACGGTCCGGTATTGGACTCGAAGTTCCTCCCTTGATCTGAATGGAGTTCCATAGGTACACCAAACCTGCTTACCCAGTTGAAAACAATCTGATCCGCGACTATTTTGGTTTCCTGGTTTGGGATGGCAAATGCCTCAGGCCACTTGCTGAAGTAGTCCATTACTACCAGGATGTATCGGTTTCCGTTTTCGGTTTCTGGAAAAGGGCCTGCAACGTCTATTGCAATCCTCTCAAAGGGCGTGCCCACATTATATTGCTGCATTCTACTCTGGACTTTTCTGCCTGGTCCCTTGCTTGCAGCACAAGTATCACATTTTCGGCACCATTTTTCGACGTCTTCTCTTGCGTGTAGCCACTAGAATCGCTGCCTTACCTTTTCCAGTGTCTTATTGACACCCAAATGTCCTCCGGAAGCTCCATCATGCATCTCTTGCAGAACGTCATTAACTTTGGAACGAGGTACGACTAGCTGCATCACATATGATTTGCCGTCTGTGGATTCCCATTTACGTCTTAGTACTCCTTCTTGTACATGAAGCGAGTCCCATTGTGCCCAATACGCTTTAAGAGTTGGACTTCTATCGGAGATGTCACCCCATTCTGGTTTCTCTTGGTGTTCCTTCCACGCAAGAATGGGTTCAATATCCGAGTCTTCTTGTTGGGCAGTCCTCAGTTCTTCATTACTCCAACCGTAAATGGGATCGGCTCTTAATCGCTGGATGGAAGCAACCTCCTTCTCTTCCTGAAGTGTGCAGTGCTTGCAGTCCGATTTGCATGGTCTCCGAGATAAGGCATCTGCATTTGAGTGCAACCTTCCTCTTCGATGTTGGATCTGGTAGTCGTATGTCTGCAATCTCTCAATCCATCTTGCCACTTGACCTTCTGGATTTTTGAAGTTCAACAGCCAATTAAGTGCGCCATGATCTGTTCGAAGAAGGAGCTTCTGTCCATAGATGTACTTATGGAAGTGTTTTGTTGCCGATACTAAAGCTAGAAGTTCTCTTCTGGTCACGCAGTAATTTCTTTCTGGCTTTGAGAGCACCTCGCTGTAATAGGCAATGACCTTCTCTTCTCCTTCGTGGACTTGTGATAATACGGCACCAATTCCTACGTTACTTGCGTCAGCGTCGATGATGAAAGGTTTCCCTGGTGTCGGATAGGCCAAAACTGGTGTATTGCATAGGCGCTGCTTAAGTTCCTGGAAGCTTTTCTCGCACTCGCTTGACCATCTGAACAGTTTGCTTTTCTCTGTTAGCTGATGGTGCAAACTTTTCGCGATCCCAGCAAAATCCTTCACAAATCGTCGATAGTACGTGGCTAGACCAAGAAAGCTCCGGAGTTGATGTTTATCCTGTGGTGTCGGCCAATTCTTTACGGTGTCAACTTTTTCAGGATCAGTCTTTACTCCTTGGGAAGAGATGATATGTCCCAAATATTTTACCTCAGACTTAAAAAACTCGCACTTGTCTGGATTCAATTTCAAGTTTGCTTCTCGAAGCCTCTGGAACACGGCCTTAAGGTTTCCACAATGCTCATCAAATGTCTTACCATAAACAATGACATCGTCCAAATAGACTAGGCAAGATTTCCAAGTAAGTCCTTGTAAAACACACTCCATCAAACGCTCAAATGTTGCCGGAGCGTTGCATAGTCCGAAAGGCATCACTTTAAATTGCCACAGACCATTTCCTGTGGAGAAAGCCGTCTTTTCTCGATCTTCTGGATGGATTTCTACCTGCCAGTAGCCACTCTTCAAGTCCAATGTTGAAAATCATTCAGCTCCTTCCATCGCATCCAAGGTATCGCTGATTCTTGGCAGAGGGTAGCTGTCTTTCTTTGTCACATCGTTCAGCCTCCGATAGTCCACACAAAATCGAGTACTTCCGTCCTTCTTTTTGACAAGAACTACTGGGGACGCCCAAGGACTTTTAGAGTTTTCTATTAGCCCATCTTTCTTCATGCTCGATATCATCTCTTCAACTTCGGCTTGTTTGGCTAATGGGAGACGTCTTGCTGGTTGTTGAATAGGTCTCGCGTCTCCTGTGTCGATTCGATGCTGCACCAGTTGTGTTCGACCATACTGCCCATTGGGTGAAGAGAGTATATCAGCGTACTCGTGAAGGAGGCTTCCAGCAACACTAAGCTGATGTTCACTTAATTTTGAAGACTTGAGAATGTTTGACTTCATAGAGTTCACTTTCCTGGGGTCCACATATTCTTGTGTATCAACTTCTGTGATTTTAGTTATTGCAGATACGGATTCACATTTTCCAACAACTTCTCCTTTTTTAAGCTTGACTTCATACGGTTTGATGTTGAGTATCCGTACGGGCACCATGTTGTTCTTTGGTGCCACAAGGGTCTTCCCTAGGATGATGTTTTGAGAAGACTGCTCAGACTCTGGCTCCACCATAAGGTATCGATGGCTACCCAAATCTCCCTTTATTTTTGTCCAAACGAACACTTCTGAAGAAGGTGGCAGGCAAATATCTTCCTTTATGACAGTTCTCAGAGTTGATGAATTTTCATTGCCATAAACCATAGGAATTTCCACATTTCGGTATTTGAGAACTTGCTTTCCGATATCGAGAACTACTCCATGCTCTTTCATAAAGTCGATTCCAACGATGCACTCGTCACATATATCTGCTACCAGAAACAGATGTGAAAACTCCAGTTCTGCCAAACGGATCGTTAGACGAACCTCCCCGTACACTCTGGCTGCCTCTCCTGTTGCTGTTTTCAGTCGGTAGGCGTTGGTGTTATGCAGCCACGTCATCTTCACCAAGTCCTTTCGAACAATGGAGGCAGTGGCACCGGTGTCGATCGTAGCCACTTGCTTCTTGCCGTTTAGTGTTGCCTCCACAGTCAGACTTTTGTTGTTTCGTTTCGTCTGTGAGACCTGGATGGTGGTTCTGGGGCCATCGATACCAGAAACCAGCTTCTGCCCCTCGAAGTTGGTTCTTACTCGTTTCCCGGTTGAGAAACGGGGCGAGTAGGAGTATTGACATTGTTGTTGTTAAAGTTTCTGCTTCCACAATGTTGACATGCAGGTCTTCTAGGTGGCAATCTGCACTGGCGTTGAAGATGTCCGGTCTTGTTACAATTCCAGCATCGAGCAGGTCCATCTCGCTGGTTCCTTTGGAATGCAGTTCTCTGGCAAGAACACTCCTTAATTTCTAGTTTTCTTACCCGATGAACTCCTTGAGAAGCCTGTTCTGCTGCTTCCATAGTCAGGGCGAACGCCAATGCTTCAGGGAGTGTGCGTTTTCCAGCCGTTCGAATTGCTCGCTGAAGGTTGATGTCAGATACAGCACGAACAAAGGCTTCTGTTGCGAATTGGTTGTTACGCGGCAATAGGATGAGAAATAAAGGATAGGAATTGAATCGGGATATGGAATTGAATTAGGAAAGGAAACTAGGAATGGACAGGAAGCGGAAATAGTCAAAAATGGGGTCAGGATGGGATAGGTTAATGGAATCGAATGCTCTATGGAAGCGGCAGTGGCATGCTGGCGTGCGCGGCTTAGCTCGCCGGATATAGGGGGGGATCTTGCCACTCCATAAAACCTCGCCACGCTACAAAGATAACTTCATGCCAACAACGATCTACAACCATTCTCTCTCTCTTTGCTCCTACGGTTCACCACTTTCAAGGTCTCTGCAAGATACCAGTGCAGAGTTGGCTTCCCTCACCTCACCTGGAATCTGGATGGCCAATTTTCGCCAGATTCCCCTTCGACGGTCGTCCTGACCGGAACTTCAACCTTCTTCACCGTCCATAACACTCACCCTCGCACCCCCTCAAAATGGGGGACTTAAGAAGCCATGCTTAGGCTGGAGTTAGCCAAAAGAAAAAACATCAATATTGGCGTGGCTCACAATAGCAAGATGAAACTTTTATTCAAATAAAAAAAACTACCATATCAAGACCAAGAATTTGATTGGCCCTTCAAAACTATCCTCCGGGTACAAAAATATCATGATGAAGCAAAATCAAGTGAGGTAAGTATTAGGGTAGTAAAATAATATTAAAACTAGTTGCAATATATAAGGTTTACGAACATATACATATAAAATATAAAAAAAAAGATACAATGATGATTTACAAATAATGATATGTTATAATGGACAAGTTAACAATCAAAGACAAAAAAAAACAAGAGGAAGAGAACCAAAATTGTGCGAAAAGGGATACGACCATAGTTGGCGGACCTTTCCATCCAGCTTAGGCGGCACGTTTCTGGTCCAGTCGTACCAGGAAGGTGACCTAACCCTTCAGCACCCGTCGACCACTATAAGTTTCGGATTGAGCCCAGTCCCACCCGTCGCCACTAGTACCGAGACTAAACGTCTTACCCCGTTCCTACCTATAGAGCGCTCTGTGGGTGGAAGTTCGTACGCTATTGGCACGCTACGTCACGAAATGCTCGGGGGAAACTAGTCTTACCCGGTCGAGCTGGCTACTGCAACTCCACGCCCCCCTTTCAACACTCTTTTTATCCCCTTTTACAAATACAAATAATATTTTGAAATTTAATTATGAAAATAACGAACTCCACGCTCAAAAAAAAATACTTTTTTCCTAAAAGTATACTACAGCGACAATTTTTCTGGTTCCGGTTGTTAGCTGGAATATTCTTTACTGTAGCTCAAGCCACAACCTCATATTAAATTTCCCTTTTCCGGTTTGTGGCTTTAATCCTCATCACACTTGGGAATATTTATTGGATTTTTATAAGGGATTTATATTTTAATAGGGTATCGCACGACACCTTCGGGATTTTGCTCACGAGAAAAAAGTAATCTGATAAAATAAATAAGCATAAATGTTACTTGTGGTCCTTGGGCTTTGATATTAAGCTGTTTCTTCTTTTAACGGTGAAGTTCGCAACTACGGGTTCTAGTACTGTTCATTCCAAGAACTATGTAGCACACCTCGTGGTTCCGCCAAAAAGTATGGCCGCCTCGACATTTGTCCTTGTCTATGCCCTCTAGCTTTGCCTGCGATACCTAGACCATTTCGACATTTTAATTTCTACTCTCACTCACCAGTCATCCTGAATCACTCACCCTTTTCCAAAATCCAAATACACATAAATTTACTTTTCTTTATATTTGCTTTATATTTAATAAAATCCCACGGATTATGCAAATTTGTTTTTAAGACACTGAAAACAAAAAATATAACGACACTGTTTTCCCTCTTTTAATCACAAAAAAAAATAACCTACTTTATTATGCACTGAAATGACGACACAGTTTAAGCCCTGAGGACGTATGCTTATGAACTAAAAGCACTTGTTCGCCAACATAGCTGTTACCCCATATCCTCATCTTTTACATCATAAAATTACCACTAGTTCTAGGCGGAGCTTAGATAAATAGAACCCGTTGGTTTACCTCGTCAGAATTACGAAACTGTCTCTTCATGTAACCCCATCTCGACCCGTCTTACCCAACAATATTTCCACCTCTACTATCCACAACATACATTCAACACCAAATCCCTTATCCTATCCCGCAACCCTTTTTGTCATATAGGTTAACTCTAATCCTGAATTCGTTCATTTTCTTAGCCTCCAATGGACTGCTCTTTTGACATTTGGCCTATGAATTGTTTTCAATTTATTTTCGCACAAAAAATGTTGCTAATACCTACTTCGGTTTGATAAAATAATTTTTATTCGTACTCATATTCGGTAATAAACAAATATTAGGTTACTCAACATCAACAAAAGGGTAGATGAGGGAACCCTTAAAGGATGCTACGAAACCCCTCCAAGCAAAAGGCAAGAAAACTTTCACGAGACAAAATCTGAAGGCAATCATCAGGCATTGGCGGTCAACAAGGTAAGTTGGTACAAGAGTAGAAACCTAAGTAAGAGTTTTCTTTTGTTAAATCCTTTCAGGTACAAAAGGGACTTGCCTTGATTAATAACAAGCATCAGCCATTTACACTTCCTACGGAGGCAGCCGTAACAAATCTCCGGATTTGTAAGTTTTGAGAACGCTGCAAAGACGGTGACAGGCTACCTCATCCAAATAATAAGACGCTGGGGATGAACCCACTACCACTAAAGCCGGGCCATCAATTTTAAAGCATCTACGATCGGATTCCTATCCACTTAGAGGTTTTTATTCAATTTTATTTTACCTAAATCTATTTGACATAGTACAAAAACGAAAAAAAATCTTTGCGTTAATTGCAGGTGGGCAAGTGCAACTCAATTTTCATCTCTAAGATGTCGCCAGACCGATGGTTTAAAGTCAGGAAACTCATTGGGATTATCTAAATTCCGGTAACTGATCAGTGTCTTTCACCATCAAGTAGGTATTCACTAATCTGTCTCTCTGCCTGGGGAAAATTAAAGTATCACCATATTATGGAAATGGGGAAAATGTTCCAACGCGCCTTCGACCCAATTGAATTTCGGTCAATCGGGCACCGAGCAATTTTGTTCTTTTT
Organism: Dasysyrphus tricinctus; assembly: GCA_963921185.1. NCBI lineage: Eukaryota > Metazoa > Arthropoda > Insecta > Diptera > Syrphidae > Dasysyrphus > Dasysyrphus tricinctus. The sequence goes on along the minus strand of OY992531.1, from coordinate 191,856,748 downwards.
TTTTCTTTTGTTTCTCATCTTTTTTAAGGATAATAAAACGATTCAAAGTTACAGCAAATAGTTAGATTTTTATTATTTTTGTTTTTTATACGGAATAAACTCAGTTTCGAGAACCGGTACATGCAATGAAGTACGAGTTGTTTTTTTTTCTATATGCTTCGGAGAATACGATCTTAATCGCAGCTTCGTATGTATCCAGAGCAAAGAAAAAACCATAATAATAAATATACCATCATTCTATGCAATAATAAATAAATAACGAAGATAAATCAACCCTGATTGATACCTAAATAGCTATTATATACATGTGCATGGCCAAATATATAAATAAATAAACCTAATAATATGCTAATAAATAAATAAATACTTTCTTCTTCATAAAAATAGTTTACATAAATATAAATAAATAAAAAAAACTCTTACGGCGTGCAAATAAATAATTTCTACGACATAAAAATAAATAAACATAAATATAAATAAATAAATAAACCTATTGATGCAAATAAATAAATAAATACTCTCAGACACACAAATAGATAAATATATATTCGGTAACATACAAATAAATAAATACATAATTTGTACGACACATATAATAAATTAACCCATACGGTGTATACATAAATAAATAAATTATACCCTTTTGGACATACATATAAAGAAATATTTACCTAATTAAATAACTATTTGACATATGCATAAATAATTTAATCTATAAATAACCTATGATATGCAAATAAGTTTATAATTAAATACGAACAAAAACTATAACATATGCATAAATAATTTAATATATAAATAACCTATGATATGCAAATAAATAAACCTATACGACATATAAATAAATAAATACATAATCTATACGACATAAAGATAAATAAATATATAATAAATAGACACAACCACTACACATGCAGATAAATAAATAAACCATCTAGACTACATATAAATAAATAAATTAAAAATTGAATAAATAAGTAATCTCTATAATATGCATAAATAAATATATAAATGATCAATTCGATACATAAATAAATAAACTAAATAATAAGTATATCATAATAAGGGCTCCTATACCATATTACTTGACCACAATTAAAACGATCACTCTAAAGCTCATATACACAACTCGTATTTCATTGCACCCACCCATTAAGACTCAAGACCTACACACCATAAAGAGGGACCTCACTTACATTTATATCACAGATTTTAAAGTTATTGCTTAATGTCTTTGGCATGGTATACCCCAATCTTCTTTCCTCCTAGATTTTCCAATTCGTACATGTTTTTTCCTATCGCTTTTACTATCCTGCACTTAACAAACTTTGGGCATAGTTTTGCAGAGAGATACTTAGAAGTGTCACTTAAGACAAAATTTCGCCGATATACCTCTTGACCAGGTACGTATTGGACGTTCTTAGCTCGAAGGTTATATTTGTTCGCACTCTTCTCTTTTGCCTTCAGGATGCCCTCTTTAACTTTTTCCCGAATGCATTGGAGTCTGTTTTGCCTGGGAAGAGTCAACAGCTCTCCATCATCCACCACACTCAGCTTCTGAGCCAGTTCATATCCACTACCGTGCGTCATCATATTTACTCCAAATAGAGCAAAATACGGTGACACACCAGTAGCAGAGTGAACTGAGCTTCTCAACGCGCCTGCAATATCACTTAGGTGTATATCCCAGTCGCGTTGATCATCTTTCAGATAAGAGCGTATGGCGGATAATAGAGTTCTGTTGACCCTTTCCGAAGCGTTAGACTGCGGTGAATAGTATGCGGTTCGGAAATGTCTGATGCCATATCTTTGCAACAAGTTCTGAAAATCTTTTGACAGAAATTGTTGCCCATTATCCGAATGGATTATTTGGGGCACCCCAAACGCATTAAAAATATCGTTTTTCAGAAATTTGACTATGCTGCTACTATTAGCTGAACGTAAGGGTTCTAGGAACACATATTTGGAAAAATGTTCCAAGACAACAAAGACGTAAGCATTTCCCGCTTTGGATCTTGGGTAAGGACCCAAGAAATCCACGTACAGCTTCTGAAAGGGACGATCAATCGCAAAGGTGTTTTCAATAGTAGGACGAAGAATCTGACATGAAGGTTTACATTGCTTACAGATTTCACACTTAGAGACATATTGCCTAATTTGAATGGTCATGTTCGGCCAATAGAAGTATTGCCGAATACGGTGAAGAGTTTTGGCAATACCTCCATGAGCCGCCTGTGGAGGGTCGTGTGCTTTGGTTATTAGAGCCTCTGTTAACCCTGAGGGCACCCACAATAGCCAATTGTGTTCGCTTAACTCTTCATCTGTTACCGGGAGCGATCTCTTGTAGACAAAGTTGTCTTCAATCTTGAGGTCTGGTAACTCATCTTGGTGGTTTTTGATGGTATCTATAAGACTAAAATATTCTTCTGACTGAAATTCGTTTGAAGTCAGGTCAATCAGTGGAGCTATGTCTCCGATCTCAATACTTTCTATGTGTGCCCGAGAAAGCGTGTCTGGCACGACGTTAAGCGTTCCCTTTCGGTGCTCTATGTCGAAGGTATAGACTTGGAGTTCTAAACTCCACCGAGCCAGCCTCCCACTCAAGTCTTTCATGGTCATTAACCATTTGAGACTGGAGTGGTCGGTGATGACTGTAAAATCCATACCCTCGACATAGGGCCTGAACTTCTTAATCGCCATTACTGCTGCCATGCACTCTTTCTCGGTCACACTATAGTTTCTTTGGCACGAATTCAACTTTTGTGAAAAGTATGAAATCGGAACCTCCTCATTGTCACTGTTTTTCTGGAACAGCACTGCTCCTATCCCCGAGTCAGATGCATCACATTGAACATAAAACCGTTTACTAAAGTCCGGATGTGAGAGAACTGGGGCTGTCGTAAAGGCCTTTTTCAGTTCCTCAAACGCCACTATGGCTTCATCGGTCATTCTGAATTTCCCGTCCTTTTTCTTAAGCGTGTCAGTCAGGGGAGCGGTCAAGCTAGAAAAGTCTTTAATAAACCGCCTATACCACCCTGCTAGGCCAAGCAGCCGGCGTACTTGCCTTGCGTTCTTTGGCATCGGAAAATCTACCACAGCTTCGACCTTTTCCGGATCGGCTTTCAGCTTCCCACCACCAACGATAAAACCCAAATATTTCAGTTCCTTAAAACAAAATTTGGACTTTTTAACGTTGATGGTGAGATTTGCCTTTCTCAAGCACTCGGCCACTTCACCCAGCAAGGTGATATGGGTTTCGAAATTTGGCGCAATGATCAACAAATCGTCTAAATACACGAAAACGTTGTCCCTGAGTCGTGCAGGAATAACCTTATCCATCAAACGGCAAAGCCTTTGAGCTGCATTACACAGCCCAAACGGCATCACCTTGAAATGGTATAAGGGTCTCCCCGGTACCGCAAACGCAGTTTTCTCTCTACTCTCCTTCTCCAGCGGTATTTGCCAGAATGCTTCCTTTAAGTCTACACTACTTATAAAGTAGGTATTAGGTAGCCGACTGATAAGCCCGTCGATATGAGGAAGAGGGTTAGCGTCCTTTTTGCTTAACGCGTTGACCTTACGAGAATCCAGGCAGAAACGATACTTGATAGTACCGTCTGCTGCTGGCTTCTTTATAAGGACAACGGGCGAGCACCACGGACTCTCGCTCTCCTCTATAACGCCGAGCTTAAGCATTCGGTCTATTTCCTGGTACAGAAGGGCTTGTACCGCTGGAGAAACAGGGTAATGACGCTGCTTAACAGGCTCCGCGTTTCCTGTATCGATAACGTGTTCCATTAACGATGTTTTTCCGAGACCATGGCGGTCATAATCTAGAAACTTCTGCTTGACCGCCTCCAACTCTGACCGCTGATCAGCTGTTAGCTGATGGGCGTTCACATGATCTGCATCCTCCTCGGGAACAGAAACAGCGCTGACTACATTAGGTGCGATTTTGAATTCTTTCCAGAAATCTATGCCCAAGTATAATTCCTGCTCCAAATTTGGAACCAGATAAAAAGTATTCAGGTGTTTTTGGTTTTTAAATATAACTTCCGTTTGAATTTTTCCTACTATCGCCTGGTTTTTACCATCGGCTGTCTTCACTCCTGCCTTATACGGCAGGATTCGTATATTCGAGGCTTTCACAAAATCTTCACATCCTTTGCCTAATATGCTAATACTTGCCCCACTATCTAAAAGCCCAAGGATTTCTGTACCAGCAATTTGAACTTTCGCGTAGGGTCTGGGATCGGCCGTAACATCTATTATTGTTGATGAAATATTTTTCTTGACCTCTTTTCTTAGTTTGTATCGTTTCCTAGCTTTTAAGATTTTATTTGACACTGTTGAGCTGTTTGTATTAAAAATTCTATTCCTAGCTGAATTATATTCCTCTATCCTTACGTGTAATGGCCTAATCTTGATTTTTTTTCTCTTCTCTTCTTCACAGGTTTCCTTCTCTCTGGTTAATATTTTGATTTTTAAATTCGGGTTCCTAACTTCTAGTTCTCCTTTGGTGGCCACTGGGGCGTTTGGGTGGAACACGACTCCCCCATCGATGTCGTGTTCCTGACCCTGTTTCCCGGATTGCAAATTCTGCATTTGGGTGTAGTTACTCCCTCTAGCCCACACCGGAAGCAGAAAATACTTCTCGTGGCGGATGGGCAATCCATGAACGTGTGGCCTCGGATCTTACAGTTCCAACAAGCCATTGAACTACCTTCCCCAGCCGCACGAGAAGTCCTTGGTCGACCACCCGTGTGATTGAAAGCCGCCAGTGTTTCATCACCGTAACGAGATTCGTCAAAACCCAGCTCATTCGCCGCGTATCGTACTGTAGGCCTCTGATGTTTTGCAGCCTCTTTATCTTTAAGAGGAAACGAGTACTCGACATCTTTACACGCTACCCTTAGCTGGTCTAATGTAAATATAGGCTGGGGGTATACCAAGCGACCGACCCGCTCGTTCAGGTTCCGCTTCAGAATCCGCACCAGATCCACCTCTGGAATCGGAACCCTGAGTTGAGCTCTCAACTTGTTCACGGCTGCGAAAAACTCCTCACTGGGTTCCCTGGCACCTTGTTCACGATCCATCATGTCCCTCATAATTTCATAATCAGACTTCGAGTTCCGAAATTGGCGCATTAATGCGTCCCGTAGCATTGGCCAGTCGGGACGATAATGGGTTCGCTGAAACTGCCAGTACCAGTCATGAGCCGCACCCGTGAGTAAAAGGTGAAAATCTCGCAGGATTTCCGTCCAGGGGCAGGCATGCTGACTTTGAAGCGTTTCCAGTCGGAAAACGAAATCCTCTACGGTGAGTACGTCCAATTTACCATTAAATTTCAAACCCCATTTATCAATTTTTATCGGTATTCTGACAGGAGTTGATACCAATGCCCGGGGATTGTGAAGATACCCACCGTGAGGATTCCGCGTTCCCCCGAACGGCGGATCGCGATGATCGATGTTTTGGCACCCTCGGCTTTCGGGCCTATCACTCCCAAGGTGTATCGAGTGGGCTGCCCCGATTGCGTTTCCTACTGGCACGAAAGGCCTTGATGTCGGATCCAGTTGCGATGGACCACGTATTTCCCGTGCTGACCGCCTACCCGATGACTCCTCTATTACCTCGTTGACTCCTGAAGTTTGACTCCGACCTGCGAGTGAACCCGTATGGTGACCTATCTGATTACTTCTGTCTATTAATGCATTTAAGTTTGTCTGCATCTCTTTCAGAGATTCTACCAATTCTCCCCTCAGAGAGCTGGTATACTGTCGGCACGCATTACCTACAGCTAGATTAATGGCCGAAATCAAGTCGGCTGAAATGATGCCACTATTACCTGGTGTGTCAACCTGCACGACACTCGATTCTGCCGGTCCACTCGTCCCATGATCCCCATCCGTCACCTCACTTGACTTTTGAGCATTTGCAACCCCATTCGCCACTTGGCTTATGTCTTCTACTTGAATTCCTCCGTCTACTCCACCTCCTTCTGTAATGCTGCTATACGCAGGTGACAATTCAGATTCAGTCATGTTACTTTGATTTCTTCCCGACAATGAAGGTGGAGGAAACGGATATAACGGTGCGCCACTAGGGATTGGCTGCTGGGATTCTGATGGAACCGGATCTTCGGGCTTATGTGGAGGAGAGTGTTCTACTGGCATGGTACTAATTTTTTCTAAAATGCGTGAGTATTGAGACCGTGTTGTTGTTCGGTTTTCCTGATAAGAAGTTTCAACAATTTTTTTAACTTCTTCTTTTTCCTTAGCAATCATGCCCTTAAGCAATTTCTTAACCGACAACCTCACCGCTGACGTTCGAATCGGATAAGGTTACAGATTTGATGTATGTTTTTTTTTTGTATATATTTTATTCTTTTGCTTTCTAGCTTCCTAAGTATTTGATACTTCTACGTTTTCCCTGGTATTCCGTTCATTAAACTACTTAACCCTCCTAAAGACTTATATCTTAGCTCCACCTAGACTTAGCTTAATCTAAACTTTTTTGTATTATTTATTTTTATATCTTGTTTCTCCAGCTCCAAAAATCCTTTTTTTTTTTATAATTGATTCGTAGCCTTTTATCAATCTCTATTCTGTTTACTATTTTTAATCTTACTTCCGCTTATCTTTTTCTTATTCACTTTTTATCTCACAACTAAACTAGTTAATAAAGACTAATTCACTGGTGCCTGTTCACTTGAATACAATACTCTGATATCAAATTATTGGTTGTTTTTTATTTGTTTTTTTTTTTTTTTTTCATAAAATTCGGGGGTGTTTTGGGTGGCCTGGAACGGTCGTAGTTTTTTTTTTTTTGTTTTTTTCTTCTTTTTTTTCAAGGTTTGAAGCTACGGTAGGGTTTTTAATAAAATTTCCTTAAGAGTGGCAACCTAAACAATAATCCTCCGTCTGACTTACTAACATACAGGTTACAATTGTTGTTACTATTAGAACTGGAATTATTTGTCGCAATTGATCGGGCGTTCTGATGAGCTATCCCAATCAAGACTTACATTTCATTCCAACTCTAATAGCAGCAACAATTGTAACTTGAAAGGACTTCAACTACACCTGCAACTCAGCCCTACTTCCAGTCGCTATTCGACAGGTACGTGCTTGACCTTCCTGTCAAAGTCATACCCAAAGCCGCTCTCCAGCTGCAAGTGCAATTTCACACACAAAATTTCCAAGTACTTTCGCTGCCAACCCCGAAACCCTCGTCGCAATTGATTTGGTATGCTAGGCAGCTTTCCTAATCAAGTCTTACGAGTGACTTCAAAGATGTCAGCGAAGTACTCCGAAACTGAAAACACAAAAGGACTATCGCAAAACACTAACTTCGAGCTTTACGTCTGGGCGCCATTTGTTACGCGGCAATAGGATGAGAAATAAAGGATAGGAATTGAATCGGGATATGGAATTGAATTAGGAAAGGAAACTAGGAATGGACAGGAAGCGGAAATAGTCAAAAATGGGGTCAGGATGGGATAGGTTAATGGAATCGAATGCTCTATGGAAGCGGCAGTGGCATGCTGGCGTGCGCGGCTTAGCTCGCCGGATATAGGGGGGGATCTTGCCACTCCATAAAACCTCGCCACGCTACAAAGATAACTTCATGCCAACAACGATCTACAACCATTCTCTCTCTCTTTGCTCCTACGGTTCACCACTTTCAAGGTCTCTGCAAGATACCAGTGCAGAGTTGGCTTCCCTCACCTCACCTGGAATCTGGATGGCCAATTTTCGCCAGATTCCCCTTCGACGGTCGTCCTGACCGGAACTTCAACCTTCTTCACCGTCCATAACACTCACCCTCGCACCCCCTCAAAATGGGGGACTTAAGAAGCCATGCTTAGGCTGGAGTTAGCCAAAAGAAAAAACATCAATATTGGCGTGGCTCACAATAGCAAGATGAAACTTTTATTCAAATAAAAAAAAACTACCATATCAAGACCAAGAATTTGATTGGCCCTTCAAAACTATCCTCCGGGTACAAAAATATCATGATGAAGCAAAATCAAGTGAGGTAAGTATTAGGGTAGTAAAATAATATTAAAACTAGTTGCAATATATAAGGTTTACGAACATATACATATAAAATATAAAAAAAAAGATACAATGATGATTTACAAATAATGATATGTTATAATGGACAAGTTAACAATCAAAGACAAAAAAAAACAAGAGGAAGAGAACCAAAATTGTGCGAAAAGGGATACGACCATAGTTGGCGGACCTTTCCATCCAGCTTAGGCGGCACGTTTCTGGTCCAGTCGTACCAGGAAGGTGACCTAACCCTTCAGCACCCGTCGACCACTATAAGTTTCGGATTGAGCCCAGTCCCACCCGTCGCCACTAGTACCGAGACTAAACGTCTTACCCCGTTCCTACCTATAGAGCGCTCTGTGGGTGGAAGTTCGTACGCTATTGGCACGCTACGTCACGAAATGCTCGGGGGAAACTAGTCTTACCCGGTCGAGCTGGCTACTGCAACTCCACGCCCCCCTTTCAACACTCTTTTTATCCCCTTTTACAAATACAAATAATATCTTTGTATATCTAAACCATAGTACTATCATGGTGGCGATTCAAATAGTAGAACAACAGCTCTAGTGGTGGCGCTACTTTCGTCAGCGTCGGAGACTTGCATGCAAGGCATGGCGATGGAGACTTGCATGCCATAAAAGTCTACAACGCCAAGGGACCTAATAAATTCAGCTGTTTGTGTGTGAAATGTCTCTTCTTTGAATACAAGGTTATTTGTTGTTTTATTTAGGACTATGTTTGTATGTAGCCAGTTGTTCTTGTTGAATTTGAGAAGAAAAGTATTATGTAGGTAGGTATAACCACAGTTGTATTTTATTATAATATTGAGGGTAGGTTTTGTTTTTGTAATGAAGTTGCGATTTGATTTCAAGACTTTGAAGATAGTCATATAACTTTTGGTAGGTATGTTATTTGACTTGATATTTTCTTACAGAGTATGCATGATTGTATATACATAGGTATATCTTTTGGTAGGTATTTAAATTGAATTTAACTTTGAAAGATTGCGATGGTAGGTATATGTATATCTTTTGCTAGTTAGCTATATGATATTTTGCTTGGAATGTTTTTTGCAAGATCTGTTTTGCGAGCGAGGGTAGTTATAGGTATGTATATCTTTTGCTGCCTACATTCATATTTGAATGAAAGTTTTTTTTGCTAGATTATTATTGATAGGTAAGTGAGTAGGGATTTTGTATTATTATTTATTTCGAGGAAAGGTTGCTATGAATAGGTGGATATTTTAATAAAAGTTTTTATGCTAAATTGGCGGGTGGGTTTAGATAAAGGTAGGATCTCTTTTAATAGGTAGGTAGTAGGGTGATTCAAAAAAACACTTTTCTCGAAAATCAACCCGAACCGGGCAGAATTATTAAGCTTAGTTTCAGACAAAAAGATTGACATCAAAAAATTTTAATTGAAGGTGATTAAGAGGTCGCTACCAGCGAATATCTGTTTTTTAAGCCTCCAAACCGCGAAATAGGCGTTGTGGATTATTGTGAATAACTTCTTTCTTTTTTTGCCCGAAATTTATGAAAATTTAATACAAACAATGTGTAATAATATTCTTTAAGAAAACTTATTGCAATACACTGAAAAAAATGTTGGTATCGAAAAAATAATTATTTATTTATAAAAAAAAAATATTTTATAACATGAACGGCAGTTTGAATTTAACAGCGGTTATACCGTAATTAAACTTAATAAATAACACGAAAACAATGTAGAATACGCAGAACCTGCCCCAAGAAATATTTTACCATGGTTTATTTGAAAAAAGTCCTGTCCTTACAACAAATAATCGTTATTAAGATTAGTTTTGTTCATTTTCTGGTAGACATACATTAAATTAATGCCCTGTATAAATTTTAAGTCATTCCTATCAGTACTTTGCTCACGACATTCTTCTAAGGCTTTTGGTGAGTACGCGCTTCATCAATTGAAAGTTCTCAGTCTTGTCAGAAAAAAATTCATTATATAATTTAATTTTCCATACTGAATGATAGATGACCATTATTTATATATCCTGTAAAAATTTCATGTAATTCCAATCAGTACTTTTCCCACGGCATTCTTCTAAAGTTTACTATCGACACATGAAAAAAGAGGAACAATCAGAACTTTACCCAATTTGGGACAATCGGAAGCTTCGCCATGTTTAAATTATTTGATGAGTAATTTACATTTTTCCCACTTTATCAAAATTTATTATTTTTAGTTAATTGATGATGCATTACCTTCAAAAGAAGAAGTTCTGTCTGTGTTAGCGTACCATCATTTTATATTGCATTTTATTGTTTTATTGTTTAGGCTCTAGCACGATTTAAAGAGGACGTAAAGACGCAAATTTAAAAATGGAGTTATCATGTTTCTACCAAACACCACAGAAATTTTTTTTTAAGAAAAGTTAGAAAAATAAAAAAAAATAGTTGTGTGCTATTAAAGTAAAAAAAAACAACCCATATTCATCAAAGAAACACATCATTCGAGAAACACATCGGCGAGCGCGTGATTTATATTTTTAATCGACTTTGGGCACTTTTAATCGAAGTTAGTTGATATTTTGATAACTTCTTATTCACTCACTATTTTTTGATGAATTAAAACTAGTTTTAATAATTTATATGCTTTTAATCTATTTAAATGACCGACGAACACTTTAGAATATTTGTTAAACCGGCCGCAAAATACTTTCAACTACAGAGAAATGTCAAATCTTGTTAGTGTGTGTGAAATCGATTTGAAATTTTTAAAGTGTTAAGAAAAACCCTTAAATACCAAGTTTCACAAACTCGACCATGTAGTTTTCAAAATACATATTTGATTTTCAAAAAAAATGTTTGAACACTTTTTTAAAAATCCAAAAAAATATTTTTTTTGAAAAATTTAGTAAAAAAAATGTTTTTATTTTTAAGAAGCTTCTATTTAAAAAATGTTACGGAAATCATATGCACCATTCTGAAGAAAATCGAATAATAATTAAACTGCAATATGCAGAATTGTGAACAAAGTCAAACTGAGTCACTGTTCGCCCAGGTTAATAATTAAATAACTAATTTTTGAAAATGAATATCCAATATACCTATACATAAATGTAGGTACCTAGCTCTCGAAGTCCATCCTCTAAATAGGCAACTAGGTATGTTATAATCTTTCAAATACAAAAACAACATTTAAAATCGAATTCCATATTCCTATGTATGTATCATTTAGGTAACCAATTTCAACCTATATAAATACCATGTATCTAAATGTTTAAATATACTTATTGAGCTTTTAAGCTGTCCTTTAAAGATAACCCATAACTTTTTAATTGTTCTTTTTTAATAAATAACATCATTAAAGAGCTTCTATCCTATAACTTTTTATTACTTATTTCACCCTATGCCTATGTGTTTAATACAAATCTAAATGCTGTCTAATAAGATTATACCATTATGAATTTGCTGATTTATTTCAGTAGTATATAGAATTTGTATTATAAAACCTTCTTATATAGAAACTATGCCTGGCCCCGGGCAAAAAAACTTCCAGCTTAATGATTAGGAATTCTAATCTTGTTGGATATAGTTTACAGTGGATTTTCGTTGAAAAATTCATGTAAGTTGAACTGAACTTAATACAAATTGCGTCTGACAAAGCCCTCACTATGTCACTGATGAGTTCAAGTGAGTAAGCCGAACGAAACGCCAATTTGTAGGACTAAAGGCCATAAAAAGCTATTTTGAATCAATAATTCAACAAGTCCAATCCTTAATGCTAAGTCTTCTACTTGGCTGATTTATTTCAGTAGTATATAGAATTTGTATTATAAAACCTTCTTATATAGATTATGAATTTGCTTCAAACTATCTATATTTTCAAAAAATGAATTGTTTCAAGAAAGCTTTTTCAATCATTTCCTGCTGGCTTAGTAAAATGTTTCCTTCTTCTCATCTGAACATCCAACATGGTTAGACGTTTTGTTTTATTAACCTACTTAAATTATATCGAATAAAGTTGTATGTAATTTGTTTAAAGTTGAAACAACTATTTTTTTTTAACATATCTAATCTACATTGGAATCTACCCCAAACACCTATGCACAATGTATGTATATGTGGCTTAGTTTAGAAAAATATCAAGTCCTCAAGCCAACCTCTAAGTACCTACCTATAAGGTTATTCAAATAAACAAATATTTATTTAAATAGGAAAAATAGGTAGGTATAAGGCCAGTGATTTCTATAAGTCTATAAGTATCCACTTTAATATAACTTTACCATTATTGCTTCTATTTTTATAAAAATTACCCTTATGCCAGAAACATGAATGTGCAAAAATGGAAATATTGCAACATCGTTTTCGAAAGTTTTTCTAGATTAAAACAGAATCTTAAATCAACTAATGGCTTAACTGATATTTTAAAATATTGATTTTCTTCGATATACCTACCTACGCACATTGAAAGTACTGTTATGTCATATGGAATATCGGTAAATCTAAAAAACTAGCTAACCACCTCGAAAAAATTGAATGCTTCTGGCATAAAGGGGACGATATGTAACTACTAACCAATAAGATACCTATACCTAAATTTATTAATTAAAACCAAAAATCCGAAGCAAGAAAAAACTAACCCAATATAGGTACCTACAAACATTCATAAAACTACACGATAATAAACATAATATACCTTTACTTACCTAGGAACATACAATCACATACATATTAAACGTACTATATCTATCCGGCCGCATCCATACCATACAACTTACAAATAACAACCCATTAGCCATAAGAATTTAAAAAAAATATATGGAATAGGAACCTACCTACTCAATGAAAATCAAACATCCTTTTTTTCCTTTACGCCACTTGCACCGTCGCGATCGTCGCCACCGCCGCCGCTGCCGCCGCCGCCGCCGCCGCCGCCGCCGCCGCCGCCGCCGCCGCCGCCGTGGCTATATAAGCATATTGACTTCAGCTATTTTCGTTCATGAAGTCATAAGAAAAAAAAATCCAAATGCACTGCAAAACTAAAGACTAGTATAAACCAACCCCTTCCTCTTTCAGCCCACATTTAACAAAACCTACAAAACAAACGAGAATACCCAAAATTGTCATCATTTGACACACTTTTCAATTCTCTTAATCTTTCCATATAATAAAAAAAACTAACCATCACACAAAATACAATACAAGCAAATGTAAACAAAACCAAACCAAAGAAAGCAAAATTGACTACTTTTTTCATTCTGGCCTTTATCTACATATGTATATGTATTTGTATGTTTTCATTATTATGAATATTTTTTTACAAAAATGTATTATTGGAGACTTGCACTCCACTGAAAGTCAAAAGTCTACGCCCAAATGTGCGACAACAGAACAGAAGATGGCGTTAGTATCGACAGCCACCATGATAGTACTATGATTTAGATATACAAAGATAATATTTTGAAATTTAATTATGAAAATAACGAACTCCACGCTCAAAAAAAAATACTTTTTTCCTAAAAGTATACTACAGCGACAATTTTTCTGGTTCCGGTTGTTAGCTGGAATATTCTTTACTGTAGCTCAAGCCACAACCTCATATTAAATTTCCCTTTTCCGGTTTGTGGCTTTAATTCTCATCACACTTGGGAATATTTATTGGATTTTTATAAGGGATTTATATTTTAATAGGGTATCGCACGACACCTTCGGGATTTTGCTCACGAGAAAAAAGTAATCTGATAAAATAAATAAGCATAAATGTTACTTGTGGTCCTTGGGCTTTGATATTAAGCTGTTTCTTCTTTTAACGGTGAAGTTCGCAACTACGGGTTCTAGTACTGTTCATTCCAAGAACTATGTAGCACACCTCGTGGTTCCGCCAAAAAGTATGGCCGCCTCGACATTTGTCCTTGTCTATGCCCTCTAGCTTTGCCTGCGATACCTAGACCATTTCGACATTTTAATTTCTACTCTCACTCACCAGTCATCCTGAATCACTCACCCTTTTCCAAAATCCAAATACACATAAATTTACTTTTCTTTATATTTGCTTTATATTTAATAAAATCCCACGGATTATGCAAATTTGTTTTTAAGACACTGAAAACAAAAAATATAACGACACTGTTTTCCCTCTTTTAATCACAAAAAAAAATAACCTACTTTATTATGCACTAAAATGACGACACAGTTTAAGCCCTGAGGACGTATGCTTATGAACTAAAAGCACTTGTTCGCCAACATAGCTGTTACCCCATATCCTCATCTTTTACATCATAAAATTACCACTAGTTCTAGGCGGAGCTTAGATAAATAGAACCCGTTGGTTTACCTCGTCAGAATTACGAAACTGTCTCTTCATGTAACCCCATCTCGACCCGTCTTACCCAACAATATTTCCACCTCTACTATCCACAACATACATTCAACACCAAATCCCTTATCCTATCCCGCAACCCTTTTTGTCATATAGGTTAACTCTAATCCTGAATTCGTTCATTTTCTTAGCCTCCAATGGACTGCTCTTTTGACATTTGGCCTATGAATTGTTTTCAATTTATTTTCGCACAAAAAAAGTTGCTAATACCTACTTCGGTTTGATAAAATAATTTTTATTCGTACTCATATTCGGTAATAAACAAGTATTAGGTTACTCAACATCAACAAAAGGGTAGATGAGGGAACCCTTAAAGGATGCTACGAAACCCCTCCAAGCAAAAGGCAAGAAAACTTTCACGAGACAAAATCTGAAGGCAATCATCAGGCATTGGCGGTCAACAAGGTAAGTTGGTACAAGAGTAGAAACCTAAGTAAGAGTTTTCTTTTGTTAAATCCTTTCAGGTACAAAAGGGACTTGCCTTGATTAATAACAAGCATCAGCCATTTACACTTCCTACGGAGGCAGCCGTAACATGGTTGATGATTTCATCTCCTGCAGCTGGATATGCCAGATGTGCCAATCGTTCGATGTCTGCTTGAAGCTGTTGCAGAGTTTCTCCCCTCTTTTGGATTCTAGTATTGAGTTGAACACGGAAGACTTCTTGCATATGGCCATCTCCAAAGCGTTTGTCAATGGCCTGAACAAGAGCACTGAAGTTGCCACTCTTATCTGCTGGTATGGTTTGCAGCAGTTCAGCAGCAGTTCCTCTGAGGGCAAGCGTCAGAGCTATGTATTTGTCCTCCTCATCCCAGCCATTTGGTGCTGCGGCTGCTTCAAACTGCTTCTTGTAGATTGACCAAGAAGTTTGTCCATCGAAGGTTGGGGGATGCATCTCCTTTCTCCTAGGACGGTCACCAGAACTTTCTCGAACCTTCATTTTTCTTACTTTGTCCAATTCCTTAGTAATGGATTCGATTTTATCTTCCACTTTTTCGAACTTTGATTCTACTGTCGACAATTGCTTATCGACATTAGACAATTGTTGATCGACAGTTAACAATTGTTTATCGATAGAAGAAAATTGTTTATCGACACGCTCGTCAAGGGCAATAATTCTATTGTCAAAGGCATCTAACTTACATTCGAGCATATTTGTCTGTTTTTCCAGCAGACACTTTTGTTCTTGGCTTTGTTGCTCAAATCGTTCGAGAAGATTCTTTTGTTCACTACGTTGTTCTTGGCCTTGTTGTTCAAATCGTTCGAGAAGATTCTTTTGTTCATTCCGTTGTTCTTGGCTTTGTTGTTCCAGAAGATTCTTCTGCTCTTGGCTTTGTTGTTCTAGAAGATTCTTCTGCTCTTGGCTTTGTTTTTCTAGAAGATTCTTCTGCTCTTGACTTTGTTGTTCGAAACGTTCGAGAAGATTCTTTTCCTGACTATCAAATTTGGCAAGTAGCTGAGACAGCATGTTGGTCATGCCCGATTTACTTACTTGCTCTTGCTGTTCTTCCATTTCAATGTCGAATATAAACGTGTCCGGGTTTTTTCCACATCTTCTTAAATCTTCTTGCAGACGAATTATAAGATCATTCCTTGTTCCAGCAGTAGGAAGATCTCGTTTATTCAGTTCTGCCTTTAGTTCCACTAAATTTAAATCATTCAAAGATTTACCCATTGTCTTGTCTTTTTTTTCACTTTCCACACAATAAATTTACTGAGTGCACAAATAAAATAAATTGTATCCCACTTCTGACACCAATGTAATATTTCCTCAGGTTCGTTAATAAAACTTATTTACTTTATTCAAAACGTGCACTTATTTATTTCGCAAAATAAAACACTTTACTTTACTACAAACAAAACGATTTATTATTCACCACTGAAATTAATTCACAAACTTTACTTTTCACTTTTATTACAACCAACTTTATTCATTCACGATTAAAAACAAACTGTGTCGCTGCCGTTCAAACATGTGCCTTTTATACTTGTTTTCCAATCTCTCGAAATAAGGAAAACGTTCTGGTCTCTGCTTCTAGAGCTTTCCGTAGGGGAAATTTCCCAATAATTTCCCTTCCAAAAGCTTTTATTTGACAGCTGGTAAATCTGCTATAATCCGGCAGATGGCGCTTCCTTCGTTTGAGAGTTGCTATAATTATAGCTAATAAGGGTATGTTTGCACTGCGACCGTAAGCTTTATTGTGTCCGTTTGTTTGCATTTCGGAGTCGTTATAGTTTAAATATGGAAAGTTATTACAGTATTAAGCGACATTTTCAAAATTTTAAATAAAATTTTTAAAATACCTCTTATTCCGTTTTTTATTTGGGAATTTTGTTGTAGTAACAGATTTTTAAAAGCATTTTGAGTTGAAAATCCCGTTCCAAATCTTTTTATTTTTTTAAATACATAAATAAATAACTGGACCAATGGTTTTTTTCGATGCCTTTTAAATTTTTGAAATGTCGCTTCATACATTCTTACGGGAAGGTATCGATATGTTATAAAGGATGTTTTTGACAGCTGTCACTTGATTTATGCTCAGTTTGGTTTGCCATTTCATAATGAATAGACTTAGGTACTTCTGAACAACGTTTGCAAATCGTGCAAATTTACTACCAAATTAATGGTTCGGCCCACGCATCGCGTGTTGCTTCCAATATTCTTCGACATAATCACCCAGCAGATTCGGTAATTCGAACAACCATAGATCGGTTTCGCACCACGTTTACTCTAGTGGATGATGCGCATCGTCAGAGACGCCGTACATCGTGCACTGAAGACGCTGTTGCTACTGTGGAGCAGAGTATCGAAGAAGACCCGAATAAGTCCATCCAGCATTGTCTCGAAAAATGGTGGTCGAAAATTCGTGATTGAAAATTGGGCCTCGCGGCTGGAAAAAAAGCTAAATTCTTGGCCATAACATTAAATTACATATATGCGCTTTATTTCTTCTTGAAAACCACACGTCTAAAAATCAACATCCTTTATTATTTTTTTTTTGTAGCATATCTAGCTTGTTCTTCAGTCGTGCAAGTCCGATTTAAGAAAACTAAAATTATAAGGCAGTCATCATGTATGGTACCTACAATTCAAGTCTTTATAGCAAGTTTCAATTACGATGAGGGGAAAATCGATGTTTTGAGATTTCTATTTGTTTGTGTTATCATAATATCTTCGAATAAAAAGTAAAGTACCAAATAAATATATTTACTTACCAGTTTGACTAATTAACTGAACCATTTCACACAAATGCCCTTATTCGCACTCCCCCAACACTATTTTCAAAATAATTTGTGCTAATTTCAGTTAAAATTTGCATAAAACTCCTATAAATTCGCGTCATGCACAGTGAGCTCCGGAAGTTTCAAATTCAACTTCATTGAAATTGAAATTATCAAATTGGCACACGAAACTATAATCTCTATTTAAACCGAAAAAATTACAATCAAATCAATATCAAACCTACTGCTATCTTGACATAAGTACGATCCAGGTAGCCCTTATTCCTATCAACCTACAATCCTAAATAATATGTACATATGTGTGTATAGGTAAAATATGTTCATAACTTGGACTGGCCATGAACAGAATTTAGCAAGTTGAAATAAATTCAATAATTATCTCACTACCCAAATTACATACATTTACTATGATAATCATATCTCAATATCAGTTAAAATACACCCCCTGCTAGCTGTTTCAATACGAGTTCTCCCTAGCATAGCATAATTTAAAACTCAACGGTTTTAACTGATGGAATTATTCATCCCCTTGTTTAAAATTGAAGAACAGTTTGAGGACCGCTGGTGCACAAACACCCTCTTGAAAAAAACTTCAAACTGTAACTGTCATTGTGATGTCTGAAGTTGGCTGTGTTTTAAATGATTATTTCTTGGTTAAAGGGTGATGCATTCAATAAGATTTTTATAATAAAAATAATTATTTAATTGAACCATTCCTTTTTTCTTGTTATGTTATGTTTGTACCAAAACGTAGATTATCACTGATTTTGTTATATCCATAGCTATGAATCTGTGATAATCAATCAAATAGTGTTTGTTCACTCAATTTTCAGTTCGATTAATAAATCATGGTGTTACCAATAATCTTTCCATTTTCGAGTATATTTGTCAAATCGATTGTCAGACGTAGTCTGTCATTTACTTGGTTTAGTGTGAGTGAGCTTCCGAAAGAAACACTTTTTGTCTACAAAAACACGTCTTGCAATGTAATTTTTTGTTTAATTCAAAATTATTATACAGACAAACTTTCCAGGTGAAATTTTTTTAATTCAATACGGCTGATTGATTTTTGCCTAGTAATAAGGGTATTCATGTAACAGCGTAAACTCGTCGTAAACATCGTAAAGTTGTAAACTTCGTAATTCTGTCAAATTTTCCATACAAATAGTAAGGGTATTCATGCAACAGCGTAAACTCGTCGTAAACATCGTAAAGTTGTAAACTTCGTAAATCTGTCAAATTTTCCATACAAATTGTGACAGAACTACGAAGTTTAAAAGTTTACAACGATTACGACGACTTTACGATGTTGTATGAATACCCTTAGTGACAGAATTACGAAGTTTAAAAGTTTGCAACGTTTACGACGACTTTACGCTGTTGTATGAATACCCTTAATATTTCAAAATGTATTAGTTGAAGTGTAGGTACTGCTGGGATTTTCTGAAACCTAGTGATGAGAGTTTTTACCAATTTTATTTTTTCTATACATTTTAGATAAAGCCTTGCATAAAAGCATTTCTTTTTGGATAAGGGAAGTACACAGATCGAGCTTGGCTAAATTTAAGTTTGGCGAAAGTTTTATATGGGAGTGAAATTTTAGCTCGATCTGCGTACTAGGCCATAGTAAGTAATACTACGTTTTCATTAGGCCAAATGAGGTAATATCGTCGAAAATTTCCAAATTCTATAAGAAATCATCTCATTTCCAATACAAATTCACATTTCGAAATGAGATAATTTCAACCAAACTTGCACGAAATTTGGTTGGAAATTAAGTCAAAACCTAACGAACATACCCAATTAGCCACAGTTTGAAGAGCTTTGAAAAGGTTTTGTATGAAAATGTCAAAACGCAATGCAAGGAGACAAAACAAAACAACAGCAAAAAACGATTAACAGACAGCTGAAATTCAAAAATGAAATGAGCTGTCAAACGAAATTACCATATTATAAATGAAAACACTTTTTCTGTGATTTGCGAAATAAGCTCATTTCGGCTCTAATGAAAACGTAATATAAAATAGTTACTACTTTTAGTAAAATCTTAACAAACTGTTTTTGTTTTGCAACATGGCCGATATTTGTTTTTTTTTGTTCTTATTTGGGCCTATTCGGCGTGATCTTTTATTCTGCCATTCTGTTATTCTGCTATAAATTTCTATACAAAAGTTTAAGCTGTCAAAAATTCTTTTATGAATTATGATTTTGGTATTCGGCATGATTCATCTGTTATTAAATCTGCTAAGAAATCTGTTATGAACTGCCAAACTTTCGAACTCATAACAGAATCTCTTACAAAGCGCATTTTTGGTATTCAGCACGCCAAAATCAGTTATTAAATCTGCTATAAATCATAAAAGAATAAAAGACAAACTTCAGTGACTTTTATCATAAAAGATTTCAATGAGAACACAGTTATATCAATTAAAAATGGATACTTCGTCAACGAAATGTTCCTAAAAGGAGACAAATGTAAGAAAATTATATTAAAAAATTAGAATAGAAACTACTTTGGACTGAAATGCGCAGAAATGCACAGAAAATCACAGAAATTCAAAGTAAAGGAACAGACCTATTGAGTGATGGGTGTAGAAACGTAGGGGGAATGGAAAGACGAAAGCACGTATGAAAATTTCAAGACTTTTTCTGGTTGAACTTTGACGTTTATGATTTGACAAACGAGTTGAGGCGGGGGATGCTTAAAAAATTTAAATAGTGAGATTAAAAATTGTTTTTCATAATTAAATAGCTATAAATTTGAACAAGTTATGTCCAGTTGCACCAAAATTTACTAAAAGCGGTTTTTGCTAAAATGGAGTTAAAATTTATCGGACTAATAAATTTATTTGGGTTGCACCAATCTATTTTGCGCATTTTTTAGCTAAAATGCAGTTCATGAACCACCCCTGGATTTTATCATATGTTTATTAAACTGAACGAAAAAATTTAACCAGTGCAAGTGAGATAGAAATAAAGAAAATGTGAATACACAATAAACAGAAACAAGGTATTCTCATTAGATACAGACAATGCGCCATCTTGGTGTTTTTTTTATTATTATTTATTATTTTCTTTTTTTTTAGAGAAATTATGAAACTATTGAAATAGATACCAACTAAACAACACTAATATTTTTTTCGACACACTCTTGGAAATTATGAAAAAATATTTTAAAGCGACGTCATCGAATTCAGAAAATGGATTTCTCTGTGAACCTGAACAACTCCGACGCGACGTCTCGCCATTTTTTGGTTAAGTTCGTTATCAGATGAACACATGATGGCCAGTCTATAATTTTTCTGGAATAATTTATTTATTTAAGTAGTGAATTATAAATAGGAAACAAAATGCCTTCACCTGTTATTTTCGTTTTTTTAATTTGGAATTAACAATATTCCGTCAAAGAAAATTGAATTATTTTGTTTGTACCTACAAATGTACCTAGACATGTTCGTTTAAACTCGCTTTTAAAATTTATCTGGAGGAAAATGGAATTTTAGTTTATTGGTTCGTTTATTGGCCTGTTAGATTTAGAAGTGGTTGGTGCAACCGATAAATGTCATTTTAAAATTAAACGAAGCAATAAATATTTAAAAGAGGTCGGTGCAACTGGCCATTAGTGTTTTAAAAATATTTTCGATTATTATTACTGCCTATTTTTCAATAAATGAACCTCAAATTTTTTGAACGTCAAAATCAAGAATGAATTTTTTTCGTTGTGTGTAATCACGAAGGTACGAACCTGTCAAAAAGACGAAAAACGAAACGAACGAAAAAACGAATCGTCTAATCAGGCTCTTAAGGTAGAACTAGAATAGGCGGAAGCTGTCGGAAGCTTATGTCAAAACCGACCGAAAAGTAGCTTTCCAAAACGTCAATTTCACAAGTGACCCATAATGAACTTCAGTGGTTGGAAGTGAAAAAAATAAATAAATAATTGTTTATTCAATATTTATTTTCTCATACTTATTCACAGCACAAAGTGATATGCTTTTATTTATTTATTTTGCGAAACCACTAAAATTCGATGTGATATAAATTAATTAAAAGAAAATTGATTTGACTTCACTCATTCATTCATCAAACAGAAAATAAAAAGTTGAAAACTATGCACCAAGCGCCAAGTTCTTGGTAGTTTGCTTCCACCATTTTGATTTTGCATTCGCCCACTTACGAAAGAGCGGTCGTTGAGCGCTCTCACGTCCGACGGCAAAAGTTAACGAAAACTAAACGAAAAGTTCCACTTCGCAATTATGTGTGCGTCATATAAATTTCTTGTTTTCGCTCGGTTTCGTACGACCACTTAAGTTGGCTTCCGACTATTCTAGTTCTACCTTTAGTGTAACTTCAAATTTTATTTTAGTAAAATATTTCTTCTTGCCACCCTGTGCTAGTTGCCAAAAGTGCTCCCTCGCGAACTGTCATCGCGCAAGTGTCATTTGGCTATTCTGTATTTTTCTTTTGTTTACATCGCACCCTTAATTTTTGACGATCTACCGGCAAATTCCGAATTTATTTTTATTGCATTTTATTTTAATATTCATAAAATTTCCGAACAAAGTTATAATAAAGTTGAAAAAATATGTAAAAAATTTATTTTTAAGTTATTTCAATGTGAATTCACCGTAATCCGCCCGAAGCCTTAAAGCAAAATGCACACTTGCAAGGGTAAGTTTTTTTTTAATCTGAAAAACCACTTAAAGTAGAAATTCCTTTGCTGTCTGAGTTAAACAATTAACAAACTCCAGAAATAATATTCAATAAAGTTCCATTAAGTTTTAAATTTCCTTATATTTGTTGCTTCTCCTTCGTGATTATTATTTAGAACACACCTGGGTATCGAAGAGTTTTACCTCGATTCGAGTTAAGTTTATGCTTCGGTGCGCTTCAGTTTTTTCTTCTTTTCAAATAAAAGTGTGCACCATCAATGCTTGTCTGGCCAGCTTCGCCATTGCCTTTGCCACTCGACAGCCGACACGGCAGTTTCTATTCTAATTGGAGTCAGAGTAGGTGGTTTTGGTTTTTCCTGTAACTTGCCTCTAGTGGTTTTTCAATTTTAGTTCCGCAGTGAATTGTGCTGGTCGTCGTCGGTGTCGGTGGATCTATATTTAGATAAAAAAAATCATTTGTTCTTAATTTCTCGGTCGCAAGAAATTGTTCGACAGGCCTATTTTTCTCATTACAAAAAACACAACTTATGCAATGTTGAAATTTGATAGATTGTTCCAATAATCTTCCGCCTTTTGAAAGAAAAGAACAAAATTCAGAATAAGTTCGTGCTCCAGGAAATGCTATTTCGCAAACAGAAATTATAATCTGAAAGGCACGCGCTACTTGTAAGTAAATATGTTCTTTTTCACTCATTAAGTTGCATGTTATAAGTAGGGAGTTGCTTAGTCAAAATTGTGGCGGTTACATTGTATTTTTTGAATCAATCAAGCCGAAATTCGAAGTTCAAAGCAATTTGACTGCTGACCGGGGTTAGATTTTTAGTTCATTCACTTCTGGATCGAGTTTCATTATGACCAACAAACAGATATAAATTACAACACTAAGTTCACTCTCGTTCCCGTTTTCTAGAAGAAAAAATCTTAACTAGTTAAAACAAATTCCCTTTTATGTGAAAAAATCGATTAATGTGATTTTATAATTCATTTTCTCATAAAGGAAGAACTGAAGAGCCTTTTGTATTACCCTCAAGTGCTTTCTCTCCTTGTGTCCATTTTACATTACATAAAAAGAATAACGTTTACAAAGAGGATTCCCTTGACAGAGGAGCAAGTTTTTCTGCATGTCTCATGCGTGAGTGAAGTTTTTGTTTTATTGTTAGCACGCGTTTGTGTCTTTGAATAGTGCAAGAATGATGAATAGTCCTTAGAGTCCTTTAAGATATCCTGTTCAGTTTCATTTGCTGGTGGATTTGGTGTTGGTTTATTTTTTTTTTAGTTTGTTTTATGTGTCAGTTCATTATACCCTTATTCTTTTAGGGATTGATATCCTTTGTTTGCATGCAGGGTAACCCGACCAAAGGGCATGCAATATTATTGCGTATTAAAATATTTGACGGTTCCTTTTTGTGGTTGGTTTATTATCTTTTGAAAAATTAATGAGAGTAGAATAGTAATTCTTTTCAAGGTTGAAATTTGTTTAGTATTTACTGTGTGCGGTTTAGCAATAAAAAAAAAAACAAGTTAACCAAAAATACGTTATAATCTATCTATTTTGAATTAAATATAAGGTAAGTTGTTTTATAGATGATCAAAATTTGAGTGTGATTAATTAATCTTAAAAAATGGTTGGTTACAGAGAAGACCGTCGCAACTATCAAATCTGCCGATTATGAATAATACTGTTAAATTGATTTGATAGTAGAGATTTTCGACGTGTTTACATAAAATAAATATCATTTAAAATTACTTAAAACACTTATTTTCTTTATTTATTTACTTAAATGCAAATGTAACCCCGGTTGGGGCATAGGCCGTCAACATAAAGTCTTCATCCTTCACGGTCTGCAGCAAGTTATTTTAATTGTGGCCACGTCTTTCTCTGCGATTCTGCTTCTGCTAAGACAGTTGATTTTCATATTGTTCTTGGTTTTCCAACCCTCCGTTCACTCTGAAGATTCCATTCAAAGGACTGCTTTGCAATTTCATCGTTTGGTTTCCTCAGTATGTAACCAATCCATTGCCATTTGCGTTTTCTTATGCTGACGTCCAGTCGATCTTGACTTGTCCTGCGCCCCAATACATCGTTTGATATAGTTTGTGGCCAGCGAATCTACGATGTAGTGCAGACAGCGATTGACTAAAGCCTGCAATTTCCTAGAAATGGTAGACGTGATTTTCCAGGCTTCGCAAGAATATAACCATACGGATTTGACATTGGATTCGAAAAATCTCAACTTAGAGCGTAAGGAAATTTGACTGGATTTTCAAATTGGAGACAAAGTACCGAAAGCAGCACGAGCTTTATTAATTCTACTTTTAACTTGGAGATCCGTACTGCCAAGACAGTTAAACTGTTCGACTTCTTCAACTGGCGTCTCCTGTAGAATAATTCCCTGATGTGTGGAGCGGCCTGTAAGCATTATTTTTATGTTTTCAATAATGACAAAAATTTTTATGAGAATTCCTCTGCAAAGCAACGATCTCCATACTCCATATACATTCTCGGCTAACTTGATCAAAGGCCTTCTCAAAATTCACGAAAATGAGGTAAAGCGCTGACTGAAATTCCATAGACTCAACGTCGATGCACAGAGTGTTGATATGGTCAACACATGACTGTCCACTGCGGAAGCCAGCTTGATGTCTCTTGAGATTAGACTCGATTCTATTCTTTATCCGTTCGAGAGTGATGGTTGCCATTAGTTCTGGGAAAATGGTGATACCACGCCAATTGTTGCAATTCTAAAGGTCATCTTTCTTTAACAGCTTAACAATTAAACAATTGGGAAAGCTTTCGTTCTACAAAACATCAATGGATGTATAACACTAGCCGTTGTTACGGGATCGACTTTCAGGAATTCAGCAGATTGCCATTGGTGACCATTGTTTAATTTAAGTTGGTGCACCCCCCTAATTTCTTCTAAATATAATAAAAAAAAAAAAACCTGTAAAATTTTTGGCTGATTTATTTCAGTAGTATATAGAATGTGTATTATAAAACCTTCTTATATGGAAACTATGCCTGGCCCCTGGCAAAAAAACTTCCAGCTTAATGATTAGGAATTCTTATCTTGTTGGATATAGTTTACAGTGGATTTTCGTTGAAAAATTCATGTAAGTTGAACTGAACTTAATACAAATTGCGTATGACAAAGCCCTCATTATGTCACTGATGAGTTCAATTTAGTAAGCCGAACGAAACGCCAATTTGTAGGACTAAAAGCCATAAAAAGCTATTTTGAATCAATAATTCAACTAGTCCAATCCTTAATGCTAAGTCTTCTACTTGGCTGATTTATTTCAGTAGTATGTATATAGAATTTGTATTATAAAACCCTCTTATATAAAAACTGTAATCACTTGGTAATTATTTTAACTTTTTCAACTTTTAATAGAATTTCGACAGTTTAAAAAAATTTTATTTTTCATCATGAGAGATGTTTTGGAAATTTGTGAAATGTACCTATATTTTTTTTTCCTTGATGCATAGTTTAGAGTTCAATGTGAAAATATTTTTTCTTCCATTTTTAGGCTTATGGTTTATTAATTAAGGGTAGATTAATGACTCAATGAGAACAGGTGAAAATTTGTTTTAATAATTTTAATATTTTTTTCGCATGAAACTAAAATATACTTGAACTTCAAATAATTTGTTCCACGGTTTTAACTGAACTAAATTACTATTTTTCCAAAAGGGTGCGCAGATTAAACTTTGAAATGTCTCTAATGACGCAAAATATATAACATTTCGTTTTAATAAATCTATTTCATATTACATACCAATTGATACTTAAAAATAAATTGAACTTAGGGTAAAATTGACCAAATAAACTGCATTTACAAAAATATCTTATATTCTTTGATTGCATTTAATTAAGCATCGTTTGAGATTATTAAAGAAGTTTGTAAAATGTACATGCAAAATATAAACATAAAATAAAATAAAATGTTGTGCTTAATTCAATTCTGTGTTATTTAAATTATTTTTGGAGAGTATGACATGTGCCGTTATATTTTTTTTTTTTTTTTTTGAAAAAAGGCATAATGGATTTAAAGCGATCTAAGTGCTTGATATCTCTGAGTAGATTGTACATCAGCTCCAGTGTAGGTGTCATAACCGGAAACTGTCTTATAGTCAAGCAGTGTTTTCTAACGATTTTTTTAGAAGCTGCATGGACAAGTAAAAGGCAGAATCCCATTATTACAAGTTGGCCATACGCGACCGAGTCATTCAATTAATTTGGCTCGGTTCGGCTCAGATTGGCTGAAAATCCAAAAAGATTGGCTGCCCATCCACCCTACACGACCGGTTTTGGATCGGCGCGGGGCCATTTGGCTCGTTGGCTTTGTCGTGTATGACTAGCTTAAGATATTTCAAACGACGCAAAATTTGAAAAAATTGGTAAAAACTTTCACTTTTTCAACTTTAAACAAAAATTAATACTTCACGGTACTATACAAAAAACTGCACAGTCACATATGAAATTAAATTGTGTTCTGAAATTTTGTTTAATGTAACGATTATTGCAGAGTTTCCTCTTGTCTTTTTTCAATGTAATAAGATTAAATCATCTGAGTAAAGACTACAAATTCACCAGAAATCGATACTATAAATAAAGTTAAGTTTAAGTTAAAAAGCTTTAGCACGTGCATTTAAAATTCTAAGACCCGTTTGCTGATACGAAACTTAAGTATTTATGTTCTACTTTAAAGCTTATGTTCTACTTTTTCTTGTCTGAATTTAAACAAATTCCATCAGAATAATAAAATTCACAGTGTCTCCATTGCTGTAATTTGTATGTTAGTTGATAAACGTCGATACTAATTTAATTGCGTCTTAAAAGGGTACGTTAGTCATCTAACAGATGATCGTACCTGGGCGAAACGCATTATGGTGTTAGGCTTATTTGAACTTTTGGCTGAATTATATGTAGTAGCTCTACTTAAACAGAAGAATTTTCTTTTCAATTTTTTTCAAATTCAATTATAATAAATGTATGAACTTGAATTGGCAGCTCTGCTTTTAAACTTTCTCGCCACCCTGAATCGTCAACTTAATCGATATTACTTCTTTTTTTAATTTGTGTATGAAAATATTTTTTTTTTTCAAAGAATAAATGAATGGATTTTTGGTTTTTACTATTTCCATTCAAGAAGAACATTTCCACATCTATAAAATTTTATTTTACTATTTCCATTCAATTTCTTAGACCATCTTCCCTCCTGCTTAAAAAGATAGAAGAACATGTCCACATCTATAAAATTTTTGTTGTCTTAAGCTAACCAGGCTCTAGCTTTTTGTCTACTGTAAATACAATTGAATATCTCAATTTTATTTTTCAATAGTTTTATGTTTTCAAGGAAAACATTGCACAATTCGTGGTTCTTGGGAAATCGAAACTATAGTGTTTACTGCCGACGACCAAATGTAAAGCAAGTATTGAGAAGTAACATACCAAAGAGGGTTTAAGTTTTTAAAGATAAGTCCGTAATTACTGATAAAGAGGTTGGGATGTTTTGAAAAGAAATTTTATATTATCAATTTAATAATATTAATAATGCATACAAGAAAAACCTCATTTATTATTAATAACTTTAATAATTATTCTTTATATATTTTTTTAAACTTTTATTATATGAAAAAATATTAAAATAAGTTAAGTCATTAAGGAACATTTGCTAATACGAAAATTAAGGACTTATGTTCAGCTTAAAAGCTTATGTTCTACTTTTCCCTCTGCTTAACTGTCACATATGCACGTATGCTCTACTTAAATATTTGTTTCGTATCAGCAAATGGGCCTAAGAGAGTGTCAAAAATCTCCTATGAGTTTGTTTCATTACCTATTAAAAGTAAACCATACACACAATTATACGCACAATTTTTTTTATAACTTGTCAAAAATAATGCATGAAAAGTAAAAACTATACGCTAACAACTAAAAGAGATCACCAGAGATGTAAGTTTAAAGATTTTCATTTAACTAAACTTTCATCGCCTCATGAAATAAAAGGAAAACTAAAAAACATTTTCTGTTTTAGAATATGACCAACAATTCAAACAAGCATCAAACACAGCACTCGACCAAAAAGCAATTAAGCATTTTACACATTTAAAACTGACAAACAGTAATCCCCTTTCTGACTAAATGCGACTGCAACATCATCACTTGAATTATAACATATATATAGATACATGTATGCATATGTATGTTTCTGTATACCTATATATTGTTTGAATAGGATTTAGAGTTTTTGAATTTAGAGCACATATCATTAAGACTTCTTCGGACTCACAAGTCATTGACTTCCACTCACTACCCTAGTCCTAATTAATCCATTTCCGAAATATTTATTTGTCCATCGGTAAAGTGTTCCCTTCATCATTCCCGCCACCCTCTCTCATTAGCCGTTAGTCGACAAATAAGAGGATTTTCTTCTGTGTTTTTTTGTTTACCCAAAAAAGATTTCTCTTTGTGTTTATCCAATAATGCAAGTTCAAAATCAACACACAACCAGACATTCTAAATTGGAATAATAATATACATAGGTGAGCAAGCATAGAATAAAATAAGGAATTCAAATGGAATATTAACACCAACCCCACTAATTTTATTGCTGTGTTGATAAAGAAAACATAAACAACAAAATATAAAAGTTTTTTTTAATAAGTAAATCATGAGTTGTTTTAGGTGGAAAAATCAGTAAACACAAATTGTTTTGTTATGTAATTGATGCTTCTGGAGATTTAAATGTTTTAAGAGGCTTTTAAGAGAGATTGAGTCTTTTTGATCTTTTACTCCTTTTATCAAATTATTAGAAAAGTAGGTATCTTATAACCTACAAAATAAGATAAACACCCATCTTTATCATATTTTTTTTAATTTAAGATCAACCAAGGTATACAAAATTTATTGACCTGTTCTTTTTTTCTTTTCAGGATCTCCTTTCAATATGATCAGCCATTTGTGTATACTTCTTCTTGGCTGCGCACACGGTTTAATCATAATTAATGCCACCCAAGCAAAAATTATAGATCCCAACACCGAACTCAATACCGATGATAACTATCCTGAATCAAGCATCCTCGAATACAGCATTGAAAGTGCTACGAAACTAACGAACGACCATCAAGACCGAATTGGTAAAACTCTTTACAAGACCGATAGTCGTAATGATATAGAAAAATCCAGCAAAATCGATATAAAGAATTCCCAAGCACAAAAACCATCATATCACCATCCGATTGCAAAGTTCCGTGACAATATTTTCTCGAAACAAGCAACACACTTTATAGTGGCCTCGAAATTGGTTCGTCCAGGAATCATCTATAAAGTTTCCGTTAGCATTTTAGAAGCCAAACATCCAATAACCGTTCATTCAAGCATATCGCATAATGGTGTGGAAATATCTGGAGATACCAAAGAAGTAAAAAAAGGAATTCCTGAAACTCTTTTGATGAGAATTCCTACGAGTAGTACAGAGGGTGATTATAAATTGCGGGTTAAAGGTTTCTATGCAAATATCCATCCGTCGGAAAATTTGGCATTTCTCAATGAAACCGATTTAAGCTTCTCGCAGAGATCCCTTACTATATTTGTGGAAATGGATAAACCTTTCTACAGGCAGGGGGATTCAGTAAGATTTCGAACGATTCCAATTAATACCGAACTCAAGGGCTACGACAAAGCAATCGATGTTTTCATGTTGGATCCGAACAAGCATGTCATGCGAAGGTGGTTATCGAGACTATCTTATCTTGGAAGTGTGAGTTTGGAGTACAAGCTTTCTGATCAACCAGTGTTTGGAGAATGGACGATTCGAGTTGTGGCTCAGGGACAGATTGAAGAGGCACCCTTCTTTGTAGAGGAGTACTATCAAACCCGATTCGAGGTAAATGTCACGATGCCTGAAAGCTTTCTTATTTCAAAGCAATTTATAGCCGGAAAGGTAATGGCGAATTTCACAAGTGGTGCTCCAGTCAAAGGAAATCTAACTCTACGAGCAATACTTGCTCCAATCGGTTCAATTGACTATCGAGCTCTGAATGAACAGTATCGTGTTGGGAGAACTTCGAAGAGTATCCTCAATGCATCACTCGAAGATGTTAAAGAGCACACTTTTAATTTCGATGAACAGTGGCCATTTTGGCTCAGTAAACCTGATTCTGATGTAAATCTTCTACCGTATCTGAGATACTTTAATGGGACATACGACTTCCAGCTGTCTATAGCTCAATTACAGCAGATGACGACAGATTTAGCTGAAACTGAACTTTTAATCATAGCAACAGTTGGGGAGAGATTCTACAATGAAGTCATCTCTGGGTACTCTTTGACTAGGCTTTATAGTCCAATTTTGAAGGCTAATTTCTTAGGCGGAGAAGTTCAAGTTTTTAAACCCTGCATAGCATTCACTGCGCACATAGTTGTAGAGAATCAAGATGGATCAGCTTTAGGTAAAGAATTTCTTGATAACACCGAAATGATTGTAACTGGAACTATCCAGAGTAAAAGTGGTGCCCAGGAGTATCCATTGCAGAAGTTGCAAATGTCCAAAACAATCGGAATATGGACGTTGAAAATCGATCTACTTACTGACATGGATTTAGAGAAGGAATTCCTTTCGGGCGTGCTCACAATGAAACTAGAAGCAAGCTACCGTGATGTTAAAGCGGAATTACTCTTAATAACGCATCATTCCCCAAGGAATCAGTTTATTGGAGTAACAACGAGTACTGAAGAGCCTGAAGTTGGCGAATACATTATCTTCCATATTCGAACGAATTTCTTTGTTAGGTCGTTTAACTATTTGATAGTGTCCAAGGGAGTTGTGGTAGTGAGCGATGAGGAGTCAATGGAAGAGGGTAGTCACACTATGGCGGTGACGTTGAGTGCAGAGATGGCTCCAGTTGCAACTATTGTTGTCTGGAAGGTGAGAAAATACATATATATTTTTTATAAAATTTGTTATGGTTTCAAATATATTCATAGTTGATCAGCTTTTTAATAAAGTGGTCTATACTCGTAAACGACTAAGGTGGGAAGGAAAATAAAATAGGTTTTGAAGATATTTTTTTCCAATAAAAAGAGAAATATGTAGCTATTGACTAAGTATTCCCAAAATTATACCTTTATTATTAGTTGCGATATAAGTATTTTAAGGTAAGTTTTGGATTCGTGAAAAAAATTGAGATAACAATCAAACAATTCAAAAGTTGGTGGCACAATTCTGTCTGCTTGTCATCCACAGCCTAAACAGCTCGATCGATTTTCTTCAAACTTGGTACATAGTGGTTTTTGGTGACTATGCCCACACGTTTTTTTCATTTTTTTTAGAACTAAAAATAACGGTGCCTTCCATTCAATTTTTTTTGCAATTTTATATAATCGTATTTTTCTCAAAAACAGCTACATAGATTTTCTTTAAAAAAACATCAATACTTTAATTTTAGTAAAGGCTATTAATGGTACCTCTCAAAGAACAATTTTTTTAAACGTGAACTCAATTTCAAATTTGTAATACGAACAACATTTGATTTTACTATGTAATGAAGGCAACGCAAGCAATGTAGTATATATGTTACGTGTTTGAATAAGTTCTATAATATATTATTTGATTGTTTCTACAAATGTGTCTCATTACGCAAATCTTGCAGTAAATTCAATAATCCAACATGATTGGATGCACAGCTAAAAAATAAATAAAATGCACGACTGGATTGCACGTACTTGCTCTTATGTTCAAGTTGTGTGGGACTTAAGAACTTTAAAAAATATTCAAGTTATTATAGAAAAAGTATAAAATGCATTTAAATCGTTCTTTTAATTGTATAAACAGTCTGATAAATAGCTTAGAGCTCAAAAAAAGTATGCCATCTGATTACTTGAAAAAATATGAATATATGCAAAAAAAAAATTTAAAATCGTTGGAGCCGTTTTCTTAAAAATTAATTTTTTATATATAAAATTTTTGTAACATTTTTAAAAAAAAATTTTGGTATGCCAATTTTGAGTATATATTAATATACATTTAAAACTGAAATTTCAAAATAATTCATAAACCCATTTTTGAAATATTGAATTTTCAAAAAAAAATTTTGAATCTTTTTTTAAAAATCCAAAATTAATTTTTTCAAAAATTTTGGTATACAGTATTATTTATATTTTAACAAAGCTTTTCCACAAAAAAATTTATTGAAATCGGATGAGCGGTTAATGAGAAAACCGAAAATCAAAAAAACCGTTATATGGCAGGTACCGTTAATAAATGTTTTTGGTAATTTTTTTTCTTACCAAAAAGTACACCATGTCTACAATAATACACTGATTTTTTTTTATCAAAATCGTTGGAGCCGTTTTTGAGATAAATAAGCTTTTCCATAACGGTTGTATGGCAAGTACCGTTATTTTTTGAGCTAAAAAAAAATTTCAATTTCCCCTCTGGAGAGTTACAAAAAAACTTTAAGTTCAAAATTTGAAGAAAATCGCTTCAGTGGTTTAGGCTGTAGGCTGAGGTACGGACAGACAGACAGACAGACAGACAGACAGACAGACAGACAGACAGACAGAATTGTGCCACCCACTTTTTTCGTGTTCTCTATCATCGTAATGTCATGTTTGATTGTTATCTCGAAATTTTTTTTTTGCACGAATCCAAAACTTGCCCTATAGTACCTATATCGCAAGTAAAAAATAATGCATACTTAAAATATAGCAAATTCAGAGGTGACAATGATTATAGGATAGGTATACTATGAGCATAAATATATGTTTACTAACTGTTCCAATGATTTGCACTCTAATTAAATTTGAAGAACCATAAATGAACTTAAATATAACCCCAAACATTTCTGGAAGTTTGTAAATAGAAAAAAATTGTAAGTTACCCCAAATCTGTCATTTAATAATATCGCAAGCCAACATGAACATTACCTTTACCAACTTCCTCTCAAAATTATTCACACCTCAGTTCAATCAATTTAGCTATTTCTGAGAATTGTATCGTTGAAAACATTCTAAAACTCGACGAATGTTTAAGTTTTGGTCTTGATGGTGTTCCGTCATGTATGTTAATGATATGTATATCTCTTTTGTCTTACCCCCTATTTGTTCTTTTTAAAATATCTCTCAGTACTTCAATTTTCCAATGGTGTTGAAAAGTGCTGTTATAACCGCATTCTAAAAAAGAGGATCTAAGAATGATATCACAAACTACTGTCCTATCCTATCGCTATTCTTTCAATAATTCCAAAACTGTTTGATTCTATTATTTGCCACGTCTTGGATTTTAACTGCTGTATTATATGTGACAGCTAGCATGGTTTTGTGTAAAAATTCAAATGTTACAAATTTATTTCATTTTACATCTTTTGTCTGGATGCTTTTGGAGAACGAAAACAAGTTGACTGTGTGTTATCTGATAACTAATAAATTAAAAAATCTGGGAATTGATTAATATTTTTTAGTATGCATATCGTCATATTTAGAAAAGAGAAACTGCGGTGTTACTTTTGGTAGTAAATTTGTATACCAATTAAATGTTAACTCTGGTGATCCTCAGGGCAGGCATTTGAGTCTTTTATTGTTTGTATTATTTATTAATGACTTAAGTTTGGCCTTACATAAGTCTTCGGTTTTTATGTACGAGTATGTTAACGTTATAAAACTTTAATAGAAAACAACTTCTAAAAATGATTGTTTGTTACTACAAAAAGATTTAAATTGTTTTAGGGAATGGTGCAATATTAACCATCTTCTATTAAATTATATCGACAAATGTAAAACTATGTGTTTTGCACACAAGAAAACTTGTTTGACTTTAAATTATTCGCTAGATTCTTCTTCTCTTTGTAGGTTGTCTGTGTTCTCTGATCTGGGCATATTTCTCGACACTTAATTAACCGGAAACACCCGTTATCTCAAAAGAACAATACAAAAAAAAAATAGAATCCAACTAGACGAAATCCCCATAGAGAATAGGGGCCCATCGACAAAATCCCCAATAAATATTTGTTTGCCCAAAATCCTCAAATCTCAAGAAATCTACAATAATCCCCAAAATAGTTTTTAGGAATAACATAGACGCTGTGCCTCTTCGTTAAACTTGCTGTAGAGCTGTTTTGCTCAAGTGTTCGTTTTTTGAAGAATTAGTAGCTTTTTTATGATATTATATGTACATGTAAAAATATTTTCGTGATTTCGTAGTATGTAAAAGGCCACAACCTAGAAAAGTCCACTCAAGGTTCTGTTGTCCAAACAAACTGTTGGCAAAGGCGCGTTAGTGGGATAGGTAACCCGTGAGGGAGTCAAATCCTTTCAACCCGCGAAGTGAGCCCTTTAAAGTACTGTTATCGAAGAAAACTTATTTAACTACACTGGCGTCTGGCTGGTATATTATATTTACTACATCTGGTAATGGTCGTTTTAAGTAAAACCATAATCGAGATTCGGGCTTTGATCGTTTCTGAATAATGAATCGCAATGAAATCGATTTTTTCAATGGCACTTTACGGGACTTGCAATGATTTGTTATTCAAAATAAAGGTAAAACACATTAAACCGTTTTTATTAAATAAGGTAGACCTAGAATCTCCAAAAATGCTTATATACTAGAAAAATTTATTTGAAATTGCCCAAAGAGAAAATATGCAAATAGTGACTCAAGCGATAAAATTGCGAGCGCGATTTTATTGCTTGATTCATTACTTTTATATCTTCTTTTTGGGGTTATCTCTTGGGGATTTTGTTTTCAAAAGATTTTGGCTTGAAGATTTTATCTTAATTAGGTTGGTAGGATGGTATCACAATGGACCAACTCATGGTCTAAGTGTGTCAGTCTCCACGACTGGCAGCCACTTCAACCTAACCTAGGTTGGGCGAACATCACTAACCCTTAATTGACATTTACTAATCATATTAACTTAATCATTAAAAAAAAGCTAAAAATATGCTTGCACTCATTAAGCGATTCTCTCGAAACTTCAAAGATCCTTATGTCCTCAAACCTCTTTTTATATCCTTTGACCAGTCCTCGAATACAGGCAACTCTGTACACATAATAGACTTGAAGCGGTTTAGAGGAGGTTCATGCGTTTTTGTCTTCATTTTCTTCCATGGTCGCAAGAACGTCTCTACCCCCCTATATTCATAGACTTAAGTTGATTATCCAGCCCTCGCTCTCGAAACATAGACAGTACCTACAGCAATGTTACATTATTGGAATAGTGAACGGTTTTATAACATCGTCATCAGCTCTGTATCGATTAAATTTCAGTTATAGATAGTCAAGCTCAAGCAAGCATAAGAAGACAGCTATGGTGTTAATACTCCTAGTACTCTAAATCAATTGATTTCAGTTTTCTATAAATATTTCTATTTGATCTCTTCTTTTAACCAATGACCAGAATTTTACGACTTTCCTGTAATGCGCCCGAATATTCAATGTACGTAAATCCGTCAAAGGCTTTCTTCGTAGATTTCCTTCCTCTACAGAAATTTAAGTTTAATTTTAGTATTTATTTTCGTCTGTAAAACAACGGTGCTTTGCAAAAAAAAAAAATAAGTAACATAGCAAAAGGAATCTAGTTTGTTTAATTTTAAATCATAACATATACTTAGCCTTAAAATGTTATGTAAATGGTTTCCTCTGTGCAACAAAGAACCAGAAATTATATATGAGTTGTTTTTTAAACTTTTCACGTTTCACAAATGTGTGAAGTACTCATTGTTTAAGTTTAATAAATGAACTTCAAAAAAGTTTTTTGAACTACATAGATGAAAACGAACTCTACTAGGTACTTGTTCACGAAAGGTGTTGAGTTCGAAGAAACTTGGTAACTTAAGAAAAGTACTTTAGCTTTGATAGCATACTCTAAAGATTTTGTTAATACGTGCAGAGGATTATTATTGTTTTAAGCGATTTAGAATTTCTTATATCTAAATAAGAACTAAACATTGTTTATAATGTCTGTTTTTTTTTTTCTCGCAGGTTACCCAACAAGGTCAAGTTGTTGTTGATTCTTTGAGCTTCCCAGTGAATGGCTTGTCGAGAAATAACTTTAATTTACACATCAATAATCGAAAATCTCGAACCGGTGAACGTGTCGAGGTTGCTGTATATGGAGAACCGGGTTCTTTCGTTGGACTCTCCGCCATAGACAACACACTCAAAGGCGATCTTACCAAAATGCAAGTCCTCGCAAAAATGTCAACTTTCGATAGACGAAGAGGTAGTGGCGTCTATAGCCACACTTTTTTCGGTGTGCACGATAAGTTGGTTTCATATTCAGCAACGTCGTTTGGCATAGATCCCAATAGGACCTTTGATTTGAGTGACCTGATAATTTTCACCGATGCTGAAGTGCCTAGAAAATGGGAACCTTCATGGTCAAGTTATGAGAACGATATGAAAGACCAAGAGCTAAATAAATCAGAAATAATAGCATATCGCAAGTACCGATTTAATCGAGTCCAAAGACATTACGACAACGTTTGGTTGTGGCGAGATGTCAATATTGGACCTCACGGCCGATTCATATTCACTGTAGATGTACCTGATGGGCCAGCCTACTGGATGGTATCGGCATTTAGTGTAAGTCCTTCTCGAGGATTTGGAATTTTGGCTGCACCACTTGAGTATATAGGTGAACAACCGTTCTATATCAATGTGGAAATGCCATTGGAATCCAGACAGGGCGAGCAGGTTGGCATTCGGGTGACTGTCTTCAACTACAGATGCAGTGCAATAGAAGCCACTGTTGTTCTACATGCCTCTCATGAATATAAGTTCGTCCATGTAGAAGAGGATGGCGTTGTAGCAGCCTATAACCCACGGACTTCGTTTGGTGAGCAGGAATTCTTTGTTTATCTTGAGGCGCAGAGTTCAACCACTGTTTATGTTCCCATTGTACCAACAAAAATGGGAGAAATCAGCGTGACGATTCATGCTGCAACTCTGCTCGGGACAGATCAAATAACACGAAAACTTAAAGTAGAACCAGATGGTCTGCCTCAGTACCGGCATCAATCGATTCTTCTCGATCTAAGCAACCGAGCATACGTCTTTCAGTACATGCACTTGAATATCACAGAAACACCTATAATTCCTTATCAGGTAGATCGATATTTTGTCTATGGATCGAATTCAGCTAAGATTTCGGTTGTTGGAGATGTAGTTGGACCGATATTTCCCACAATGCCTGTAAATGCCACTTCCCTGCTGAATCTTCCGATGGAATGCGCTGAACAAAATGCTTTTAGCTTCGCTGTAAATCTCTACACCGTTATGTATATGAGATTGATTAATCAGCGAAATAAGACAATCGAGAAGAAAGCCTTCCACCATCTGAATCTAGCTTATCAGCGACAACTGAGCTTCATGCGTGATGACGGTTCGTTTTCACTCTTTCGTTCAGATTGGAATAATTCTGAATCATCAGTTTGGTTAACTGCCTATTGTGTAAGAACTTTCCAAGAGGCTGCATTTTATGAATGGGAAAACTATATATACATTGATCCGACAGTGATTGAGAAAGGAATTCGATGGATTCTCCAGCACCAGGGACCCGAGGGTGGATTTTTCGAGGTGACTTGGCTGCCCGATCGAAAGATGAATCATTCAAATATTGCAAGCCGCAATTTAACCCTCACTGCTCATGTTTTGATTACGCTGGCTACTGTGAAAGATCTTTCGGGAAATTTGGGTTCAAGAGTAGTCCTCGCTCAGCAGAGGGCGCTCTATTGGATCGAGAGGAATATGCAGCTGTTGGAGGAAACCTCAGAGGCTTACGATGTGGCACTTACAGCTTATGCATTACAACTGTGCAAAGCACCTACAGCAGAACATGCTTTTGCTATATTGCGAAAACACGCCAAGACCATTGGAGAGTATATTTACTGGGGAAGGGATGATTTGTCTTCACCGCCGAGTAAAATAGAGAATCAAAAATATTTCTCACTACCTCGACTGCCGTATGAATTCGATTCGATGAATATAGAAACGACGGCTTATGCTTTGTTGGTGTATGTCCAGCGGAGAGAATTCATGGTTGATCCTATAGTTAAATGGTTGAATTCTCAAAGACTAACCGATGGTGGATGGGCTTCTACACAGGTAAGTTTTTCGTTTATATTGTATGCATGCGTGTAGATATTCCATTTCTTGTTCATAGGACACTGGAGCCGCCTTGAAAGCCCTTATCGAATATACTGTATATTCACGTATCCGAGATGTTTCTGCGTTATCGATATCTGTAGAGGCCACTTCACTGCAGGACCAAACTAAATCACTGTTCATCGATGATAGTAATTTGGCTCAATTGCAAAGTATTGATGTGAGTGTTTCACTGTTTTCAATAAAAGTTATTTTTTTTAATAAGTTCTTTTTTGTTTTTGCAGATTCCAAATGCATGGGGAACAGTTAAAGTTCAAGCTAAAGGTACCGGATATGCTATTTTGCAACTGCACGTTCAATATAATGTAGACAGTGAAAAGTTTCAAACAAAACCACCAGTGCAAGCTTTCAATTTGCAAACAAATGCTGTGTTCCAGGGAAGGAATCATTCACACATTTCTTATGAATGTTGCCAAAGGTATAATTTTTGAAACGTTTTTATTAGCTCGCTATTTGCTCTGTCTGTTTGGTATAAATGCCATCGATTTAAAGCTAACTTCTTGATAAGCTATAGGTATAGCAAATAAGTAAGTGCACTCAGGAATTTTGTTTAAGGTTATAAACTGTTATAATTTTTATAAATTTGAAGTCTTCAAATTTTAAATGTCATAGAACTTAACGTTTAAATTTTGACTTTATAACAAAGCAGAAAGTATTCACCTCATTCCTCTGTAGTGGTATTATTATAAAAAAAGCTATTATATCGGCCACTAAACAATTACAAAGACTACCAAATGCGAACGCCATTTTGGTTGTATTCTCCCTTGTATGCGCCGTCTCTACGAGTTGGATTTGAAAATTATTTGTGACGGAGCCTAGTCATTTGCAAGCATTTCGGCAAAAGGATTTATTATTTATGCGTGTACTCCATATCTACTTCTTCTTAAAATCGGGAACCGAACAATACTCCAAAAGCATCACTGGGAACGGTCAAACGAAAACTACAAATATTTGTTCTTAACAATTGTTATAAGAAAATATAAAAAAAGAACCGAACAGAACAAAAGCTAAAGCTTAAAATCTTTCTTGGGGTCAGATTGCTATCAGAAGGTTTAAATGAATAGGTAAATTCATCAAGCCAGTTTTTCGGTTCTTCTAAAAGAATATGAAGCGATGAATACTTTTTTAATGACAAAGGAACAATTGAATTGCTATCGAATTCGCCACGAAATAGATTTACCAATAGCAAATCCTACACGTTTTTGTGTTTCTGTATTTTATTCTTAAATCTGTCGGGGTTGAAATTTTAGTAAGTGAGTAAGCCGAACGAAACGTCAATTTGTAGGACTAAAGGCCATAAAAAGCTATTTTGAATCAATAATTCAACAAGTCCAATCCTTGATGCTAAGTCTTCTACTTGGCTGATTTATTTCAGTAGTATATAGAATTTGTATTATAAAACCTTCTTATATAGAAAGAGTTATAGTGCAGTGCAACATTTATTATGAACTTTGCATTAAATACAGACTTATGCCCATACAACACAAAATAGCACTCATTGAGACCTTTCCAATGATATGAACCAGAAAGTGTTACAACACTTGGGACGTGACTTGTGCAGGGAAAGAGTTCTAGTGCAGTCCAACAGTTATTGGGCTATAACAGTTTCCCTGCACGAGATGCAGACTTATGCCCATACAAAATATAATAGCACTCATTTAGACCTTTCCAATGGTATTTGTCATAAAGTGTTACAACGATGGGACGCATCTCATACAATTATACCTATTCTCTTTTTGGATTTTTGTCTGTATTATTTTTGTATCCCAATCACTCTTGAACGGCTGTTTGGATTTAAATCACATTTGGCACATCAGTTCTGCGTATAACAGCTGATGGTCTTTTTTCGCAAAGGGGGGCAATGCAAGGTTGGCAGGTAATAGCTAGTGTAAAAATTTTGTAAAGCCTAAATATTGGGTTTTCTATTTTAATTTGTGAAAACCCCAAACAAGAGAAGGCTGAAATATTATCCGAAATTGAAAGTTCGTTGAACTGTGTCATTTTCTTCCGGACCAACGAGCGATGCGACGGCAACGATATGATGTGTAGATATCCAACAAATTAAAAAGAAAATCTTCAAAATATTTCGTTTCCTTTAAAGTTGGACACATCTTAATGAATCTGAGCGATCTGGTATGGCCATTCTCGATGTTACAATTCCTACGGGATATTATATGCAACAGCAAAAACTCGACTCATATGTACTCAGCAAAAGTGTTCGAAACTTACGTCGTGCAAAGTTTATGGCGAAAAAGATTGTTTTCTATTTTGATTATGTAAGTCATTGTGAAAGTTTTGTTTTTACCATTAACAACATCAATATTTTACTGTTTAGCTTGATAGTACGGACATATGCCTTAATTTCACCGTTGAACGGTGGTTTCCAGTGGCCAATATGTCAAGATATCTTCCAATTCGTGTCTATGACTACTATGCGCCAGGTAAACTTACTAAAGAATGATTTTAACATAAAAATATATAAAAAATATTTAACTTTTTAGAGCGTTTCAACGAAACAATTTTTGACGCCTTACCAACATATCTACTTAACATCTGCGAAGTTTGTGGAAGTTCTCAGTGTCCTTATTGTATTATATACAGCAAGTCATCAAAATCAACATGCTCTCTAGCAATGATTACGATAAGTATCTCATTAATTTACTTTGTAACTCTAAGTTACAAAAATAATTTAAATTATTTATTTTTTATAATATAGCCATAGTATATTGTTACCAAAAATTGTTTTTAAAACTTAAAAAAAAAAAACAAAAGGTTTATTTATAAACAAAAACATTTTTACTTTTGTCTGCATTGTCTGCGTAAACCGTCCGGTCTTGCTTTGCATTTATATTCAATAAATGAAATGAAAATATAGTAAAAATGTTACCCTT
Source organism: Dasysyrphus tricinctus (assembly GCA_963921185.1). Lineage (NCBI taxonomy): Eukaryota > Metazoa > Arthropoda > Insecta > Diptera > Syrphidae > Dasysyrphus > Dasysyrphus tricinctus. The sequence goes on along the minus strand of OY992531.1, from coordinate 191,815,351 downwards.
TTGTCGTAAACTGAATGTTCAATGCTCCGTGAAACAAGTAAAACAAGAATACTCAAAGTATACTAAACTAGTCAAATGCTAAAGCAAACAAAAATTCACAAATTTTTTATACAATGATCAAGTACTTAAATTAAAACGAACTGATTTTTCTTATTTATATTTATGTACTAAAATTTTCTTATATAGGAACAAAAATCATATCAAAATTATTTATTATAATCATCATAATCATCATCATAAAAACTATCATTAATTTAGAAAGTCATAATTTCGAAAGCGAAGCATTTTGTGTATACAAACATACCCAAGAAATATTTATATGTATTAAAAAAAAAAAAAAAAACAAATCAAAAATGTCAATGTTAAAAAACATAATATATAATGTCAATGTTAAAAAACATAATTTATCAAACATTATAAATTTTACAGTCAAACAAAAAAGAAATAATTTTAAAAGTTCAACTTCTTGCCTTGGAATAAAAGTCTGTACTAATTGTATGAATAGGATTTTTATGAATACCCACTCTTAGTAATGAAAGTGTAGAGAGAACATATTTATATAAAAATATCGTATAAATATATATAACATACGTTGCCTTATAGTATGTGTGAATAATGTTTGAAATACACCATATTATTGTAAATTCTTTTTCTACTTGTTGTTTACATTCTAAGCACTTTCAGTAAAAAAATGTAATTGAAGTACCTTTAGAACTGGAAATTCACAAAATGTAATCCGTCCTTTTTGTATTCAAAATGTATATCCAGCAAAAATTAAATACATAATATATGAAACCCGTAATGGGAAATTTTATTTAAATTTTTTTTCTATAACGGTAGCTTATTTTTCGTCATAACCTCGTAAGGTAATAGGTAACCCGTAACAATAAGTTGTTTTTTCTGCGATAATAAAATTCTGTCTAAATTTTGGCTTATAGGTCAAAGTCAATTTTAACTGCTTTATCTATTGTGTGACGTTACTCATGGTTTGACAAAAGAGAACAAAAATAATTCACTGTGGAAATCGATTCGGGAATTGGAAATGCAGCTTGAACGACGACCAAATTGCTATAAATTTCAAAAACCGATCTTAATGGAGAACAGATTACATCAGGAAAAGTATACGTACTTTGTTTTCTGCACCACAAATTTTAAAGTGAAATTTTTTTTCAACTAAAGCCTAGTAGATCCCAGGGCCGCCAGACATACGTCATTTTATAATAGCTGAAAATTTTTCTGTGCATATACCCTATGGTAGGTATTAACGAATGGATACCACGAGCCTTGAACCCGGGTGCGTTACGGAGGTATTGAGTGCTAAAAGTGCATAAAATGATGCAGGATTACGTTATTTTATTAGAGCTGATTTTTTTTATGTTTCGAGGAAAGTTATGATAAATTAAAATTTTGACACTTGCCAGAAAAAAGTCGTCAAATTTACGTTATAGTATCAAAGCTGAATTTTATATATGTTCTTTGGGCAACTGTTTCAAGATATTTCCCAAGCTGCCAGACACCTACATGGGGACCCAATGCCAGCCAGATACATTTTAAGGTGTCAACAAATCATTAAATCGCGTTATAGTATCAAAATTAATTTTTCTATTTGTTCTATGGACAACTGTTTTAAGATATTTCCTTGCCAGACACCTGCAACAGTGTAACCTAATTTCAGCCAGACACATTTAAAAGTGTCCAAGATATTCCCCAAGCTACCAGGCACCTACACCTAAAAGTGTTTAAAATAATCGTAATTCATACGGTTCAGTATCATAGCTATTTTGATCTAGCAAAAAAAATATATTCTTTGGATAACACTATTTAACAATATTTTCAGCCAAGAGTGCGAGTGATATCCTTATCTATAGGTTCCAAAGCTTCACTCGTGCTTAAATATACCTACCTATCAACATTTTCTAACTATTTATTAAAAAAAAAATATTTTTTTTAACTAAAGCCTAATAACAAAACGGGTGCAGTGCTTGTTTTTTTGCTTTTTCGTGGGTGCTCGCTATTATTGTGAATATTCACATTTTTGGTTTGAATAGTCATTCAGATACTAGAGTTACATAGATATTGTTGCAAGCTCTTTTTCTTCTTCCTCAAAAATCGAGTCGGTTGATCGAACTACTGATGACTTGTAGTTAACGCTTTTTATATCCATGTAGATAAATCTATTTTTTTGCATCTATGTATGGTCTATAGCTCACACAAAATTTATATTACTGGGACGTAGTCCTACGTCCCATGATAAAAAAGCAATCATTTTAATTTGCTCTGCGTGCGATATTTATGTAACTATAGTATCTGTAATTGCACATTTTGAATATTCACAGTTTGTTTATGAGTGCGAGCGTTTTTTTTTATTTTAATAGTAGCAACAGTAGCTATACATATGTATGTCTATGTTAAGGATAAAATTGATAAATTAAGTTCAATTTTATTTAAATAATAGATTGAATCTTAATATTAAAAGAAATATCTACATCATTTAACTTATGAGTTGACAAATGACTCTGATATTTCAATGGAAAGCACTTACTGCGGCGCACAGTGGTGGTGGTCCGTTTGTTGAGTTTCGGCGATAAAGTCATTCCATCGTAATTAAATTATTATACGAATTCTTTCGTAATTGCAATTTGTGCAAAATTTTCTACTACAATGCATTCTATGATAGTTTTTTTTTTTTGGGATTCATAACAAATTTTCAATTTACAATGGAAATCGTTATACGAGTTGTGGAACGGAATGAGTTTTAAATTGGTAAGAAAAAATAAAAACACTTTCATTTTTCAATAATAAATGTATAATTTATTTGCACATCCTTCTTTTTATATTTGTTTTCAATTATTTTTTTTCTTTAAAATTTTGATATAATACAGAAATAAAATTTGTTTTCATTTTATTTTCGATTTTCTATATCGCAAGTTTTAGCCCACGTTTTCGCTCTCAGGGTTAGCAATAATTGAACTGTTTACCTATTTATTTTAATGTTTTTTTTTTTTATAGAAAATTTCGAACACTATTTTTTGTTTGCTACACAATCAATACATAAAATAATAATGCTTAAAACGTAGTAACAAAATGAAGTTAATAAATAAAATACTATAATATATAAAATATGTACATTGTGATGTTTAATAATAATTAATAATAAAAATATTAATTACATTTTGTTTTTAACACGAAAAAACATATTTTTTTAAAAACAATTTTCTTACTAATATTATAAGCGTTTAATAACATCACTTTTATCTTTTGAATGTATGTATAGGTATACTTATATAATTTTTAATAAGACTAACATAATTAGGTACTTTTATACATTCAGAGTTAATTTCTTTTCTTTTTTTTAAAGTTAATGTTTAAACGTCAACAAACAGAATTTTGTTTATATAACTAATAATTGAATTTTTAAGTTTTTTTTTCGTTTTACAATGGAATTATATACTGTTCTTAAATAAGCATGAATTAATGTTAAAGATTTACTGATTTTACATTCAATGATTTTCAAAAATTGATGTTTTTATTTTCTTTTTTTAAGATTCTATCTAAATTGATTAACTTAACTTAAATGAAATAAAATAATAGGTATCATATTTGATTTATTAAGCTTAAGACTTAGAAATATTTCTTATTGATGATTTATTTTACTTTGAAATATTTGTTTAAGTTAATTTTGAAGTCAAAATAAACAAAACAAATTTTATATAAACTAAAGATCAAATAATGTAGAAATATTAATGAGAAAAAAAACTAAAGGAAATAAGCAAATTAAAGATAATTATGTATGTTGTTCATGTTCATGGTGGAGTTCAGATATAATTACTTTTGTAATTGATAACATTTTTTTACAAATAATAAGAATAACATTTAAATTAGTAATACATACCTAGTGCCTAAATGTTTGCTAAACTGTTAAAACAACGTCCTAAGCTGTGCTTTATTATTGATATACAGGGTGTCCCGTAATGAGTGGATAATACTGCAACTGGTGATAGCAGGCCTTATGACTGCTCAGAAAAAAATATAAAAAAATATTTTTCTTGTGGTCTCCATGGTATAATTTATTTTCAAAAAATTTAAAAAATTCAGGGTCTCCTAAAATACCTAATTACAACGGCCACTCATAAAGGATTATTATTATTTTTTTATTTTTATAATATTCTTGAATAACCCTTCTAAATGATGGGTAGTAAATTTTAACACCAGCTGATGCATTTTTGTGTTATAATTTTTAAAAATTATTTTTTTATTCAAAAATGATTCAATATTTTTTTCACCAAAGTTTGAAAAATAATAAAGGGGAAAAAATGTATGAGAACATAAGTGGCAAATTTGATAAAAATTGGCCTGTTTAATGTACTTTTCAAAATGGTATAACACATGTTTGTGTCTACAACCATAACCAATAAAATTGGCTTTTAATCTACTAAAGTAGTTTTTTAACATTTTATCAGATGAAATTAAGTTACTAAATTAAGTAAACACTACGACGACGAATGAATGACTCATATTGTTTTTTTAATTTTAATTGCATTTAAAAATAACCGTTCTTAAATAAAGGTAGTAACATTTAACACTAGTTGCTGGATTTTTTTTAAATAATTTTTTTAATTAATTTCTTAATAAAAAAATGATTAAATATTTATTTTCATCAAAGTTTGTTAGTTATAAAAAAGACAAAAAATTGAAATTTTGCATGGCTAATAATGTTAAAAAAATCTCTTTTTAATGTACTTTCCCAAATGGTAAATCACAAGCTTCTATCTACAGCAATAACACATTAAATTGGCTTTTAATCTATTAGAGAAGATTTTTAACACTTTCTCAAATCAAAACTGACTTGTAATAAAATAGGCATTAAAATGCATAAAAAAGTATTATTTGCAAATATTATAAATAATTAATTAATAAATATAAATTTCATCATTTTCATTTCACCCGTGTCCAGACTCTGCTTCCAAGAGATTTCCCCGCAAGAGTTAGTTTTTGTCAAAAAATGTGGGAAAAAATTCACGAAGATCCGGAGTTCTTCAAAAAAATATTGTGGAGTGATGAGTCGTCTCTTAAAAGGGATGGATATTTCAATATCCATAATTTACATAGCTGGCAACTGGAAAATCCAAATTTAATGCGCGAGGACAGATCGCAGTACCAATTCAAAATCAATTACTGGGCAGGTATCCTGAATGGACAAATTATAGGCCCTTTTGAATTACCAGGCAACTTAGATGGTGAAGCCTATCTTAATTTCATGCAAACTAATTTGCCAACTCTATTGCAAGAAGTGCCCGAGGAGCTAAGGAATTCAATGTGGCTTCAAAACGAAGGATGTCCTGCTCATTATGCTGTAAATTTAAGGAGGTACTTGAATCGAACGTATTCCAACAGGTGGATAGGCCGTCTGGGCCCAATTCTGTGGCCACCACGTTCGCCAGACCTAAATCCTTTGGACTTTTTCTACTGAGGGTGCCTGAAGGAAATGGTTTATACTAAACCAATTACATCTATTACGGAACTGCGTCGTCGTGTTCAAGACGCTGCGCTGTGATAAAAATAAATGAGCGCCAACATGCTCGTTTTATTGAGAGGTCCTTCATTAGAAGATGCAGAGCCTGTATCACAGTGAATGGGGGACAGTTTGCACACTTGATATAAACTTATTTAAAAATACAAATAAATCATAATTTTTAATACTGTTGTTTTTATTTATCGCATTTCCCATACCTTAATCAAAACCTTTTTGAAAGTGCATGATATTATTTTAGTTAGTGAATTAAGCAGACATAATAGTGACACTGGTATATCTATTGACTTTTCCTTACAACTCAATTTTTGTAGTCATCAAACTTTGATGAAAATAAATATTTAATCATTTTTTTTATAAAAAAATAATTAAAAAAATTATTTAAAAAAAATCCAGCAACTAGTGTTAAATGTTACTGCCTTTATTTAAGAAAAGTTATTTTTAAATGCAATAAAAATTTAAAAAACAATATGAGTCATTCATTGGTCGTCGTAGTGTTTACTTAATTTAGTAACTTAATTTCATCTGATAAAATGTTAAAAAACTACTTTAGTAGATTAAAAGCCAATTTTATTGGTTATGGTTGTAGACACAAACATGTGTTATACCATTTTGGAAAGTACATTAAACAGGCCAATTTTTATCAAATTTGCCACTTATGTTCTCATACATTTTTTTCCCTTTATTATTTTTCAAACTTTGGTGAAAAAAAAATATTGAATTATTTTTGAATAAAAAAATAATTTTTAAAATTTATAACACAAAAAATGCATCAGCTGGTGTTAAAATTTACTACCCATAATTTAGAACGGTTATTCAAGAATATTATAAAAATAAAAAAATAATAAGAATCCTTTATGGGTGGCCGTTGTAATTAGGTATTTTAGGAGACCCTGAATTTTTTAACATTTTTCGAAAATAAATTATACCATGGAGACGACAAGAAAAATATTTTTTATTATATTTTTTTTCTGAGCAGTCATAAGGCCTGCTATCACCAGTTGCAGTATTATCTACTCATTACGGGACACCCTGTATATAAAAAATAAAATAAATTTGGTGCCGCAACAGCTTGTAGAGAACCAGGGTCTAGAGACTTACAAACTTTTTAACCATTCTTGTATGCGTGTATTTGGCAAAAATGGAGGGGACCTATAATTTTTTGTCGAGTCCAAACGGTTAGATAAGAAGCACTTCTTCATGATTTGTCAATTCCTCAGTGGCAGGAAATCGAACCCAGACCTTCGGCATGCCAGACCAACGCAACCATTATGCCACGATGTGATTTGTCTTTATTACGTTTTCATTGAGTTTGTTGCCTCTTTTTTCTGCACTAATGACGCCAAAGTTCGTCCTGAATGCAACAAGAAAATTCAAGTGATCGGAAACGATCACCGATGAAGGGCAGGAGAACTACAAGAAGCGTCCTTGTTGCGGGGAAATTGCGCAGGATACCATCTCAGTATTTGTTTGGCTATTTTGGTTGGTATTTCATTTTCAAAAAAGAATAAAAATTTGGGGTCCAAATTCTTATTTTTTTCATTTTTTTTTGTATTAATTTTGGTTGCATTATTTCGCGAAGCCTTGGAAATATAGGAAAAGAAAGCACTTGTCTTCTTTGTGTTGCTGCCCCGTCCCACTTAAGTAATAATAAGGCAACAATCACTTTAGTAAAGCATTTTTACTGTGATGACATACATAACGGAACTTTAACCCACCTGAAAAAAATAATCTAGATTTTTAAGGAGGCCCCAGAAAGTTCTACAATCTACTGTGAATCAAAAAATTGTACGTGCATTTGATTTTCTTGAATAAAAAAGCGTTTTATTTAGCAAATAGGCATGATTTGGTAAATTTTTTGCAATTTGTGTATGGTTTATTGAAAGTTTTATCAGAAAAAAGACAAAATTTAATATTTCAAAGGTTTTTTAAATAAAAAAAATAAGAGAAACGAAAAAAATACATCAAATAATTGCACGTACAGTCAAATTTCTTTCAGATTATTAGTGAAAGTGCCAATTTTTGCTCTGATTTTAAATTTGAGACGGTTGTTTATTAAAAACACAAGCTTTGAGGTAACTTCTCTTGGTATAGTGTTCCGTTTCTCCAAAATTACAGATTTGAGGGGATTTCTGATAGTTATTTGTATGAGTTTTTGAACTTTATTTACCAAAAAGCCCCACAGATGCTTAATAGGGTTGAGGTCTGAGGATGGTGGTGGATGAGGCAACTAAGATTTTACACTGTAAAGCAGCCACTCGCTTACTTATAATAGACTAATGCTTCCGGTCATTGTCTTCTAAAAGTATGAAATTATTCTGTAACTCACTATTTTCAGCACTGGCCTTAATTTTTTTACTCAAAATGCAATGTTTTGTGTTTTTTCATTGTTGTTTCAATAAAAACTGTTTCAATAAAAACGTGATTGCAGACATCATTTCAATCCATAACTCTCCAAACCACAATGCTTTCACCTTCAGTACCTTACCTAACCTATAATTTTGTGTTCAGTTTTTCGTACCTACACAAATTTTCGACCGTTAAATCCAAAAATGTTGAAATTTTTTCGTCAACTAAGATAACATGAACTGTTCTAAAAAGCAAAACATAAAAACGTGATAAATAATTGCAAATCAATTAACTTCTAGCCAGAAAGGTTTTACACAAATACCTACAATTTATATGATTTCAGTTTCTGTAACGTGCAATTTTTTGATACAGTGTACATGTACATATATAGTTAGCAAGGGCATAGCAAGGTTAATTATCGAAATTTTCTAGGGTTTCGCCAGTTAAGTGCCTTTCATATGAGCTGCGAAAAGCGAACTGCGAATTGCGAATGGTCGTGAGTTTTGACTTTTCTTTTACATGAGTGGTCGCCAACAGACGCGAATAGTCATACAAAATAAGTCAGTAAAATGGGTGGTTTTAAATTCGAGCGAATTTTTCATTCGCAGATTTGTGGAATGCGTCCTGATGTTGTGGTTTGCGAATAAGTATTTGACAGTTCGCAGAAAATATCTCGGTGGTCGCGTAGAATATATAAAAATGCTAAATTTAATAAGTTAAACTAATTTAGATTCGTGTTTTCTTTTTAAAATTTTAGATTGGGTCGTTTATTCACTTTTTTGATAAGTTAAAACACCTATTTGTTGATATTTGCGCTTGGAATTGCCTAAACAAATTTATTCGCATTCACAGTTCGCAGCTCATGTGAAAGGCACTTTACATAACCGTTTCCCTCGAGAGGCAAAGAAATATACAAATATACAAATATTTTCTAATCTGGGATTTGATCCTGGAATCTTTTGTTTACCACTCCAATACCCCTACTACTGGACATATTCGCAATACAGTGTTGTTCAATGTTAAATATTAATAACTATAGCTGCGTTTTATTATCCCCGGGTCTGGGTGTGGAGGTTATCTTTTAACACGTATTACAACAACAACATGCTATCCAGGTTTAAATCGAGGTTTATTTAAATAACCCAGATACAAGTTTTCACTGTGCCCGGTAGGTGGCTATTTACCATGGTGAATCATGTCAGAGATTTGTCAGTGGTGTTAGGAAAAGAGACAGTCCTTACATGAAAAAGGAGATGGGTACATACATATATATGCCCCCATCGTTTTATTTTCACGAGGTGGACGCAGCTAATATCAATGTCAAAAAAAAATGATGATCATTTGGTGATCAAATTTAACGTCGGTTTGCCTTTTTGCAAGAAAGTGTACAATGGCGTCCGCACTGGGTCGCCCTGAACTCGTTCTAAAGTAGAGGGGAGATGAGGTAAGGAATTAACTGTCCGATCTAATATTGAAGCATTTTCCTATAGGTTAAAGCAAATATAAGTGGCATGAGCTCTGAAGCATTTTTTTTGTTGCGGATTCAGGTGCTGCATGTAATTCTCTGGTTTTTAAAATAGAAATTCAAATTTACTTTTATAATAACAAATAGAAATAGGAAATGGAAACTATGGTTTGTTTTTATTAATTTTCAAAACAAATTTAGTATCTTTCTTATCTCACACAATTGAAGAATTGGTGTTTTTTGAGAACCGAAAACCCATGTTTTTTGACAATTCTTGGAGTTGTCAAGAATACCTGTGTCAACCCTGGGTAAACTTCAATAAACGAACCTTCTATTATAGGCATAGGTAATAGAAGGTGTGTTTGTCAACGTGAAAATTCTTGCAAATTTTTACAAATTTCCTCAATGTGCTGTTAGAAACTATAAGAGGAAAAACCTAAGTTTTGGGAAATACGTTACGAAACAGGCAAACTTGTGGAATCAGATATTAAATTTCATGACACAACCTTGTACCTTGACTGACTGCCCAGTGCCCATCTTTCACAATCTTACATGTGTTAATACATCAACACTTTAAGGATTTGTTCACATATTCCATCACTTTTGGGTGTTTGAGGTTATGGTGAAACTGATTTGTTTGGGTGTAAGTTTGGAAGGAGAATATGAAAATAATTTTTAGCACATAGTACATTTAAAATTCCTTCTCACTTTATTCTAACAGGTGTTGAAAGAAGCCTTACAGACGATAACAATAAGCCAATTAACAAGTCCCTTGAACGAAACAAAGATTACATATTTCTCTTAGTTTGAATGAATCAAGGTAGATGCGTGATGGTTAAGTGGGAAGATACATACATTAGGTTATGCCTATTCCATCGCCACTTGACAAAGAACGCCACTTGGAGATTTCCAAAAACTTACTTTCTTTTAACAAAGGCACACCCGCATACCTTAAGTGGAAGCAAATAAACCCGAAAAAAGTCCTTTATGTGGATATAGATATGTAAAAGAAAACTCTTGTTTAAAATAAAAACATTTAATGAACCCAAAGTTGTGTAGCAAATTTAAATCAAATTAAAAAAAAATATTATTTTATGTACATATGCATAACAATTAAATTAAATTATTGCATATTTATAAAATAAATAAATCAATAATAATTAAAGAATATAAAAACAATTTTTATATGAAATGATTTTAAACTATTTCGTAATCTAAATTTATTTTTTTTTGTATTTATTATTATTCATTAATTATTTATTTCTTAACTATCAAGGCATAATTTGATTGATAAATTTTATTCGTAAGAACAATTTTTTTTTATTAATTTGTATGTTCTATTATAATTTATTTCTTTTTACAAATTTGTTGATTGTTTATTTTTTTGTAAACTTTTTATTATTTTATTTTCAATTTCATTCATTGCCTATCCTAGTAGTTTTTTTTTTTTTTTTTTAGTATATGTGTCTTCTTTTACTGAATGAATAGTTTTATTTATATTTTTGAAATGAGCTTACGACTTACACGAAATCTTTACATCATATTTTTCGGAAGATTGTTTTACTATTTTATTGTTTTTGATTATTGCAAAAAATTTAAATTTTGATGATGATCGTTAGTTTGATTCCTTTCTCTGTCTGTGTTTGCTTTTGTTTTTTTGTTTTCTTAAGTTTTATAATCTTTAAATATTTTTAAATTAAATTTTAACGTAAATTTTAACAATTTTATAAGTTTCGCATAATTATATTATAACGATACCTACGTATATAATTCTTTTTTATTTTTGTAATTCAAATTCCTAAATTTAATCCTAAGCTCTAATTGCGAATTTCACAACCATTTGGCTATCTGATTTGTTTTTTAAATTTAAATTCTAGTTTATTGTTTAACAAAACAAAATAACAAATTTTAATATATAATTTAATGAATATGTAATTATCTACGAAAGAAAAAAAAATAAAAGTATTACTTTTTTTTCAAAAAGTTTTCTGTTTAGTTAAAAATCAAAAATTCCTGTAGTTATAATTACTTTTTTTTAACAATCGCAAAGTTTAAATGTACATATACATAAATTATTATTATTTTTTTTTGTAAATTACTTTTTCAAGTTTTAATTACGAAGACTTTCGGTTCAAATTTTCTTATTAGAAAATTTATATTTACAGTTTTTGGTTTTACTTAAAAATAAATTCTTAAATTTATTTATATCTACGTTTATATACAAACAAACTGATTTTTTTTCATTTTTCATTTTTTCATTTTCTATATTAAGATAGATCTTAAAAGTTTTTAGTAATTGATTGTTAGCGATAATTTCTTAGATTCGTTTTTTAAAAGCACTTAGATTTTAGTGAAAAATTATTAAGCAATTAGTTTTTAATGAGTTTTTTTTTTTTATAAATATTTAAATATAAAGTAAATAAATTGATTGAAAAAAACATGTCTTATAAAAATAATAAATAAAATATTATTTTAAAATTTGAAAAATAAAAAAAAAAAAATTGTGTGTAAATGTATCGAGTTACTGACTAAGTGATTAAGAGCTACATGTAAAACTCTTGTAAACGTATTTGAAATACATTTATGTGAAAAAGAGAAAATGTAAACATAAGAACCTTACGATTCTGAAATTTTTCTTTCACAACTTTACTATCCCGTTGAAAAAACAACAATATAGTCATGTTTTGTAGTACATATTTTCTTCGCTTGGTAAAACGATCTTGTTAAATACAACAATAGTACTGAATAATACCAAATTGTTGTTTTAACTTACATACGATATTTATCGTTTTGAACGGAGATAAAAATTGCACTAATTGCATAAAATGTATTCCTTTTCGCTGAAAAATTCAATATGCTCAATATTTGGAGCTTACATTTTTAGACGGACGGGACAAAATTTTCTGTGTTCAAAAATATTTCTTAAGAACTTAAATGTTGATATTTCTTTCCTTTTATCCCTTTTGAGGTCCAAGTTTCCACACAAAAAGATTGTTTTCATGATCCCCAGCACTAATCCGTTCTCAAAGTTTTATAGTTTTTTGCTCAGGAGAGACATTCAAAAATTCCCCTTAATACTCTTATCTTACTTTCAATACAAAACTCTCGAGAGTAAAGCTATGATTAGACGGTCAACGCAATTGGTCAACGCGTTGACTCTCTGACGTCAAAATGACGTAAAATTCTGTCCCAAAGTTGTCTTGTCGTGTGATCATCAACGCAAAATACTGTCCATGCGTTGACAGCTGCATTGACACTCTGCGTTGACACTCTTGACTATTTTCGTTGGCCGTGTAATCACCCTGTCAACGCAGTTAGGACACTATGACAGACTACACACTGCGGCTTTTTCTGCCATGTCAACGTACTCTGCGTTGACTGTCATAGTGTCTCAATCTCAAAATGTTTGCATTTTTTTGAGTATTTTTAAACATCGACAGTTGATGGCTTGACAGATGAGGGGGACGAACTATACTTTGACGGCAAAAGTATATCTCAATCCAAATGCCACTGAATTGTCCTAAAATCACTTTTTTACGGAGCAGCACAAAAATTTCTAATTTTTAAGATGTTTTTTAATCCATCGACATCCTAGCCATCCTTCAAATGAATTTGCCAGTTGATGGCTTGACAGATGAAAGGCGAGCTATATTTTGACAGCAAACGTATATTTCGATCCAAATGTCACCAATTGACCTAAATCATTTTTTTCCGGAGCAGTAAGAAAACTTCAAAAATATCTGATTTCTTAGCTGGTTTTTAATTCATCGACATCGTGACCATCCTTCAATGAAACTTGACAGTTGACGGTTTGACAGATGAAGGATGAACTATATTTTGACGACAAAAGTATATTTCGATTTAAATGTCACCCAACTGCCTTAAGTCACCCTTTTCCTGAGAAGAAAAACTTCAAAAATTTCTGATTTTTAAGAGGTTTTTTACAAAATGATTCAATTAAGCTCTTGTCAACTCCGCGTCAACGTTCATATGTTTGGATATGGTCAAGTAGTGTAATCGTCAACGTTTCATGTCCAATACGTTGACACCAGAGGGTACCAATTGCGTTGACACAAATAACATGTCAACACATTTTGGAACAACATTGACCGAGTCCCGTCATTCTTGTGATCGTCAACGTTTCATGCGTTGAAACAGTCTACGCTGACAGTTTATTGACGATGTTTCTGATGACGTCAAGGAGTCAATGCGTTGACCATTTACGTAAACCGTCTAATCTAAGCTAAACTCTCGGATAGCTGTCTACCTTGTGAGCTTATGTGTCAATTGCGAGTTTCACTATAGCTTGAGAGTAGCTCGCAGACTTTTTACTCTCAAATGGATTTGCACCTTAAGAAGTTATTGGTATCTTTTCTTGAATCCTTTCGTTTTCCTAATGCTCGCACTGTGTTAAATCATTTTAAGGGCAGTCAATAAAGCCTCACGGCACTCACGGAATTCTATGAATTTGTACATTTTTTGTACTTTTTTAGAGTATCAAAATTTTGGAGAGAGTGTCATCCCTACTCTTATTTCTGGGTAAATTTGGTTAAAAATTCCCAAAATTCACATATTTTAAATTAAAAATTAGAATTTTTTTAAAACTGTCCAGAAAACTTGAAGGCTTTATATTTGTTGAATAAGTTGTCTTACGCTATGTATTATTAAAATATTATAAAACAAAGATGTTTTGGTAAATGAAAATTTAAAACGAAACTATAAATTAAAATAATATTTGAGTGATACAAAAATTACTACTTATTTGTCGATGTAAGAAAGCGTTAAGTTAAGATAGACTTCGATGCAAGATTTAATTCGTATTTTTAAAATAATAAAATGTATTTAAAAAATTATGTATGTTCATATTTGCTTATCATCTGTTTTGTTTTTATTTATAAATGTTTAATGTAATGATTTTTCTGTCTGTATTAAGCTATGCTAATTATACTAGAGTAGTGAAATGTTAGTTAATGATATGTTGAAAATGTACAAAATGTTTTTTTCGATTTATTTTCTTTCCTATAGTTTTATTTGTTAATTTAGTTTTGTTTTATGAATTTTTATTTTTTAATAATGGGAAGCATTGAAGTACTGAAGATTTTTTTTAAATTTATTTTTTATACATAGCAAATGATGAACGATTTTAAATATAATTAAAATTTTTTTTTTTTTGTTATAATTGATTTTTCTTAATTCAATATAATTAAATTACATTTATAATTATTTTTAATGCACTTGCTGTTAACATTCCAATCGAAAGGAAAATAATTTTTTACAAAATTAATAAAACAAGAAAATTTATTATTATGTCTTTTAAAAAATGACTTTAACGTAAATTTAAACTTAAAATTAGAATATAATTATTTTATTTTAATGCTTATATGCTATTTTTTTTTTATAATATAAAACTATTAACTACATTCACTATTAGTCAGGCGGAACGATTTTTTCTACCGTCGGTTTTGTATCGTCAGGATCTAAGCTTAGACAGTCAGAGAAATAATTTTCCATCGATGAATAGACGTGCTCGAGGACTCCATTTAATTCGTGACCCTCATCGGCATAAGTCTAAAATTTCATTTAAGATTAATTAAGCATTTCAATATAAAAATTAAGGGTCAAGATAGTTTTTCTTATTGTGAATGGTTAAAAAAATTGGGCTATGAAATAAAGTGGACTTGATTGCAGTTTTCAGTGTGCAATAAAATCGAAGCCCAAATTCAAAAACATACGAAATGTTGAAGATTCGAATTATTATTACTTTTTCACGACAAGATTCTCTTGGAAGATTTGTCTTTTACTTGTAAGGTGCCAATACCCCTAAACAATTTTTTTTTTATTAGTAGGAGACATTAGCCAGCTCAAGGCACTAACCATTGTGCCAAGGGGTACAATTTCGAACATTTTATAATTTTACAATTTAAATTTTTCGCGTAAAACACAACAATTTCTTACCTGATATCGATAGAGAACCCCAGCATCAGTAAGAGATCTCGCCAGCTGAACACCATGGATATACGGCGCTGTCGAGTCCGCCAATCCGTGCATCAGGAAGAACGAATGAGACTTTATGTGCCGAGCACGTTGCGTTGCATCGGCTTCCACATAGCCTTTATAATTTTCAGCAGGTTGACCAAGGATACGTTCTGTAAAGGCTGAATCTATTGTAAGAAAAAAAATCAATTAAAGATATTAGTGATTTTCAAATAAATTGATGTATCTTTGTATACTGAATCCTTACTATAAAATAACCAATCAGCTATCGGTGATATGGATATTCCACATTTGAAAACTTCTTGTTGAGAGCCCAATACCATAGTAGTAACATATCCACCATAACCCCAACCCCATACACCTACACGAGTCTCGTCTAGAAAGCTAAATGTATCAAGTAAGTAGCTGAAATTAGAAAAATTATTTGAATACAAAAAAAAATCATTGACAATAATTTTTGTTAGTGCAAGGAGATAAAAAATAAAATAAAAGTTTAAGGGGCTTGTTTCACAATGTCTCGATTAAGTTCTGATTAGATTGCCCCACCAAAATTAAAATTATGTTATGACTTATGTCCCACCTGAATGGGTTATTAATTCACAAACTATTTTAATTTTTATCTGTGAACTTATGACCCTGCCTCAGAGTTTATGTGTCGAATAACTAATCAGAATTTTACTCAACTTTATCCTATATCTGGGGCAGTTGGTTTTACGAGGGTTTAAAAATTCCAAGTGGCTATGAGGTTCACCATTTAGGCTGAATTGGATGTTTCTGTATCTGTATCTGTATCTGTATCTGTATCTGTATCTGTATCTGTATCTGTATCTGTATCTGTATCTGTATCTGTATCTGTATCTGTATCTGTATCTGTATCTGTATCTGTATCTGTATCTGTATCTGTATCTGTATCTGTATCTGTATCTGTATCTGTATCTGTATCTGTATCTGTATCTGTATCTGTATCTGTATCTGTATCTGTATCTGTATCTGTATCTGTATCTGTATCTGTATCTGTATCTGTATCTGTATCTGTATCTGTATCTGTATCTGTATCTGTATCTGTATCTGTATCTGTATCTGTATCTGTATCTGTATCTGTATCTGTATCTGTATCTGTATCTGTATCTGTATCTGTATCTGTATCTGTATCTGTATCTGTATCTGTATCTGTATCTGTATCTGTATGTATCTGTATCTGTATCTGTATTTGTATCTGTATCTGATCAGAGAACGATTGTTCATCCAATTTCCAACTAGAAATCTTGTGATGAATAGTATCTGAGCCAAGAGTAATATCCAATACTTTCAGTCGGTTTTTATAAATGAAGAAATGAAAGGCCCACATTATTTACTACAAGGTAAGTATGCTTGAACCTGGTTCACATTCCCCTGTAGTAGAGAGAAGTAAAGGTTGTGTTTATACCAAAAGCTGGCAAATGCTCCCAAGTAAACCCGAAACATCTAAGACCTATTAGTCTATCATCCTTCCTTCTTTAAATATTTGAAAGATCGATATCCACCTTCGAACAAGCATATTCACACGAATTTTGTCTACTGTTCAACATGTGTGAATTGTAAAGGGAAATTGGTAGAAACTGCGTTACATACTCTTAATACGAAGTATCAAATATTCGTTCCATTATAAAGAGCACACCATTGTCGCTTTCTTAGATATAGGGGGTGGTTTTAACAGTGTAATCGCATCTGCACTGAGATCCATGAAGGTAGATGGTACGCTTGGTGATTGATTGATTAATCAAATGCTGACTAGTAGGATGGATTTTCTGTTAGAAGGTCTGTCAGCAGAGAGCTATGCCGCAAGGCGGTGTTCTATCTCCCTTTCTCTCTAACTGCATCTGTATCTGTAAATGAGCTGCTGACATGCCTGGAATCGGAGAGTTAAAGAGTGGGCACGTTCCGATGGTTATTCTCAGTTATCCGGATAGCTTTGTGTTGTTGTAATCCCTTGTTAAAAAACAGCTGATAACCACTGACGCAACAACAACTCAAGTCTCTCTCTCTCTCTCAACTCTCAAAATTTTTGGGATAACTAGATATCATAGCGAATAAACATTGGAATGGAACGCGAGGAGTGATTGCCTCTGCGAATGATGTTGCTATAGCGGAATCAGGAAAGCATTCTACTGTCATAAAACTACTCTGAAAAAAAATGCTTTAAATAAGCTTACCAAGACTAACTGAGCCGACCGCTAGCTGGGGTGGCCTGGGTGTCAACCCTCATAAAAAAGAACTTTTTCTATTCTCAAGGAAATATAAAATCACTGATGTAGATCCTCCTCTATCAAGATAGGTACTCCACTAATATTCACTGATCAAGTAAAATGTTTAGTTTTAGATAAGATTAGAAATCGAATATACAATAAAGAGTCAAAAATGCAACAGTTGCACACAAATACCTAGGGTTTTCAACCTCAAATCACTAACTGGCTATGTACACTTCTGTGATGACCGATTTGCACTTATGGCATGCAGTATGGTGGACTGCTCTAGATTAAGCGCTAAATTGCGATAAACTAAGTAAAGTCCAACGTTCGGCTTGTTTGTGCATAAGTGGAGCACTTCGTACGACACTCTCCGCCGCTCTAGACGTTCGGCTTCATTTCAAACCTCTAGATATTTTAAACAAACAGGTGGCGGCTAACAAAGCCATTCGCTTTAAAGCATCCTCACAATGGGCCAACAATGACATTGGCCATTCCACCATTCTGAATTCTTTAAGATCACTCCCAAGTCACACTGCGGTTACACCATCCCTAAACTACAGTTCGGCAAAAACTTCCAAGTCACCGTTCCATCCAGAACCCTCTAGGAAGATATGACTTTCTTGGTAGATGAATCAATGCATTTTTACACCGCCGCCGCTGATAACTGATAACGGGGTTGGCGGAGGTGTAGGTAGACTAAAATTTAGTCTCTCCTAATTTTGGTTCTTTTTTTCAATTTGAGTGCATAGTTGTACGGTGGATAATACCAAGCAAGTCACTTGACTCAGGTCCTTCTCGGGCTGTCCAAACAACATCAAAAGAAATTTGAATAACAACACCTTTTGCAAGGTACCTAAATCTCGTTTTAAGTATCATTCAAATTCAGTAGATTTATATTTTCAAAACAATTTTGTTGCCAAATTTCAAGCATCTTTTTATATAGCTGAAGTTATTACCTACATACCTATCATACTATACCTACTTTAAAGAAACTTGAGCATGATATATAAAATCCAATTTCCTAGCCAGCATGGGAAAGGCTCTGCCACTTAAAACCCTCTTCTCCATAAAAACTTCACCGAAATATTGCTTAATTCACATACAATTTTATTACGAAACAAAAGTTGAGTGTATGACCAAGGCTATTCAATTTAAGTCAATATGTATTCCAAAGCGCAAACAAACCCAGAAACACTTGTACCCTTAGGCACATACAAACCATCTAAATATAAATGTTAGAAAATTTTCAAACCACCTTTTACCAATTAAACTTACCTTAGAACGGAAATTTGATCCTGCACCTCAACTCCCCCCAAGTGTCGGTACAGTGATTTTTTACTCTGTCCTTTGGCGCCTCTCACATCCAACCGAATATATATTACATCATTTCGTGAAGACATGTACGTCCCCCAGTCTATTCGAAATTTCTCCGAAACGGATTCGGATCCTGGTCGCCCATTTCTGTGAAAAGAATCATACAAAAAAAAGAAATACATAAAATGTCGTTGCCATAACCAAACCATCCCATCCTCACACTCTATCATATCCGGGATGGAAAAAATGAGAAAAAATGCAATATAAATGTATACGATGGCTATGTGTTTCATACTTACACTTCGACGAGCACAGGAAATGCGGCATCCCTAAGCTCCTCTCTCCAGCTGGGCGGCAGGAGTAGTTGTACTTGAGCCCTACTGCCATGCGGCAGGGGAATTTCAAAGGAACGTTGAGTTGGCAAAGCCAATGCCTGCAATCGTTCCGTGTAGTACGGTCGCGTGTCGAAGAGTATTTTTTGCAGACTGTGCGTTTTTGCAGAATGCACTCCAGACACTGGGAGACCCGGTCCCAGGCACTCAAGTATATAAAAATCGACACCGAGCTCTGTTGCTATGGAAGACTTTGGAGTTAGGAAGGCATCAAAATGGGAACAGTTTACATAGTAGTAGCGGCTACTCCAGAGCGCTTCGCCTAGATCACAGGTAATGCACTGAGGTTCACTTCTAAATAAAAGTAAAAACAAAATTATTAGATAAAACACAAAAATTCTTTAAATTACAAAAAAAAATTACTTAGAGCCGTTTGCTCATACAATATTTAACCATTTATGTTCTACTTAAAAATCTTATGTTCTACTTCTTCCTCTGGGTTTACTGTCACATAAGTCCTTATGTTCTACTTAAATATTTTAGTTTCGTATCAGCAAATGGGCCTTAAGGACTTCACTTTTGTTTATGTAGAATTAATTTTATTCAAAAGTTCTTCTCTCAGATACTGTTTTATTTTCTGGAGAAAAAGGTTTGTAACATAACCTCAAATATAGTGAAAAAACAGTATTTTTGTACTTTTAAGTTAGAATATCTCGAAAACCTGACGTGATGGAGTGATGGAGTAAATCTGAGGTTAGATTCGAATTAAGAGCATCAAAAATCTACGGAAAAGTATAGCTTTTGTTTCTGTAACAGAAATAGAATTCAAATTTCTTATAGTGGTTCACAAATCATTTTAAGTAATTTGTAAAAATAAATAAGACAGAACTTACGGAGCCTGCCTGGAGAACGATATGGAAATTTGCTCGGGGACCTCAATGCTTAAATTAGAAGGGAAGACACCTTCGGCGGATATAGTTGGTAGACACATCCTCTACGAAGAACCAAATGTTAACGGCCTCCGACTAATAGACTTTCCAGAAGCTCTTACTACGGTGATGAGTAGCACAGCACTGGGTTTTCACGGCTAAGAAAGAATCCACAAAGCAACCTGGCCCTCTACAAATGGTTGATACGCCAACCAAATTGACCATGTGCTTAACATTGGAAGAGAAGACATGCCTCTTATATCTTTGACGTGCGCACTTTTCAACGGACAAACGTCGACTCGGGCCATTTCTTGGTTATACGAGCTCGACTATCAGATAAAAAGAAGCTACGAATCGCCCGGCCATAAAGAATAAATTCGATGTCTATCACCTAAGCATACCAGGAGTCTCCTCGTCGAAGCTACGAATCGCCCGGCCCTAAAGAATAAATTCGACGTATATCACCTAAGCATACCAGGAGTCGCCAGAGCCTAGAGGGAGCACCTGAGAGAGAAGTTTTCTGCTGTGCATTCACCTGTCACAGACGACTACGACCAGTAGCTCCAGCATCGTGATATCATCGAAGAGTCAGCCGAAACCACGATAGGCTCCAACCACCGAAAAAGAACGTGTGGTGTGATGATGAATGCGTACAGCTCAAAAATATGAAAGAATATACACACGAATATGTTGCAGCGGAAAACAAGAGCAGCAAAAGAGAGGAGTATCGCGGAAGGAGAAGAGAACTAGACCCTGCGTGGGCGTTAGCAGCCTCCCAGCTCCAGGAGACCGAAGGGTCTCGCGGTGGAAATAACACCTGTAAGTTTTATAAAGAAGCAAAGCAACGGATTGTTGGCTTTAAAATAGGATCGCAGACTCTTTGAAAAAGCGAAGGTAACCTAGTCACCGAAGCACATGGAATAGTAGATGTATAGAAACAGCAATTCCAGCAGCTACTGATTGGGCATTAGGTAGAGCAAAAAGTAGGACGAGAAGCAAACCCAACTCCAATCAATGAATACCCACTACTATCACCCTGTAAAGAAGAGGTAGACTTAGCTATAAAGAAGCTCATTAAAAACAAGACCACCGGATCTTATGGTTTACCAGCGGAGGTCTTTTAGCACGGAGGGGATGTGTTGGAAGGGTGCATCGCGAATGCTTCAAGTCACTCATTAACTAATTTTGGGTGGAAGGAAGAATGTCTGATGGCCCAGATTCATATGTCCCATCTACAAAAAAAGCAATTCTATGTCCCCCAAAAATTGAGGCATACCCTGATAAACGTCACATGCAGGATTTTATCCAACGTCATATGCGAGCGTCTTAAGCCGTTCTGCAACACTATAATCGGCAAGTATCCGTGAGGACTCCCGGCAGGCAGATCAACCATAGACCAAGTATTCACTCTCATTCAAAAAAAGACCAACAAAATTTCAAGTAGAGACTCACCATCTATTCATCCACTTCAAAGCCGAATATTAAAGCATTCATCATCAAGAGCTCTATATGGCCATGGCTGAACTTGGGATCCCGGGAAAACTGAGCAGTTATGTTGCGTGATATAAGAAAATACGCGACGCAATGTGCAACTAGGGAAAAACTCATCCGAACTATTCCAAACATGCACAGAGTTTCTTCAATCTCATTTTGGAGTAAATATCCGACGAAGGATTACCCTAGCAAACCGATGCTACTTTGATTCGGCACAACAGACGGGTTCAAAACTCCACACACGAAAAACAAAATGCACAGATGCATGCTCCTTAAAACCCTTATACCGCCAGTCCTGCTTTATAGCGCCGAGTGTTGGCTGTTGGGATAGCTAATACTGGGCTCCTTCGAAAGAAAAATTCTTTAACGGATTTTTGGTCCTGTGGGCGAGGACGGAAAATGGAAAAGAAGAAACAATCACGAACTCTTTGAGCTTTATCAAGATGTGGATGTAGTACAGGAAATCAAAACCCAAAGACAACATTGGTTCGACCATATCGAGTGAATGGACAATAATGCTCTAGCCAATAGTCTTGAAATCCCAGCCCCAAGGTTCAAGAGACAGAAGAATACTGACTGAGCCTCCGTTTAAAAGATCAAGCCATCGCGGATGTCAGAGGGCTTGGTTTAGATGACTGGAAGTAGCTCAGGTTCTCGGGATTATATAGAGGATGGAAGGCTGCCATGTCTCACAAGCGAAACTATATGTGTACGAGAACGGGCTCGTTCACTGAAGTAGTTTTTACTAGGGAGCCAGAGCCAAGAAGGCCATGATCGCTTTTTACTCAACAGGATATTTGGTTAGACCTGAAGTTCAAACCCTAAAATCATAATGTGCATGTACACGGTCATTATAAGACCGATCCGAATGGCTTGGTGGAGCTCGATGGATAAATAGTATTATTATAAAACCCTTAATAGTTCAAAGACTAGCGTGCATAGGAATCAACGGAGGAGTATGTATGCACAGATTGCACAACATCCCGTACAAATTTTGAAAAACCGTTTTCTGTCTCAGGGGATGCTGGCTTACAACAATCAGATAAACTGATTATAGAAATTTTTCACCGAACGGATCGAGGATGGATACGGTCTAAGCGCAGGTTCTGGTAGTGATTAAGCCTGTCGAACAGATCTCAATTATGGCGAAACCACGGGCTGATATCACCTCCTACATTGACAACCAGGTGGCCGGCGATCAAAGTTATCTCTGCAACAGAAATAAAATCCAAGCTGGTTTCATGCTGTCGCAAAGAGCTAAAGGTTATTGCTACGCAGCAGAACATCAGATGCTGGCTCCCTGGGCACTACACTGTACTGTGGAGCTTTAGGAAATGAAAAATCAGATGAACTGTCAAGGACTGGTTCATAGTTAGATCTAAACCTAACAGACTCAGTGTTAAAATTCCACTCTGTGCCATTAAACAGACAATTGGTAAGAAGATTGTGGAACTTACCAATGACAGATGGAACTCACTCGTAACAAAGAATATAAAAACCCTATTCCTTGGTTAGTCCCAAACAGTTTCAAACAGTTTCAGACCGCCAGATTTGGTGCGGACCAGTACAATTTTTCAAGTGTGGAACGACTTCGGACTAAATCTGGCGGTTTCAAACTGTTTGAAAGTCGGCAAGGAACAAACCTAAAGTTACCAAGAAGTTTTATTTGGATCTTAAAATAAAATCCGATTCCGAAAGCTCTTTTCAAAATAATAATGAAAAGAACGAAAATAATTAAGAGAAAAGCTCTTTCCCATAGTAAAAAGGAGGATACTTTTGACTGTGTGTTGCATCTCATTTGACGTTTTATGAAAAGCTCTGAGAGAAAGTTCTTGAAAGATAAAAAGCTCCAATGTTGGAACCCGCCAAATTTGTATGAGATGCGTCTTTTTGGTAACTTTATATTCTTTGCTCGTAACTTGTACCACTACAAAGAATCTGTGGCCTAGCTACCATTAGAAAAAAATGGACATTATCATAAACCTGACAAAGTGATCTTTTGATGGGGACTATCACATGACATAATCTTTTAGGGTATCATAAAAAGAAGATGAGACGAAGTACTGAATACCTTACAGAGGTTTCGGAGATGAAAAGACACCCTTCACTACCTAGGTCATTATCCGGCTTTCTGCAATACAAGGAAAACATTTTAGGGTAGGTAGTTATTTCTTCAACGATCTAGCAAAAATCTCGAAGTCAACAGGCGATAACATCTCAAATTTAATGAACTTCATCAACGCCTCCCAATGGCTCTATGCTGCATAGGATTTCATAGGTTATATTTTTAAGGGAATGGTTCAATCCATGCATGAGGGTACCACAATGGAACAACATTGATCCAAGTGTGACGGGAACAAGATCCACCGTCAGCCCATCAACCTCACCTTACCTACCCTAAAAGGGAGCCATAAGGTTGCAGCAGAAAAGTTTAAAGAGGTATCGCTGTTTATGAAAGAAAAGAGATTTTGTGGAATACAAAACATCGTATTTTTGGCTTATGTCGGTTAATCAAAAATAATGAGTCTGTACTCCAAACGCTACGAGACTTCCGTTACCTTTTCGATGTTCCACAACGCACGGTGTGGTCTCCCATCGAATTGGCATCCCAAGTAACAATTTTAGCTCTTCAAATGCTTTAACAGCGTTTTTAGAGCAAATCTTAAAGCTCTTTGATTTCAAAAGAAGCTCCAGATGCGCTTCTAAAGCAAGTGTAAAGCATGCTTACAGCGAATTCATTGAGTTTGAGAGCTAATTTTTGCTCGAAGCCAGCTCTTTGTCAGTGGCTAGTATGGCTTTGAAGCTCTTTGGTTCATGATTCAGATATCTTTAAAGCAGCATTTTTGACAGCACTTTGTTTGTATTAGTTTAGATAATACAAATGATAAATTAAAATAATATTAGGGAGATGTATTTCATGTGTGTGATAGTAGTAATCGAAAAGGTCATGTGATGTCGTGGAAATTAATTAAATATTCGCAGAGAAAATGTCGTAGTGAGAAATAAAATTAATATTTGTGAGTTCCATGTTAGTGATTTTTTAGTGCGCGTTTAGTTTTATCACAATTGTACTGAAGATACTTCGAAAAATAACAACGCGCCTTCGAAATTATTTATTTTACGCTGTGAAATATTTAAAAAAGTTTACCTAAACAATGTAAAAAATTGATAAATAAATTAAATAAATCATGAAACTAAATATTTTTGTTTTCATTGCAATATTTTATTGTGTTTTTGTTGAAAGGAAAGATTTTGCATTCGTTTAAATAAATAAAGAAAAATTATTCAATGATTTTTTTTTCCGTCGCCATAGTTTTTATTATGAACATAGTTTGTCTTCAACCGAGCTCTTCTAGAGCTAGTTTCCAAAAAATGAGAGTTTTGCGTTCAGTACTTAAAAAGTAGGGTGTTCGGAAATTGAAAGTAATTGGCTTATTCTAATTTCTGGAAAAAAAAATTCTTGTTTATTTAAATTCTATTCAACCTTGAAGTGCATTATGATTTCTTAGCACGTAAGCAAGTACTTTTGCGACTCAGCCATAGATTTAACATTATTAAAAAAAAAATTTAGTAAACTGTTTAATTGATTTTAATTTAAAAAAATGTGAATTTAGCATCTAATTTGATATTTGTGGTGCATACTCGGTATTCACCAGAAAGTGAGAGGAATACATTTATTTTCTAGTTTTGGTTTAATTTTTCCCGTTGAAGTCATGGCTAATATATTTTATTGTGGAACACCCTAATATTGAGTAGTAGTATTTTATTTGAGAGAGGTTTAGTATTGAGCTCTATAGTCGATTTGCTGTAGCTCTATCGAGTCTTCACATTTCCCAATGCTCAGAGATAGATTTTATAATGCTCAGAGAGATTTCAAGCGCATGCGCTAGTGTTAACTTCACAAGAGTTTGTGTGAAAGTATTAGTAATTAAACTCTACAGCTGTTTTTTGTGTAGCTTTTGAAGTGCTATTTTTTGACATTTCTATAAAGTCATGCGTTAGTATTTTGAACGTGAAATTAAGCAGCTCTACAATGCTTCTTTATGTGCTGATATCAATAGTTAGCTCGTTTAAAAAACGTTATTAAAGAGCTATTTTTAAATCGTGAGTCGTTATAAAATTAATAGAGCTAAAAGTGTTCTGAAACTTCGATTATAGAACATCATTTTTATATGAAATGTAGGGAGCTGTGCAATAATCTATTTAAGAGCTTAAGCTTTGGATTTCACTGCTAACAAGCTGCTAAAGAACAGTTTTGCTTCTATTAGCTCCAACGATGTTACTTGGGATTTTACCATTTTACGTTGTGGATGCATGTTTATTATCAAATACATCAATAATGTCCTTTCTAGTGTAACCAACATATTATTTTTTTTGGGAATGGTTGCCTTAAACAGAGGATGTTTCTTGATAAACAAAGGATCCAAAAATACTTAAGAAAGGTTGAAGTCAATTGCGTTCTCCGGGACTTAGGTTAGGTTAGGTTAGAAGGGGTGATATTACGGCAAGCCGTCGGATCTCACTCGGATCTCAATGGATCCATTGCGCTCCCCATAGGATTATGGTAAGGAAGGTTTAAGGAAAAGGATAAGATGGATTGGGTGGAGTTTAGGTATGGGATGCCTCCCTGAACCACCCTGAATTCTGGATGAATTTAAGGATGTTTCTTAGTGGCAAGTTAGAGATGTCGCCCAATTCGTCGCCGGGACTTGTTGCAGAGTGCTTTGAGAAATTTCCACAAGATGATAGAAAAAAATGCATTCAAGAAGACTGCCTCTACATATATGTTTGACTTTGTTTTTTTTATTTTTATTAATGTTACATAATATAAATCTCAATCTTTTTAATATTTTAAGATCAATTGATAGTATCAATCTAAAAATGTTATAGAGTTTTAATTTGTTTGAATCGATTCTATAGTTTACTGAATAACCTTGATTTGATTATATATTTGATTAAAACTAAAACTTACTTTCGACTATCGTCGCTTACTGGATCCTTGACAACATACAAATGTCTTTGTCCAGGTTTCTTATCTTGCGTTCCAAGATAATAGACGAGATGATTCGCCGTATCCCAACACAGAATCTTTAACACCTGAAAGTAGTTAGAAGCAAAAAGAAAACAAAATAGAAAAATGCAAATTATTTCAAATCATTAAGGTAAAATAATTAATTTAACAATATTAGAATCAATGTGGATATAAGTTATGGCGTTATTGCAATTAAACAGCACGCATCACTCATATTATAAGCAGATTATACACAGTCATATTTTTTTAAAGCTAATTGATTATTTGCTTTTTTTTTGTTTGTTTTTATTCCATTAAAAGCATAAGGAGAAAAATTGAATAAAATATTTTAAAATAAAAAATATTGAGATAGGTACTTAAATTAAAATTCGAAAAAAGTACAATGATGGTAGTAAAATGTTAAAAAAAAATTAACAGCGAAAGCGAAATATGTTAGTGACACAAAAACTGAACGATTCAACAACAGAAAAATGTACCTAAATACTGTGAACAAAATATTTTATTGTATAGGTATAGAAGAGGTTTACATTTATAAAATCACGAAACTGAGAATTAAGGTTTTTTTCTTAGTCTGATCCTCGAGGCAAAACCCAGAGTATGGCTTGCGAAAGAGGTTCAAAATGACAATTTTTATTTATTTATTTTGTTAAAACTTACTTTAGAAGTTATCTGTTATATTAAATGTACAATAATCACAACAAACAATTAAAGCGCTAGCTTGCAGGTTTCTTCGCTTTTCAAAACGCTTGAAGGTTGTACCCAGAAGTTTTTCTTTATCAATCATGTAATAAAAATAAATAAATTGGGTGGCGCAACAGCTCGAGGAGAACCAGGGCCTAGTGACTTACAACTCACAACCATTCCTGTGTGCGTGTTTGTTGGGCAGGAATGGAGGGGACCTACAGTTTTTTGCCGAGTCCGAACGGCTAAATGAGAAGCACTTTTTCATGACAAGTATACTCTTGGAGGATTTGTCAGTTCCTCGCAAGAGGCAGTACCTCGAATAAAACATTTCTGTTTTTAAGTGGCACGGCTGGGAATCGAACCCACACCTTCGGCATGACAGTCCTACGCACTAACCATCAAGCCACGAGGTACTACATCAATCATGTAAAGTAGATCGTGTATTATGGACTTCACGGTTAAAAATTTATTTAAAAATTTGAATTCTTATACTTAACAAGTTAGTCCGGTCAGGAAACCGAATCCCGTGCGTTTCGTGGCGGGGACCTTTTTTATGTTTGGAATTTGTTTTTGAGATGATAACAATGCAATTTTGCCTGGAAGTCATCTATGTAATCCTGTCGCTTGGCCGCCATTTTGAAAAATCGCGCCCAACCTGTTATCTGGGCAAGAAATTTATTCTTGACATGCAAAATATTTGAAATTTAGCTCGGAAGTCATTTTTTAAATCCTGTCGTTTGGGCCAAATGGTAAAATAAAGAGAAACTTGTAAATTACTGGGAAATTTTTCTTATCTAAAATAAGGTTCGATATCGCCGGCTTAGAGCGAAAAGCAGCTAACTCCTTTTTGGCATTTTTCAGAAAAAAATATTAATAAAAAGTGTTCGCATTATTTGAATAAAACCAAAATTACATTTAGTATTTTTCTACACTCGTTATTGCTGCGTAAATTCAGTAAATTGGAATCATTTGCTAAATTTTTAATGTGCGTGAAATTAGCACCGCCATTTTGGATTTTCAAAAAAAAAGATTGTGCTGTAATGTGCCCAACTTGTGCTGCTATGTGCTGTATTTAAAAAAAAAATCGTACTAAGGGTTTGGTTTTTAGAGGGAACCCATTTTTTTAGCGTGAAGTTAGCACCGCCATTTTTGATTTTCGAAAAAAACAAAAGTTGTGCTGTACTGTGCTCAACTTGTGCTGGCATGTGCCGTAATTCTTTTTTGTAAATTTCGCAAGTTTGCAAATTTTACGAATGAAATTTTTGCGAAATTTCAAAATTTCTTAAAAAGAAAAGTTTTGTTGCATTTTGCTCAAAAAATGATACTAAGAACCAAAAAGAAAAAAACAAAAATTTGCATGATTGCATTTATTATGACCAAAACTAATCTTTGCGAAGGGCTGAAGGGTGAAGTTAGCACCGCCATTTTCGATTTAAAAAAAAAATGTGCTGTATTGTGCTAAGCTTATGCTGCCTTGTGCCGTAAATATTTTTAAGAAATTTGCAAATTTGCAAATTTTACGGATGAAAATTTTTCAAATTTTGTAATTTTGTAAAAAGTTAAAGTTGTGCTGTTTTCTGCGCTATTTCTGCTGCCATATTCCGAAGAGAAAACAAAAAAGTTCACATACATATTTGTAACTTTTACGGACAAAAAACTGTTTTGCGAAGCGTCAAGTTAGCACCGCCATTTGCGATTTTCAAAAAAAAAAGTTGTGCTGTATTGTGCTCAACTTGCGCTGCCTTGTGCCGTAAATAATTTAAAAAAAAATTGCAAATTTTGTAAGAATTGAAGTAGTTCTGTTTTTTGATCAATTTGTGCTGCCACGTTCCAAAAAACTTCGCATATATGTAACTTTTACTACCAAAAAACAGTTTTGATTTTTTGTGCCCAATTTGCGTTCCCTTGTGCTGGTGCATATTTACATATTTTCGCGAAAAATAAATTAAGTAAGCAGAGTTTTCGATTTAAAAAAAAACAAATGAAATTTTCATCTTTTCCGTTTTTTTTATTATAATTTATTAAAAATTGTGTAGAGAAAATTAAATGGCTTCTCATGGTTCCCTATTCAAGCAATATAGAAATACTTTTGTTTCAGTTCAATGTTTCAGTTTCCGGTTTCCACTTATTTGGTGTACGACACCTATCTTCCGGGGCCTGAAACTCATGCTTATGGTAAGACTACACTATGTTAAACCGTTCTTTCTTCCTTACCCTGAGGCAACGCGAGCGAGTTTATTCACCAGCGTGTTGGGTACATATGTACATTAATTGTCAAATCACTCGCTGTCGCTTCTCAACTAGCTTCAAGAAAGGTAAGCCAGTGGTTGACAAGCGGTTTGGAAAAGTTTCTATGTATTAGTAACTCGCTAGCGATTATTCGCTTGTATGGTTACAGCAGTTGTATTTTACTCATGAAAATTCAACAAGAGTCAGATGCAAGGTATCATAATGTGTTTTTCCATTCAACCATTTCAGATTTGGTGGTAAAAGCCATTCCACA
This sequence comes from Dasysyrphus tricinctus, assembly GCA_963921185.1. NCBI lineage: Eukaryota > Metazoa > Arthropoda > Insecta > Diptera > Syrphidae > Dasysyrphus > Dasysyrphus tricinctus. The sequence goes on along the minus strand of OY992531.1, from coordinate 191,785,497 downwards.
CTATCCCACTGAGTAGATATTAGCACATGTCAAAAAAGTGTGAAGAAAATCATTTAATAGCCATTCCACACTATCCCACTGAGTATTAACACAATGTCTTTTTGGTTCTTGGTAGCATTTTTTGAGCACAATGCAGCACAACTTTCTTTTTTAAGAAATTTTTAAATTTCGCTAAAAATTCATTCGTAAAATTTGCAAATTTGCGAATTTTGCAAAAATATTTACGGCGCAAGCCAGCACATGTTGAGCACAATACAGCACAACTTTTTTTGTTGTTAAATCGCAAATGGCGGTGCTAACTTCAAGCTTCGCAAAACTGTTTTTTGGCCGTAAAAGTTACAAATATGCGATTTTTGTTTTTTATGTCTTCGAAATATGGCAGCACAAACTGAGCGCAAAATAGCACATGTTGGCTTTAAAGAAAAATGTAAAACTTAAAAAAAATTATTAATTAATTTTTGGCATAAAAGTTACAAATATGCGAATTTTTTTAATCTCTTTGGAATATGGGTGCACAAATTGAGCACAGAACAGCACAACTTTCACTTTTTAGTAATTACGAAATTTCGCAAAAATTTCATTTGTAAAATTTGCAAATTTGCGATTTTTTTTTAATATTAACGGCACAAGGCAGCACAAGTTGAGCACAATACAGCTCAGCTTTTGTTTTTTTGAAAATTGAAAACGGCGGTACTAACTTCGCACTTCGCATATCTGTTTTTTTGGCCGTAAAAGTTACAAATATCCGATTTTTTTTATATTCTTTTCGGAATATGGCAGTACAAATAGCGCAGAAAACAGCGCGACTTTAAGTGTCTACAAAATTGCAAAATTTGAAAAATTTTCATCTTTAAAATTTGCAAATTTGCGATTTTTTTAAAAGTATTTACGGCACAAGGCAGCACAAGTTGAGCACAATACAGCACAATTTTTTTTTTGAAAATCGCAAATGGCGGTGCTAACTTCACGCTTCGCAAAACTGTTTTTTGGGCGTAAGTTACAAATATGTGAATTTTTTTGTTTTCTCTTCGGAATATGGCAGCACAAATAGCGCAGAAAACAGCACATCTTTAACTTTTTACAAAATTACAAAATTTGAAAAATTTTCATCCGTAAAATTTGAAAATTTGCAATTTTTTTAAAAATATTAACGGCACAAGGCAGCACAAGTTAAGCACAATACAGCACAATTTTTGTTTTTTTGAAAACGAAAATGGCGGTGCTAACTTCACGCTACAGCCCTTCGCAACGTTTAGTTTTGGCCATAATAAATGCAATCATGCAAATTTTGTTTTCTTTTTGGTTCTTAGTATCATTTTTTGAGCACAGTGCAGCACAACTTTTCTTTTTAAGAAATCTTGAAATGTCGCAAAAATTTCATTCGTAAAATTTGCAAATTTGCGAAATTTTCAAAAAAAAAAAATACGGCACATGCCAGCACAAGTTGAGCACAGTACAGCACAACTTTTGTTTTTTTCGAAAATCAAAAATGGTGGTGCTAACCTCACGCTAAAAAATGGGTACCCTCTAAAAACCAAACCCTTCGTACGATTTTTTTAAAAATACGGCACATAGCAGCACATTACGACACAACCTTTTTTTTTGAAAATCCAAAATGGCGGTGCTAACTTCACGCACATACATTTTTATATTTTTTAGCAATTTTTTGAAGTGGTCTTTAATCATCAAAAAAAATTTGGAGTAAGTTAATTTTCACTTTAAGTCGACGATATCTTAAAAAATAGGTGTTGAGTAGACGCATCTTCGGGTAAACTATCAGTGTTGCTACTTTTCGGGAACATATTATTTTTTTTAAGTTAACGGACACTTTTTCATGATTTTTAATATTCTAAACAGGCGCAAACGCCTCTAAATGCCAATCGCGTATTGGGAAATAAAATTGAAATTTTGAAAATGGGTGTTGAGTAAACGCACCATCTGTTTAGATTTCAATGTTATCGCTTTTCAGGAATATAGGGGGAAGGCGGGAGACTTGAGCCACTTTTTGTAAAATTGTTGATAAAAACTTGTCTATTTATCTCAGCCACATGAAAGATACATGTCTATAAAGCTACACTTATCTATTTTGAAACTAGTTAAATTGGCTTCAAATATATGCAATCGGTTTCAACCCATGGCAAATTGTTTGAAGAAAGATTTTTGGCTCAAGTCTCCCGCCCCCTACGGGAGACTTGAACATCCCCTGGGGGAGACTTGAACATACCCAAATTCAACGAGTTAACAATACAAAAAATGAGATCACCGTCTATGATTTTCATAAAACTCAATTGTTACTATATTTAACGTATTATTTGCTAAGAAAAATGTTTTAAGAATTTATACACGAAAATATTGATGCAAAACTAAAAACAACCGTAAAAACCGTAACAAACGAAAATAAATACACAACTTAAATAAACCTCTCCTTGGGAAATACAGTAAGAAGATTGTAATATTTCTTAAACATAATTTGAGCATTGTTATCCTTTAATTTCCCCTTCTGCGGCAGTTTTTTTACTTTTTTTTGGTTTTGCTCCTCTTTTTCGTATGATCAAGTCTCCCTACAATAAGTGGTTCAAGTCTCCCGTTCACGCTTTTTGAGACAAAAGAGATTATAAATTCTGTTACGTAAACTGTTGCATTATTTTGCACGGGTATTTACAAAAACAATTATTCAAGGAATAAGATCATACTAAATTATTTAATTAACTACGAGTCAAGCAAAAGTTATGCAATGAAAAGAAAAAAAAAATTATTTAACTTTTCTTAGCGAAAAATGCATTTACTCGTCCAGGAACCAAAATCAAATGTTGGTCCAGAAACCTTTTCATGAGCAAATAGAAGGTCATATTCTGCTTCGGATATACAAACACGTCTAGAATTTAAGGGTAGTCTGAGTGAAATATTGCGAGTGGCTCATGTCTCCCGTATGGTCAAGTCTCCCGTTTTCCCCCTACTCTTTTAATTGTCAAAATGTGGGACTTCCACTAATGCTATGTTTCCACCAAAGGTTTATCTCAGATGAGATTTAATAAATCTTTTTGGTGTTTCCACCGCACAAAAAGATTTAAAAAAGATTAAATTTGACAGCACCTTCAAAAATGCAAATGGCGTTCCAATTTTTCTTATGAAGTGCGAATGAGACAGAATGTCTGATTCGTGTGAAACAATAAGAACTGAATGCGAGTCTCGAATGAATCGTTCAGCAACATCTAAGAAAAGGTTAGTTCGATTTGTAAATCTATTTGTCCTAGGAAGATTTAACAAGATTAATTTCTAATCTTCAAGATTTACGAAATAAATTTGTATGGTAAATCTCCGAGATTTGAAGGAGATTTGAGGTAAATCTTATTAAATCTCAGATTAGCGTCAGGTGGAAATGTAGCATAACATGGAAAAAGTTGCGGAAACACCTCTGAAAGTCAAACGTGTCACGGAAAAATAACGGTTTATGTCTTAAAAGATAAGTCTTTAGTAGGTGCACCTAGAGGTAAAATATAAGTGTTGCCACTTTTCGGTAACATACTTTTTTTATGTCATTGGTTGGGACTTCTACTTTTTGGTAGTTTTATTTTTTTGAAATGAACAATGTTGTGTAAACGCCTCTAGATGCCAAACGCGTATTGGCAAAGCAACGGTTGATATCTAAAAGGATAGGTGTTGAGTAAAAGCACCTTCGGTTAAAATATCAATGTTGCCACTTTTCGGGAACATAGTTTTTATATTAAAAGGGTGGTATTTACATGTTTTTATGAATTTTGAAAATTTTGAAAACAAAAAACTTGCAGCTTTTGTTTTCCAAGTTATAATTATCACAAAAACATGAATGTTAAAAAAAGAGCCAAGTTCTTATATGTACAAGAAACTTGTGCGTTTAAAGTTAGCCAAAAGAAGTAATGAGATCCAAAATATATGCCAAGTTTTAAGTTCATGAATTCACCTTTGCAAAGATTTATTTTGCCAGGTGAAAACAAGCCCTACCGCTCTACAAAAATTTATAATTCTACGACAGCCAAAAGTGCTCCATATAAATAATAGCAATTCTGAGAAAGTTGGTGGATGCCACGCCCCTGAATGGAAAATTCCAAACTTTTGATTTTTTTCTTTCAAAGTACTTCAAGCTCTACCGATCTACCAATTTTCATCGTTCTACAACAGTCGGAAGTGCTCCATATAATTTATAAGAATTTTTAAGAATGTGGGTGGATGCCACGCTTCTGAATAGAAAATTTCAGATTTTCGATTTTCGAAATTTTAAGTTTCTACGATATCGGGTAATGCTCCATAATTTTCATGATCTGTCAGTGAGTCAGTCAGTAACGGTTTTTGCGATTTTTGAAGTCTTATATCTCGGAAAATGTAGTACCTCGTGGCATGATGGTTAGTGCGTAGGACTGTCATGCCGAAGGTGTGGGTTCGATACCCAGCCGTGCCACCTACAAACAGAAATGTTTTATCCGAGGTACTGCCTCTTGCGAGGAACTGACAAATCCTCCAAGAATATACTTGTTGCTCATTTAGCCGTTTGGACTCGGCAAAAAACTGTAGGTCCCCTCCATTCCTGCCAACAACACGCACACAGGAATGGTTGTGAGTTGTAAGTCACTAGGCCCTGGTTCTCCACGAGCTGTTGCGCCACCTAATTTATTTTTATTTATTTATATTCCTGAAAAGTGGCCAAATTGAAATTTTAAAAGAAGGTGCGTTTACTCAACACCTATATTCAAAATTTCAATTTTTATTTCCCAATACGCGTTTGGCATTTAGAGGCGTTTCCGCAACTTTTTTCAGGTTTCAAATATTAAAAATGATCAAAAAAGTAGAGGTTCCACACGTTGACATTAAAATAAATACCTTCATATGTTCCTGAAAAGTGGCCATACTGATATTTTATCCGAAGGTGCATCTACTCAACACCTATCTTTTAAGATATCAACCGTTATTTTAGCTAAGGAAATTTTCCAAGTAATTTACAAGTTTCTTTTTATCTTACCATTTGGCCAAGATTGGGCGCCAATTTTCAAAATGGCGTCCAAACGACAGGATTACAAAAATGATTTCCGGGTTGAATTTCATCTATATCAGTATCATCTCAAATAAAAAATTCAAACTTAAAAAAAAAAACGCCAAACAACGCACGGGATTCGGTTTCCTGACCGGACTAAGTACACGTTACTAGTTTTTCCATAATATTTTTAAAGTAATCAGTATAATTTTTTTTTTTCTTAAAAATCTTTAGTTTGAAAATAGTTTTTTTTTTTTTAAATCTATTCAATCAAAAAACAATAACTGATACGATTTTGCGCATGTCGTTATCCTATCTCCCTCACGCATATTGGCACTAGCTGAGTGTCGTTGTTTGCTTCACATTTGTTTTTTTCTATTTATTTGTGAGTGCGTGTTTGTCATCGAGTGACGTAAATACGCAGAACAAATGAAAAATTCAACGATGTATTGTTCATATACAAACATTTTAGTCCCTTCGTTTGCCCGACTTTATGTGCAAAAATGTGTTGTACAAATACAAACATACCAATCAAACAATGCAATATTGAAAGCAAAACTGGAAAAAACGTGAAGTGCCTTTTAAAGATAAGATTTAAGTAGATTACTTACAGCGCTTTATATAGATATTTAACATTATAATTTTATTTTGAGCTAAATATAGCCAAGGATTCTTTATAAAAGGATCTTCTTCCAATCATTTAATAGTTTAATTTGTTTAAATAAATATTAAATTATGTTCTTATCTATATAACATTATATACAGCGTACAAATATACATAGCACTCGTTAATAATATTAAATCGTTGACAACACATAAGCTTGATTTATACATAAAGAAATTAATTTAATTTAATTTTATTTAGATGTACATAATCAAGTTTTAGAGGTTCAATATGCATTTATATCCATGCGATTAGTATATAATTCGAATGCAGGTTATTTTAGTTTAGCCAATTCGTTGTATTAATAAAATAATTAAATTTAACAACACAAACACTTTGTTTTTTATTTTATTTTTTTTTTTTGTTCCATATCGAAATCTCACCTGATTTCTGTCATGTGTTATAACGGCAACTTGCTATACTTATGGGCATTTGTTTTAATTTAAATTCGCATTACACATTGAAGATAGTTTTTGTTTTTTAATTTTAAAATTTTAGTTGCACGAATATAAAAATTTAAGTTTTATTTTTTAATTTTAATTATAGCAGCTCACATTCATTCGATTTATTTTTTGATTGCAGATCAGATTGATTGTGAGAAGATAAATTCGTGCGATTTTGGTTTTTTTGATTTGATTTTGAATTCACATAGTCGTTTTTAGAAACAAAGTCAAAAAAATAAACGATAGTATTAATTACAAATTATTACAATCATGAAGAAACACATAGTATTGTGTTGGTTTATAGATGTTTTTTTTTTTATGAAAATAAAAATATGATATAAAAGAAATTAATAAGAAATAATAATAAAAATCAATTGACATTCATAATAATAAAATGAAATGAAAAATTTAATTAAACAAATAAAAATTTATCGATCACACAAATATAGTGTTACACATTTACGCATTTTATTTCATTGGCATCTTTTTTTATACAAAAGGTATACAATTAATGTGAATGTTATGTGTGTTTGTGTATTTTTCGTTTTTATTATAAATTATGTTGTTGTACATACAGGGAGGGTGGTGATGCAAAGTCATTTTCATAGATTTGTTTTAAATGAGTTCGATTTTTTTAAAACATAATTTTTCCAGCTTCTATTTCATTATGTACCTATTTCAATTTCGTAAAGTTGATTTTTATTAAATCTTAAAAAGAACTGTGAATATAGTCGAGTCATATTGTATTTTTACCATGCAAATTGTGGGGTAGTTGTGATTTGTTCGCTCCTCTATGTTTTCGGGGGTGCTGAATCCGAATCTGAGGTTTGCCAACAAAATTTCGTGACGCAATATGGAAAAAATGCAAAAAATGATGGAAAAATGTATTTTTTGGGAGTTTTTCACTAATGGCTCGAAAATTACCAACTTTTCGAAAATTACATCAGCGAACCATTGAAAGTATACACAATTTCCAATAAATCCCTATTTAAGGTTTTTTTCTGCGACAACCCATTTGGACTCAAGCGCTAGCCGAAAATCGACGTATTTTTACTGTTTTCGAAAATCCACTCGAAAGCTCAGAGAAATTACTTTGTGTGACAAAATTTGAATTTTTGTCTGTAACATGAACCAAGATATACTTTTCTGATGGTCTTTGATAGGCTGAGCTTGAATCTGGCCTTGGAATTGCTACGTTACGTTTTTGAGATATTCGATTCTAAAGATTTAAAATAAATGCATTTTGTATGCAAATTTGAGGTTATATTTTTTTCTCGAGGTAATTTTTTCGAAAAAGTGTTTATGGTCATTCTGAAGTATGAACATTTTACTTCAAAATTCTTTTTAGTGGAGGAGCACTACCTTTTTATTTCGGAACCCGGGGAACCTGCTCCGATTTTGATGATTTTTTTTTAAATTTAGGAAATTGAAATTAGAAAAAAGTTTACAATTCAAAAATCGACACTCTCAACAGGAAATGTTTTAAAAATTGAAGAACCAAATTTTTTTCAAAAACAAAATTATTTTTCCTGTGTTTGCTAGACACAAATTTTGAAATCAATTATAAATGTAAATGGAAGGATATAATATAAGGTATTCTTGGTTAATTCTACTAGTGAGTACCTACCTACCAGGGTCAGACAGACCAGCTCTATGTGCAAGCGGTGCAAATGCGCAGGGAGCTGAGCCCAATGGGCCAAAGCCACTATTAATACCTAACCTACCACCTTTTTTTATTTTCAAACCTTTTTAAAAGCTCTCAGTTCACACCAATTTCGATCGCCATTCTTATTTTATTCCGAATTTAAAAAAGATAAAAGTTTATACATATACATATCTTCTATTCCAAAAATAAGTCGATGCGCTAATCCATCTCGGGCCGTCCCGAGTACCTACTGTCGCTGTTTTTCTTTAGCTTCATAATTCGAGTCGGCATGGAATCCTAAAGTCTCTTTATGTAGTCCATCTAAATTTCGAGCCAGGGATTGTCCTGCTGAATAGTTTATATGGGTCCAAAAATATACGAAAATCTAGGAAAAATTTCTTTCCCGGATTTTGTAAAGGGTTTCCTAGACTCATGTGGTGTCACAATGGAACAACTCTTGGTTTAAGTGTGTCAGTCTTCGCGACTGGCAGCCACTTCATTATTGGTGTCCAGTTTTCAGGTTTGAGTAGCTAAATTGTTCTGCATACCATTCAATGACCTTCTCTAAAATTATTGAACTAGGGTTAATAACTTCCACAACTAACAGAAGTAATTACAAATCTGTGATGTTTGGGAGAAACATGATAGCTTCATTTTTAAAAATTGCATCTTTACGTCCGCTTTACATCGACCTAGAATCTGAACGGGTGGACTGATTTTCTTCAAATTTAAAACCCAATTTTTAAAGTTTATGTCCATAAATATTTCAAATTTGAAGGAAATCGGTCCACCCGTTTAGATTCTTGGTCAATCAAAAGGGGACGTAAGGACGCAATTTTCAAAATGGAGTTATCATGTTTCTCCCAAACACCACAGAAATATTTGTTGGAATGAGCATTTGCAAAGGTAAGAAATATTGGTAGACCTGTACCTTGGATTATATACCAAGACATGACCTTTATCCACATATCCAGGGTAACTAGAAGCTCGATTGAGTCGCAAAACGTGAAACTTTTGCCATGGCCACCTTATTCACCGACCTTAAACATCATCGAAAACGTTTGGGCATGGCTATATTGAAAAGTTCATGAGGCTAGTAGACAGTTTGAAGATAAGAACTCCTTAAACGAAGCTTTCTGCGATGTCTGGAGCAAGATTTCGCTAGATAAAAGAAAAAAACTGTATGATTTAATTCTATCCAAACCATATTATAGCTTTTATTACAAAACAAAAATGGGTATGCTCATTATCTTTTGACAAGAAACATAATCAATTAATTTTAAAACAGAAAAAAGTTAACATTTCGATATTTTTGTTAGTTTTTCAAAAGATTATTTAAATGCTCTCAATAAAGTGACGCAATTTCTCATACCTTTTTTGCAGTTCATTACTACAACTTGGAAGATTCTGAAGGAGTAACCAAGTGACGCATACATTTTTTTTATCAGAAAGTATGTATACCTACTTACAGGCATTAAACATTCCCAGGAAAAAGTTTCCTACAGATATTTGTGGGGAAAAATGATTGTGAAAAAAGTGGACCCAAACAAGAGACGCGCAGTGTATAATGAGACTTAATGATTCAATGCCGAATCGAATTAATGAAGCTACATATAATGAAATAAGTGACATCTTTGCTTTTTTTCCTTCTGATTTATTTTTCCAACGTCACAAACAAGCAAAAAGCAAAATCAAGTGATACATTAATGACAAAGGACAAAGCACCTTTGAAAAATGTTGTGTCTATTCGGTTGAAGCGGAATAAGTATAAGCAGCAACAAAAACACAGTAATACCTATTTATAATCACAATCGCCTAATAGCAAAAACCGTTCAGTATCAGGGCAGTTGCCGCCTGAAAGCGCATGGTTTGTCATCTCCTTGTGACTATAAGCGGGTTTGACTGTTCTGGGTTTTGGACTTTTATATTTACTAAAATTATTTAAAATGTTTTTATAAACTTTTGAAGTGTGTTTTATAAGTGAATTAATTGTTCAAAGCAAATACAGGAAAAATAATTTTGTTTTTGAAAAAAATTTGGTTTTTCAGTTTTAAAAAAATTCCTGTTGAGAGCGTCGATTTTTGAATTGTAAGCTTTTTTCTAATTTCAATTTCCTAAATTTCAAAAAAAAAAATCATCAAAATCGGAGCAGGTTCTCCGGGTTCTTGAATAATGCACTATTTTGGGCTATCGTTACTCCACTATTTTGAATTTTTAAAATACACACATTCGTCTCCGAGAAATCGTTGGTTTTCGTCTTACTACCTTATTGGAAAAATCAAGTCGATTTGTGCTCAAAAGGGCAAATTGTGGAAACACAAATTGACTGGACTAATAGTCTAGTAGGTAAGATTACCTACATAATGTACCTCATCGGGTCCACACAAAAAAAAAAGGATCTCACATCTCAACCGATAGCTTTAGTCCAAACATTTACAAAACTACTGGTCGGACAAGTTACACTGTTGGCAATCAATGGTTGGAAAATGCACTTTTCAGGTTGCATATTTGGCTCAGTGAACCCTTTGATATGGGGTTAAATGAAAGGCAGACACATTTAAAGTTGTAAAATTTTTTTTTAATTTTACGTAGTTTACGTGTCAAATAGTTGCCCGAAGTACATAAAACGTTATAGCTTTGATACGAAAACGTAAATTAAAATATTTTTTTTGACAACTTTAAGGGTGTCTGACTGACATTATTTCTCACTGGTCTGGTAGCTTGGGAAATATATTGTAACAGTTGCCCGAAGAACTTGTATACAATTTAGCTTTGGTACTATAACGCAAATTTCGCGATTTTTTTGGCACTTTTAAAGGTGTCAGGCTGGCATTGGGTCCCCAGGTAGGTGTCTGGCAACTCCCAAAATAAGTTTGTCACATCAAAATGGACCAACTAATGGTCTAAGTGTGTCAGTTTTCGTGACTGACAGCCACTTCTTCCTTAAAACATATCAAAAAATCAGATTTAATAAAATAACGTAATTTTTCATCAATTTTGTGCAACTTTTGCACTTAATATTTCCGAAACGCACTCCATTCGTTCATACTACCCTTGTGTGCATTTACAAAAAAAATTTCTGATGGCCCTGGGATCTTAAACTTAATTTAAAAAAAGAAACCTAAACAAAATACCATTACCTATGCACCTACATATGTACATTAGTTTTTTTTAACTTTCATGTTTTTATTACTTCCCTCTTATGAGTTTTTGGGTCAGAATAAATAAAATATTCCCCAATACCAAGAACCCAGAGTCTCGAAAATCAGAAATCCAGAAAACCCAACTATTGAAAATTGAAACCCGGAAAGAGAAAAATATCAGGATTTTGGGTTTTTGATATTTTGAGATTTTGGGAATCCAGATTTTCGGGATTTTGAATTATCGGGTTCTGTGATTTTAGGATTTCAGGATTTTGGGTTTTCGGAATTCTGAATTTCAAAGATTCTGTATTTTCGGGATTGTTATTTTCTGGATTCGGGGTTTTTGATCTTTTGGGTTTTCAGGGTTATAGGATTTTTGGTTCTAGGGATTTTGGGATTTCGGTAGTTTGCGTTTTTTGTATTTCGAACTTTGGGGTTTTCGTGATTTTGAGTTTTTAGAACCATTGGCTTATGGATCTTGGGCTTTCTGGATTTCGGGATTTTAGGTTATGTGGGTTTTGGGATTTATAGATTTTGGAAATCTTTCCAACATAAAGAATTATTGGGCCTAACACAATAATAATAATACAATTCAAGATTTGTTTGTGGAGTAGTAAATTAAGTCACCAAAAAGAAGATATGTATGAAAATTTTGTTACTATTTGAATATATTTTCATATATTCCGATAAGATTTCTTCAAAAAAAAAAAAAAAAAAACAGTAAGATGACCGAATTCAAGAATTTGGAGTTCAAATTTATCTCGTTCGTGGTAATAAAATTATTTGTTTTTGATTATGGAATTGAATGCTTGGATTTAAACCATTTTCCGTATAGGTCAAATATTATATAACGGGTGATTTTTTAGCTGGTTTGGTTTTGGCAACACTGGTTTTGACAGCTGACGTGTGTTTAGTACCTTGTGTCACTGTCAAACAGCTTCAGTTTGGTTTGCAATTTAACCATGGTAAAGCCAGCCGACCTACCACAACGCCGAATTTTTGGTGAATGGGCTCTTGGAAAGCTGGCCGAGGATCCGCTTTTTTATCGAAAAATTGTGTTCAGCGATGAGGCTCATTTTTGGTTGTATGGGTACGTAAATAAGCATAATTGCCGCATTTGGAGTGAAGATCAGCCAGAAGCATTGCAACAGCTACCAATGCATCCCGAAAAAGCAACTGTTTGGTGCGGTTTATGGGCCGGCGGCATTATTGGGCCATATTTCTTCAAAGATGATGGGAATCGCAGCGTTACTGTCAATGGTGAACGCTACCGAGCGATGACAACAAACTTTTTTTTGCCCGAAATGGAAGTTCTTGACTTGCATGATATGTGGTTTCAACAAGACGGTGCCACATGCCACACAGCACGCGAAACAATGGCGCAATTGCGAGGCGAGTTTGGTGAACAGTTAATTTCACGTTTCGGGCCGGTCAATTGGCCGCCTAGATCGTGCGATTTGACACCATTAGATTATTTTTTGTGGGGGTATGTCAAGGCTAATGTCTATAGGGACAAGCCCGCTTCGATTGACGCACTGGAAGCCAACATCCATGCATTCATTCGTGAGATACCGGCCGATATGTGTGAAAGAGTATGCCAAAATTGGACTCAGCGGATGGGCTACCTGAGACGCAGCCGCGGTCAACATTTGCATGAAATTATCTCTAAACATTAAATTGCAAGGTTCAAACTATCGATTCAAATAAATATTTCATTCATTTTTTCGAATTTTTTGTGTTTTTTTTTTTTTTAAAGTTCTAAACCTCTTAAAAAATCACCCGTTACGTACTAACGTAATACACATTTTACGGGGTAAAAAGAGTTTTAGTCTCGTATTTTTACCTTATACTCCTTGCTTATTAAAGATTAAACTTTTTTCCAGAGTGCCGGGTCGTACCGTGAGTTACCTTCTCGTGTCAGTGTTGTCAGATTTTTTTAAGACTAGCTAAGTCCAAATTGAAAAATCTTGGAGCCGAAAACAGCCCCACTCAAAACTGGTGCACAAAAATTAGTAAATTGAAATTAATCGTTTGAAACTCTTTTAATGAAACTCGCAAGCTTCTTCCAAAATGTCTTCGATACTTAAAGATGATTTTAATCATTTTCTAAGTCAAATTTTCATAAATCCTTTTATCAAAAAAGTCATAGGAACATTATACGGGTATTCATGCAACGCCGGAAGTTTACAAATTTTGTAAAAAGATAAGTTAAGTACGCAAACGTTTGCATGAACGACCTTTTTATTCATTTGGTTAAACGCTGTATAATTGAATCAGCTATTCGATAAACGCCTAAAATATTAAACGTCAAAAACATGAGAGATTAGACGTGCTCAGATTTCGAAGTTTATTTTTAGATGGAGAACCTCTCCCGAACCAATGCGAAATCGAAGTCTCGGAACGATAAATAAATGTAAAGCCAGAACTTTAACAGTAGCAAGCTGTCAAGGAAGTCAAAATCCAAAGAAAAGTGGCTTCCCAAACAATGAAAAGGAGAAGAGAGTTATATTCCACTTTAGTAAAATGAATCATCCCTATCTTTTTTTTCGTTTCTACTTCACCAAATGTCAGTTTCACTTCCGTGAGGTGCACTCTGGATCACTCTTCGAAAAGTAGTAAAACGCAATTATGGGCGTGCCATAAGACTTTAATGTATTTGCTCTATTTCATGCGACCACTTCAGTGAGCTATCGACTATAATAGTTCAACCACGACAACAGCTTCCGTTTATTAAGGATCTCCCAAGCCAATGTAAATCATTCATTGACGACGACGAAAACCAAAATAACAATAACAATGTTGTCAATGAAAATATAGCACGTTCTTGGTTTAGGAGAGCCAAAATGTAGCTTTCTTAACCTTAGACCTTAGGTCTTACAGGCATATAGTTAATATTATTATTATCATTATTATTATTATTATTATTATTATTATTATTATTATTATTATTATTATTATTAATATTATTATTATCAATTCACAATTTGCCAACCAATCGCATACCAATAGATACAGAAAAATGTCAACGTTTTTTAGTTCTCTAAGATATCATATCATATCATATTTCTGAACACGCCTAATTCTGAAAGTCACAATGACGTTTGGATAAGTTTATCTAAATAGATTTGGATAATTTTCCCCAGCAAAATCATTGGTTAATTTTAATAGTAGGGGAGCCCACGATGCTAAATGTGGATTTACTCGAGCGTCGTTGGGACCTAATGGATTTTGAAGATTTGATGATGGAGAGAAAAAAATGTTAGTAAAGTATACCGTTTCATCGGTGGGGGGAGCATCTACAGGTGTTCAAAAATGTTTAAAAAAAACAGTCACGTGGACATATTCGAGCGCGTCAGATATTGATAGTGTATATGGCCTGGGTCTTTTTAATAACGGTGGTATGTTAATCTGCCGGTTTGGGTGGTGGGGGCGGCTGTATGCAAGTGTAGAAATTGGAAAACAAATGGATTTACTCGAGCGTGTCAGATTTTAATAGGGGATGTTAAGTGACCCCCAAGGATGCTCACATTCAAAAGACTGAGGATTCGGATGTGACGCAAGTTTGCGGCAGCTTCTTGAAAATGCAAAAAAAAATCGCCATTTTGAAATACTCGAGCGCGTCAGATTTTGATATATATGGTTCAACTCGATGTCCTACATGTGCTGAACCTTAATCTGACAATTATCTGGAGGGGTTTTCTTAATCTGACGATTTGAAAAGAAGAAATATTTTTATTCAGGATTTTTTCAATCACTGGGGAGAGTATAATAACTTGGGCACCAAAAATTGAAAACGATTTTTTTTAGAAGGGTCAAATATGTACAAGCATTTCTTACTATGGGAGGGGGATCTATGTCGCCCCGTTTAGGGGGTAGAGACAATTTTTGAGAAAAACGACTTAAATGGAAAAAAAATATTAAAAATCAGCTACAATACTTAAAATGCAAAACAATAACGGTTTTAAAAGTCAGAAATCTGTTCTTTTATCTTACATTTAAATTAAATTATTTATGTCAATAGTTTTCCAAATATTTGCATTCAAACTCAAAATTTTGATAAAAAACGCAAACAAAATGTTGGGGTCAAATTTTCTAAAAATAGTGAAGTGAAAAACTAAATTTTCTTTTTGTGGTCAATGCTCATTTTAATTTAAAATCGAACCCAAAAAACCGGAAGCTTCTGCGGCTTCTAGTTTTTGAGAAATTGCAAGTTACTGATACTAGTTTTTTGAGATATTTTTAATTTGCTTGCACTGCCAGCATTACGGCTGCGTTTTAAAAGTAAGATATATATGCAACCGCCCTGCTTGGGCTCACTATAGGATTTGGGTTATGTGCGAGGTTCGGTGTTTGCCAAATTTTGTTTGCATTTAATTACTTTGAATGTATTCTCTCTTTCCAATGTCAATAGCTACTAATGGCAACAGCTACATAATGATATAATATTATAATCTCATAATAAAGTAGTATCAGTAATTTAAAATTTTCTTAAAAACTAGAAGACATAAAAGCTTCTGGTTTTTTGTGTTCGATTCAAAATTAATACGAGCATTGACCACACAAAAAGAAAATTTAGTTTTTATTCCACAATTTTGAGAAAAATTAATCCAAACATTTTTTTTTGCGTTTTTTTATAAAAATTTTGAGTTGAAATGCAAATATTTTGAAAACTATTAACACAAATAATTCAATTTAAATGTAGGATTAAAGAACAAATTTCTGGCTTTAAAAGCCGTTATTGTTTTGGATTTTAAGTATTGTCGTTGATTTTTAATATTTATTTTTCCATTTAAGTCGTTTTTTTCCGAAAGTCACCTCTCCCTCTTAAACGGGACGAGGAAAACGGCAGATTATACTTTTCCCGTTATCCTAGAATTATTTGCTTCACAATAACAAAAAATCAATCGCGCTCGAGAATGTCCAGGTGACAATTTTTTTTTGCAAGTTTGTAGCCCTCCCACTGCCTTAGGTCACACTCAAATCGTCAGATTATTGAAATACACACTTTTCAGCATGTAATTAACCTACCCTATCCTAATCTGACGCGCTCGAGTATTTCGAGCTATCGATTTTTTTTTACTAATCTGACAACCTGCCCTAGGCGCCCGGCCCTACATAGTGGACTGATATATGGTGGAGGTACTCAGCAGGGTGCAAGGTACCCCCCTTTATA
Organism: Dasysyrphus tricinctus; assembly: GCA_963921185.1. Classification (NCBI taxonomy): domain Eukaryota; kingdom Metazoa; phylum Arthropoda; class Insecta; order Diptera; family Syrphidae; genus Dasysyrphus; species Dasysyrphus tricinctus. The sequence continues at coordinate 191,769,424 of OY992531.1, read as the reverse complement.
CTAATCTGACGCGCTCGAGTAAATCCCAAAATCCCTTAGTGGGCTCCCCTACTATAACCAGATTGTGTAAACAATTTCCCATACAAAATTTGACAGTTCATTAACCAAATGATAAATTTAACCAAATCGTTAACTTATCTAGATTGTGTTTTCGAAGTTGCATGAATACTCTTAATATCTAAAGTCACTTGCAGCATTTTCCAATCACCTGAATTCTAGTATTGCTTCAAGGGTCCTATAATTTTCAATTTGTTTCGTAAATGTACACTGTGCCAGCTGAACAGGGCTACCAGAAATCATGATTTAGCATGATTTTCATGTTTTTTGGATCCAAAAAATGTTTTAATGTTTTCGAGTCCAAAATCATGGTTTTCTTAAATAATAAGAAATCTAGTTTTGTATAATCGCTTTGTTAGAAAACATGTCTAACCTTCGCTACCATATAAAAAACACAAACACGACTATTCTATTTTATAACAAAATATTGCTCAAATGGCATTTTGAATCCAATGCATAACTACAATTTTGTTTCTCAGCGAAAAGAATCCAAAGATAATTCTTCTTTTCTTTCTCTATGCTCAAAATTCAAGTTTGTAATTTACTCTTTGGTATTTCACTTTTTCACTATAATAACTATTTATTTTACTGCTATTTATTCCTTTCATTTTTTGTATCTTTTTAATAAAAATACTCTTACAGCCCTATTATTGACACGATTCAAAACTAGTTTTAATATAAAACTAGTTCTATGGGGGTTTTGAGTTTCCGGTTTTGAACATATTGGTATTATTCAAACAAAAATCGACATCTACAACTCGAAATCAGAGTTTTAGATGTCAATTTTTGTTTGAATAATACAAATATGTTCAAAACTTGACACTCGAAACCCCTATAAAACTAGTTTTATGTTAAAACTACTTTTTGAATCGTGTCCATAATAGGGCTGTTAATAAATAATATTGTAAAATTTTTTTTTTAAGATCTCTTTTTCTCTTTTTACTATTTTCCATCTCAAAACTGTGGATCATGTTTTTTGAACTCAAATCATGTTTTAAAACTTTGTTTTTTTTTTTCAATTTTCGAGTGGCAGCACTGCAGCTGAATCAACTGCTAAGAGTTGAAAGTGCGTGTTTGTGGTTACAAGCAAATATTGGAATCTAAGGAGGTTCATTCACAATAGATTTAAGTTAAAGTTCTAATCCATAAAGATAAATAAGATACAAATCCCGTTGTGGCTACCGCATCACCTATCATTTTCTTTTATTCGAAGTATAAGGGCTTTTGTTAAACAAATTTATTTAAAGTAATTTTTGTATTAAATCTCAATATGACTCATATGACTTTGCATCGCCCAACCATCACCTTAAACTATATTTTTTTCTAAATAAAAATCTAAAAAATTAATTCAAAATAGAAAATTTACCTCATAACGTCCGTGTGAGATCACAGATATCCGTTGCTGTGTTATCGTCACATGTTTGATATGGGTAAAGTGTTCAGTACCAGATTCCTGTATACTGGCTAATATAAGAAAACTATCGCCATCCGGCGAAAAGACCGGATGAGGTAATATATCCAGCCATTCGTCTTCGGGGGCACGTTCGGAATGCGTCTACAAATTATAAAAAATTCTATTTAATTCGAATTAAAATGCGTATTTTTTATAACTTACATCGATGCATGTCCAATTTGGTGCAAAACACGTAGCTACTATGCTGTAGTTTTGTGATCTCATCATGTAAACTGTTGAGATTTGATGGTTACCCTGTGTAACCCAACCGGCTGAGGTAAGATAGTAATCCCTTAAAAAAAGTAAAATTGGAAAGATGAAAAATTATGTTTTATTAAATTCATTTTGGAGGTCTGATATGAGTAAATAAAAAACTGATAAAGAGCTTTGCTGTTAGACGTGAGTAAAACAAAAGACTGTGGGGCTGAGCTTGAATGACATCTCTGAACAATTGAAGTTTTCTTTTAACAACACACTCGTATTCAGTTACGAAGAGTTCAAACCAACTTTTCTTTTGACAATAGCCAATTATATTCAAGGTATTGGTCCTACTCAGACATCATTGAATCAAAATTACCAGCAACTTTATTTAGAGAGGAAGTATGCATTTTTAGAATTTTTCATCTGTCACCTTTTTTGTACTTAACTGATGTTAAAAGTTCACACTTCACATCCTTGACACGTTGCCATCAATCTGTGGTTAGTAGGTAGTGGTTGTGACTGCATTCTCCGATTATTATTTTTTTCTTCATATTATCTAATAATTACCTTAGACAACATAATTTGCGGTTAATGATTTATAGTGTTATCCTGGTGGCAACTGTGCGTAAATCAAGACTTGTGGTATACTTTGACATAGAACTATGGCTTAAGGGAAGATTTATTATTAGGTATGTACTCTCTAGATCATTATAACCACAACATAAATTAACCATACATTTGGATAGTTTACATTCCCGGAAATTATAGTCTTAAGACCGAGCTATAATAGCCGAAAGCTTAATGAAGCTTATGTTATAGGTATCATAAACAAACGGAATAAAATAATGAATATCCCCAGCTACAGACAACAGCAAACAGTTGCTTGACTAAATTTAAAGGAATAAATGTGATTTGAAACATAAAGACAAATTATTTTCTTCAAAAAACACAGGTAAACAAATAACAGATAACTTTTTGGTATAGCAAGTGAAGAATGTTTCTAGGCAAATTTTTGGGCGTTGAATGGACTGAACTCAAATTCGTCATCCGTTTTTCACTATCAGTTCTGTTTTTTGAGATATTCTCGTTAGAAAAATAATTATTTTTCGCCATATATCAGATAATGTAAAAATAGTAGGTAGTTTTTGTCAATAAAGTATAAGTAATTATTCCTCAAAGCTCTAATATTTTTCCTAAAAATTTCGTTACAATCTTTTCAATATCCTTGCCACTATATCAGTTATCATTGGGTGGATGTTAGTATAGTCAACATTATTTGTTCCCTATTTCTGAATCTATGTTACAACACAATATAATTCTTTTTCCAACAAAATTTGTAACTATTCCTGAAAAAAATATTTCTGTTCTCCCAAATTCAGCTAAAACCTTTCTATTCTATTCTAGCATTCTCTGAAAAAAACCTTGTTGAAATTTACTATATAGCATATTAAACCGTATTTTACCCTTCTTATTAAATTATGTAGGGGGAGGGGTTTTGACAGCGAACCCCCTTCTGTATAGGAAAGTCAAACATCAATAAATCTCTTCAAAAACAGCTGGACGGAATACCAGCTGAATTCCTGAAAGCCAATTTGGTAACAGTGGCTAGTATTCTACATGCGTTGGTACAAATCATTTGAAAATAAGGAAACCTATCCCAAGGACTGAAAAGATGGTATGATTGTTAAGCTGCCAAAGTAAGGTATCTTTAAGAATTGCAACAACTGGCGGCGTGGGTATCACTGTTTTTTCCGTTTACTCAAAACTAATGGCAATCATCATTCTCGAGCGCATAAGGGATAGAATCTAGTCTACACTCAAGACGCATCAAGCTGGCTTCCACAGTGGTCGATCTTGTGTCGATCATATCAACACCCTGCGTATCGTCCTTGAATAGTCGATGGAGTTTCAATCACCGCTTTACCTCATGTTTGTTGATTTTGAGAAGTCCTTCGATCGAGTAAACCGAGAATGTATATGGAGATCGTTGCTTGGTAGAGGAATTCCCCCAAAAATGTTTGCTATTATTAGGGAGTCCTACAACAACGCAAGGTGTGTTGTTTTACACAATGGGCAGCTAATCCGACTCCTTCGTAGTGCAACAGGGTGTGAGCCAAGGGGATGTTCTATCGCCAATTCTCTTCCTGCTGGCGATGGACGACGTATTGACGGCCAGTGTTGGTATAGCTGAGCGACAGAGCATTCAATGGAGACCGTTCGAAAGGCTCAGTCATTTAGACTATGCCGATGACATACATATATCTACTGGCTAATAACATCAGTGGGCTGAACGGGATGTGCCAAAAACTGCAAGTGAAAAGAGAGTCAAGCGGTCTAAGAATAAACAGCAAAAAGACAAAAATAATGCTCACAGGCCACTCCACACAGCCAGGCGCGGATCCAGGATTTCGCTCAGGGGGGGGCAATTTTCGTAAGTTTCCAAAATCTTGATGAGATCTACAGAAAATTTGAGTACATTTCGTACCGCTTTACAAGCCTGATTACACAAAGCAATGCGAGTTGATGTGTTTGAAATTTGAAGACAATTAACTCTTTCATAACTGCCACAGTCGCGAACAGCGGGTACATTGAACTTTGTGAAATGAAGTTTTGCAGTTGGTAGCTATAGAATGGTGTCTTTAAAGCGTTTTTAAGTTCCCTCTGGATTTGCGTAACTCCACATTTATGCTCGGAAACCATAATGGCACAGTAGTATGTTCCTATTCAGACACAATAAAGTTCGAGTTTGAGTGAAATTTCCAGCCTCTTCTTTAGCAGGGACAACCTAAACTAACCTTGCCAGTAAAAGGCCATTTTCGAGAACGTCATCAGCATCAAAGATGCATTTTGCGGAATGTTCTTAAATGCAAACTGCAAAAGTCAAATACAAGCTTTACTGCTTAAACATTGTGTTCAATAATGCAGTTTGTTAAAGTCACATGTTCGAAAACATTATGTGTGGTGAAATTCTGCAGTAAAAAATCGAGTTGGCAACACAAATATTGAGAAGCTGGAGGACGTGTTCATGAGCTTCAAATGCGTTTGCACGAAAATTGAAGGATCAAAACCGAGATGGACTGTATCGTAAGCTCAGATGCCTTCGTCCATCGATACAAAACCAAACTTCCCGACATTGAATTAAGACACAATGGGCCTTACCAATAACCAAATGCTAAACACGCGTTTTGATAAATGCCAGATTAAAATTGAAAGACGAGTTAACTTGTGTGTTTACCAATAACCGAATTAAACACACCTTTTATTAATTACCGCTCTATTACAAAATCTAGTACGGTATTTGTCAAATAGAAAGCTGTTGAAATGACATTTGTGTTATTTTGCAAAATAAACAAACAATTTTTCTGGTTCCAAACAGAAATGTTAACTTTTTTCATTTATCCAATCAAAAAATGAGTTCTGACGATCCAGGATATAATTCATGACATCAGTATTTTGGAGGATGTGGCACAATCCCACCGAACAAAATATATAAAAAGAATAAATCCTTTCGAAGAGTATGATGATGAGAATACGTAGATGCAACATATAAGAAAAATTGTTTTGTTTTTTCTTTATTGCTTTAAGCTGTCTGATTGACAGCACAAACGAGATGTTTACACAATTAAACATGAGTTTCTTCACTTTAAATTTAAGTGCACGTTTAGCGTTAAGATGGTTATTGGTATGGTTAATTTTTTAGAGTCCACTTAAATATTTAAGTGATCTCTAAATTTGGTTATTGGTAAGGCCCAATGATTATAGTGGAAAATACAAAGAAAAAACAACTCTAAATTAAACCTTTCTGTCAGACCGCCTCGATTCATCCTTCGATTGTGACTAACTTTAGTTATTTTTGTATTTACAATATATTTAGCCCTCCTTAAGTTTTAATAAAAATGTTTCAAAATCTCAAACCATCGTTTGCAGAGTTGCCAGACTCATGCAGTTCGATACAATAGCAATATTCACGTCAAAAATGACGATCATTTGACAATCGAATTGACGTTGATTTGACGTTTACAAAAACGGCCAAAAACACCTATCCTTAGGTGTAAAAGTTCCATCCAACGTCTTTTCGGCAGTGACTGCTGTAGTCGTTCCTGGTTTCTCTCCAATCTTCTTCATTGGATTCGTACTCTTCTCGAGCTCGAAACACAGGTACATTTGCATACTCTTAAGGTGCATATCCATTTTAGAGTAAAAAGACGGTGAGCATATCTGAAGAAGCTCTCGAGAGTAAAACCAGAAAGTTGACACAAACACAGTCATGAAATAAGCTCACCAGAGGGGAAGAATGATATCCGAGAGTCGCTCTCGAGAGTTTTCTATTGTGAAAGTACTCCCACAATGGAAACGCATATTTAAATACTAATCATAAAAAGAACTCTACCACCCTTTGTATGAAATTTTTCGGTATTTCTCAATAAATTTTATACACAAATGTAGTTTATTTTTTCAACTTTAATTAGATATCTTCATCCTGTAGATACCAGCACTTGAAGCAAAGTTAGAAATTTTAAAAGCTAATTAATTCGACGTTATTTAAAGATTTAATTTCTTTTGTAAATAAAATCAACTTTAAGTTTAATAATTTAGATAAGTGCCCCTGTCGCCTCTCCCGTTACATTTAGCTATAAAAACCACTAACAAATTTGATAAGGAGGGTTGGAGCGGAGGTGGGGCAATAACTTTTTAAATCATTATATGTATTTCAAATTGTGAAATGTTTCATTGACAGCATTTTGAAAAGTGAAAATCAAATCGATTTGGGATTCAATCGGATCCCTAGTATGAAATAAATTGACTTTTCTCATAAAATGTTATAGGTACAGTAATGTAGCCAGACATCTATCTTTTAATTAAAGACCTTAATTTTGAAGATCGGACATCTAAAACCGAAGTTATAAGCTTTCCACTCAGTCGATTTGAAGGCGATAGCGGAACTGAACCTGGTCAGGCAGCCGGCAACGCACAACCACTCATTGCTGCAACGCTGGGCTACCAAGAAAAAATTTAAAAACGTATTACAAAATAACCTTTTTTTCATTACGTTTTATTGAATTCATATTTTATGCTTCGTCCGTTCTTGGCCAGGGGGGGGCAATTGCACCCATTGCCCTCCCCCTGTATCCGCGCCTGCACACAGCAGCGTATTATTCTTCAGGAGACGCCAGTCGAAGAAGTGGAACAGTTTAACTACCATGGCAGTATTGTTTCTGCAAACGGTGGTAAGGATCTGGATATTAAAAGTAGAATAAATAAAGCTCGCGCTGGCTTTGGTATTCTGTCCCCAATTTGGAAATCCAGTCAAATCTCCTTACGCATTAGGTTGAGATTCTTCGAATCCAATGTCAAATACGTTCTGTTATATGCTTGTGAAGCCTGGAAGGTCATGTCTACCATCTCGAGGAAATTGCAGGCTTTTGTGAATCGCTGTCTTCACCACATCCTAAAGATTCGCGACATAAGAAAGCGTAAATGGCGTTGGATTGGTCACACACTGAGGAAACCAAACGATGAAATTGCAAAGCAGTCATTTGAATGGAATCCTCAGGGTGCACGGCGGGTTGGAAGACCAAGAACAACATGGAAGTCAACTGTCTTAGCGGAAGCAGAGTCCCAGAGAAAGACGTGGCCACAGTTAAAATACCTTGCATCAGACCGTGAAGGATGGAGACGTTTTGTTGACGCCCTATGCTCCAACCGGGGTACAGGACACGGTGACGATGATGAAAAGACTAAATTCAAATAACAGCAAGGTTATAGTGGTCATAGATTTTGTTCAGTAAACTGAATATATAAGTGTCCTATTTACATTCACATAAGTGAAGAATTACTTTATCATTTATGAACCATAAAAATGATTTGAATTCGAAGTAATGCTACCCAGCATATTTGAATACAACCGGTTTATAAATGAATTCAAATATGAAGGTTTATTTCACTCTGGGAATCATTTATAAATCATTTCTGAAGGGAAATGAAATCCCAATCAAAAGCCAATACCTGTTGGTTTCACCGACTGTATGGACACAAAGCGAGGAAATGCGAAGAGCCGTATAATTTGTTCAACTAACCCCAATCTCAGAACCGTACGGTTAATGGAATCTACCGTAGTAAGTGCCGCTTATTCATTAAAGATAGAACAAACAATTTGATTTTCCTTTTAGATACCGCTGCTGATCTATCGGTCTTACCACCCAAGCCAAATAAATTTCAATCGTCTCAAGATCCATTGTTCTTGTTATCAGCTGCAAAAGGTACAACAATTCCTACATATGGATCTAAATTGTTTAAAGCCGTCATAGGCTTAAGACGAAATCTAGTCCATCCTTTTATTTTATTGCATCAGTTAGACGTCCCATAGTAGACGCACACTTTTTAGCTAAGTTTTGTTTGATTCTTGACACGCAAATGATTCGATAAAAAGAACAAGTGATTCTACACCAAAACAATTTGAAACTAAGAATACGAAAATATTCTTAAAAACATTTCCGGCTATAAAACAAGAATCCAACTAATCCAGGCCCGTCAAACACACTGTAGTACATCATATTCTAAGGAAAGGTCAGCTTCCAGTGACTCAAGCTAGGTGACTGGATGTGAAACGGTTTGAAGGTGCAAAAATAGAATTCGAAGTTCGAACACATGCTTCGCCTGTGCATCATCCGACCATCCTCTTCACCTACTTGCTCCCCCTTCACTTAGTAAAAAAGAAAAAGAAAAAATGGAGGCCATTCGGTAATTATCCCTGGCTCAACTCCATTAGAATTACAATTGTAAGTCATATCCAGTAATAGCTTTTAAGCTTTAAGGTGTTGAACTAGGGATGAAGGTTATTCCAAAATAACCGGTTTTCGGTTATTCCGGTTTTTTCTCTATCCGGTTTAACCTGGCGCCTAATGGTTCAACGCCTTAAAGGCTTTAACTGATATGACTTACAAGTTAACGCAAATGACTTGACTTTTTATGTCGTAAGCTTTCAGTCTAAAACGTTTTAATGAATGGTCAAGAGCTTGGGTAAAAAATAAATAAATTTAGTGGTGGAACAGCCAGCTCGTGGAGAACCAGGGCCTAGTGATTTAAAACTCTCAACCATTCCTGTATGCGAGTTGTTGTCAGTAATGGAAGGGACCTACAATTTTTTGTCGAGTCCGAACGGCTAGATGAGAAGCACTTATATATGACAAGTATACTCTTGGAGGATTTGTCAGTTCTTCACAAGAGGGAGTACCTCGGGAAAAACATTTCTGTTTCAAGGTTGCAGCGGCTGGAACCTAGACTTTCAGCATGACAGTCCAACGCACTAACCATTATGCCACGAGGTTCTACGGAGAGCTTGGGTGGCATGCCAAAAATCGAACGTCAAAAGGCATACGAAGTCAGCTCACGGTTATTTCGAATTGCCAAAAGGATGTTTTATCATGTTCATCTTGATCTTGTAAGACCACTTCCCCCAGCTGACAGGTTTTCTTACATTCTGACAGCCATTGACAGATCTTCACATTGGCCAGGAGCTTATTCTATGAGAGGCATAACAGCGAACTCTATTGCCAAAGTATTAATTAAAATCATCATATTGTTCACTAATTGGAGTTCACAAAATTCACATGACACCCTACTTCGCACAATCTAGTGGCCTAGTCGACCGTCAACTAAAGACTTCTCTCAGAGCCAGATGTTAGACCACCTCAAATTGGATTTTTGATCTTCCAATCATTCTTTTGGGCATCCGGTGTGCAATCAAAAAAAAATCTCAGCTGCAGAATTATTTTATGGCCAAAATTTCAGGTTACCTGATAGAGAAATCTTTGTGAGCAACAGCACGCAAAACAATCCACCTGGCGATCGACAAATTACACAGCACTATTAGAAATCTCGTACCCAAACAGACCTGTAAAAGTGAGCAAAATATTTGTATTCAGAAAAATCACAACGATTGTGAAAATGTCTTCGCCAGGTTGGACAGGGTCTCACACTACCTTATGATGGCCTCTATAAAGTTTTTCGCCGTTTGCGAAAATTTTTGATCATAAACATAAAAAAACAAAAATGTTTCGACCCCGTAGACAGACTCAGGCCATGACTACATACAGTGTTTTTGGGCTCTAATCTGATTAACAGACTAGAGAACCAAGAAACAACGACTCACCCAAGGGCACTCGACTGGATGAGTCTGATGTAGAGGAAACATTCAACTTGAAGGTTGTCAGCTTCATAAATGGTGGCAACCCTTTAGTGCTCGTATATCACATAGAAATTTAAGGAACATTTTTCGTAATATTCCAACTTTTCGTAAACTACATTTATGTGTTTCTATTATGTTTTTCTTAGACTGCTCATGTATTTATTATTATGTATCTCCGAAAGTAGCTGGTAATAAGTGAATCTAAAATTTTAAAATAACAAAAAAAAAAAAAAACTGACGCGCCCCATCATGGAAATATAATACACACATCAATTTCCCTATAACAAAGCCCAATGGACCGATATATCGTATATCCTATACCATAACATCACTTGTCAAATTCAGAACTATCGATAAAGTCTAGGCCACACGCCAAACACCACAGTTTCTGGTACACAAATAATTGAAATGGTTAAACCTATTCCAGGGGAACCATCATCGACATCATCATCAGCATATCAAATGACTTTTCCATAGATCCCTTATTGAACAGCAACTGTCATCTAACTGCTCCCTTAACCTCAACAACCTAAGATGTCAATCAACCTGTCAGTATTTTGAATAACTCAATGTGTTATCCAATTGGCATTGCATCAAGGGTCATAATTGGATTTCACTTCAGGGACAACCGCTATAAAAATGTGCTATCGAAACATACCCCTTGATTAACACAGTCTTATATGGTAAAAGCATTAATAAAAAAAAGTAAAAGCTTTATTTTTGTTTGTGTGTGTGTGTGTAAGTGTGTGCAATCGTCAATGTTTCTTTTTTTTTTCAAGTAAATCACACCCACACAAAACAAAAAAAATACCTACTGTCCGTCCAGTGATGGCGGTGGCTTCACTAAATTCCTCTGGATATCCGTCAGATTGCTTACGTCAACTATCCACAGATGAACTTCAGGATTTGTGGTGCCCGGCGTTGGATATCGGACACTTTTTGTTTCCGGAAACGAGCTGCCCGGACTCATGCCAGCACCTGCGGCTATAATCGCTCCCGATGCCAGCCACGGGTAGGTCATGATGCCGACATTCGTATCATTAAACGAGGCATACATGAATTGGCTGCCATCCGGCGATGACCATATCGCTTCGGGCTTTGAAAAGATTTCCTCTGAAATTTGATTAAAAAATTTAATTAAAAAAAAAAATAGAGAAAGTAAATAATTGAGAGGAGTTTGTCAGAATAAAATTAAATTAAAAAATAAAAAAAAGTTAAAAAAGCAAGCTTTGAAATATTTAAAGCCCCCTGTCCCTATTGATGTTCCCAGGGAGAGTTTTCTATTCAGTAAAATAAATTCTCAATTTTAAAATCCTCACAAAAAAAAAAAAACTCACACACAAATCCCTTACCCTGATACAACCAGTCGGGAATACCATTATAAATGACATTCTGATATCCTGTACTCGTTATACGGATGTCCTCTTCCTCTGCCGGTGATTGTCTTAAATATATATCGTTGTCAGCTACAATAATTAGAGATGTTGTATTGCCCAACCATGCGGCGTACTGTAGACGAGTTCTTTGTACTTTTGGTGAGTCCTTCAGTTTAACTGGCATGTGATGGTCATTTTCAACATCGTATATCGTATAGAATGCGGTAAAGGACCGTTGAAAAATCTGCAAAAAAAAAATAAAAAGAAGGAATTAGAGAAACCAATGAAACACAATATATTGAAACTTGTAATTAATTTAATTAGAAAATGAAATCTTATGCAATACAAGGTTCTTGTGTGGACTAAATATCCCACTTCTGATACAATGTATTGTGATGCTTTTATTTTGTTTTGATCAAAAATTGGCTAAGGACTTTGAAGTTTTAAAACACTTGGCTTAATTCTGGTTTATTATAGAATTTTTATTTACAGAATTTGTAATTTTAACAATAAGATAGTGACCATTTCACTTCTCTGGAGTTCAAAGCATGAGGATTAAAAGTTTGTTAACATTTCAGAATTTCCTTTAAACGAAATTAAAAAATAGAGATAGAGCGAAAAAAACTTAAATCAACTCAATTCAATTCTGTTTGCAGAGTAACGAACCCTAACAGTTTATAATAATTATAAAAAGAATAAACATTTGGCCTTGAAAAAGAGTAAAAGAAGCAAAAAAGAAGAATGGGAGAATGGGACTCAAAAATTGCTTTCAGCAATAAAAGGTTAATTTGCTCTTTTTTATCTGCTACTTGAGTGGTATGTACGTACGGTCAGTTCCAGTGTCACTATTTATAGAAATATTTTATCGAAGGACGACAAAAATGACTCATCAACTGCCAACTAACATAATGAGAGATACAAAAAATGAAACTCAATTTTTCAAAGGAAAGGACCCATAAGGACTTCGATTTGTTGTTTTCAATAAAATTTTTGTTATTGAATGTTCTGTACAATGTACAATACACATATTTTGATACCTACGTCAGAAGTAGAAAAATGTTCAATGATTTCCGGGGTTGATCCTTTTGTATGTAATGATTCGATGGCATTGTAGTCAAGGATCAATAAGTATGTGTATGTGCATAGTATGGCTATAATATGATATACATTTGAAATCCTTTATATGTAGTCCTTGGCAAGAATTTTGTAACACGGGATCAAAATAATGCTTTGACAAATTGAAACAATGCCAATTTAGTTATCTATGTATCTTTTCTTCTTTTTTATTTATTTTTTTAGTTGCAACATATTGGACAGGTTTCGCATTCGCAAAAAATTGAATTCGACATTTTAATCGAACTTGACATTTGGATTTGAAAACATAAGCCCTGCAATTCCGTCTGATTATCAGTGTGTGTTTACCTTCACTTACATATAAGGAAATTGATTTTATTTATCACAAATTTTATAGGCTCTCCAAAATCTAAAACCACCTCCTATTTTCCTTCCCCATTAAAGAATTTTTTTCGATACTTTTTGTTGGAGAGAAAAAATGTGTCGGAAAAAAAATTTTGTTAATTTTTTGCATCTCTGCAAGCTCTGTAACTAAGCCCCACAAATAAATAGGATAGCAAAGTTACCAGATTTCAGTAGATTTGAAGTCAACACATTCAAAAAAATTACGTATTTATTCCAAAGTTAGCTGCTCTCTTTGTCTCTTTCCGTTTGAGGGAAAATAACAAAGAGTTTGAAGTGTGACTGAAAATACTCAGAATTTCGTTTTTTAAAAGATCAATGTCCAGTGCAATCAGACTAAAATTACCCCTGACCCCGGCAAAATTTTTACATGCTGAATTTTGTTGGATTTTGTTCCTTTATTATATCTGAAAGTTCCCAAACATTCCGAGGTGGGGTTTGCCCACCATCTTGAAAAAATCACCGCCATCTTGGATCTTTCATGTTTTAGCTGTATTTTTGGAACTTACAGTCGTAGAGAGTTCATTTAAGTGTCAAATTGCTTACAGTCGTAGAGAGTTTATTTAAGGGTCAAATTGCTCGCTTTAACTACCAAAATTGTGTAAACATAACATGGCCACCCAAAGAGGGGGCAATGGGCCCTTGTCCCCCTTTACTCTAGGCAATAGGATAGCACTCGACCAACATAATTTAAAATGTTTGGTTTTTTATAAAAAACTTATCCTTTTTTCTACGAAGTCCATGATTTGATCCCCCTAAAGGATTCCTCCCCCCTCCCCATTCAAAATAAATGGTTCAAACTACATATTGATAGGCACGTACTTACAACATCGGCAAAGTATTTTGATTACTTAACTTAAATGTTGTTCCAATTATTTATTTTATTTAAAAAACTCTTGGTATCTTATTTTAAAATAAACTCCAGTAGGCCTTGGCATTGTTGTCAAGGTAGCTTACTGTTTTTTCACTTTTTGCGTACGTTGACTGAGTATGGCGGTTTTAATGTATGCGTTTTTTGTGAATGAAAGTTAGTGATATATTGTGAAAATACGATTGATGTGGTAGAAACTTGTAGCTATATTTCTGTACCTTGGTTCTAAAAGTTTAATTTTCTAAAGTAATAACGATTTTAAGTTATTAAAGCTAAATTTTCGATTTCTGAAAAATTATCAAATTGCACATTGGTCCTTCTGGAACCAAGGTACAGATTTAATTATGGTAAAAACTACGGTCTGCGTAAGTATTTTAGAGGAAGAACGAGTGCTTTTTTGTTCTAAATTTGGATTTAGATTTTATTTTAATGGATGACAAAACCGGGTGGTATTGTCAGAGTAGAAAGAGGAATCGACAACATTTCCCGGTTTAGTTACTCTCGCAATGACGAAATCGAAGCTGTTATTGGAGACTCCAAAATAGTAACAGTTCATTATAACTGTCGAAAAGCATACACACGTCAGTTTGAACATTCATTAAGTGCTTTGCACGAGAATGAGGAGCCTGTGAGCAGAAAGTCCCGTTCGTCATTCGACAGTTTTGACTTTAAATGGCAGTGCCTATTTTGCGAGTGCGAGGTCGATTTTGAGGCACATTCGGAAAGAAAAAAACCGTTTAGTTTAGTGGCTTCACTTCACATCATAGACTCTGTGCGTTTCATAGCGTCAAGACGATCTGACGATTGGGCAGACAAAGTGCTGTTGAGGTTAAACAACGAAACTGATCTCGTAGCTGCGAAAGCTCGATATCATCGTAAATGTTACAGTTATTTTGAAAGTCCAGGTCAATTTCCTCCAGCGTTTAGAATGTCTTCAGACAATAAGGCCGGCCGTCCTATGAATAATACCAAATTAAAAGCATTCCATAAGTTGTGCGAATATTTGGAAACCAACGATGAATGTCGGTATATACATTTGCAGAGTTGATGGAATTTATCGAGACAAGTTCCCCAGAAGAAGTTACATACAGCGAAAGACATCTTAAAAGGAAGCTGAAAGATAATGGAGACCAAATTTTTATCGCTGAAGAAGTTGGCTAGCCAAGTATTTTTTGTTTCACCGAAACAGCAAAGAAAATTTTGAGGGAGAGTTGGTATAATTAAAAAAGTCCAATCCTCAGGAAGAAAGAATGGCCCTGAGTAATGGATCCGAATCTAGCCTAAAGTCGACTTTAACAAAGACATGTGTACTCTGCAGAAATAAAACATAGATTTTACCTCTAAATGCTTAGAAGCACCTCAAGCTAAGTTTAAAATGATCTAATGTGAGCATTTAGAAGTGAAACCTGGGCTTTATTTCTACGGATGTTTGTGTCGACTTTAGCTAGATTAGGATCTATTACTCAGGGCCAATGAGAATAGTCCAGACTGCAGCCAATATTATTCGACAGGACATCAGATCTTGTTTATACGCTGCTCCGTTTATCCTACCTCTGAAGATATTGCATCTGGTAGAGAAGACTTATTACTAGAAACATTAATAACGATGATGAAAACTCTCGTAAAGAAGAGAAAGCAATTCGAAAATGACGAATTTACCAAGAGAAAGGCAATTAGTATCGATCATGCAATTATTGCAACCACCCGACCAAGATCATTGGCCTAAGAGTCTATCTTCATAGGAAATTCGGCTCAAAACTTCTTCTGGATGTGTTATCAAAATGTGGAGTTTGTGCTACGTACAAGGAAACGATTAGCTTCCAAACATCAGCTGTTGAAAATGCACCACCGGTGGTAGGCGATGACGCTTATGAACAGTTTATTTTCCGACAACGCAGACCAGATTGTAGGGGAGGGTGGGTAAATCTTTCAGGGGGAGAGTCAAGCAATGAATTTCTAACAAAAAGAAAAAGCTTTCGTCAAAACCATACAAATTAAGAATATGTTGGTAGAGTGCTATTGCCAAGAGTTAAGGGGGGACAAGGCCCTCTTCCCCCCTCTTTTGTTGCCTTTGTAATGTTCCTCCGATTTTGGCAGTCGAAACTTGCAATTTGATACTTAAATGAACTCTCTACGACAGTTAGTTTTCAAAATACAGCAAAAACCCGAAAAACCCAAGATAGCGGCAGTTTTTTCAAGATTGTGGCCAAACCCTACCTTGGGATACTTGGGAACTTTCAGATATGATAAAGGGAACTGCTCTAAACAATATCCAACAAAAATCACCTTGTAAAAAATTTTGCCGGGGTCAATGTCCAATTGCACTGGACTATGTATCTTTCAGTCAATTTGTTATATTGTGCGCTGTGTCTCGTGTGTCACCGCATAGTGGGATGAAATGGGATTTAAGCAAGCCAAAAAGTGTGGAATGTAGGTTGAATGAACATAAGAAATAAAATGCACGACTGGGTCCACGCACTTGCTATTGTGTTGCAGACACTGCATTTTTAAGAAAATTGTATATAAAAACATGGAAATTATGAGAGAAAAATGTAGAGAAACATGAAATACGATATTTAAACTAGCTAAAACAACTCCTTTTTGACAGCATGAGGTGAAAAAAAGAATGCCATCTGAATTCTTGATTGAATATGGTATGGAAAAAAAGTTTAAAATCGTTGAAGCAGTTTTTTTTTTAAATAATTTCTTATATGTATATAAAATTCCTAAAACATTTTTAAAGTCAAATTTTGGAATGCAAATCTAAAGTATATGTGCAGATAAAAACAAATTTAAAATAAAATTTTCAACCCGTTTTTGAGATATCGAATTTTCAAAAAAACAATAGAAACTTTTTTTTAAATTCATTTTGTTATGCAATATTATTTACTCTTATCTGAAATTTGTATATAAACAAAATTATTGAAATCCGTTTAGCCGATTATGATAAAATTCAAAATAAAAAAACCTTCCATTTATAACAAGTATACTATTAATAGTTGCAAAGTGTAAAATTTTATAATTTTTGCTAGAAGACCGTACTAATTCTTGTATGTATATGGAAAAAGTTTAATCAAAATCGTAGGAGTCGTTTTCGAGAAAAAAAATATTTTCCTTTGTGCTTTTTTACTTTTGTATGGAAAGTACCGTTATTTTTTCATAAATGTAAAATTTTTTCAAAAAATATTTTTGAGAGAGTATTAAAAAAACTCTTAAGTACCGAATTTCAAAAAAACGATCATATTGTTTTCGAAATACTAATATTTGATTTTCAAAAAAAATTTTTTAAAACATTTCTTAAAAATCCAAAATTTTTTTTTTTTTTTTTCAATTTTAGTACCTACACATTACACAAAACTATTTATATTTTTTGGAACCTTCTGTATAAAAAAATCATTGAAATTAGTCAAACCTTTTTGAAGAAAATCGAAAATTAAAAAATGGTTCCTTGTGAGGGAGCTACCATTAATAACAGCGACAGCGACAGCGACGAAGGTTCCTTAGCCACCATCGGTATGGAGAAATCAGCCAGCGAAGAAGAAAGCAATGAAACAACCAGCTCCGAAGGAGACGGAAGCCATTCACCGCTACCCGGGCAGAAAAGGCCCCGTAAAACCAGCAAGTCAAAGGATATCCCCACCAAACGACCGCAATTTGAAGAAGAAACTGCAATTATTTCATCAATTTCAACAACCGCCGCCGTAAAATCAACTACACCAGTTGCCCCATCAGTTCCAGCAGCCACCAAAACACCAGCTTCAACATCAACTTCTGCCAAATCCACTCAAAGCCATCGGATGAATACCACCGAAAACCCAACCAAGGGCCCAGGAATGCCACCAATTTTCTGCTACTCTGGCAACGTAGCTGAAATAAGAAGACACTGCAAGGACAAAAAACTAAGCGTTACATTTAAAAACCGCAACACAAAGTCGACGATCATCAATGCTGGAAACAGGGAATCCTTTGATACCATCAAGAACTTCCTGAAAACCAGGAAGATCCAGTTTAATTCCTTTACCCCAAGAGAAGACAGGAAGAACCTCCTACTATTGAAAGGAATCCACCACACTTATGCAGCCATTGAAGTTGAAGACGAACTAAGAATCGAAGGGCTTCCAGTCGTCAAAGTGTCACAATTCAAGGCAAAGAAGGCTCAAGGAAAAACGTACAACAACTTTGTTGTCGAACTATCCAGTACCTGTGACATCAACGAAGTTTACACCAAGACGCTAATAATGAACCAGAGGGTTCACTGGGAGCGTTTGAAGTCCAAGGACATTGTGCAGTGCCGAAACTGCCAACGTTTTGGACACGTTGCCACCAATTGCGGACGCCAGTACGTGTGCGTAAAGTGTAAAGAGGAACACGAGCCAGGACAGTGTAAGCGGACAGAAAATACAGGAATTGACGTGTGGTGCGCCAACTGCAAAAAGGAAGGTCATCCAGCCAGCTTTAAAGGCTGTCCAACGCTAAAGGCACGGCTTACTGAAAGGAACAAGGCGTTGGCTGAGAAACAAGCTCATAAAGAATTTGTTTCAAAGTCGGCATGCTTGGTTACCCGCAAGGCTGTCGTTTCACCTTTTCAGAAAGCAGTACTTCGAGGAAAAAAATAGCAGTACACAGCAGTACGGCAGTAATATATATATATTTACAAACATAATTGTTAATGCATTTAATTTTGTTTAAATGTATATATCGTTCATTAAAAATTATTACATACGCGCCCATTACCTATTTAACTCTAGCGCACTGCAATGGTGGTATCAAATTGTTTTCGTTACATAAAAAACTTTTATTATGTTTGTGCACGTTTTTCTCAAAATCTGTTGCTTTTAGGAAAAAAGGTAATATTTTTGGGTAGAATTTTATGAGCTACATACAATATTTATTA
The DNA here is from genome assembly GCA_963921185.1 of Dasysyrphus tricinctus. Taxonomy (NCBI): domain Eukaryota; kingdom Metazoa; phylum Arthropoda; class Insecta; order Diptera; family Syrphidae; genus Dasysyrphus; species Dasysyrphus tricinctus. The sequence goes on along the minus strand of OY992531.1, from coordinate 191,750,908 downwards.
TAATAATTTTTTTTCTTTTCCCCTCCTTAATATACCAAATTTGACCCGCTGCAACTTCATTAGTACATAGGTACCTATAAGTTTAGATAATTTTACTGATAAAAGTAAATTTTCGTTATTTTGTCGTAAAATGAAATTCCAAAAGGTGAGAAAACGTAGCGAAACTCATATAGTACAAAAAATATTGCTGATCGATTAATACTATTTTAATAAATTTTTTGACTTAATTTGCTACTCCATACAAATCCTGCATGATTAACTTTTAATCTATTGGTTGTATGAAGAAAAAGCATGGTAATTTTTTTTTGTATAGAATTGAATAATTTTACTTTAATATTTCATTCCAAAAAGTTGATAGTTTTCGTGAATTTAGCAAAAAACTGATTTTTACACTTTTTTACTTCTCAAAAAATTCTTTCTTCAGCCAAAATTTAGGGTGGTTTGGGAAATTACTCAAGAAGTCAAAACAAAAATTCAGCTTTGTAGGAGTTTTGTGGAAGAACATAAAAGTCTAAATTTCCTGGGCTAGAGATCCATTAATATAATTTAACATCGCTTGACAGATGGGTTAAAAACTACATTTTGACATGTGTGGAATATTTCATTTCAAATGACTTCAAAATGTCCATAAACCTCCTTTTTTCTGATCATAAAAGAAAATCTGAAAAGTTCCAGAATTTCGAATTTTTTACTTGTGATATAACTTAATGATGCAATAGTGCAATCCCATCACCCAAATTCCAGAGAACACATTACTTCATGGTGCAGTGGCCAGTTGCAGTCATCATCACCCAAATTCTAAGTAAATTAATATTCAATCATATCACTCATGCCTTTTGTTCTATTCTTTCCATATTCTATTATAAATACATGTGCAGTTAAGATATCAATTTGAGTTGTTATTTGCAAATTGAAAATAAAGGTTCAGGCAATCTGCCTGAAGAAAAAATATTTTTTTAATAAAACATAATACGTGTTTATTAACTGGCGCCCGAGCAGGGACAGTGAAAGTGTTAAAAACTCCTTGATGTTTTTAAATAAGTAAAATAAAAGTAAAAATAAAAATTATAAAATAAAAGTGAAAAATTAAAAGTAAAAAAAAAAATCAAAGTGAAAGTTCAAATAAAATTTACCAAGTGAAAAAAAAAAGTTAAAGACTTTAAAATAAAAAAACATCTAAAGTGAAAGTGGAGAGGCCCCGGAGTCACCTTTAACAATTAAGTAAGGATAAAACGGAAACCGCCATCCTTTTCACCGGAGTTACCCTCACGAGATCCCGCAAACAATTTGGAAAAAGAATAGCAGCTCCCAAGATGATATTAATCTTGTAAGTCATAATATTAATATTGATTTAAAAAAAAAATATAGAAGTGAATATTATTAAATAAAAGAAAGGAAACAAATAAAATTTAAAAGAAGAAACATAGAAAAGAAAATTGATTACATGATATTGAAAAAAAGAGAATAAATACAAATTTTAAGAAAAATTGTAAATATAAAATTTAAAAGAAAAGAAAAAAATAAAGAATTAAAAAAGAGAATAAATTAAAAATTTTAAGTAAGATTATAAATATAAAATTTAAAAGAAAAGAAAAAAATAAAGAATTTTAAAAAATATTATAAACAGGAAATTGAAAAAAAATAATTGATTTAAAATATATTTAAAAGTGAAATAAGAAAAATATAAAAGTGATTTAAATAGAAAAAAAAGGAAAAATAATTATCGATTTAGAAAACAAAAATACAATTATATTTTATTAAAATTAATAAAACATCTGAAAAAACATAAATTCAAAAATATTAAAATATTAAATATCTATCTCCTTACTTTCTTGAAAATTTAAATTAAAATATTTAGAAAATGAATCCTAGTAATTTGGTCAGACTCCCTCGTCCGGAAAATGCCGTACCGGCTGGTGCACCACCTGCTAATGCAGGACAACCACCCCAAAATGCACCCAATGAAGCATTTAACATGAATGCTATTACCGAACACGTCAATAGAATAATTAATGAAACTCTTACTCGAGAAGGTAGAAATATTTTGCAATCTCTACTTAACCCGAACCTCGATTTTGCAAATGACATAGACCAACCTATTAACATAGGAAATTATAGAAATTTATCAGATTTAGATAAAATCCCAGACGTTGTGAAAAGCCTCCGTGAATTTTCGGGACAGGCAGGAGAATTTAGCTCCTGGAAGAAAAGTGTCGATAGAATATTAACAATATACGAACACCTTAAAGGTACACCTAAGTATTACGGAATTTTGAGCGTCATCCGTAATAAGATAGTAGGCTTAGCTGATATAGCTCTTGAGTCCTATAATACGCCACTAAACTGGCAAAAGATCTCAAAATGTTTAACCCTCCATTATGCGGACAAACGAGACATTGGTACATTAGAGTACCAAATGACCACTCTCGTACAAGGTAATAATTCCATTCCCGAATTTTACCAAATGGTTTACCAGCACCTTTCACTTATTCTTAATAAGCTCTCAAGCATGGATATGAACCATGAATCACTTACCAACATGATACAATGTTATCGTGGTAAGGCATTAGACACATTCGTTCGTGGATTAAGAGGCGATCTCCCACGCCTCCTCAGCATTAAGGAACCTGTAGATCTCCCACAGGCTCTCCACCTTTGTCTAAAACTTCAAAATATTGATTACCGAACGCAATATGCGAACAGTAGTCAGCATATGATGCGTAGAGCACAAGGCTCTATGCAACCACCACCAATACCACCGAAACGTCATATTTCGGTCCCCCGCAAACAATTCTATCCGGAATTGTTTCACGATCCACGGCCCTTCAAACCCAACTACAACCAACTAAGATTCCAAAATAGGACACCAGGACAATACGTCCCAAGGCCTCAGCCTCCGCCAGAACCAATGGATATTGACAGAAGCATCCAGTCAAGACAAGTAAATTACGCAAACCGACCACCAGTCCGTCATTTTGCTGTAAAACGTGGAAACCCTACCAATTCCCACCAGTACAATACGAGACCAGCTGATAAATTCCAAAGAATTTATAACACCTACAACACGGAAGCAGACGAACAACCAGAGGAAATAAGTAACACAGATGACTTGGAACACCAAGAGCCGGACCAATATCCAGAAGAAGAAGAAGAAACCTCCCCCATCGACCAAACTGAAGAACCAGATGATATCTATTTTTTAGATTAAATCACTCTTCACTTCCCTACGCTGAACTAAAAGTGAAGAGTGGAGAAGTATTAAAATTTTTAATAGTCACAGGCTCTAATAAAAATTACGTTCAATCAAAGCGCATAAAAAATCCAATACCTAATGAAAAATCATTTTTTGCCAACTCCATTGGTGGTAACATTGAAATTACTCACCATTCATTTTTTAATCCATTCGATAGAAATAATACTACTAAACTAAAATTTTTTATTCTTCCAAATTTAACGTCATTCGACGGCATTATAGGAAATGATTCCCTAAGAGAACTCAAGGCAATCATTCACACAGACAAAAGTTTTATGACAATTTTTGAAAACACAAAAATTCCCCTAAAACAATACAAATCTGAGATAATAAACAATATAAATATACGTACTTCACACCTATCCGAAGTACAAATTAAAAAACTTCACGATATTATTAGGAAATGTCCTAGTCTTTTTGCAGACCCGGACGAAAAACTAACCTATACGAGTAAAGTAAAAGGTGAAATCAGAACAACCACTGACACACCGGTTTACTCAAAAACATACCCATATCCTATGGCACTAAAAGAAGTTGTCGAATCTCAAGTAAAAGAATTACTTGACCAAGGGATAATACGACCGTCAAGATCTCCATACAACTCCCCCGTATGGATAGTCCCTAAGAAGATGGACGCTTCCGGTCAGAAAAAATTTAGAATGTTCATTGATTACAGGAAACTGAATTCAATAACTATTTCAGACAAATATCCAATACCAGAGATAACTGAAGTCCTGGCACAATTAGGAAAAAATAAATTTTTTACTATTATAGACTTAAAAAGTGGATTCCATCAAATACCATTGAAGGCTGAAGATATAGAAAAAACTGCATTTTCTATTAATAATGGAAAATACGAGTTCCTGAGACTCCCGTTTGGTCTCAAGAACGCTCCCTCAATCTTCCAAAGGACATTGGATGATATCCTAAGGGAACATATAGGCAAGCGTTGCTATGTTTATATAGATGACATCATCATCTTTGGCGAGTCCGAAGACGAGCATCTAAAGAACATAGAATTAGTCTTTACGACACTTAATAAAGCAAATATGAAGATCCAGTTGGACAAGTCAGAATTTCTAAAAAAAGAAATAGAATTTATAGGATTTTTAGTAGGTATCAACGGCATAAGAACAAATCCTGCTAAAGTTGAGGCAATTGTGAATCTTTCACCGCCCCGTAACCTCAAAGAACTTCGTTCATTCCTCGGCATGTGTGGATATTACAGACGATTCATCCAAGATTATGCCAAGTTAGCAAAACCGCTAACTTCTCTTTTAAGAGGGGAAGATGGACGCGTGTCCAAAAACGCATCTAAGAAAAAAATTATTCAGCTTGACGCAAATGCGATGAAAGCCTTCAAAAATTTGAAAAACGCTCTTACTTCTAAGGAAGTCATTCTTAATCACCCGAACTTTAAAAAGGAATTTGAACTAACAACTGACGCTTCCGACTATGCCATCGGCGCAGTCTTATCCCAAGATAAGAAACCAATTACATTTCTTTCTCGGACACTAAATAAAACCGAAGAAAACTACGCTACCAATGAGAAAGAAATGTTAGCAATCATTTGGGCTTTAACAAGCCTTAGAAATTTCCTATACGGATCAAGAAAGGTAAAAATATTTACCGACCATCAACCACTAACATACGCATTGAGTAATAAGAATACTAATAGTAAAATGAAAAGATGGAAAGCCATCTTAGAAGAATACAATTATGAGTTAAAATATAAACCAGGTAACACTAACGTAATAGCTGATGCACTCTCAAGAATTCAGCCAATAACTCATTTAAACTCTTTAACTATGACTCAGCATAGTTCCGAAAGTTCTTCTCATAATCTTATCCCTACAGTTGAATCCCCTATAAATGTCTTCCGTAATCAAATAATTTTAAAACTAGGTAATGAAGACAGTTATCAAATAAAACCTCTTTTTTCGAATTTTACCAGGCACACCATTATTAAGCGCAAATATAATGAAAAAGATATAATTGATATCTTTAAGAGATATCTGAACCCCAATCTGATTAATGGACTTTCAACACCAGAACAAGTCATGGGAAAAATACAACAAATTTATCCTTCTCACTTTAAAAATTATAAAATTAGATTTACCCAAACTCTTGTGCAAGACATAGAAAATGAAACCGATCAAGAAGAATTAATGCTTACAGAACACAAAAGAGCTCATCGAAACGCTGAAGAAAACAAACTTCAAATTCTGCAAAAATATTACTTCCCTCAGATGAACAATAAGATCAAAAATTTGGTAAAACGTTGCACAGTATGCAAAGCAAATAAATATGACCGACATCCAAACAAGCAAGTAATCGAGCCTACTCCTATCCCAAATTACCCAGGTCATACTTTACAAATAGACATATTTTCGACAGAAAAATTCCTCGTGCTAACAGCAATAGATAAATTCACTAAATTTGCGCAAGCAAAAATAATAGAATCTCGTTCAATAGAACATATAAAGAGACCTCTTCTAGACATTTTATTCTACTTCTGCGTTCCAGAAAATGTCGTTATTGACAATGAAAAGTCTCTGAATTCCGCATCAATTACTTCCATGTTAGAGGATGACCTCCAAATTAAAGTCTTCACGACTCCTCCATATAAAAGTGAAGTAAATGGACAAGTGGAACGATTCCACTCCACATTATCCGAAATTATGAGATGCCTTAAAGCAGATGGACCTCCTCGTTCATTTGAGCAACTCTTGGAACGATCAGTCAATGAATACAATTTCTCAATTCATTCCACCACAGGTAAAAAACCTGTTGAGTTATTTCATGGGCGAATACCCAGATTAAATCCCGAAGAATTCGAGAAAGTTCGTGCTTCTAATATTGAAACCCTTAAATCAAAACAGCAAAAAGATTTAGAATACCATAACAAAAAAAGAAAACCAATAAAGCATTACTCTCCCGGTGAAACTATTTTTGTCAAACATAATAAGAGATTAGGATCAAAATTGACATTTAGATACACGAAAGAAATAGTAAAAGAAAACAAGAATACAGTAGTTATAACAGAATCAGGCAGAACGATTCATAAAAGTCTAATAAGAAACTAAAATAAGAAATTTTAATTACAGGCTACTATTCATCACCGTTAAAGGAGAAATTCAAATTCTGGATTTCTCAAATTCACAATTTGTATCTCTACATGTTGGACAGGCAAAAATACAAGTAGGAAACCTTAAAATAATACACGACGTTGATATTGAACAATATCAAAATTTTATTGAAGATATTACGCCGACTTTAAATCTAAATATTACCCGTAATCATTCATTATTTCCATTAATTTCGCATGAGGTTGAACAAATAAAAAATTTAATTTTACATATTAAACCCAAAACCAGGAAAGTAAAGAGATCACTAAATTTTATTGGGTCCGCATGGAAATGGATTGCAGGAAATCCTGACCATGACGATTTTTTAATTATAAAAAAGAAAATGTCAAACTTGTTAAAAAACAATAATAACCAAGTTGTTATTAATAAATTACATAACGAAAGAGTAAACAATCTAACAAAAATTAATAATGAAATTTTAAAATTCTTAAAGAAAGACAATACTGTTAATAGTAAAATTGTAACCAAACTTCAATATAAGATAAAAATAATTAAAGAAGAATTGCAAAATATAAATCTTGCCATTAATTGGGCAAAAATGGGAATCATTAATTCATTAATATTGTCAAAAGAAGAAATAAACCTAGCTATAAATACATTAGATAAAGAAAAGATTCCTTACGAAACTATTGAAGAAGCATTAAATTTTGCTGAAATTAAAATTGCAACAAACATGACTTCACTTCTTTATATTATAAGTATACCAATCACAAAAGAAACAAATTATGATAAATTGTTGTTAAAACCTATTAAAAAGGGAAAAGTGGCCCTTGACATAAAATATGAAAATATCATACGAAATAAAAATGAAATTTACGCAATAAATAATAATTGTAAAACTATTAACCATGTAACAATTTGTAATACTAAGAATATTGTAAATCTAACTAACTCCACATGTATTGCTAAATTATTAAAAAGTTTAAAAGCAGAGTGTAACCTAATGAACAGTCAGCATCTTCCCTACATTGACGAAGTAACATCTGGCATCATCTTACTTAACAATTTCAACGGAACAATCAAGGCCGAAAACATGAGCCAAAATCTTACTGGCACGTTTCTCATCAAATATCACGATACCAACCTTACTATCGATAATCAACAGTTTACTTCAAGAGAAATCACTACCCATAAAATCCTTCCAGCAATACTTCAACCCTCTCCCGCAGAAAAAGAGTACCACAAACTCATATCACTCGAAATGGTCAACGAACTTCACATCAACAATACAAAAGAAATACAACAAATTCAAATAGAAGAAAAAACTCACAAATTCACCATATATGGGCTGATCATATTTCTTGGCATACTATTCACACTATCAACCATATGCAAGCCATTACTTACCAAATCCAATCAGTCAAACATTACCATAAAAACTATGGAAACAAATCGAGACGAAATACCATTGCATGTCATTTCAGAAGAAACAAAGTCAACGATCTCATCACCACCAGCTCACGTAATACCTACAGCAAAATTTTATGACCTACCCTACTTTTGAATAACAAAAGTTACATCATTATCAACTTACATAATACCGACAGCAGAGTTCTATGACCTAATGCACTTCAAGCGATCGAGGACAATCGCATTTAAGAGGGGAAGACTTAATGATGCAATAGTGCAATCCCATCACCCAAATTCCAGAGAACACATTACTTCATGGTGCAGTGGCCAGTTGCAGTCATCATCACCCAAATTCTAAGTAAATTAATATTCAATCATATCACTCATGCCTTTTGTTCTATTCTTTCCATATTCTATTATAAATACATGTGCAGTTAAGATATCAATTTGAGTTGTTATTTGCAAATTGAAAATAAAGGTTCAGGCAATCTGCCTGAAGAAAAAATATTTTTTTAATAAAACATAATACGTGTTTATTAACTTATACAAGCAATGCCTAAACGACAAACTATGCACTCGTAAAAAAAATGTAACGCGAGATTTTGTTCAGTAAATCTACGACTTTTTTAATTTATTTATTTTAAAGCTTTTTGGATAGGATTATGATTTGCAAATGTTCTGTGAACAAATCTTCAAAAAAGCAGTACTTTGGTCGAATTAGCAGTACGGCAGTACGGAGTCTAGAAAAGCAGTACAAATACTTCAATTGCAGTACTTCGACAGCCCTGGTTACCCGTCCTGCAGTCAGCTTTGCAGCAATGGTCAAAGGTGGCCCAGCACCCAAGCCAGCAACAGCCAAGAATCTGAGTCAGCAACAACAGCATCAGCAAACAAAGGCCCCAGTCAAGAACATTCCAGCAAGGACAGCCTCAGCCAAGCCATTCAAACCAACAACAGACTCCACACCAATGAACCTCAACAATGAAGTCCAGCGCATCTTTGGATCTAATCTCTTGTCCGTTATGGAGAAAGCCCGTAATGCCATACAACCAAACTATGGTCAACTGAGCGAGGGAGAAAAGTCCGTGGCATTGGCCACTTTCATCTTCCAGTTATGCAATTAAAGAAGCTCCGCATACTGACGTATAATGTGAATTCATTATGCAGCCTGGAGAAGAGGACATCATTTAACTTGTTCATGAAGAGGAACAACCCGGATATCGCCCTAATCAGCGAGACCAACGTTACTAAATGCAACAACATCGACATCATTGGCTTCAAAACCTTCCGTAAGGATAAGGGCGAAGGCTTAAGAGGGACGGCAATATATGTAAGGAAGAACATCTGCCCCAACACCAGCGAAACCATCATCACAGGTCTCCTTACCAGCGAGGCCACCGCCGTCACCATACAACTGGGAAGAGAAACTCTCACTATCATCAGTGTCTACTTCAAATGCAAATCCAGCATGAGAAACATCCACAAGGATCTTCACGTTCTCAACAGCATCTTAAGGAGAACCACATATGGACTCATCGGTGGTGATTTCAACGCAAGGCATCACCTTTGGCTGGATACCGCTATCACCAACGAAGGCAAAGCTATTGCTGACTGGCTGGATACCAACAGCGATCAACATTCATTGGTGGTTATTTCCCAACCCCAACCAACCTTCCCCAGGACACCATCAACATTAGACTTTTTTCTATCATCATCTAATTTTATTCATATTCTTCCAGAAATCAGCAACTTCACCTGTACAATAGTACCCAGTGACTCGGACCATGAAGCTGTTCAACTAAGCATCAAACTCCACCAAGCCATCTTCCTAGCGACAGAACCAGTGGAGCATTTCATCAACTACAGAAGACTGGATACAGATAGGCTACAAAGAGACGTAGAAGACAACATAAGACTTCCCCTGCAAAACAGGAACCTGCAGAATATTGAAATTGACAAAGCCATCGACTGTCTGGAATTAGCTGTAGCAAACGCACTGGATAACCAAAAGCAGCCCAAGACGTCAAAGGATAGATATCAGCATCTTCCCCAATATATCCAAAACCTATATGCACATAGGCAACGACTCAGAAAATGTCTGCAAAGGATCCACCAACGCGAGCTAAACACAACCAACAGTAACTACCAGACAGTGCGAAGTGAGCTTCAGTGCGTCAACATTATGTTCCGGAATTCTATTCAATATCACAACAACAACCAATTCCAGAAGAGACTCCAGTCAATCAAACCTGGACCTGATGCCTTTAAGAACATCAACAGACTGATTGGTCAAAAATCACCAATGCCTGAGACGATCATCACCAACAGTGGAGAAGCAACAACGATAGAGGATAAAGTTGAAGCCTTCGCTTCCCAATTTGAAGGAAACTTCACGGCCAGCCCATCTGAAGATCCAATCTTCCTTGGTGAAATTGAGGCATCCATCCAGCAGACAATGATGCCCAACTTGAATAGAGCAACGTTTAGTGACAGCAATCCTGCGAGTGATCCAGTCGACAACCCGAACTTGAGCACCCCAGAGGAGATAAATGCGATTATTAGCAACTCAAAACCAAAGAAGTCAGCTGGGCCAGATGGGGTATCCAACTTCATCCTAAAGAAACTTCCACAAACAGTAATGGTTTTCTTGGCCATCATCCTCAACAACTGCATCAACAACAGTTATTTCCCCCAGAAATGGAAAACTGCTAAAATCGTGGCGATTCCAAAGAAAGGTGCAAGGAACATGGTTACCAACTACAGGCCGATATCCCTCCTCAATAACCTAAGTAAGATCTTGGAAGAGCTGATACTCAGGAAGCTCAAGAAGTTCTGCGAAGAGAACAACAACATCCCAGACATGCAGTTCGGTTTTCGGGAAAAGCATTCCACTCTGCATCCGCTCCTGAAGTTCCATCATGACATCACCACAGCTTTGAACAACCATCAAGTTACCGTCGGATGCTTTCTGGATGTCGAAAAAGCATTCGACAGTGTATGGATTGAAGCCCTTATCCATAAACTCAACTTACTAGGCTTTCCTTCAGCACTAATACAAATTATTTTCTCTTTTCTTTCTTCCAGGAACTTTTTCGTACAACTGGAGAATTGCAAATCGACAGTGAAGAGCATCAGGGCGGGAGTTGCCCAAGGGTCGAAGCTTGGACCACTTCTATACAACATCATGACCTCTGACCAACCAACCTCAAGTGAATGCGAGAACCTTCTCTTCGCTGATGACTCGCTCACATATTACTCATCATTATCGCCATTAACAGCTGTCCGAGAAGTCGAGGCCCACATTCGCAAACTCTTCGAGTTTTACACCGAATGGGGTATCCGGATCAACTCATCCAAATCGGAGCTTGTCTGCTTCAGACGACCAGGAGGCAGACGAGGCCGCTCAGCTGGAAACTGCAGAAGCATCACCCTAGCACTCCCAGACGGAACCAGATTACCAGCCAAGCGCAGCGCCAAGTACCTGGGCATAAACTTCAATGAGCTGCTGAGATTCAACCCACATTCACGGACTGTCCTTAAAAAAGCAAACTTTTCCTTCCATCGCCTCTACCCGCTGATGAAAAAAAGAATTGGGCTAAGCCAGCAGACAAAAGTTCTAATGTACAAGCAACTTCTGAGACCAGTCATCAGTTACAGCTTCCCAGTTTGGTTCACTATCTCCAAAACAGCCATGAAGGAACTACAAATATTCGAAAGGAAAATTCTGAGGATATGCACTGGGCTTCATTTCGATCGTCAGCGGCGCAAACATTTCAAGAACGAGCAACTCTACTCTGAAGCCAAGGTAGTCCCCCTGGACAAGTACTTATTGCTATCTGCAGATAAACTGGTTAGAAACATCGCCAACCACCCTAATCAACTGATGAGAAGGATGATAAACCAACAACGACATCCGGAACCAAGGTACCTAGGTGCCAAGGAAATTCTGGATATAACTACAACAACCAACGATGAAGCAGGACACTTCTACTCTGACCCAGGGTCAGAACATTACCGTGGCTAAACGCCAACTCTATCCCCCATCCTATATAAATGCACTGCCACTGGACAACCGGGACTGAACAACCCGAGGACGACAAAGTCAAACCGACTTTTATATTAAGTTTTCACATATTATAAATCTTATTTGTATTCAAAATTTTACCAATGTATACCGTTAGGCCCCTTTTGTGCCAACAAAATTTTATTATTTATCAATGTATCTAATAGTTATACATTATTTTTAAGCCAATTGTAAATAGAAATGTTCAATAAAGCAAAATTGAAATTGTACCATTAATAACCATTTTTTGAAAAATGTTTTTCCACCCAAAGGAAGCCTTTTCTAAATTTAATTTATTGTTTTTTTTTTAAGAAAAGTTGTGGAGCCGTTTTTGAGAAAAATACAAGAATGTGAAATTGCTGAACAAAATTGTATGGCAGGTACCGTTATTTTTAGTAAAAAATTTAAAAAATGTGTGGGGGGTTGACCAAAAAACGCTATGTACCAAGTTTAAAGAAAATCGATTCAGCCGGTTAAGCTGTAGCTCAACGGAAAGACAGACAGAATCATCGTAATGATACGTCTGATCAAAATCCCGAGTTATTTTTTTTACGAGTGCATAACTTGCCATATATAGTACCTAAGTATTATGTATATATCGCAAGTATATTACGGTAATATTTTACTTTGCGGATAAGTTTAAGTAATTTTGGTGAAATTCTAGAAAAAATTAACTTAAGACTTTTAAGCTTTGTATATAGGCACAAGCACAATAGCAACTTGCTTGAAAATTTCTATGAAATTTGGCATCGTGATTTTTAGCCATTAACAGTTGGAAATATGAATTCTAAGCCTTACACAAAAATAAGAAACTATTCAATTTCATTCAATTTGGAACCCAAATTATGGTAGTTACTCAAGTTTTAAATTTTGGCGCTTATGACTTTTTTCATAAGACGGCAGTATAGCTTTTAGTTGTTTTTGTATTTGGAAAATGCAATAAAGTTACAATTTAGAACAAATCATGCTTTGAGCATAATTGAACTGCAACCTTTTAGATATAGGTAAATATGTCTATACTGTTCCCCCATCTAGAGCTGAATGCGGTAACTCATTCTACAGCTCACCTTCCAAGTTAGGTCCTTGGAGTAATTGCAGTATTTTTAAAGAGGGTTGTTTGTTCTCTTCTATTTAGTGATTTCCCAGATAAATTGGTACTTAACTTAAATTGAGCTACAGTGTTCAATTTTGTGAATTGCACACTCCCAGTGATTATGGCTGTTCAACCATATCCAAATCGGTCGTATACTTTTTGAAAAAATGGTACCACAAAAATTTAAGGGTACCTATTTATATATATATAATAGCATAATTGAAATAATATACCTACTTTTTAAAATAAAAATATGTAACAATAAAGCAGATACTCTACCGGTGCATGCTACACTTTTAAATAAATTAATTTTTTAGCTAATTGTAACTGCAAATGCAACCTCAAACTACGTTCCTTAAGCCGATAATATACTAAGTAATACATTAACGTCAACTATTTTTGAATTCGAAATATCACTTTCTTTTGAAACAAAAAAGCTATTAGTTTTTAATTCAAACGGTGCACTGTGGCGTATGTGTACTTTTACTTAATACAATAAAACAAGAATATTGTCGCAGTACCAAATTTTGTTTGTGATTAATTTTATTTTAAATAAATCTATTATAAATATAGATATATAGGTCCCTCCCTACAAAAAGCGAACAGATTTTAGTTTCCTGACTGGACTCCATATTCGGCGCCATTTATCGAAATTGCGTCCAAGCGATAGGATTACAAAAGTGATTCCTAAACTCAATCTCATCCTTAATGTGTAAGGAATGAATAACAATAATAAATAAAATGCACGACTGGGTCGCACGTACTTGCTCTTATGTTCAAGACACTGCGAGTTTAAGAAAATTGTATATAAAAACATGGAAATTATGAGAGAAAAATGTAGAGAAGCATGAAATACGACACTTAAATTAGCTAAAACAACTCTTTTGACAGTTTCAGGTGAAAAAAAAATATGCCATCTTAATTCATGATGGAATATGATTGTATGGGGAAAAAAAATTTAAACGTTTTTTTTTTTTAATTAATTTTGTATATATAAAATTCTTAAAACATTTTTAAGAACAAACTTTATATTTATGTGTATATAAAAACAAAATTAAAAAAAAAATTGTCAACCCGTTTTCGAGATATCGAATTTTCAAAAAAAAAAATTTGAAACTTTTTTTAAAAATCCAAAAACTTTTTTTTTTGAAAATTTTGATATGCAATATTATTTCATCTTATCTGAAATTTGTATATAAAAAAATTCATTTAAGTCCGTTGAGCCAATAACGAGAAAACTCAAAATAAAAAAATACGTTCTATGACAGGTACTACTAATAGTTGCTATGTGTAAAATTTTATAATTTTTGATGGTAGATCGTACTAATTTTAGTATATGAAAAAAGTTTAATCAAAATCGTAGGAGTCGTTTTCAAGCAAAAAAGTATTTTCCTTTGCGGTTTTTTCACTTTTGTATGGAAGGTACCGTTATTTTTTCATAAATGTAAAATTTTTTCTAAAAATATTTTAGATAGTACTAAAAAAGTCTTAAATATCGAGTTTCAAAAAAATCTATGATGCCGTTTTTGAAATATTTGATTTTCCAAAAAAAATTTGAAATATTTTTTAAAAATCCAAAAAATATTTTTTCAAAAATGTTGGTACACAAAACTATTAACATTTCTTGGAAGCTTTTGTATAAAAAAAATAATTGAAATCGGTCATACCATTTTGAAGAAAATAAAAAATTAAAAAATGGTTCCTTGGGAGGTACCATTAATAACCATTTTTTAAAAATGGTTTTTCACTCAAAGAAAGCCTTTACTAAAATAAATTTATTGAATTTTTTTTAAGAAAAGTTGTCGAGCCATTTTTGAGAAAAATACGATTATGTAAATTTGCCAAAAAAAAATGTATGACAGGTACCGTTATTTTTGATTCTAAAAAAAAATGAAAAAAACGTGTCGGCAGAATCACCAAAAACCACTAAGTACCAAGTTTGAAGAAAATCGATCGAGCCGTTTAGGCTGTAGACGAACAGACAGACAGACAGACAGACAGAATTTTGCCACCCACTTTTTTGGTGTTCTCTATCATCGTAATATCATGTTTGATTGTTATCTCAAAATTTTTTTTTTGCACGAATCCAAAACTTGCCTTATAGTACCTATAATCGCAAGTAAAAAGAGGTCCCACAAAAAACAAAACGCACAGGATTCGGTTTCCCGATCAGAGTTAAAAAACAAGTAGGTGTTGTTTCTCATTAAGACGAAAAATAGATAGATAGATAGATAGGTTGATTTATTATTTCTCAAATTGTTTACATGTTCAATTTTTGTTTTTAAATATACTTAAATCTTAAAAGGCATGGCCAAAAAAGCCGTCAGCCAGACGATAGCTTGTTTGTAACAATTTCAATTAATTTTATGTTTATCGAGTTTTATTAACTCGGAGTTAAAAATCTTCTGTAGTTTTGGCAATCATTGCCATTTAATATTGTCATACATTCTGTTTGGTCTAGATAGTTTTTCTGCCATATCTGTCGCCATATCTCCACCAGCATAGGACATTTTCCAATAAAATGTATCACATTTTCTCTATCAAGGGTGTTGCACATGGAGCAATTAAGCAGTAGATCATTTCGGTGCGGTATGAAGTTTAGGGGTAGCAATTCTCCTCTGGCTCGAAAAATCATTGATATTTGTTCTCCCTTATAGTGGTCATTGAAATAATTAGCTACGCCAAGATTGTATTTGAGGTTGGAATACTTTTCCCTGTAAATTGAGCTCTTCGCCTGTTCAATACTGTCGTGTCTTAGTTTCGAGTGTAACTTTTGTCACAACTCATCCAGGTATGGTTTCCACGTTGGTAAGTTTTCTAAAGTTAGATTAAAAGGCAGCGCGCACTCTAGAGCTAACTTTTCCCATTCTTCGAACCAAGCAACTTTTGATTTAATAACAGCAACAGCGACTCTTCGAGCAATTTTTTCAGTTGAACTATACATGAGTTTAACAATATAGTCGAAGTGGAGTTTTAAGGACCTGAGATAGAGAGGTGATAGGCCTGTTTCAATTAGTAGCATGTAGTTTGGGGTGGTGTCCGGGAGTCGGAATTGGCGTTTTAAGTAGAATCGCAGTAGATTTTCGGTGGTCTCATACTGACACCATTCCCAAGATTGAGCTGCGTAAAGCATGATTGCTTCGGATGTGACTACAAAAACTCTATATTTTGAACTTAAAGAAAGATCCTTGTTCCCATACACGTTTTGTCTATAGCGTTTTTTGCAGTCGTTGATTTCTTGCTCAGGTGCTTTTCTAAGTTGAGGTTACTTGTTATCGTGAAGCCTAAATACGGGTACTCCATTACAGTCTCGATTGGATCTGCTTCATAGAACCATCTTTCATTTCGAGCTAAGCGACCTGTCCCTCCGCGGAAAACCATCGTTTTGGATTTATTAAGGTTGACAGTCAAGTTCCATTCACAGCAGTAGCCACGTAGTCTGTTTATCATCAATTGTAATGACTCAGGAGACTCTGCCAAAAGAACCAAGTCGTCAGCATACATTAGGATCTTGACCTGTAGTCCATCTACTGTGATTCCACAGGGCGTGATTTTGTACAGGTCTTCAATATATCTATAAAGCAAAAGCTGGTGGACTAAGGTTGCATCCTTGTTTTAGTCCTACTGTAGAACCAAACCAATCAGAAAGATTTTTTCCATTCCAGACCGCGTTTAAAGTTTGACTATAAATGCCCTCAATAACACTGCCAAACTTTAAAGACATTCCATCCCTGTATAGTTTATACATAAGAGCCTTTCTGTTTATGGAGTCGAACGCTGCTCGGAAGTCCACGAAGAAGACATACAGGTTTTTGCGCCTACGAAGGTACGTATCTGCAATATTTGTCAGGCTGAATATGTGGTCCACGGTGGAATAACCTTTCCTAAATCCGATTTGGAATTCGCTAAGGAGGTGAGTGGTCTCAATCCAATTTGTCATACGGCATCTCAATATTTCCATAAATATTTTTAAGGATGAGTTGAGGAAGGCAATATTACGATAGTTTGATGGGTCCATTCTGTCTCCCTTCTTGAAAATTGGAAAAATTATTGATTTCTTAAAAGCTTCGGGTATTTGTGAAGATTTGAATATATTGTTGTATGCTGTTGATAGATATTTTAAGAATCCTTCTGTTGCATATTTAAAAAACTCATTGGGGATTCGGTCACATCCAGTTGCCTTATTATCTTTTAATTTGAGGATTGTTGACATTACCTCAGAAATGGTTATACCGCAGTCTAGGATTTCGTTTTGAATAGCGGGTCTAGCGTACTGTATTTCTTGTTCACAGATTCCTGCATAAACTTGTTTCTCAAAATAATCTCGGAGACACGATGGGGGTAGTAGAGTATCAATAGTAAATTGCTTTCCCTTGATATTTTGAACAGCTTTCCAAAAGTCTGAGGGATTTTTAGAGTTGATTAAGTTTTCCATCTGTTTTTTTTATAAAATTTTCCTTTTTGAGCTTGCACAAGGTTTTGTATGCTCGGTTTGCTTCTAAGTACTAAAATCTAAAATATTATGTTTCGATCTCTTTGCTGCAGTTCGGAGACTTCAAATCGCCGCTCGAGCTGTTCACATTTTAGCTCTAGAGCTCGTACCTGAGTCTGAAGGTTTTCATTACTTGTCCGGAGTTGTGTTATTTCACGAAGCACCAGCTCTAGGTATTGTTTTGTCGGCAGATCCTTAAAGCGGTCATCAAGAATCCGATTGAATTCTTCTTGTGAGATGTTGAATAGAGTCATCTTTATATGTTTTGTCACCTTGGATTTGCGCTCTTCAGGTGAGGTTTCTAATACTTTGCGCTTTTTTGATGTTGGGGTACTGAGGTCAGCACTCATGCGTAGAACGTGGGTGGTGGTTTGGCTATAGTATAATCTTAGAGCTACAACTTACGCGATTTTGAGTCTTTGGCAATGCACAAGTGTTTTCTCAACAATTACCGATATTTCCACAGCTTGTTTGTTTCTTAATTTTTGCAAATTTAATTTATTTTACAGATCACTCGAAAAAACTTGACTAGTTTGACAGTTTGACAGCTACCATCCAGCTTGTTAAATTTATTTTTTTAAAACGAAAAATAAGAAACTGAATTTGCAAATTTTTAAAAATAATGGTCACACAACTTTGGCATTCACAGTCTCAAATAAGAGCATACACGATCATTCTACCCTTTGCTATGTGGCATGCAGGAAAACGAATTTTTAATTACTTGTACTGACCCGTAAACGACTCCGGGCTGGACAACTCTTATCTAAATACTAAAGACTTTTTCAAAAAATTTACTGTTCATATTATGTACTAGTTGTTAAATGTATGAATGTAAAATTATTCAAAATAATCAACTTTTTATCCCCATTGCAATATAACAATTTTCAGTCATTATTATTTTCCAAAGAAAAGGATTTAAAATGTTCGGTTTACTGAATACAGTATATTAAATCCTTTACCCTTAACAATATTCAGACCTCAGCCACAAAATGCTGATCCATTGTATACGGTATGGTAGGTACCTATATAGTAATTGGAAAACATAAGGATTAAATAAAACAATACAGCTTTCGATTTGCAAGTTTTAAAACTCATTCTTAAATCCCCAACCATTGAACAAAAAGAAAGCAACAAATAATGAAAACGTTTTTCAAGACAATAAAATACATAGTTACTTGGAGAATCAGGTCAAATAAAAAAAAAGAGACAAAACTGAAAGAAAAACTTTTAAAAATACCTACCTCATTGTTTAGGTACGATTTCAAGTAAATTTATCGATTTCCTCCTTCAACCCTCCCATGCTTCCATTTTTGTTTATCAGCAAGACAAAAAAAAACTATTTTCACCGTTCAGAAGGGATTTAGGATTTTATTTTCTACTTTTAATATGTATAACTTTTACATATGTAAATCCTACACATATATATCATGTATGAAGCGAAGGTAAGGCATATGTATGGATGTCTGTTTATGTATAATGTACCTAAATTAAACCAGGTTTTAAAAAAGAAACTGACAGATTTTTATTAATTTTAAAATTTTATTAAATTTAGCATTAAAAATGAGAGAGCTTAAATGAACAAAAAAAAATAATTAAACAATTTTAACTAGTCGTTTCCCAAATTTTAATGGTATTAATAAATTCGACAGAAAAACCGAGTTTCTTGGACATTCCAAGTGGAACCATAAGTACAAGTAGAAACGTGCGACTTATTCGTGCATATCTTTTTCCATTGAAATGATATTTTCTCTTTATTTCCCATTCCCTGATATATTTTTTGTGTGTAGCGAGGAGCTCTTATGTTACATTGAATTTCCATTGTTTTTTGTTCATGCAACAATGGTTTCGAATCCTTTTTTCAGTTTCCATTTTGTTTTGTATTGTTTTAAATTTATCCAGGATTTGGTTGGATTTATTTTTTGTTTACACATCCACAAAAAGTCTTGATGCTGTCAACACTCTGTTGAATTTTCTTGTTTAAGGATTGAAATGTTAAATCAACAATGTGACAAGGAACGAAATTGCTCTTTCAAATAAATTGAAGTTCTTTAAAGTTCTTTAAAAATATTAATATTACTAAAAGCAATAATTATTGCAAACAACAACAACAAAAGCAAGAAAATAAAATGGACGAAGACGGAAAAGTTTTATGCAAGGAGTATTCATTTCATCCTCAAGTGCGGCTTTGTATAAATTTATTATAGAAAGAACGAAATAGGACAAAGTAAAGAAGAAGAGAAAAGGCACATTATTTCCACTTGAAATGTGATAATCCTATGAGATGGTTTCTGTGAGCACACAAAAGCTTACTGATAGCCTAATCAAATTATTTTTTTTTTTCATTTTTTTTTAAATAATTATTTGAAGGATAATAACGTTTTGGCAGTGTTCTCGTACTAGAGATGGGGAAAAAATGGAAAAAAAAGAAGGAGATACAAAAGTGGAAATAACGCTCAATTAATAATATACTTTGTGAGAGAGCTTAGCTAATCACTTAACAGTTTTTTTTTTTTTTGGTTTAATTTAAGGAGATTGCAAGAATTTTAAAAAGTCAGCACTCTTTTCAATTAAATAAACCAATTTATTTATAGAATCCATAGCATTGGGGAATCTTTATGAAACCATGATTTCATCATTTGAATACTGAAAATTTAAATAGGATTTTAAGAGAGTGGTTATTACATAATGGAACTGTATGATTGCCTATTTCTTTGCTGATTTAAAAAAAAAGAGAATACCAACAATAGCCTTAGTCCAAACATTAACAAAGCCCTAGCTCTGGGTTAGAAAGTACACTTTTCGTTTTCAGGTTTAGCCCAGTCAAATTAGTCAAAAAAGGGCATCAAATCGCATTTTTCGATGGACAAAATTTTTTGTATGGAATCTGTTTGGCTACGTCTCCTGATCATAAAAACGAGTTTTTGGGATTTTTGAGGTTAGGGAAGACCCGCCATCTTGAAAAAGAGATTGGTTTTGTTTTTATGCAATAACTCGGTTGCATTTTATTTTACAACAAAACGTCCTAGAACAATCTTGTAGAAGATAAAATTACCTATAAAATAAGCTATCAACGATCTCTGTATGTGGTTTCATTTTTCAGATATAACGGACCAATGTTCCCCTATGGGTTGTGTTTTGGGGGTGGTATGACTTTTCTTGAGTTTTCTAGGTAACCGTTGATTTTTTTGGATGATGCTCTTAGAATCATTTTCAGTTCTTGTATCGACCTATAAAATGAGCCGTCAATCGATATCATCGGCCACGAATTGTGCGAGTTATCCAATTCATAGGATCACACTTTATGAGCCAGGAGAAAAACATAAACAATTTAACATACATGGTACGTGAAGTTGCATCCGCACCACACAGAAGGTTGTAAAGCAGCCGGGAAACTTAAGACACCTACATTTCTTGTTGTTGAAAACTGAGTTATCTTTTTTCAATCCAAATGTAAAAGGTATTGCATGCAACTTAATTGAATTTCAAATTTATTGATTGGTTTTTATTAACATAATAATTTGAAAAATTGATAAAAAAGAGGTTAAGGGCCTGTTTCACATTCTCTGAGTAAAGTTCTGATTAGTTAATCGACACATAAATTCTGAGGCAGGGTCATATGTTCACAAATAAAAAATAGCTTATGCATTTATAACATAATCAAGTGGGTCATAAGACAATAATTGTGAATTTTTCGTCTGTGGACTTATTACCCTGTGCTATTATTTATGTGTCGGATATCTAATCAGAACTTTTCAAACATTGTGAAACAAACCCTAAGTGCATTTTACATTAAGTTTTCTCTGTGAAAGTATTTGAAGGGGAGACAAATACTACCAGGACCTTCAAAAATCTCAAAATATTCCCCTTAATATTTTGAGATTTTTGAAGTTCCTGGTAGCATTTCATCATCGCATATATCAGCTTCAAAAATAGTTTCGTTTGGTGTCATTTCATCGTTATGAATCTGCAAGAGCAGGGTACTTTCATCTTCGCAATAAGCTTCAGCAATTGTAATACATTTGGGGATGTTGCTGCAAGTTTCACCGCTGCAGTGTGCACAGATAGCGGAACATTTTAAACCCGCTTTGCGACATCCACAAGCCGCTCCACGTTTTGATGCGCAGGAACAAGATACAACCTTCATTATTTCGGGAGGAGCTGGTTCCTTGGTGATCATCACAGGAACATACATTTTTGTATTTTTTTTCCAACCCCACTTTTCCGGATCCTGGTCGTTTCCTAGCCACGTTTGTACCTGATGATACGTCCAAAATATATGAACATAAATTGTTTTTCGTTTTTGCCACGGACTTCGTAAATTTTTTATAACGAAGTTCGTCAATTGAAGTTGTCTTTCTTCCACCATAGAGCGCCATGAAGAAATTTTCCCCTGCCACAATAAGTTCTTCTGGGTCAGCGACTTTTCGTTTAAAAATTTCCACTTCTGCAGCAAGGTTGCCAGAATTTTTTTCCATTGTGGTAACGAATTTCATTTTCCCAGCGAAGTACGTTGCTGACGTTGTGTCACATCCCGATATAGCGTGTAAAAATAAAATGTTGTCTGATACAATTATGTCACATTTTATACTTTTTGTCGAAAACCATTTCACTGGTGCGTGTGATTTTTTGTGTTTTCGAAGAAAAACATTCGCATGATGTTTTCCATGTTCAGTCAACAAAACAAGAATATCAATGTTTTCGGAAACGATTGTAACAGTTTCATGCAGAGAAGACTGCTGAATGCCATGGCTGTAGTGACAATAAGCAAATCAGCATCACCTTTGTCCTGAAAAACTGTATAACCTGTGTCTTGAAGTTTATGTCTTAGGAGTTGGATGAACTTATTTTTGTTTTGTCCGCATTAAAATTCAGCTCAACAGATCTTTTTTTGTTGTTCTGCGAAATCTTTCCCATGTTTTGTTACATGCAATTGCAGGATCATCGCAATATCCGTCAAAGATAATGGTAGCATTGAAACCATAGTGGTTTTCAACGTACACAATATATTTTTGATAAATGTCACCGAAAGTAGGTTTTGTATTGAAATCCCAAACAACTTTATGTAGAAGGAATCCTCCGTCTACCACAAAGTACATATCGTTTAGATGACAAATTTCGTTTTCGAGCAGCGCCAGCGGTGAAAATGCATCGTAAAATGTTGGCTTGGTACCTTTTCTCATACCTTCTTCTGTGAAGAGAGCCAACGGGAATACGGGGCAAGTTCGTATTGAAAACATTTTTCCATGTCATCGAGGGACTTCTGCGTGATGCACATTCTTTGAAATTGCAAAAACGGGTCAACTGCTACGGGAGATGAGTTTATATTGATGCTTGTCATCGCTGACAGAGGAAGCACATTGTTTTTTCTTTGAAAACTGAATGATCCAAATTTTTGCCCAAATGTTTTTGAAAGCAAGTTTAGTTTAGTTTTTAGTCTGAGCACTGGTGTTTTGATTTTTATAAATGAATACCAATCAATAAATTTGAAATCTTGTTGAGTTTATTTTTAGGTAACACTTGTGAAATCGCATGCAATACCTTCGGTTTACATTTGGATCGAGAAAAGATAACTCAGTTTTCAACAACAAGAAATGTAGGTGTCTTAAGTTTCCCGGCTGCTTTACAACTTTCTGTGTGGTGCGGATGCAACTCCACGTACCATGTATGTTAAATTGTTATCATTAGGCGTTTTCCTTTGGAGGTGGCGAAGTACTTGCAAGTACTTTGCCAGCTTTTTTTCAATGGAACACATCAAACTGCTTTCCCATGTAAAATGTATCTACTCGCGCATGAGAGCATGTGCAGTTGGTAGTACTAGATTAGGGTTTTCATCTACTCGTAAGTACTTCGCCACCTCCAAAGGAAAACGGCTATTACTATAATGGACAACATTTTAAGTAATAGTTCTTTTGTATGATTCACCGGATAAACATTTTCGAAAAAAAATATATTTATGTTTTTCTCCTGGCTCATAAAGTGTGATCCTATGAATTGGATAACTCGCACAATTCGTGGCCGATGATATCGATTGACGGCTCATTTTATAGGTCGATACAAGAACTGAAAATGATTCTAAGAGCATCATCCAAAAAAATCAACGGTTACCTAGAAAACTCAAGAAAAGTCATACCACCCCCAAAACACAACCCATAGGGGAACATTGGTCCGTTATATCTGAAAAATGAAACCACATACAGAGATCGTTGATAGCTTATTTTATAGGTAATTTTATCTTCTACAAGATTGTTCTAGGACGTTTTGTTGTAAAATAAAATGCAACCGAGTTATTGCATAAAAACAAAACCAATCTCTTTTTCAAGATGGCGGGTCTTCCCTAACCTCAAAAATCCCAAAAACTCGTTTTTATGATCAGGAGACGTAGCCAAACAGATTCCATACAAAAAATTTTGTCCATCGAAAAATGCGATTTGATTTCCTAATTTGACTGGGC
Source organism: Dasysyrphus tricinctus (assembly GCA_963921185.1). NCBI lineage: Eukaryota > Metazoa > Arthropoda > Insecta > Diptera > Syrphidae > Dasysyrphus > Dasysyrphus tricinctus. The sequence continues at coordinate 191,727,057 of OY992531.1, read as the reverse complement.
TAGTTGTATTTTGGGACAAGTATACTAATACACAGTTATCACATCAATTTGAAAGCTAAGATCATTTTCTTTGTGAAACTAGTAGTGTTCGGATAGATTTTTGTTGTTTGTCCTACAAATCCAACTGAAATAAGTCTCTGAACCGAATTTAGGGAGACCTGCATCGTTCCTGATCAGGAAACTATTGATTTCTCAGAACTTTGTCTGGGCCAGTAGCGCAACAGTCAGTCACGGTGAGATGAAAACACGTTGACGACTTTTGGCTATTGAGATTGACCTGGGCAAAGATGGGTTTCTGGAATGTAAAGAAAATTTTTGGAAGTGAAGATCCTCAAAATGCCAGATTCCTCCAATAAGTGAAAGTATTCATGCGGTACAAGATGAATATGTTAGGGATTAGTGAAGTTAGATGTGATGGGCTCGGAGGAGTTTCAGTCTCCAACTCGGAAGATGGTACTACTCTACGCCGGGAAGGCACTTGGAAATTATCGTGAATCTGGCACTTTATAGCTGCTTTCCAAAACAGCTCTCAAGAACTTATAGACCGTAGCTGGTAGCAAATTTTATGGGTGAATGTATAACCAAAATTCACGAACGTTTATGTTGAGGTTATAGGGTCTTGATATCAAATCCAGTCGTCTGGCAGGATTCTTTTGTCGCCAGGGCTGGAGAAAGGGGGTCGAAAACGGTGATTTTACGGATTTTTGGGTAGGGGGTATAACCACTTTTATATACGCTTAAACTATAGAGAACTACCCTTTGGGTATGAATTTTGGGGTCCCAGACGTTTTAAGTGTCGCCACACCCAACCAGACGGCCCTAGCTCAAAAGGGGACGAAAATAAGTTTTTGATGTCGTGGGTATAACCAAAAATGTGATATGCCAAAAAATCATGAAAAAACTCCTCATCACAAAAATATGCATGCCAGACGTTTTAAGTGTCGCCACAACCAGCCAGACGGCCGTAGCTCAAAAAAGGGCGAACATTAGTTTTTGATCCCGTGGATATAACCAAAAATGTGAAATGTCAAACAATCATGAAAAATCTCCTCATCACAAAAATATGCATGCCAGACGTTTTCAGTGTCGCTACAACCTGCTAGACGGCCCAAGCTCAAAAATAAAAAATTTTACAATGCTTTTCCCCATAAGGATAAAACTAAGAAAGTCGTTTTCTATTCTGCTTGGCTATCGAAATCAACACATGGCAACTTATAAACTGATTTAGATTTTATTTGAAGTAAAGGATATTGATGGCATTGATTGACCAACTAAGTGATTTAAGTATGAGAAGTAAAGTACTGAGCACCTAATTAAAACTGTACCATGAAGACATTTATTTTACACAAAATTATGCAATTTATTTTATATTAAGGGTATTCATGCAACAGCGTGAACTCGTCGTAAACATCGTAAAGTTGTAAACTTCGTAAATATGTCAAATTTTCCATACAAATTGTGACAGAATTACGAAGTTTAAAAGTTTACAACGTTTACGACGACTTTACGCTGTTGTATGAATACCCATATTATTTTATGTTAAAAGTATACATTATGTATATCGATCCTCCCTTTCATTATTAGGGACACTTGAGGCTCATCTCTAAGTGATTACCTACGTATGTATATTTGGCTATACCCGTAATATGAAAATGGTTCTGGTTATGGTTGTGGTGACACTTAAAACGTTTGGCATGCATATTTTGTGATGAGGAGATTTTTCAGAATTTTTTGACATATCACATTTTTGGTTATATCCACGGGATCAAAAACTAATTTTCGCCCCTTTTTGAGCTAGGGCCGTCTGGCTGGTTGTGGTGACACTTAAAACGTCTGGCATGCATATTTTTGTGATGAGGAGATTTTTCATGACTTTTTGACATATAATTTTTTTGGTTATACCCCTGACCGCAAAAATTGTTTTTTTGACACTTTTTGTGGGCGTCTGGCTGGGTGTGGCGACACTTGAAACGTCTGGGACCCCAAAATTCATAACCAAAGCGTAGTTCTCTATAGTTTAAGCTTATATAAAAGTAGTCATACCCTCTACCCAAAAGTCCATAAAATCACCGTTTTCAGCTTCCCTTCTCCAGCCCTGGCGACAAAAGAATCATGCCAGACGACTGGATTTCAAATCAAGGCTCAATAACCTCAACATAAACGTTCGTTAATTTTGGTTATACCTTTACCCATAAATTTTGCTCTCAGCTCTTAGACTATTAATTTCCTGGAAGCTTTTAGATGACAGGATCCCGAAAGTTAGGTTCCAAAATAAAGTACGTCACGTCACCATTATACAGTGTTACGCCCTAATGGAGCTCTGTTCTGTCCGGGACCCCAAAATTCATAACCAAAGCGTAGTTCTCTATATTTATTTATTTAGCTTAATACAAGCTTGCCTTAAATCTCTACTTAAATCTGAACTTAAATTTAAACTTAATTCTATGGTGGGTTTTTCATTGTTTTTTTTTTTTGTTTTTTTTTTTTGCTTGTTTTTTTTTTTTTATTTATTTTATTATTGAAATGGGCCCGTAGGCCCACCCACCAGTTTTTACATACAAAAACTTAAAGATTAATCCATAAAATAAAGACAACGTGGGGTTTTGGATTTGGGGCTTTGAGTTAGGGCGAGTTATGTAAAGGGGTTCGGAGGGAGGAAGAACTAATATGGAAGTCAAAGATATCCATTGAGTTATTGGTTATTGGTGTGGTTGAGGTTGGTATAGAGAGAGATTTTGAGAGAGTGTTTGGAGGAGTGGAAGTCGAAAGAATTTTGCATAATGTTAGAAGTACGGAGCATGCGGGTCATTGGTTCATTACTACCATAATTAGTACGATGAAAGTTGACATCAAAGAGTGACACTAATCTAAGATTTCTAGGGTTAGTTTGCAATGCAATTTTTTGGAGAAGCGCAGGGCAATCAATATTACCAGCTAAGAGCTGATGGATAAATACAATATCGGCTACTTTGCGACGATTATAAAGGGGTTGCAAATTAATAAGCTGAAGGCGACATTCGTAGGGTGGGAGATGGAGCGTATCAAGCCAGGGTAGCCCACGAAGTGCAAAACGAAGGAATCTTCGCTGAACAGCTTCGATACGGAGAGAGTGAGTAACATAAAAGGGTGACCATACCTGGCTGGCATATTCAAGAAGTGGTCTAACAAATGTGAGGTAAAGAGATTTAGTGACGTAGGGGTCTGAAAATTCTTTTGACCAGCGCTTAACGAAACCAAGTGCAGAGTTAGCTCTATTAATAGAGGTGGTAATATGAGATCTAAAATTAAGTTCTTTATCACAAAGAACTCCTAGGTCATATAATGAGTCCACTACGGTCACTGCATCATTGTTAATAAAGTATGTACGAGGAGGGAGAGTGGAGCGTTTACGGGAGTATGTTATAGCTTGACACTTACTAACATTAAGTTCCAGAAAGTTCTTCTGGCACCAGGTAGAAAATCTATTTAAATCTTCTTGAAGAAGATAGGAATCAGAAGGAGAGGAAATGTATCTATAAATTTTTGTATCGTCAGCATAAACAGAGATCATAGAATCATTGATGACGCAGTCTGCATCATTAATAGTCAAAACGAAAATCAGAGGGCCGAGATGACTTCCCTGCGGAACACCGGAGGTTGCAAGGATAGGGTTAGATTCGATACCTCTAAAGAGGATATTGTACTGACGATCGCTCAGATATGATTGGAACCATGCAATGAGAAGGGGCGGAAAGCCAAGTGCTTTAAGTTTAAAAAGAATAAGGGTGTGTGAGATTTTGTCAAAAGCTTTGCTGAGGTCGGTTGCGATGACATCAACTTCTTTACCAGCTTCCATGGCGCATATGGTGCCGGAGACAAAATCAACTAGGTTTGTAGTAGTCGATCTACCACTAAGAAAACCATGTTGATTGGGGGAGAAAATTTGCTTACAATGGAAAAGCATGTTGTCATAGACTATGCTTTCAAAAAGTTTAGGAATACACGACAGCTTAGCTATGGGGCGGTAATTAGATATTTCTTTTTTAGGGCCTTTTTTATGGATCGGGATAATATAGGAATATTTCCAACGAGAAGGAAATATCCCTTGAGAGATTGAGAGCTGGAAAAGAGCGGTCAATGGCTGTAATAAAGTTGACGAGCAATTTTTTAGAATTATTGAAGGTAAGCCATCAGGACCACCAGTATATTTTACCTTGAGTTTATTAATCTTATCTTCAACTATAGAAGGGGGAATTAAAATTGAAGAAAGTGAAGTTTGAGTGCAAGTGTCTAAGTAGGAAAAGTAATCTGAGTCTGGTAGTGAGGTGTTATCAGAAAATGATTGACTAAAAAATTGAGCATATAAGTTAGCGATTATTAAGGGATCGTCTGAACTAGTATTCAAATATGTAAGGGTAGAAGGGTAGTTATCAGACTTTCTTTTAGCATTAATGAAATTAAAGAAGCTTTTGGGATCGGATTTAATATTAGATTGAACTTGACTTAGATAGTTGTGGTAAAGAGACTTACAGAGTTCAGAGAAATTGTAGTTTGCACTCTGAAAGGTTGAGAAATCGTAGCCAGTGCGAGATTGCAAGTACTTACGCCATAGTTTGTTTCTATTATTACGGAGGGATTTTAATTCTTTATTATACCATGGAGGGCAAGAGGAAATGTTTTTTTGGGGAGAAATAGGGACTGATTGACTGAGGCAACTAAACACTAAAGAATAGAAATGGAAGAGGGCAGAGTTGATGTCGTTACTTTCAAAGATAATGCCAAAGTCAACGGCACGCAGTAGATTATTAAGCATAGGGAAATTTGTCTTACGAAAATTAAAAGCCATTACATTTTCTGGTGCGGCGGTGATATGGGAAGATTCATAAGAAAAAGTAAGGAAAAGAGGAGGATGGTATGGGTCAAGAGTGGAAAGAAGATGATTACTTGCAGAAACTACACAGTTTTCAACATCAGAAGAGAAGATAAGATCGAGTTGACGGCCTAAATTATTTTTGACACCACTCAATTGGTAAAGGTCTGAGTCAGAGAGGCAATCAGTGAATAGGATTTCCTTATCAGTCAATGCATTAGAACTCGTATAGTGTGATTCATCATCAGAGAGAATCCACTGGAGATTCGGGAAGTTAAAATCACCTAAAATTAAAACCACGTCCGATGGATCAGCTGCTTCGAAGATAGTATCTATAGCATCAACTGCAAGCTGATAAGATTGGATAGGCTGGCAAGGTTTTATATAGCAGCAAGCTATATAAAAGGTAACTTTGGCGATTGTCAATTTGACGCAGACATACTCAAAGGATGAGGAATCGGAAATTTTGAAAAGGTTCGAGTCAAAGCGATTGTGAATTGCTAATAAAACACCTCGACCTAAACATGCATTGTCGTGCAGAGAGCCATCTGCTCGAAAAACGTTGAAGTCAGGGTTAAAGAGCTCACTATCGTTAATACTGGGTAGAAGGTTAGTCTCAGTTAGTGCAAAAATGTCATAGGGTAAAGTAAGGGAATTAAGATAGACTGCGGAGGTTTTGGTACGAAGCCCTCTGACATTTTGGTAATAAAGGGACAGGCATTTTGGAGGATAATTAGAGGAAATAGGAGGTTTAGGAACGAAAAAAACTATTAAAGTTAGAACGACTCCTCTGCAAATGAGAGATACGCTTAGAGTTAACATACGAGGCGAAAGACGCTAAATCATTTGCAACATCAGCGGGAGTAAGTCTGAAAGATTCATGGAAACGAACGAAAATTTGCCTAAGCTCATCAGGGTTAGTTGGGAGGCCTTCTTGCTGAATAGATACCATAAGATTGGTTCTAGTAACACCGTCTATACAAACAGAGTCATGTTTGTCGTGAAGGTAAGCAAGATAAAGGCGAATGTTAGAATAGATTCTATGATCTCTGAGGCGTGAGAGAACATAACGACCATCATCATTAAGGTCAACGAATTGTTTAGTTAATTTAGCAGTAGGAGGGGTGAGAGGGTCTAGAAGTGGAAGCGAAGATCCATGAGTATGTGTAGGGAGTGGGGCATTTGATATGGTGGGTGATGGGATGGAGGTTGGGTGAGGAGATGTCAATGTGGTGGAGTAGAGGTTAGATGTGGATGAAGTGATCGTTGAAGGATGAGAAGAGGACGGTGAAGGATTAAGAATGTGGGAGCGAATAAAATTAGGGTACCTTTCCGATGGAGAACTCTGAGAAGAGTGGAGATTTTTAGGAGTGGAACATGGACCCTCAGTTGAAAGATCAAAAGAAACTCGTCTATTAGAAGGTATAAAAGAAGTTTGGGGTGGTTGCGAGGATTGAGGGTAAGAAGTAGGATTATTAAAGGGTAAATTTTTAGGTAAAGGAGCGGGTGAGGGGCTAGGAATAAGGGAATCTGGACCCGCAGCTGAAAGATTAAAAGAAACTCGTCTATTAGAAGGTCTAGAAGAAGTTCGGGGTAGTTGCGAGGATTGAGGATAAGAAGTGGGATTGTTATTAGTTAGAGGAGCTGATGAGTGATTAAGAATATGGGAATTGCGGAAATTAGGGTTCTTGGCACCAGAATTGGGATCGGAGTTGGGAGATGAAATTGTTGGGGTAAGTTCATTTGGCGTAGAGAAAAGCGAGGGGGTGGGGTGAGAATGAGTTAGATTGAAGGGAACCCGTTCACCACTGGGCTTAGATGGAATAGGGACATATAGAGGATATTTTGAGATGCAGGGGGGCGTAAAACTAGGGAACAGGTTTGTTTTGAAGCTCCAGTTAGGGTCAGATCTAGGAAAGTGAGCGGGTTTGTTTTTCTGACTAGAATTGGTTTGCTTAGGGTTGGAGGATAAAGGGACGGGTTTTGTAAAAGTAGGTTTATTAGTATTTTAAAATCTAAGGTAATCTTGTTTATCTACCCATTTGGTCATGTTCATCTTTCCCAGTCGGAATGCATCATCAGTCTGTGAGCAAAAAAGCCATTGGTATTTGGATGAGAAGCTAATTTTAAAGTTGCTATGGAGTCTGGGGCGAGGTGGCGAAATCTTCTGGCATTCGTTAAGGGCTATGGAAAATCCACGGCTGAATAGTCTGTTAATCCAAAGGACATCAGCATCTACAGGAGCATTTGTGATAAAGAAAGTCACACTATCGGCATTGGTGTTTAACTTCCTTAGTCTGTTGTTCCATTCGGTAAGAGTCCACGTGGTGCCAAAACGGTTTATGGTAGGTAATTCAGGTGCAGTTGAGTTGGGTGAAAGTATTGGTTGGTGAGATGTTGGAGGAAGTCGAGGTCGAGGTGGTGAAGCATCTGCGATAGCTGGATAGGCGTTTAACTTCCTCAGTCTGTTGTTCCATTCGGTTAGGGTCCACGTTGTGCCAAAACGGTTTATGGAAGGTAATTCGGGTGCAGTTGAGTTGGGTGAAAGTGTTGGTTTGTGGGGTGTTGATTGATGGTGAATAGATTCAGCGGGAGATGAAGGCACTGCAGTGGTGATGGATGGAAGCGAAGGTTGTAGGCAAACAGGTCGAGGTGGTCTAGCATCTGCGATAGCTGGTAAGGGAGCTGGTTGGCAAATAGGTAGAGGTGAACAGGAAGAGGTATCCATAATTTCAGCCAGTAAAGATGTGTTGTAAGCGGAGGCATTGGGTTGAAGGTGGATCCCATCGATTTTACAAGTTGCTGTTCTTATGTCATCGGAAAGATCGTCGATGCTTTGCCTTGTTGCCAGAATCTCGCAGCTCATTGAGTTAATTTTACCAACGGCATCTTCCAGCAGAGCGAGTGGATGTCGAAGGCCGGGTATCACTATTTTTGAGGTACTTTGCATATGCTGGTCGAGGTCGGAGCGCATAGTGTTAATATTTTCGTTTATTAGGTCAACAGAGTCAACGTATTGGTGGCTCCTCAGCATAGATTTTAATTCATCTTTGAGCGATACTATGCGTTGCTCGAGGTGATCGTCTTTTGAATTGTCGGACATGAATTGCGTAAGAGCAGCAAGTTGCTTTTCAATCGAAGAAAATTTCTCGGTACATCTTTTGCTATGGTTGTCAACAATATTGCCCAAGTCATCCATGGATTTACTGAAAACATCCAACTGTTGCAGCTGATCAAGAATGTTTTTATGGAAAAGTTTATTATCAGCTGGGATGCGGTTGGTTGAATCACTAAGACACTTTATTGCCAGCAGTACATGCGAGAGAGAAAAATCTCTACACTCTTCGCAATAAAAGAAGAAGTGCTCCAGATAATCTTTTAGGTACGCACTTGATCTCTTGCTAAGCCCAATACATAGTGGGTGAAAAGATTTACCACAAAGGCCTCTACAAGGCACCGCGACAGCATTTTTGTGGTCATTGTCTTCGCAATGGATAAAGTCACATCGATTCGCCATAATTTAAAGAAAAAAAGAGAAGAATTCCGATAGGATATGTAAAAAATTGTTTTTTTTTAAAATTGATAAGTCAAGTATTGAATGGGGGCACCCGCGATAATGCAATTTAATGCAGATGACGTCACAGTAAAAGAAACTTTATTATTTTTTTTTTTTTCTTTTGTTGAAAACAATCGATGACAAATCAAGAGCAAGCGGCAAAGTAAACCAAATGAAATTGGGTCAGGTAAACAAATTGGGTTAGCGAGGCGGCTTCTTTAATAATAAAAACTATTACAAGTAGTTAACACAGGTAAGCACAATTTTCAATTTGAATTGACTGCGGTAACGGTAGTGAGTTTGCGATTGAAAAGTGCAGAGGTAAACAAACTGAATTAATAAAAGAATTTAGAGCGAAATTAAACACGTCTGTACTTGGCGACGACACTAATTGATTAATATAGTTGAAGCTTATATAAAAGTAGTCATACCCCCTACCCAAAAGTCCATAAAATCACCGTTTTCAGCCCCCCTTTTCCAGCCCTGGCGACAAAAGAATCATGCCAGACGACTGGATTTCAAATCAAGGCTCAATAACATCAACATAAACGTTCGTGAATTTGGTTATACCTTTACCCATAAATTTTGCTCTCAGCTCTTAGACTATTAATTTCCTGGGAGATTTTAGATGACAGGATCCCGAAAGTTAGGTTCCGAAATAAAGTACGTCACGTCACCATTATACAGTGTTACGCCCCAATGGAGCTCTGTTCTGTTGAGGAAAAGGAGGCATTTAACAGCCGGCTGAGTGCTGCTTATGATAGTACATCACGAGGAGACATCTTATGGCTATGGGAGACTTGAATGCCAAGGTTGGCAATGACAATGATGGGCTTAGGCATTCTATAGGAAAGCATGGGATTGGTGACCGAAACGATGACAGCGAACGCTTTGTCCATGAAGGAACATGTTGGGGCACAAGACATGACACAAAGTCCGTTGAGTGTCGAGGGACAAACAAGCACGTTCCAACCTAATTGATCACTTCGCGCTTTAGAAGCAGTCTTCAGGGCGTTCGAGACAAAGAGATGCAGACAAGGGAATAGCCCAGAACCACTATCTGATGGTTGCTTACGTAAAATTACGCTCAGCTGTAGTTCGGAGATTCCAAGAAAACACCCTAATGCCCAAGTTCAATACCGATAGACTTAAGGATCCCGCAGTCCGCCAACAACTAAGAGACCACCTTTCACAACTGATTGAGACCAACCATTAGCAAGGAACCCACCTCCATCTAAAAGCATTCTTGTGCTGTGAAAAATTTGTGTATATCCGTTGCTCAAAGTATAGTCGGTCGGTCGCTAGAAATAAAAAGTGGCTGGCTTTCCGAAGAAACTTGGGCTAGAATTGGAGAAAAAAACAAGCTCAAAGCTCGCATTATAGATACTCTAGCAGAAAGGAGAAACGAGCTAGTAGACACTGTGTATCACATGAAGATGAGAGAAGCTTACCCTAGCTAGTAACGTGATAAGCGTTACTACCTATATCAACGCATTGGCAACAGAAGCAGAAGAGGCCGCAAGTAGGTGTGACAGCAGGACCGTCTATAAATAAAAAAATAAAATAAATTTGGTGGTGCAACAGCTCTCGGAGAACCAGGGCCTAGTGGCCTTGGATTCGCTACCATTTTTGTGTGCGTGTTTTTGGCAGGAATGGAGAAGACCTACTATTTTTTTCCGCGTCCAAACGGCTAGATGAGAAGCACCTATTCATGAAAAAAATACTCTTTTTGTCAGTTCCTCACAAGAGGCAGTACATTGGGGAAAATATTTCTCTTTTTAGGAAGCAGCGGCTGGGAATCGAACCCAGACATTTGGCATGACAGTCCAACGCACTAACCGCATTATGCTACGAAGTATTACAGGTAGGTAGGACCGTCTACCAAAGAGCTTGCAGGTGTCTAAGCTCTAAGCAACACTTGGTAAAAGATATAGACTGTTTTGGATGAGGACCAACTCAATAGGTGGAAGAAGCATAATCCGCGGTTTTAAACCGCGTTTTCCCCAGCAAAATCCACCCAATTACCAATGAACCGTCCGTAGTAAAAACTTCCCCAATACACACTGTATCTCCCAGAAGAAGAAATCTTTACCGCAATCAAAGCATTCAAGATCAGTAAAGCAGTTGGACTTGACGGTTTTCCCACAGAGCTCTTCCGAGCAACGCCAACAACATCGAGTCAGCTACTGCACCCACTCATTGAGAGAGCTTGGGAAACAGAGAGTTTCCCTGAGGAAGGGAATGATTGTCAAACTCCCAAATAAAAGAGACCTAAGGCAGTATGAAAATTGGAGCGGAAATTTAGCCAAAGTAAAAGCAAAAATCGTCCTGGAGCCAGTAAAAAATCATCTCGAAGACACGCTTGACGCCGAACAGGCAGGATACCGCACTGGATCTTCCTGTGTGGACCACATAGTCTCAACATGGTCGTCCAAACGTTGTTTTCAGTGTCAAGGTCATTTTGTTAGTCTCGCTTTGGTCTCACCGTTCCCGTTTACATGGATATCTGTGCCGTGGTTTTCTCGCTATAGTCTTGCCGTGACATTTAAACGTGGATTTAGGCAATGAACATGTTTCGTTACCATCTCACTTTGGACTCAGTTTGGTCTGACTAAAGTCTCGCCAAAGTTTTTTTTTAAACTGAAATTTTTCAAAAAGGTTTAAGAAATCTAATACAAAAATTCTATTGAAAACGCTTGAGATCATTTCAAGCGTGCTCGTCACAATATCAGTGAGAACTTCTTACTAGAATTGGGAAGGGTAAGGGTCTCTGTTAGAGATAAAACAATTGTTTTTCCTTGTGCTGCTTCGTTGATGAGCATGCTTGAAATTATTTAAAGCGTTTACAATAGATTTTTTTATTAGCTTATTTTAAAATTTTTGAAAAATTTAATTAAATGAAAAACTTTGGCGAGACCATAGCGAGACCAAAGCAAGATGATGGCAAAACATAGCAAATGTCAAAACCACGTGTAAATGTCACCAAAGAGAGATCATAGTAAGAAAATCATGACACAGATCTCTCTGTAAACGGTCATGGCCACATCGAGACTAACACATAATCAGGAACACTGAAAACCACTTTTGGACGACCATGAGGAGACTTCACCGAGATGACAACAAGACAGCGAGTCGATGCCATCAGCTGTCGTCATCATCACCGTGTTATTGTATCATGCATTTTTTTTGCACTGAAGTTTTTACAACTCTGCAACTCAGCTCATGACTCAAAAGCAAAGGTGAACTTATGGTAATTTTTTCTAAGCTACAGGAATTGGTTTCACGGAACATAAAATAGCAAATGAATTTTGTAACTAAGTCACATCTTTTATTCTCTCAATCACCCGTACCACCTAGCAAGGAATGTAATACGCAAGGCTTCCACCACACTTTCTTTACCAGTTGAAATAGTAAACGAGCATTGCATACCACGGAGACGCCCATGTGAATTGCAGAAGAGGATACGCATTTGCCTACGATGACGTCAGCAACAAGAAGAAACCTACTGAAGGTTGGTTACATCAGCAAATTAAGTTTATTCGTGGTCCTTACAGTCCACAGTTGGATTATTCAGCAAAGTCGACTAGTAAGGGTGAGAAATCCACCAAAAATCAGATTCTTCTTGCCTTCTATTAGTGATAGTACCAATCTTGTGTACTAAGGACAGAATTATCTCGCTTTTATTAGTAAAAGCCAATATAAAGAAGCACACTGCTGGCTACCTAGTGTACCAGATAGAAGCTTCAAAACTTTTTGGCTTCCGCGATTAAATTACCTGGTCCTCTTCCTTCCGCCTTTTTCTAGATTTGTTCTGCTGCTTTTAAGACTAGCGAGTACGTCCCAAACTACGCCATCTAAAGCACACAACAGACTAGGGAACCCAAGCCACCGCTTCTCCGCCGAATAAAACTTCGTTCTGCCGCCGCTACAAATCTAGGGATTACGTCCTAACTTACGCTGTCTTTTAAGCTCCGGTCAGACTAGGTAACCCGTCTCACCGCTTCTCTGCCGAATAAAACTTCGTTTTGCCGCTGCATAATCTTGTGTCGATAAATTGCTTTGAAGACTAGGAAGTACGCCCCAAACTACGCTATCCTAAGCATCCACACAGATTAGCGAGTCCGCTCTCAGTAGGTAATAAATAAAGTGTTAATTTATCTTAAGTCAAAATTAAATTTGTAAAGTATATGAAATACCGTGTTAGCATATAGTAAAGCATCATGACCTATAAATATATGAAATACGTTGTTAAGAGTAAAAACAACTACCTATAATAAACATAAACGAGTTCCGAACTTTTATACACATCGAGTTTTATTACTTTCTACGGTTAAAGCCTGGACCCCGCTGACCTACCTCAGATGGAAACAAAAAAGCATCACAGTTTAAAAAAAATATTTAACGACAAAATCTTCAGTGTACTTTTTTCAAAATTCTGAAATAATAATTGCTCATGAGCGCTAAATTGCTCACTCTTGACTCATGCTCATGAAGTGAGCATATCCGTTAGTGAACATCATGAGAGTGCTCATGGGTGAGCTGTGAGCATGAGCATACTCAAAAACTCGGGTGTATGAACAAAAATAAAAATGCTCATATCTTATTACAATGAGCATGAGCCTATCATAAATGCTCATTTAGTTTTGCTCACCAATGAGCAGCTCATGAGTGAGCATTCCCAATAATATTTGATATAAATCCTTCATAAACTGAGAACTTAGTGTACTTTAAGATTTCACATTTATGTTTTTGGTGTAATTTCACTCCTTTTGGGAGATTTTTTTTTCAAAGATTTTAATAGATTTTCCGGATCTGAATATAAACATTATGTAGTGTACATTATGTATGTGATATTCAGGTTTTATCTAAAGGTTCTCCCAAACCAACGCGAAATCATAGCGAATCATTCGCAAAGACAGTCTTTTTTTTGTTGTTTAGCATTGTGTATCTTTTATATTTTGTATTATTGTGAATGATTTCGTGTCGTCGGCGAATGTTTTGCGTTGGTTTGGAAGAGCCTTAAGATAAAACGAGAAATCTTTTTATCTAAATCTCGAAATTCAATTTTGTCTTGAAACAAGTAAACCAAAACCAGAATATACATAAATCGTAGGTACCTATAAGAAAAAACTTTCATATCCATATTTGTTGTTCAATGTTTTATAAGTTTGATTTTTTCTTTTTCACATTTGGGATTAAGTATCCTTCGTTCGAATTGAAGAATAACTTTTGGTATTCTATCGCCTCCACGTTCACATCTATCACAAAACTTCAAATAACCTCCAAGAATGTTTTGAGTAATGTGAATTGGGATCGAGGAAATCGTTGCTCACATAAAAAAAATTAAATGACGTTGAACTTTTCAAGTGTAGCTAAGCTAGTAACTTTACCAATACGTCATATTTGGAGAGATGCCAGCTGATGGAATTATTTGTATCGTAACTTTTGGAATTTTTTTTTTGCTAAGTCCAATCATATCTTACTCTTTTGAGTTTAGGTTTTGCTAGTTTCAATCTTTATATAAATTTATACGTTATACAACATACAAGGTACAAGGTACATATACCTACATAGACATATGTTCATGGTTGGGTTGAGAAAATCTCACTTATATCGTCCTGAACCAGCGAAAAACTTCTCCTTCTAATAGAAAACATCAGTCTCTAAAATAAATAAAGATTTAAAAACTTAAAAAAATAAACAGAAGGAAATGTTGCATAATAATAATCGCAAAGTTATTTCGATCAAATAAAATAAATTCTATACAAAAAAAATAATACATAAATGGACAAGAACAGGGCCGCATTCGAAATTTTTTTGAAAGGAAGAATCTTGAGGTTAATTTTGGTTCCGTATACATAAACCGTTCAGTGACACAGGATAAGCCAAAAGAGGTAAGGTATTAGGCATTAAAGTGGCGGGAATCCAATCCTTCTTTGAGTCGTCCCCGGATATACGTAAAGTAAAACATAGACTTGGGTGGCACACGCAAGTGAAAGACTCCTCAATCAATTTGGTGTGGGAAACTGGAGATAGCCAGAGACAAAGCTTGGTGGAGAAAGCTTGTTGGTTGCAATTCTGGTACAAAGTGGACTGTAGTGTAACCTCAAGTAGGTAAGGAGCAAAACATTTAAAAACGGGTCAGAAAGGCCAGCATAGCGTTCTTACTTACTTACTTAAGGTGGCGCTCCTGTCCAGGGTGGACCAGGGCCTCAACTAGCTAGCTGTCTCCAGTTTTGCATGCCAAGTTGGTTGAGGTCCTATTCCACTTTCGTGCGCCACTGGTTACGCTGTCCCTCTCTACTGCGCTGTCCCACGGAGTTAGATCCAAAGACTTTCTGGCCTGGAGCATTCAAGTCTATTCGCTGTAGGTGATCCAACCATTTTAGTCGTTGGCTTTTTACTTTTGTGGATAGGTCAGTGTCGCTGTACAGCCCGTAAAGTTCGTTGTTGTATCTTCTTCCCCACTCCCCATCTATGCAGACGGGATCATCCACTGTTAATAGTGTCTATGCCTCTGCCTCAGGGCCGGGATGGTAAGCGTCTTATACAGGGGCACACATTTGTTGCTCGAGAGAGGGCTTTGCTTCTCAATTACCTTCTTAGTCCGAAGAAACAGCGATTGGCAAGAGTAATTCTTCGTTTGATCTCAGTTCTCACCACTGGCATCGTTTAGTTGATAGTAGAGACCTCCTCAAAATTAAACCCGTAGTGACATTCTGTCCGAAACGTTGGTGTTGGGTGTTCTTTCTTGTTGACAGGACATATTTGGTCTTACCTTCATTCACTGTTAAACCCATCTTCTTGGCTTCCTCTGAAATTGTAATTGTTCGTCCGATTTTGTCAATATCGTTAGCGTAAGCGAGTAATTGGGCGGACTTTTGAAATATTGTGCCTCTAGCGATGATGAGAGAGCTTTGCACTGTTCTTTAAAGAACGATGTTGAAGAAGTCGCATGACAGCATGTCGCCTTGTCTAAAACCTTTTTTGACATCATAGGTAACGGTGAGGTCTTTGCCGACCTTTATGGTAAAAAGATGATCTTGTGGAAATAAACAGTGTCGTACAGCTGATTCGAACTTATGGTTCGATTGTCTGGCGACCCTCACTTAACAAAGCATAAATATCGAATTTTGAGGTTATTTCCCACTCAGAAGGCGATTTTCTTTTTTAGCTCCGAGCATAGCGCTGGGCTGTCAAAAAAAGATCTATTTTTCTTTTTTAGCTTAGAGCACTTAGCGCGCTCAACTTGTGTTTCTTTTTTGAATTGGAGCTAGCGGAGTATGCTCCATGAGCTCAGAATAAAAAAAAACAGATCAAATGGAGTAAATAGCTGAGCGCATCCAACTTCACTCATTTTAAATGGGCGCGTTCAATACATCGATTTCAGTTCGGAATATTTCAAATTTTTGATTGGTCAGCTGTCAGATGAAAATTAAAAGTGCTTACTTAATTTTGGTGGGTTGAACCAATTGTAATAGTATGACAGTTCAGTGCTCAGATATGTTTCAAAATAATATCGGAGGGCTCTGATTATACTTTGCTCAAAGCTAACTCTGATAGCTCGAGCTCTACTCGCCATGCTCTGCTCAGAGCTTAAAAAGAAAAACGCCTAGATAGCCAGGTCACTGTTTCAGCCATTGACGGCAACATTGAGCTCGAAGGCCTAAATACCAACCTAAAGATCATCCTTATTGGGGTTCCAGGGGTAATAGTGGTATTGAGGGAAATGAACGGCCAGATGAACTAGCCCGGAAAAGTTCAGCCCTTCATAGCTCACTTGTGGAAAGAGTCAATGGAATTGTGAAGGGCAAAATATTTTCATTCTTTTTAAGCGAATCAGTGTTTAATCAAATATCCAAAAAAAACCATCAGAAAGATGTGGCCAGCTATTAATCTCGAACATTTGATTTCATGTGTTGAATTGTAGACCTATCACGCAAGACATACTGAACTGACTATACTGGCTAGTAAGATAACATGCAGCAAGGCTAGGTATTCTTAACAATACTAATTATCGTAGCTGTGGCGACCAACCAGAAAAGGAAACTATCATTCACTTCCTTTGTAAGTTTCCTGCTCTGGCAACAATGAGAGCACAATCCATTAGAGTGGTCTATTTTGATGACCTAAATGAACTTTCTGAAATGAAGATCAAGGATTTTATTTCTTTTCTCAACACAACGAAATGGATTTAGGAAGGCGAAAATTGGTTGCTGCTGTATCATATTCCTCTTCAAACTCATATATTGTGAGCATTCGCAATTCGGGTTTTTGATGGGTTTCATGGTGTTCAGCGACTTAAGGGTTAGACAGTTGGATCGATTGTACTTCGCTGCCACGACGCACGCACTCCAGGCTAGTTAGGTCATCGAGCGAATGTTATACTCGTGACCACCATGTCTACCTTCATACCTACCAGTATAGAAGCGGATACAAATTTTGGCAATTTCGGCCCGGATTTTGGCTTTCATGTCGGGTAAGGTACTTATTGGACGGATGGACATAAACACAGGATTTAAAAACAAAGCCTGAAAAATTAGAAAGAGTTCAAATTGGGGGTGGAGGAGCCAGCTGGCCACTCCAAACTGCTCCAAGAAGTGTTGCCTCAAAACAGCAATTGATGCCTTTGAAATTTGAGCTGCTTTCCATCTTATTTAAACAAATGTCCCTTAAGTGAGATCCCCCAACATGTGCAGAGAGCACACGCTGGCTGTGGGGATTGCTCAGGCTATTTAATGGAACGAAGTATTCCAACTTTTGGTCTTTTCGAGCTCGCAATTTGTCTGAGCAAACCAGTCCATGTAGCACTTGATTTCCAGTATGGGATGGGACTAGAAGCGATTTCGGAAGACGCCCTCAGTTGCGATCATAGAACATCCGGAAAGTATGCCTCGACGGAAAACGCATACATCTCACTGTTTCAACGCATAACGGCTACTAAGAACCCTATAGCCTGAAAAGTGTGACAGCTCATGGAGAACCAGGGCCTAGTGGCTTACACTTTCAACTAGAGAAGACCTTAAACTTTCTGCAGAATCCAAACGGCTTGCATGGGAACCAATTTATCGTAATAAGAGATACTCTTGGAAGATTCATCACTTTCTCGCAAGTGGCAACATTTAACATGATATTCCAACACACTAACTTCACGTCAAGAGGAAGGTTTGTTTGCAGATTGTTCATTGATAGGAAAGGTCCCCAGTTAGTATCGAACCACTAGCTTGATGAACAAGCCGAGCCTATTTCGATGAAATTAGGAAATTAAAGTTGCAAATTCAGATGATTCGGTGTTCGAATTAAGAGCTTACCCACCCATCTGAAAAGCCTATAACTTGTATTAACACTGTGAACGATAAATTAATTTTGTTTAAACTTCAAAACTCATCTATGTATAGATTGCTTAAAGGCGGGGAAAATTTGAGTTTGTCCCTGCACAGAACTATCCTAAAGTTCTCTCTTTACAGAAGTGCACATAGCAGAAGAAGGATAAATGTGTTGCGCGGTATCGCTTATAAACTTTTAATAGAGGAAGCAGACTTATGGGCGTCAAAACAGCAAAACAAAGAAAAACAAAAAAAAAATATGACATGCTTTCCAACTCTTTCTAATGGTAACAAATTTTATCCTTTTTATGGCTTATAAGAGTATGAGTGGATGAAGTCTTTTTTTTTCTTGGGATTTTCTGTTTTTTTTGTGCTTATAGAATGCACCTGGGTCAAGCAATAACAGGTAAAACATTAAAATGCGGGAATAAGGGTGAAAACTTTTATATGAAAAGTTGTTGTTACGCGTGTGTTTACTACTCGTTACTTTTCCATCTTTTGATAAGCGTTTTGGGGGCGTCCTTCCTGGCAGACTTTTGTTTTATTATTAAATATTTCTCTTTTTCCATAGAAAAGAGAGAGAGGGGGATGGTAAAGTTGGTAGTTTGGGTTTGGAAATTTTATGTGATTTCATACCTAATTGGATACTTGAACGTAATGGGATAATTGATGGAAGTTCTTTTGAAGTTTTCTACACGGCAGAGGTGCTGGTATGGTTATAGGGTAGGTAGGTATTACTCTTGATGTTGTATTTTTGAGAAAAAAAAATCCATTAAATAAATGACTGTTTGTTTAGGTTCTGACATTCAGTCAAATTGGAATTTTCCTGCGGGCTTACATCAAGGGAAGAGATTAATTGTTGCAGAAACCATGATAAAAATTTAAACATTTTAAGTTTTTGTTTAACTTAAGAAATAAGTTTCGGAAAGGGTATGTGGGGTATGTGCTGTGTGCCGTGTGCCGTGTGCCGTGTGTGGGTCCGTGTAATTTTGTAGATTGTAATAAAGTTATAAAGTGACTTTATTTGGGTAGTTACATAAATTAAGATTAAATGATTAAAAATGATTACTAAAATGTCAATTTGATTGTTTTGTTTTTGGGTTTTTTTTATAACTTAATTGCTTAAACATTATAAGCAATTGAAATATTTGTACCTATGCACATGACAAAAGGCAATATAATTAAAAATTTATTTGACGGGGCGATAGATTTTGGAGAACCGTGGCCTATAGTGATTTACAGTTTTTTTGTGTATAGGTTGTTAGTCGGCAGGAAAGAAGGATACTAAAAAATTTTATATCGATTTATTTTATTTATTTATTTTATTTTTAATTTCTTTGAAGTGATTTTTATTGCATTTAATCCATTTTTAACCTGATGAAACTGTGTTTTACAAACGATTATTTGGTAATTAATGTATTGGAAGTAATAAAAAAACACAAACGTTTTTATTACCTTTCTAGGCATCAAACACGGACTCCTGAGATACAGTCTAGTACTCTACTTACTCGGCCGTCTTAGATATAATTTGCAAGATGCAAGAACTTATGAGCTTTTTCCTTTTTAAAGCTAGCCCTAGCTTCGATACGCGCTCAGACGGGGAAATAAGTTGTAGGTTTGTTGACCATTTCTAAAATTCACTTTAGGGAAGAAATAATCTTAAATACTTTTCTTTTTTCTTTTAAAGTGGCGTGATGGTTGAACCCTCACACAAACCACACACAAGTTGACCAAAGTGATTAAGTTAATTTTCCTTTCTTTGAAAATGGATTATTTTCTTAACACTGTCAAATATTATAATACGATGCATTCTGTCCATATAATACAAACCACATATTAATTTTGTGTCGTGTAAACAAAATGCCACGAAAAATGTTGCAACTTGTACATAATTTAACAAGTTCCTCGGAGCTAAGAAATACTTTTCGCTCATTTTTGTTTCTCGCCAAAAATGTTTTCCTAATCAATGAACAAACAAGAAATCTTTAATAAAACAAGACATTAACACAACAAGATTAGATTCAGACGAAAAAAATCGTGCGGAAGGGGGGGTCTATTTCCCCCCGTTCAGGCGGGAGGGGTAATTTTCTAAAAATTTGAACCAAAATAGAAACAAAATTACTAAAAAACAACGGGACCACTTACAATGGCATGCTATAGCTTTTTTTAAAAGCCATGAATCCAGTCTCTAATATATTTTTTTAAATCAAGTTTTTATTGTAAATAGTTTTTGAAAAAATAATTTTCAAAACATAAAAATAAAAACAAAAATAATAGTTTTTTACGTTTGAAAATTATTTTTTTCAGATACTATTTACAATAAAAACTTGATTTAAGAAATATATTAGAGACTGGATTCATGGCTTTAAAAAAAGCTATAACATGCCATTGTTAGTGGTCCCGTTGTTTTCTAATAATTTTTTTTATTTTTTGGGTCAAATTTTTATAAAATTACCCCTCCCGCCTGAACGGGGGGAAATAGACCCCCTCTCCCATACGATTTTTTTTTTCGTCTGAAGCTAATCTATAAGTTCTGACTTTTTTTTGCGTGTTATAAGAATCACCCTAACTCCATTATTTGTACCTTCAAGTGAAAAAAGGGAGACCAGGGGGGTGGAATAAAAATCTTAAAAAATTAGGAAAATTTTTTTTCTCAATTTAGAGTCATTTTATGCCTATCCAAGTTGGAATTTCAAAAAAAAAAAAACAATATAAGGACCACCCTAATATACATATATGTAGTTCTACCTTAAGGAAGGAGCTTGGAGAAAAGCTCATGTGACTGAGTACATTATGTCAGATATGAAACTTCTATGGCTTTCTTAACCTTGAATTGTATATGTAGGTATAATTTATATATGTTAATGTCTTATATTTTGTTAGGTTCAATTTCACCCAAACGCAAGTTAATTTAAACCAAATGCAAATTGATTTAACTTAAACGCAAATATATTTAACCAAAACGCTATAGCAACGAGCTAGCAACATCAAAAAACAAGTAATTTTAGTATGTCTGGCTTTTTGATATTTTTGTTCTCTCTAAATCCTTATCCTTAGATTTGCGTTAGGGCAGTCTGGCTGATGAACAAAATGTTATGCTGTCCGCCATTTTGAAAAAAGTGTCGAAAAACGTAAATTCAATTTTTCGGCTCTTATTGGACTTTGGAGTATTAATTTTATTTGATTTTAAAAAGTTTGCTCACAAAAATATTTGACATTATATCTTTACAATGAAACATTGCTTCATCGACTTTTTTTTACAGTTATGCATTGCTTAGATACTTTTTTGACTTGAAATTAATTTTTCAAAAAAAACAAAAAAAAATTTTTATTCAAATTACATTACATTTCAAAACAAGAAACATAAAGCTTTAGAATGCTTTTTGATTCAACAACTACTCATCACAAAGATACAGCTCTTCAAAAAACACTAAAAAAAATTGAAAATAATTTTGTTTTTTAATTATTTTGACTATAGTGTATTTCATATATTTACAAATAGAAACTAAAAAAGTAATTTTTTAGCTTTATTTTTTGACAACTGATTGCTGCAATATTTTTAAAGCTGGAAGAGCTTTTGTCTTTGCTAGTTATTTAATAAATGTTGCTTGACTGCTGCACATGTTTTTCTAGAACACGAGGTTCACAGTGGTCTTATGAGAAAATAATCTGAGACAAACAAAATACCTTATAAAATTCACTACAGTAGTGATTATAGCCAAATTTTTCACATCTCTTATAGTTAAAAAGTGATTTGGTTCCAAAAATCGGTACTTTTTTCAATTACCTAAGAAGCGCTGCATTTTATTTTCTCAAGTCTGAAATGCGAACACCCAAGTATTTTGGCAGGCCAGTCATATATTTCCATATTTACTACACATATATTATATCCTCCCAACCCCATTTGGGAAGTCTGAAAGCAGTTACAGAAAGCAGCAAAGTCGATAATAGTTTGTTAACACGGCTGTCCCCTAATTCATACAGGATAGAACGAGAAATGATTTTTGGTTGTATTCTAAGAAAAAGATCGTATAGGATAGGGCAGGTTTTATTTCCCCCCGTTAGTTGGAGGGATGGCTTTCTAAAAACAATAGAAACAAAATATTAGAAAACAACGGGATCACTTAGGTTAGGTTAGGAAAGAAGATGTGATGATGTGGTTACCCACATCACCTCACTCGGATCTTCAAGAATCCATTGTGCTCCCCAGGATAACGGTTAAGGAGATATCTGGCCATAGATTCCTTGAGACACAACAAGTATCAATTGGTGACCATTCGTCGTTAGCGGCTTCAAGGAAGCTCTGGTGAATTCTGTTTTTTTCTTATTCCAGTGGCATTAGTTCCCATCAGGGTACTATTTGACTCGGTTCAAGTGCTGAACCACTTTTGACCAAAGTTCATCTGCCATTTCATACTGCCGTAAAGGTCAATATGTCCCGGGACCCATCTAAGGGTGACTGAATTTGGCTCTCCGAGTAATATAAAATTGACTACGGCAACCAGATCAACCAGATTTGACTTCATGACGATTTTCTAAATTACCTTGGTTGCCGTCAGGCTGTCCGTTTTTAATTATCACTTCACACGTGATAATTTTGTAACGAAAGTAACGTTAGATTTCATATATTTCAAGAGGTTTCAGTTCAAGCTGAATTCCTGGATCCGCGCTTGT
This sequence comes from Dasysyrphus tricinctus, assembly GCA_963921185.1. NCBI lineage: Eukaryota > Metazoa > Arthropoda > Insecta > Diptera > Syrphidae > Dasysyrphus > Dasysyrphus tricinctus. The sequence goes on along the minus strand of OY992531.1, from coordinate 191,704,652 downwards.
ACCTGACCCCATACCAGCTTCCGTTATGGAACCGTCTGTAAAGACCGATAAACGATTTTTGTATAAGACCTGGTTTTTCTTTGGAAATCTGTTAGTGCGACTCATTAGCTGACTAACTTTTTAAATAAATTTGTTTTTGCACATAGTTTATGAAAAAAGAATTTTCAAACTGAAAATTTAAAACAAGTTTAAAATTACAGGAAAACTAGTTTTTGTTATTTTCAATTTTCTCAAAATCGCAACACTCAATTAAGCATATGACTTTTAGTGTTTGGTAAAAAAATAATAAGTGTATCGACTACTAAAAACTAAAAAATACTCTATTCTTAATTTATATATAACAAAACTATTTGTTCGAAAAGCATTTACAAAAACAACTTTATTTAAAAAGTTAATCAGAGAATGGATTTCTGGCTTTAGAAAAAGCTACAGCATGAAATTGTAAGTGCTCCTATTGTTTATTGTTTCTATTTTAAGTATTCTTTATTTAGAAAACTGTCCCTTCCACATAAAGAGGGGTCCTTGGGTGTTCGGACAGAAAACGTTAGCGCTATAGCACCGCATTTCATACTTTTAAAGGTGGAACTGGAATTGTTGGAAGCCAACGTACGGGGTCGTACGAAACCGAGCGAAAATAGGAAATTCATATGCAGCGAACATAATTGAGAAGTGGGACTTTTCGTTTACTTTTCCCGTCAGACGTGAGAGCGCTCACCAACCGCTCTTTCGTAAGTGGACGGATGCAAAAATTAAAATGGTGGAAGCAACTTTTATTTACGATTGATGTATCAGTGAAGTTAAATCTTAATTTTCTTTTAATTAAAAAAAATTATTAACCCTTGAAGCCAAATAGCTTTTTAACCATAAGAAATATGAAAATTTATGTCATGATCATTATTGTAGAGAATTTCATAAGCAATTTTTTTGCCGGAGGTTATTTTCTGATAAGACCAATAATTGCTAAGATAAGCGGGTGGCAATGGTGCAGTGGATGCAGTGCTTGACTGCTAGCTTAGAGGTGTGGGTTCGAGCCCCATTCTAGGCAGCATTCTTTTCTATATTCCCCCAGCTTAACTGGACGCCACCCGTGAGATTTAATGAGATAATAAACACCTTGATCTCAATCCACTGTGCCAAATCTTTCCTATCTTCCTACTCTTTCTAACTAGTGCCGTGCAATTCAGGTTGCATTTAAAAGGCCTTAGGTCTTACAGGCATATAGTTAAAATGATAATCAAGAAAAACCGAAAAATAAACATGTTGCACGTTTCTGCCGCTAAAGCTCACCTTGGATTCATGAGGACTTTTTTGCACTTCATCACTAGACCTCTTTTCATAAGAGTGTCAAGTTTCAAAACTGTTGAATTTATTTTGAGGTGAAAGCCTTTATTGACTCGATTATCAGGGTGTGTTGGCCTGACTACTTTTCAACTGTATTCAAATTACTATTCAATTTCTTCACCAATTGTCTTGCACATGGACATTACCAATTATAATTTTACATTCACTTTACCTTTAATTTACTCTATGTAACTTTAAGGGCATATGTGGTGTAACCCACTTTTGTTCTTACAAAATTTTGAACTGAATGGAATTTTTATAAAACATTTTCACATTTTTGGAAAGCTGATAGCTATATAAGAATTTAAACTAGTATTTCAGCTAAATAGGTAACACCACTTTTGCACTCATAGCTTCCATTATTGTCTTTGACAAAAGAGTAGTCTTAAAACCAAATACATAAAAGAAACTTAACAATTAAAACATGCTAAGACAACTATGAGAAAATTGCTTCAAAAGCTTCAAAAAATTCTGAAAGGAAAAAGAAAGTTTGGAACATTAGAAGTGTCCGCTGTTTAACATTTTCCAAAACCTTTCATTATGGGCAGAATTTTGTAAAACAGCATTTGAAAATCAGAATTTTGAAAAGCAGAATTTTGAAAGCAGAATTTTGAAAGCATAATTATTCTTAAAGAATTTTGACCCTACTAGAATTCTGATCCCATTTATTATTTGCTGGATAAAGCAAACTTTGTCAAACTGTATTTTAAACATTTTTTGTTTCACACAAAATCTAAATACACAAAAACGTAGGAAATCAGGTGATCTACAAAGAACAATTTTATAATTTTTCCGTTCAGATGAACAAGAGGCGAGATAAAAGCGTAACACAATTTTTAACAAAAAAATTCGGCCGGCAGTTTTTTGACAGTAACTTTTCATTGTATAGAGATGTCAAAAAATGTTTGTAATCAAAAGTAATTGCCAACAAAATAAGAACTGGCTTCCACCTGACAATTTGTATGCCATCAGTCATTTTGATTTGCTCGAGTTGCTTGCAACTCTGAAAACTTTTTGAATACAGCTCCCAAACACCGACAATGAAAACTGCCAGTCCAATATAACACTATGCTTTCTCGAACTAAGAGCAACAAAAAGTTTCTGTTTCTACAGTTTTTAAGAACCTTTGACTATTATTGAATGAAAACATCATGCACTTTCAAATAGCTGAGAAGCCAATTGAACGAAGTCCTATTTCATATTTTTCCAACGAAATTACTCCTGCCTTATTACAATTTTGTAATTAAAGTGTAAAATGACTTTCGAAATGCATCAAAATATTGTGTTGCATTTCATTCAAATGTCGTGCAACTTTGTATATTGCCAAGGACCATAAACATTAAGAAAAGAAGAGAAGATGATAAAAAAAAATCATTAACTTAGCATTTTTGAATTTCGCCATGGAGAAGAATCAGGAATTTTCATTTAAAATTTTCCAGGCTTCTAGCGAAAGGACCAAACCGAACCGAGCCGAAGCGAAGCGAAGCGGGAATGAGTTGATGGGCGTGAAAGGATATTAAAATTGTTCGTCCACATTTTGTTGTCACTTTGAGTAGCGATAGCGACTATTTAAATTGTATTTTTGCTGTCGTCGTCATCGTCGAGGAGCAAGGACATCAAGTGAAATATTTTGAACACAATAATTTTTCGGTGGCAACGACAGCAATGACGATGATGATGATGACGACTGGCGATGGAGGCGACATAATTCAGTCGATGAAAACGAGCAAGACAATCGTGAAAATATCATATTTTGGAAATTTCATCCTCGCCGATGATGAAAATGATGGTCATACTTAAATATATTTTTCAAGGATTTTTATTATCATATTCGCTGCTTTTTTTTTGTTGGAAAATATCTAGCATGGGGTGCATGGGTGTGAGAGAAAATTAAATAACTTGTTGGTTGACAAGAAATGAGAAGATAAGGAGGAACAAATTGAAATCACGATGCGACAGTTTGTGGTGGTCTTGTCAAATTGTCAGATGGTTTCAACGTGATATTTTGCTCAATTTTTGTTTTTTTTTTGAGGAAAATACATTCAAGTGGAAAAAACATCAGAAAATCAACTTCTCTAAAACATTCTTGAACATAAACTTAAAAATTTGTTAAAAAAGTTTTAGATATCTTGATATCGAATTCAATTTCAGATTCGTTCTGATATGTAGGGTTTACATTATTCTAACATTAAAACAAATAAATTAAAGTTTCTTCCGAGTGTTTGAGGTTATGTTACACAAAAAACTGATGCTCGTGACGGAATCTAAAAGTATGTAAATGTTGTCTGTGATTTCATTAAAATGTTTTCACTGTGTCAACAAATTGCACGTACTTTCATCAACTGAAATCATATAAATTGAAGATATTTGTGTTAAGCTATTGTGGCTAGAAGGATAGTACACGAAATTAATTTCAACATATTTGGATCTAACGGCTGACAATTTGAGTAGTAAAAACAGAACATACCCGAATAATGGGTTAACACTTAAAAAAGACGTCGCCATTTATTTACAGCACTTATTTGCTAAAAAGTTCTAAGTCCTGCATTTGCATATAAACAAGCATTAAGTAGTGCAACTTTTGCCGAGAATTCTTTTGTATATATCCACCACCTGATGGCTTTCGTCAACCTGGCATTTGACAGCCCACAGGATTTCCGCATAAAGAATATTTCTTTGATAGAATTTGTCAGGAAGTGGAAATGTTTTATTCTCTAGTGAGCACCCTGTTCTGCCCAAAATAACACAATTTTTGAAGTGTGGAACAGGACCATTAGCCAGTTACATAGTACATTTTTGGAATGGAGGTAAAGTGAGTTAAAAGTACAATACGGACACGTACACTCAAAACTATCTTCTCTAGCTGAGGTGAAAACTTTTTCAAATATTTCACACACGTACTTTAAGCAATTGCATTCCAAAATTTTAGAAAACAAAATAATTTATAAGCTACGAAATATCAAAGAAAACAATATTTTTTTTAATTTGTTTACCATTTGTCCGTTAACCATGAAATGTTCTTAAATAAAGACTTATCCTTAAAATCTTCTTAGCTTTTACTTTGCATTATAAAAGTTCAGAAAAACAGAAACAACAGCTTTTGTCATGTTTCTGATCTAATATCTTAATTTTACCATTAAATTCCAGGATTTTGACAAGCTTGGAGGCTTAAAGTAAAACATACATAAGTAGATATATTCTCCATCGCAAAACAAAACTTGTGGAAAAAGATGTCCTCTGGTTGACGTGCAGACTAATTTTCTCAATTAATTAAGTTTTAATGGAAAGGGGTATGGTGGCGTATGAGTGTTTTTGTTTTACACGAAAGTGAACAATTTATTCGCCTGCAAAATTTCGGATTTTATACGACATTTTTATTATTATATGTTAACAGCGTTAAATTTCTTGCAAATATTACTGTATCGCTACTAAATAAATTCATTATAATATACTACTTAAAAGAGCAATTAAACGGTTCAAAGTGTTAGTACATACCACAGTAATCTCTGCGTTCAAAACTTGTATTAGCTTTTTATCACACAAACGACAAATCAACTATTAAAATTAATTGAACACAAAGAAGTGCATCCAAGGAAAAGCTCTGTAACTAAAATGCACGACTGGGTCGCACGTACTTGCTCTTATATTCCAGACACTGCAGGTTTTAGAAAATTGTATATAAAAATTTGTAAATTGTGAGAGAAAAATGTAGAGAAGCATGAAATACGACATTTAAATTAGCTAAAACAACTCTTTTGTCAGTTGGAGGTGAAAAAAGAGAGTCATCTGTATTCTTGATTGGATATGATCTTATGGAAAAAAAATAATTTTTATATTTAAAATTCCTAAAACATGTTTAAGAACAAATTTTGGAATGCAAATCTAAAGTATATAATATTTATATATAAGAAGGTTTTATAATACAAATTCTATATACTACTGAAATAAATCAGCCAAGTAGAAGACTTAGCATTAAGGATTGGACTTGTTGAATTATTGATTCAAAATAGCTTTTTATGGCCTTTAGTCCTATAAATTGGCGTTTCGTTCGGCTTACTCACTTGAACTCGTCAGTGACATAGTGAGGGCTTTGTCATACGCAATTTATATTAAGTTCAGTTCAACTTACATGAATTTTTCAACGAAAATCCACTGTAAACTATATCCAACAAGATTAGAATTCCTAATCATTAAGCTGGAAGTTTTTTTGCCCTGGGCCAGGCATAGTTTCTATATAAGAAGGTTTTATAATACAAATTCTATATACTACTGAAATAAATCAGCCAAGTAGAAGACTTAGCATTAAGGATTGGACTTGTTGAATTATTGATTCAAAATAGCTTTTTATGGCCTTTAGTCCTATAAATTGGCGTTTCGTTCGGCTTACTCACTTGAACTCATCAGTGACATAGTGAGGGCTTTGTCATACGCAATTTATATTAAGTTCAGTTCAACTTACATGAATTTTTCAACGAAAATCCACTGTAAACTGATGAGTTCAAGTGAGTAAGCCGAACGAAACGCCAATTTATAGGACTAAAGGCCATAAAAAGCTATTTTGAATCAATAATTCAACAAGTCCAATCCTTAATGCTAAGTCTTCTACTTGGCTGATTTATTTCAGTAGTATATAGAATTTGTATTATAAAACCTTCTTATATAGAAACTATGCCTGGCCCAGGGCAAAAAAACTTCCAGCTTAATGATTAGGAATTCTAATCTTGTTGGATATAGTTTACAGTGGATTTTCGTTGAAAAATTCATGTAAGTTGAACTGAACTTAATATAAATTGCGTATGACAAAGCCCTCACTATGTCACTGACGAGTTCAAGTGAGTAAGCCGAACGAAACGCCAATTTATAGGACTAAAGGCCATAAAAAGCTATTTTGAATCTATAATATTTATGTGCATATAAGAAAATTTTAAAAAAATTGTCAACCCGTTTTTGAGATATCGAATTTTCAAATTTTTAAACTTTTTTTTTGAAAATTTTGATATGCAATATGTATGTTTGTCCCGGACCTGAGTGGAAGTATTTTAGGGTGTGGTTCTTGGAGTTATTCTAAGAAAAAAATTGTATGAGGGGAAAGTTGTGTCTCCCCTCCCTCAAGCATGGGGGGGGGGGGCAGTTTCTGAAACATTGACTTTAAATGCAAACAAAAACATTAAAAATCTACGAAAACACATCTAATAATGTGATAGTTTTTTTGAAAGCTAGTCCTCCATTAATGCATTTGGTTTTTAAATCAAGTTATTTAAGCATTGCATTTGGTTTCTAAATCAAGTTGTTTAAGCGAATAGTGTTTGAGAAATTAAATTTCAAAGCCAAAATTAAAAAAAAAAATTGTGATTTTTTTTCTTAAGTCGATATTTTTCAAAATTTTACGTAATTAAGTGCTTTGTTTGTGTTCAATATTCAATGCCCTCATTATTTTTTAGTCCATTACCGAAAACCAAATATAAAAATCTTTCTTAGTTTTTGAGAAATAAAGAAAAAAAGGTACTTTTACCAAAGAATCCCGAAAAAAGGGTTAAATTATGAATAATTCATGAATAAATTCATTTTTTCGGGCTTTGTTGGTAAAAGTACTTTTTGTGTTTTCTTAATTTCTCAAAAAATAAGGAAGATTTTTACATTTGGTTTTCGGTAATGGGCACCCTGCATACAAACAATTATTACCTTTACAATTAAATAATTGAACCGAACACCTTAAATGATTTCACAAATTTTTTACTTTTAACATTAATCACAAATTGTACAACACAAAATATAAAAAACGAGTTAAAAGGAGTACCTTGAATGCATTCGGAATGTTGTCATTCCATCTTCAGCATCACGACTAAGTTGAAAAGGGGCAAAGTGCGTGCTCTGTTGTGAGTTGTTGTAGGTGGTTTTAAACAAAACGAGAGAACAAGATCGATTCGATATTGCCGTTATCTAGGTTCATAGAGTTTGTGATGCACCTTTTGTCTAAGGCTGAGGTAGCTCACCGGGTTCCGGGGTTCTTACTAAAGAAGTACAAAACTTTAGCTTTAAGTCAATTCCTTTATTAAGTTATAGATCCAGAATAGTCTTAATATCTATTATAATGTATTTCGTTATTTAGGTAAATTATAGTACTGCTAGTCTTGCTGCGTTATGACGGCTGACTCCTTGTGTTGTTATCCTCCTGGCTTTCGTCTTTTCCCGGAAACTCGCGTTGTTTGGAGATATACACATCCAGTGTGGCACGGGTCACGTGCTGGGTCCAGTGGAATGAGTGGGAGGAGTCGGTAAAATCGCAGCAACAGGCTGGCAAAATCTCGGTAAAACCGGTAAAAATCTCAGTACAACTGGTAAAAATCTCGGTACAACCGGTAAAAATCTCAGTACAACTGGTAAAAATCTCGGTAAAACCGGTAAAAATCACAGTAAAACTGGTAAAAATCTCGGTACAACCGGTAAAAATCACAGTACAACTGGTAAAAATCTCGGTAAAACCGGTAAAAATCACAGTAAAACCGGTAAAAATCTCAGTAAAACTGGTAAAAATCTCGGTAAAACCGGTAAAAATCACAGTACAACTGGTAAATTCGGCACTTGGTCCTTTTCGTTATCTAGACCCCTTACCACTGGTGGGGGGAAATCTTGACTTGGACTAGACGCGTTGTGTTGTCGTTGACGGCGGTTTCGACACTGATTATGCTGATTGTATGGCGGTTTCTTATAGCACTTTTCAGCTGAGCCATTCGTGAGTTGTAAGGCTGCGAAGTGTAATTTTCTTAGAAGTTGTCCCTCACATTACCACGTCATCACTTCTTAGTGAATATTATTCTTGTTATTTTTAGGCCAAGCAATGTGGGGTGCGGGGAACGGGCTTTGTTCTATTTATACATCGTATCGCTTATCATTGCCATTGGTGAACGGCAGGAGGTTGGTTGGCTGATAGCATCTTGATAATCCACCATTCAGGTCCTAGGCCATCATTGTTATTAGCAACGTGCAGGAGGCAAGAGGATGATCGCTTCTCGTGCTGAAACTCACCATCGATGGTCTTGATCGTTGCCTATTTGCTGCTTTCAGTGGAGTTCTTCCTTCTTCGTACCTATTTTCTCATGTATTTTCACCACACCTAGTTCTTGTTGTTGTTGTCCTCCGGTGGGTGTGGGGAATTTCTAATTTGCTGCTGATAATCTATGTGATAGCCTTTGGTAGTTAGTTGTTGGTTGCAGCTTGCGGTTGGTACATGGTATGGGTGCATGCGGTCGGATGGGTAGGTATTTTCTACTTTTCAGGTGCGTAGTCCGGTGGGGGCATCAATGGAGGAAATATATGGGGCAGGTATTTAGGTTTCGTTATGGGAGTTCGGGGTATAAGGAATGGTTGTTAGGATTGAGACAGGTGCGTAGGTAAGGAGGGAGGTGGAATTGTAATGCTTCATTACAAGTTTCGGTCTTTTTGTATATAAAAACTCTCGTATGCATCGAGCTTTCGGTCGTCAATCACTTCTTTCACAAGTTGCAAATTATTTGCATCGAGATCTAAGTGATTATTGATTGAAGTTATACCAGTTATGACCAGAAGTTATACCAGACTTTGTGATTAATCAATCTAGTGAAACTCACATGCACAAGAAACCACAGCTGATTCCATTAAATATGGATATTGAATCGGTTTTAAAAACTAAAATGAATTCGGTTAAAGATGATATAAGAAGAAGTGTTTCAAATGTGTTGGACAAGATTCCTTCAACACAAAAAAATCAAACAAATAAGTTTGAAATAGTAAAAAAAAACTCCGTGATAAAAATTGTGTGTATGTTAAAGCAGACAAAGGAAATAAAATTGTGATTATAAATACCAGTGATTATGAAAATAGATTAATAACTCTAATTAACGAATGTAATTACAAGAAAGTTCAAAAATCACCACTTCCAAAAATGATTCGAGAAAGTGATGTGTTTAGAAAGGAAATAAGTGTCGTGGTCAACGCTTAAATCGTGTTCTTAAAGTTTCGAATCCAATTGAATCGATGAGTGGAAGAACAGTACAAGCGCCTTTGCAGAAAAAATAATATAAATTGTTTATTGGCTTAAACAAATGTTTTTAAAAAAGAAATTTTAAACTTTCTAATTATAAGCAATCTGTTTTAAATTTTCATACCAAAAAATCTATTTTTTGTCTGAGCAATAAGAAGTTACGCCTGTTTTTTTTACATTTTTAATTTGGCACTTGTACTGTTCTTCCACTCACCGATTCAATTGTAGCTAAATTATATGGCCTACCTAAGATTCATAAACAATTAAATAAAATGAGAGCGATTGTTTCTAATATTAACGCACCTTGTTATAAAATTGCAAAATGGTTAGTGAGTGAAATTAAAAAACTACCACCTATAATGAGTTTGTCAGTTAAAAACTCATATGATTTCGCGGACAAAATAAAAAATATTCAAATTGGAGAAAATGGTTTCGTTTGATGTTTGTTCTCTTTTTCCAAGTATACCCGTTAATATCGCTCTCGAACAATTCGAAAAGTTTTTAATCTCTACCGATTTACCCACCAACAAAAAACTTATTTACATCCGGGCTGCAAAAATGTGTATGAGTCACAGCTTTTTTCAATTCCGGGATTCTTTTTATTTGGTGGAAAAAGGCACAAATATGGGCAATCCGCTAAGCCCATTAATAAGTGAATTGTTTATGGCTCATTTTGAAATGAGTTTAAAAGAACGCCTATTATTGCCAAAAATATGATTTCGGTATGTAGATGATGTGTTTTCCATAGTAGAAAAAACCGAAATAGAAAATGTGTTAAATGTGCTTAATGTTCAATTTGAATCGATTCAATTTGCTCGCACGAAATTGAGAAAGAAAACCAACTATCTTTTCTCGATTTGCAGTTGAAAAGAAGAAATGGAAAAGTTGAAATTTCTATATGTCGAAAATCAACTAGCACATATAGAACAATAACAAACGATTCAAATTGTTGCATACAACACAAACAGGCAGCTTTCCATTCTATGGTACATAGATTATGTAGCTTAGACCTTTCGGCAATAAATTGCATGGAAGAGTGTAAAACAATAAAACAAATCGCGAAAATAAACGGATGCAAAGAAATTTTGATCGATCGTCTTATCGGAAAACATACAGACAAAATAACGAGACAGAAATATTCTACGTTATTTTCGCAACACCAAAATCTTACCGAACAAAATATTCGTGTCGCGATATCTTATGTACCAATCATAACGAATAAATTGAAAACTAAATTTCGGGAATACGGTATGGATATTGTGTACACAAGCCAAAACAAACTTTCAAATTTATTGGGATCAACAAAGACAAAACTGACAATTTAAATAAATCCGGGATTTATGCAATAAAATGTAGTGAATGTGAAAGTGTTTATTACGGCCAAACAAAAAGAAATGTCTTATCGCGCTTTAAGGAACATAAAACCTACATTCGCAACAACCAACCTTACCGATCGGCACTAGCTGCACATGCACTTAACAATATTAATCACTTGATCTCGATGCAAATAATGTGCAACTTGTGAAAGAAGTGATTGACGACCGAAAGCTCGATGTTTGGACGCTTCTTATTGAAATCATTCATACCGTTTTAAAGAAAATCGAAAATTAAAAAATGGTTCTATGGGAGGTATACCATTAATAACCAATTTTTGAAAAATGGTTTCCCACCCAAGGAAGCCTTTACTAAAATTAAATTATTGTATTTTTTTAAGGAAAGGTCTGGAGCCGTTTTTGAGAAAAATACGATTATGTAAAATTGCTGACAAAAAAAATTGTATGGCAGGTTCCGCTATTTTTGGTTCTAAAAATGGCAGGTTCCGCTATTTTTGGTTCTAAAAAATGAAAATAAACGTGTGGGCATAATCACCAAAAACCACTATGTACCTACCAAGTTTGAAGAAAATTGATTTTAGGCTGTAGACGAACAGACAGACAGAATTGTGCAATCGTAATATCATGTTTGATTGTTATCTCAAAATTTTTGTTGCACGAATCCAAAACTTGCCTTAGTAGCTATATCGCAAGTCGCAAGTAAAAAGAAAAGATAATTTTTCAAATGCATTTGATATTGGTTTTGCTGTGTGTTTGGCTTCGGGTTATTTACAAAAAAAAGTATGCCATCTGAGTGGTCAAAAAAGGTATTTGTATTTGTATTTATTATTATTGTCAAGGTCACGCGTGATTTTTGGCACCTCATTTGTGGGATGTTCGTAAAAATGTTTTTCATCCGAAAAAACACTTGATCGTGATTAAAGTTAAAGTTTAAGATTTTCAGTAATTGGTCAAGCATAGATTTTTTTCTTATTAATTCTTAAATTAATTTTTCAAGGAAGCATAGACAACATTTTGGCACCTCATGTAGATCAAAAAGGCTCATTTGCTGATACGAAACTTACATTTTTAAGTGAAACATATTAGAACATAAGTGCTTATGATACAGTTTACGCAGAGGAAAAAGTGGAACATAAGCTTTTAAGTAGAACATAAATACTTACGAGTAAGTTTCGTATTGAGCTGAATACAGATCAGACACTGGACAAACGAGAATACTGTATTCGGGGGAAGATGGAAGAGAGGGTGGCCAAAGACTGCATGGTGTGGGGATTATGTTAAACAAAGAAGCGAGGCGTAGTTTGATCTCCTGGGCCCCCATTTCTGCGAGATTAACGATAGCAAGGTTTCGTTCAAAAATTCGTAACGTCACAATTATTCAGTACTACGCCCCCACAAATGAGGCGACCGATTAAGACAAAACCGCGTTCTACACTCATCTTAACTCGGTTTACAGGAGTGTTTCGAGAGTTGACATCATAGTCGTAATGGGCGACCTCAATGCCAAAGTCGCTTCAGACAATTACGGCTGGAACGCGTGATGAGAAAAAATGGCTTGGGGTCACGGAACGAAAATGGTAACTCGGTTGCCGACTTTTGTAACGCGAATCGTCTTGTGAAAGGGTGGACTGTATTAAAGCATAAGACGTGCAACAAAATCACCTGGGTGCATCCGGATGGTCAAACCGAAAACCAAATTGATCATATCATGATTCAGCAGCGATGGAGGATGTCAATGTCTGATGTCCTCAGTATAAAAAATGCCGATGTGGGAAGCGACCACCATTTGGTTCTGATTAATCTCATACGAGCCGCTGCCGTACAAAAAGAGCGCAGGATGCAGCAAGGAGCTCAACATTATGTCGAAACTATGTCACCACCCCAACGACAGATCCTCGTCATTAAACGGAATCCAACATTCAACAATTGATGAGATGTGGGGTGGAATAAAAAGTGTCTTACGGAGGCTGGATCCGAAACTGCACCCAAACGGACGAGAGTTAGAGACACTTGGATATCCCAAGGCACCTGGGATAAAATCGTCGCAAATCGTTGAAAATGCAAATAAATGCCGAAGCTGATGTTCAACGAAAGGCTGAATTGCGAAGCGAGTACCGCATTGCACATTAGATGGTTTATCGCTGTGTGGACGTGACAAGAGGGTGAGTTTAGATGGACTCGCAGATAATGCGGAAAACGCTGCAAGAAGAGTAAAGATATTATTGGGAAAAAAAGCAACACCAATCATTCTGTAATTGATGTGGATGGCACACTTTTGGTATCAATTGAGGATCAGCTACGTAGATATGGAAGGACCATTTTTGTTCCCTGCTAAATGAGGATTCAGTTGAGCAGAGTGCTGAAGTACCCCAACTAAACGAGATGCGCAGGTCCTATAGGGGTATTTACATCGAACCTCAGAATCGAAAATTCAAACAAATAAATCTCCTCAAAAACAACAAGGCATAGCTGGACTTGACGGAATACCAGCTGAATTCCTGAAAGCCGATCCCGTAACAGCGGAGTATTTTACATCCGTTGATACAAAGCATTTGGGAAAACGAAAGCTATCCCAAGGACTGGAAGGATGGTGTGACTGATGTTAAGCTGCCAAAGAAAGGTGACCTTAAGAATTGCAACAATTGGCGTGGTATCACCGTTTTGTTCGTTTTCCCAAAACTTATGGCAACCATCATTCTCGAGCGAATAAAGAATAGAATCGAGTCTACACTCAAGAAGCATCAAGCTGGCTTCCGCAGTGGTCGATCGTGTGTCAACCATACCAACACCCTGCGTATCGTCCTCGAGCAGTCGATGGAATTTCAATCACCGCTTTACCTCATGCTCGTGGATTTTGAGAAGGCCTTCGATCGAGTTAATCGAGAATGTTTATGGAGATCGTTGCTTGGTAGACGAATTCCACCAAAAATTGTTGCCACTATTACAACAACGCAAGGTGTTTTGTTTTACACAGTGGGCAGCTACCACGTCCCTTCGTAGTGCAACAGGGTGTTAAAGTAGAATAAATAAAGCTCGTGCTGCCATCCAGTCAAATCTTCTTACGCACTAAGTTAAGATTCTTCGAATCCAATGTCAAATCCGTGTTGCTAAATGCTTGTGAAACCTGTAAAGTCACGTCTACCATTTCCACAAAATTGCAAGTTTTTGTGAATCGTTGTATTCGCGACATTCTAAAGATTCGCTGGCTATAAATAATATCAAACGAGGAATTGTGGAGCAGGACAAGTCAGGAGCGGCTGGACGTCGACATAAGAAAGTGTAAGTGGCGTTGGATTGGTCACACACTGAGGAAACCAAACGATGAAATTGCAAAGCAGTCCTTTGAATGGAATCCTTAGGGTGCACGGCGGGTTGGAAGACCAAGAACAACATGGAAGTCAACTGTCTTAGCGGAAGCAGAATCCCAGAGAAAGACTTTACGTTAAAATACCTATGCAGCAGACCGTGGAGGATGGAGACACCCTAAATTATAAATATATTTTAATACATGCTCAAAATTGACACACAATTTTATGTATTCTAGTTTTGCTCTAACGATTTAAATAATATCATCTGATCTTTGTTTTGAGAACTAAGAAATGGTACTAGCTGCTTATACAATTTAAAGAACGATTTTATTGTTTTTATTTTTTTTATATATTTATCTATTATATGTTTTTTATATAATAACTGGCATATTTTAAAAGTTCTTAAGTTCCAAGCAACTTGAACATAAGAGCAAATACGTGCGATTCAGTGGTGCAGTTTTTTGTTTGCATACTCGCGTAAGATCTGGGAAAAATATTTCGAACATGTAGGTTGAAAGCAGACAAGAAAATAAACCCAGGGGAGGGGGTAGTATTTCCCTCCGCTTGGGAAAAAATAATTTAAAAACAACGGCAACACTTACAGTATTGTTTTTTAGTTCCTTGGAAAGCCATTCTTATGATTTTTTTTCAAAAAAAAATAGGTAATTTGAATAAAATAGGTTCAGCAAAAAATGTTTTCAAATTTAAAATTTTGTCTACTTCCAATCTGCATGATGCTCTGTATTTTTGCAGTTTTTACGCGAATCATCTAGTATAAAAAAAAAAATTTATCACCCCCTAAAGCGACTAAGCGGGATGAAAATAAAAACCTTAAACAAATAGGGATTTTTTTTCTTCATTTGGAACTGATTACGGCCCATCTAAATCTGTATTAAAACTCAAAGAAAACAAAAAAACATACAACCACCACCTTAATGTGTATGTATGTGCATAATGAGTGGGTATTTAATATAATAAGTTTTTGCACTTCATTATAGACGTTTTCCTTAACGAATTTGTGTAATAAATTCAAATTGCAGCACTGAAGTGCTATTAGTGAAGCACTTAATATGAACATTATAATTTCTTAACGAATTGATTCTATTCTTCATTAGGAGCATTTGACCCGTAGCTATGTATACCCTTAAATCAACCTTAATTATTTGATTTCTTTTTGTGTAACTTTACTTTCACATGCCACTCTGTTCTTTGTGGTTTATCCAAAAAAAAAAGTACAAAAACATTGCTTTCCCATTTATCAGGATGAAGGGTGTAAATTCGTTTAATACAATATACCACGATGTTGGCAATTGGGTTTTTGAGATCCAAAAACGGAAGCCATTAATCGTTGGCCCTGTCACATATGGCGACTGATGGCCGAATATTAAAGATTATTATAAGATTTAATTTTTGAAAGTAAGGCAGTGTCAAATATTTACAAAAATATTTTGAAATATAGAAATACATAAATTAAAGTGAAATCGATATTCAGTTCTTACTGAAATTAGAAAAACACCAACAAACACCATAGTTTCTTAATTAAATACATTTGTTGAATAATTGTTTCCAAAAACCACTGATCAGCTGACGAAAAACGCATAACATATAGGAATTCAGCACCAAAATTTACTTGAGTACGAGTTTTTTCTGCTCGTGCCAGAGACTGTTATACTGAAACTATTCTGCTGTGCATGTTGTTTTTAAAGTTACAGTACTAAAGTTACATTTTCATTTGCTTACAGTCGAAAACACAGCTGTTAAAACTTTTAAAGTTAAAAAAATTTTTGGATTACTTACCTTCTTTACATTATGCCTAAATAGAACGTATCGCAGATCATATGAACAATGGTAACCCCGGACGTTCAACTGTCTGAGGGTGTGATTTGTAACGAGGGTTTGAACAGTGTTCGTGGCAGTGTCCAGTACGGCTAATCCTCCGTCATCCGATTGGAAGACATACTTTCGTGTTGTCACCCAGGCTGGTTGCAGCCGATTCGGCGTTAGATCGCCTTGCAGGTACTCATCGAGTATCATACGACGGCCTGACCAATAAAGGAGTTCATCGACGTACCTATGAGTGAAAAACAAGTTTTACAAGTTCAATATCAAATTCTTTGGATTTTATAATCAATCAACTTACCCCAAGAGGTAGATCGCTGTTATGATACCGGCTATTACAAAACTTATTACTAATAATGAAAAGATAATGCTACGCCAATTATGACCTTCGTCGTAATCTAAGTCTTCGTTTTTCTGTTTTGGATCTTGAACTTGGAGGGTTTCATCGGGTGGTAAACGCCATGATCCACCACGATCCGCACCCGCATTTGCATGCATTTCACTTTTGAATGAGTTTTAGAATTCCTTTTTAAATCTTAAGTAGTTTTTAAGTTTAAATATTTATGTTTGTATTTAGTTTAAATATTTAAATTCTGGAAGATGCATTTACTATATGGAAAATTTTAGATGTTTGTCCTTTTTTTTTTTGATTAAGTATAAATTTTTGATTTATATAGATTTTGGTTTGTTTTAGAGGTTTTTTTAGTCTTTGATTAAGATTTTTTTTTTTTTTTTTTTTTATAAGAAAGTTGAAAATGGAGTTAAGTCCTTGATTTGTTTTTCTTATTTTTTTAATAATAATTGTTATAGTAGTTTTTTTTAAGTTGTTATTGTTGAGTGTGTTGTTGGTGAAAGTTTTAAATAATTTTAGGGTGGTGGTGGTGGAATTTTGTGTTATTTATGAGGAGGGCCCTCATCAATTGCCCTTAATGGGTCACCACCACCACTACTTGATTGATTTTCGCCCGCCATGCTTGGAATATTTTCTTTGTGCTGTCCACAATAGTCATCGAAGGCAAGCGAATATTCTGAAAATACAAAAAATAAATATAAATAAGAAAAATTCTAGTTGTTATAGTATATAAAGAAAATATATGAACTATAAAAATTTCAAATATCAAATATTATGCAGTTTTCTAAATGAAAATTTTAGACATTTTTACAGCCTTAGATAACTTGTAATCAAGGCTTAAGGTTTCTCAAGGTCAAGCAAGGTTAAGCGAGATTTTTGGCATCTCATTTGTGGGAAATTTACAAACAATGCATACCATTCGAAAGATCTCTAGAGTGGGATAAAAAGTCAGCTATTTTCAGTAATTGGTCACCCATGAATGTTTTTTATAAATCTTTAATGAATTTAAAAAAAATCAAGGTCATAGCGATTTTTGGCACATTATTTATGGGACATTTCCAAAAAATTAATACCACCTGAAAGCCCCTACTAAGATCTATATAAAAGGTCAGCTAGTTTCAGTAATTGGTCGGCTATAGATTCTTTTTTACTATTGTTTAAAGTTATTTTTTTCAAGATCACGAACGAATTTTGGTATAAGAATACAAATTCATAAATTGGCTGAGCAATTACTGAAACTAACTGACCTCTTATAATGATCTAATAACCTATCAGATACTATAATTTTTTGTGTTACATTACCTAAAGGCGGTGCCAAAAACCACAAATGACCTTGCGTAACCTTGAGAAGCCCTCTAGGGCCGACTAAATTCTACGACTAGTTGACCTTTTCTGACTAATTAGTAATATATCCCATACATGAAAGGCCAAAGTCCAGAGCCACTTTCCTGATACAGCAGAAGCATCGTCCGAAGGCAATCATTCTGTAACTCTCTGCTTACAGGCATGTGAGCAGCTCAATTACTATAAGAGAAATGGAGATAGGACACCGCCTTGCCGCATACCTTTACTGACAGACCTTCTGGCAGAAAAGCCACCCAGTTTGAATTGATAACGCTGCTAGTCAGCAATTGATCAAGCAATTCACTAAGCGAACCATCTACCGAGACCATTCGAGTGTTTAATTTACCCCATCAGACCGATTAAAAACGCATTTCACTTTGATCACATTTTTTAACAGGTCTGGCAGGGCGAATTACACTCTCAGTCAGCCAGTAAGCTACGGTTTTAGTTATTTTTCAAGTGCTATATCTCAGAAACCACTAATTGTAAGGACTGTGTAGTGTTTGATCAGCTCAGGAAATGTTGCAAATTTGAAGCTTCTGACTTCATTGGTATGGAAGTTAGAGAGGGCCAAAAATCACCCGAGTTTGTTCATGTCTGGGCATTAACGATGGCTCTTTGACATCTTTTTGGGTCTTTGGTTTTTCACTGTTGTTTTCAAGATCATACCGTAACGGGTTGATGAATTTTTTTGAAATTTCAGTTTTAAATGTATATTAATATATACTCAAAATTGGCATACCAATTTTTTTTTTTTTTAAATGTTGCAACAATTTTATATATAAAAAATTAATTTTTAAGAAAACGGCTCCAACGATTTTAAAATTTTTTTTGCATATCATATTTTTTCAAGTAATCAAATGGCATACTTTTTTTTGAGCTCTAAGTAATTTATCAGACTGTTTATACAATTAAAAGAACGATTTAAATAAGCTTTTTATACTTTTTCTATAACTACTTGAATATTTTTTTAAAGTTCTTAAGTCCCACACAACTTGAACATAAGAGCAAGTACGTGCGATCCAGTCATGCATTTTATTTCATCAACTTATCAATGGTGAAATTGATGCGCCTGACTTGTTAGCCCGTGTAGGCATTAATTACCGCGGATGATGCCACCACCTGCGAAGATTTGAACTTTTTCATGTTCCTTTTCACAGTACTAACTATGGCACACACGAGCCTCTAAATCGCATGTGCAAACTTTTTAACTTTAACGCCTCATCTATTGATTTTAACATAAGTAAAATAGGATTAAAAACATTATTTCGAACTAGTGCTCCACTCTCGTTAGTGTATTAATTGTTTTAACTTTGTATGTATAATTAAAACGTTTTATTTTATATCTAATTTTGTATTTGTTCTAATTTTGTTAATTTTTTGTAGTTATACATGTGCTTGTGTTAGTTTGCTTAATTCTACTAACCACTAACACATACACTCATGATGAGCCTCCGATTGTAGAATGACGCTTGCTCTAAGCTCACTACAACAAAGAATCTGAAGTGTAAAAACAAAAATTGCTCATATATGTCTCGTCCTTGGTGTCGTCATCTTTCTCCTCTGTAGGGACATGCGCGCATATGAGGCTTATGTTGGCGAATTGAGCCTGGATGCAAATTGTCGTTAGGCGCTCGATTACTTAGTTGAAACTCAAGACTTCTTGCATAAGTCTGCCTCTAACGACGAATCAACATCCAAAGAGACGCTGCCCTTGTGGTCGGTAACAGTCACCGTAGTAGATATCGCAGTATTTCAGTTTTCTTTTGCCCGACACATCCCATCGCACTTCTTGGATGGCGGTGATGTCTGCTTTGTAGCAGTCTAGGGCTTCCGCTAAATGTTCGGCTGCAAGTAGTCTATAGAGAGACAGAACATTCCACGTGAAGATCCAAAGTTCGTTGTCCTTATTTCGTTTTGATAGGTTCGTCAACAGTATGTAAATCCGTCCGTATCCCAGGCTTGTTATTGCTTCACAACTAACATGGCCGGAAAGTCACCCCGATGGCACGACCCCCAAGCCTAGAGGACCAGACCCTTACAATATAACTCCAAGGGCGGGGAGCCAGACTAACCGCTCCTAATATGCCTTATGAGCTCCGAGTATGCCGTAGTAGCCCTATAAGGTTTTCACTAAGTAGTTCAGCCTGACTGGAACTATATGCCACCGTTGATTCCATCTGGGGAATTCTTCCGCTGCCACCTGGATAAAGGGGAAATCCCTCAGTGGGAACACGCCAACCACCTCTCTCGTTTGCTGCCGCCTTAAACCTTCCACAAGGATTGGAACCCACCTTCAGTTAAAGGTACTAAGCACCCAATTTCCACCTCTGGGAGGTGAGAGTAGGAATTGATAGACAGAGGTTCGCTTTGAAACAAGGCTTGTGGACGCTTGTGTCCTCTTGAATGCACACGTCTACCCTTTGCAAATAATATAGGTACTATTGAAGTGTCCAACCTGTGGCACTTCCCAAAAAAAACCCAAAAATCAAAACAACCGTTATATGGCAGGTACCGTTATTAAATGTTTTTGGTGATTTTTTTTCCTACTAAAAGGTACATCATATTTACAGTAATACACTGATTTTTTTTATCAAAATCGTTGGAGCCGTTTTTGAGATAAATAAGCTTTTCCTTAACGGTTGTATGACAAGTACCGTTATTTTTTGAGCTAAACAAAAAATTTCAATTTCCTCTCTGGGGAGTTACAAAAAAACCTTAAGTTCAAAATTTGAAGAAAATCGCTTCAGTGGTTTAGGCTGTAGGTTGAGGTACAGACAGACAGACAGACAGACAGAATTGTGCCACCCACTTTTTTCGTGTTCTCTATCATCGTAATGTCATGTTTGATTGTTATCTCGAAATTTTTTTTTGCACGAATCCAAAACTTGCCCTATAGTACCTATATCGCAAGTAAAAATACCAAATCATTATTGTATAGCAATGCTCTAGCTATGACATTAAAATTGTTTGGGTGATTTTAATACCAATGCCAAACTAGGAAGAGAAGACGTCTTTGGTGGCACAATCGGATAAAAAAGCCTGCACGAAACCACCTCCGATAACGGACTCAGGGTAATCGACTTTGCTGCGGGGCGAAACGTTGTGGTAGATAGTACACAGTTCTCGCATCTCGATATTCATAAGGAGACATGGCGAATTCCTGGTCAATCAACCGCCAACCAGATTGACCACATTGCGATCGACACAAGGCACTCCTCCAGTATCAAGGATGTCCGAACGTTCCGAGGAGCCAACGTTGACTCGGACCACTACCTCGTTGAAGCCAAGGTAATGCTAAGGATATCCAGACCAAAGCGAAATCAGGGAAATACTGTAAGGAAGTTTAACGTCAGACGGCTACAGTCGCAAGAAATCTTAAATAGTCCTATGCCACCAACTGCAAGTATGGAGAACTAGTGGAAGAATTGCCAGGAAGCCATCAGAGATGCCGCCTCTGACGTGCTGGGATTTGCACGACCACCACAGCGAAATCCCTGGTTCGACGAAGAATACCGACAAGTACATGCAGCGAAACAACAGGCATACACAGCGGCGCTGCATAGAAGGACCAGAGCTGCTCGCGAGCTCTACGAGCAGAAGAGGAGAGAGGAACACAAGCTTCTTAGAAGGAAAAAGAAAAAGCATAAGAAGCGTGCGATCGAGGAAATAGAGGGATGCCATTGCAGGAATGAAGTTCGGAAGTTTTACCAAAAGGTAAATAGAACCTCCCAGGGTTACAAGGCCCGGACCGAAGCCTGCAAGCATGATCAGGGGAACATCGTAGTAGAATCGCAGTCGGTGCTGAGGATATGGAAATATCATTTCTGCAAATTGTATAACGGCGATGACGAACCGAATTCCGCTACCGTGCAGACTGCACCATTCAACCTGGACGATGTAGGCCAACAATTCCGTTTCCGTCCACCCGATCTCGACGAAGTAAAAATAGCTAGGTATATCTAAACTTAAGTCCAATAAAGCCGCTGGAGCTGATGGCCTTGCGGCTGAGCTATTCAAAGCGGCTGGCGATGCATTGGTTAGGAGTATGCACCAGCTCATCTATCAAAAGAAAGCATGTCCGATGAATGGAACCTCAGCATTATTTGCCCGATCCTCAAGAAAGGTGATTCTCTAAACTGCACCAACTGCAGAGGCATAAGCCTTCTTAATATCACCTATAAGATCTTCTCTGTCGTACTTTGCGAACGCCTGAAGCCATTCGTCAACAACCTGATGGATCCATATCAGTGTGGCTTTAGGTCAGGGAAGTCTACCATCGACCAAATATTCGCATTACAGCAGATCTAGGGAAAAACCCAGGAGTTTACAATCGAGTCCATGCTGCTTTCATGAGTATTGAGAAGGACGCCAAGAAGATTGGGTTAACGGTGAATGAAAGCAAAATGAATTATAAATGCTGTCAACAAAAAAGGACGGTGGATGAAAACGCGTTAGGCTGTTTTGAGAGGAAAATTCTCCGGGTGATTTTTGGTCCCGTCTGCATCGATGGGGAATGGAGAAGAATAAATAACAACGAACTCTACGAGCTGTACAGCGACACCGTCCTAGAGAAGAATAAATAACAACGAACCCTACGAGCTGTACAGCGACACCGTCCTAGCCACAAAAGTGAAAAGCCAACGACTGAGATGGCTGGGTCACCTAGAGCAAATTGACATCAAAGCTTTGAATCTAACCCCGTGAGAGAGTAGAGGTGGACAGCGTAAAAGGTGGTGCGCGCAAGTGGAGGAGGATCTCAACTAAAATAATGGTGTGTGAAACTGGAGACAGCTAGCTAGAAACCGAGCCGGCTGGAAGAAGCTTGTTGGTTGACGCCACACAACCCGAAAATTGTCTTGTGAAAATTACATAAATTGGTTCAGAATAACACTTTTGCAGAGGTAGTAGCTCGTCCATTTATGGTATAAAACTTCTGAATTTTTCTATGAAAAACATTTTTTGGCTCTTTTTCAAACTTTTTTATGGACCAAATAATATAGAGTTTTAAGTGAGCTCTACTCCATAGGTATATTGCGTTTCGCCCAGGTACAACATTTGGGCTCATCAATTAGATGCTGTTGTAGCCTTCTTAGACGCAAATTTTGATCGATGTTTACCGTTTCATATTGAAATTCACAGCATGAATACATTGTGAATTCTATTTATCCAGGGGAATTTGTTTGAATTCAAAAACCTAGAAAACAAATGCCAGTGCTCAGGCATTCTATCATTATGAATTTGAAGAAAATTAGAAAATAATATTCTTCTTTTCTAGTCTTTAGAATGATCAAAATTTGCGTCTTAGAAAGGCACAACAGCAGCTAACTTATGATTTTGAAGAAGCATAGAAACAATTCAAAAAGGTTTAATTAAGTTTTTGCTCACTAACACTTAATTTGTATCAATTTTTAAAATTTCGATTTAAAGGAGAATGAGCAAAATGTATGGGAGCTGGTCCATTTCTCAACACGAACCTGTCATACATCGATGAAAAGGTTGTTGTAAGTACATCATTTCATTATTTGGCCGTTAAGCTCTAAGCCATAGGGTTCCCGAGATATTCGGCTTCAAAACACCGAAAAGAACAATACTTGTAACTCCGCATTTTGGCATTGTCTTCCTACTCAACATCAATGTGCCGTACATCGTTGGAAAGGTTATAGCATGTTCTTCATTTTTGTATAAAACCGTTAAGATATAGTTCGAGAGATGTTTGGCAAAAACGCATTATAGAACAATAATGCAATAACGCACTTGGAGCTGGTATACCAAGTCAACAGTAATGTGTTGTACATCGTTGGAAAGGCTATTGCATAAACTTCATTTTGATATATTGTCGATAAGCTGTAGACCATGGGGTTCGAGAGATATTTGGCATAAAAAAAGGCAAATAGAAATTTAATATAATGTAATAAAAATAATGTAATTCTGCATTGGGTGCTGGCCTACCTACTCAACATGAATGTGTCATACATGGTTGAAAAGGTTATTATGAGAACTTCATTTTATTATATAGCCATTAAGCTCTAAGCCATGGGTTTCAGGATTGCTCACATTGCTGTTGAGTTGGCAGACCAGTTTCCAATGCAGAACTGCATTATTGTTTTATTCGCCTTTTTTGATGCCAAATATCTCTTGAGCCCCATGGTCTACAGCTTAACGATCACATACAAAAATAAAGTACATGCTATAACCTTTCCAACGATGCACGACACATTGATGTTGAACAGGAAGACAATGTCCAAATGCGGAGTTGCATTATAGTTCTTTTCGGTGCTTTGATGCCAAATATCTCACGAACCCCATGGCTTAGAGCTTAACAGCTGTATAATGAAATGATGTCCTTTCAATAACCTTTTCAAAAATGTATGACACAATTGTGTTGAGCATATTGGGCCAATTTGCCCATTCTCCTTTAATAAAACAGTTTATTGATATTTTTTTGAAATTTTAGCCTCTAAAAACTTTTTATTAAAATAAATTTGTAAGTTTAAAATCCTTCTCCTATGGAAAATGCTTAAAAAAGACTTACATATTTGAGTAAGCACATGAAATACAAAATTCCAAATATCCTTCTTATTACATTTTTCTCTTCTTCTTATGTATCTATAAAACAGCACCGTAAAACCCGTACCCGAAACCTAAAACCAAAGCCTCTGTTATCCAGTGCTTTATCGTTATTCAACAAGTAATCTCTCCCAAAATGCAAATGCGATCTCTCTTATCTTAAATCGCATGTGCTTTTTTTCAAACTTTAGTTTTTAACAACCCTGGATAAGAAAAATCAATTGTCATATGTCACCCTGAATTCCAACATTCACAATTGCTTAAAATAAAACCAGCAATAAAATTTTTATGACTTCAACAATAATTATTCCGAACATAAAATCAGGTCATAAAATTAAGTTATGGGGGTGGCTTCCACCTGATAACAAGTATTTCCCACTGAATAAAGCACCATGTTAATGGATTGACCGCACTGAATCCAGATTTAGGTTCGCCTTTGGTGAGTTTGGGGTTTCTCAGCCTCGCTCGCTCGGTCGTAAATGTTATTTTGGTCGTGTTATGGTTGATTATTATGCGAATGATGACATTGTAGCCTCAAAGTCGTGCAGGAGCTAATGCATTTGCATCTGCATCAGCCGGCAGTGCACAGGCCAGCCCACATTTTAGATAAAACATACAACGGATGGCTTCATCAAAATTATATTATTTAAATTTAAAACGATTAAATTGTTTACCAACTACGAGTGAAACACTATCAACCACTTAATTAGAAAATTAACAAAAAAAAGAGAAATACTTGTGTGTGGTTTCAGAAGAGGATTTTGCATAAATTTCATTAGTTTTGGGGTTGGAAAAAGCAAATTTGTTTTGCTAAATTATCGTATAATGACAAGGAGTAGATAATCAGGATCACTATAAATAAGTTTTATATTTTAGTTATTTTATTCAAATTTATTGTTATTTTTTTTTCTTTTTTGTTGTTGTTTGTTTTTAAATTAAGCTTTGGTTTGTGGGAAAACCAATTTGAATTAATTACATTTGGTGGAATATTGGTTTTCAGAAGTCTCATCATTAACGATTATTAAAGTTAGCTTATCTGACTTCTGCACAAAAATTTTAGTTAACCTTGAGGAATTGAATTTCACTAAATAATAAATAGGTTAGTATACCCTGGTTTATATTAATAATTCAAATGAATTTCTTTTAAAAGAAAAAAGATTTTCTTTGGAGACACGAAATAGCATGAAAGCTTAGGTATACGATGTGATATCCTCTGCAGAATATGATATGAAATCGTTTTAGGACAGGTACGATAGAGTCACACGAAAGACGTTTGCTATTCAAGTTGCTATAAGGAACATTTTTCTCTGAACTTTTAAA
Source organism: Dasysyrphus tricinctus (assembly GCA_963921185.1). Lineage (NCBI taxonomy): Eukaryota > Metazoa > Arthropoda > Insecta > Diptera > Syrphidae > Dasysyrphus > Dasysyrphus tricinctus. The sequence goes on along the minus strand of OY992531.1, from coordinate 191,679,224 downwards.
TGGTGTTTGGAGATTTTGATGTTCGTAGTTTTCTTTTTAATCGTATTTGACGGAAACTTATACATACTTTTGGGATTATAATAATTTTCAAAGTGTTCAAACCGATTTGTTTTAATATAAAATGACATTTCTTATGGCAATGGCATTGGTGGGCAGGGGCGGACTGGGGGTCAAAGGGCCTGCCGGGACTTTTAGAAAAAGGGCCACAGAATATAATAACACTCAAAATGGTTAAACAAAAGTTGATATTGCAGACATTTCTCGAAAGTCACTTTTTTTATATTTATTAACTTTTTTTTAATTAACATTGATTGATATATTTATAAGGTATAAGGAAACAGTTTTTTTTTAGTTTAAGGCTGCGTCACCTTACAGATCAATTAATTTGAGTTTTTATTCAAGCAAGCATACAAAATTGCAAAGATGTTCTTGTAGGTTTTAGTAATATAAAATTCGTTTTACGACCTTAAGTGGGTGTGACTTCAGCTTAGTCAAAAAAAAAATTACGCTGGTCAAACAAACTGTGGAAGTTAAGGGAGATATGAAACAAAAAGCTTTCATAGATATTTCTAGTTTTTTAAAAATTACTTAGAAATGTTTTTTTAGCTATAGTTATTTTGCAATCAAAAGAAATGAAACTCATTAAATATTTTCAAAAAATAAATTGAAGAGTCGAGTTCTCTTCATATTTTTTCTCTAGTGAATCAAATAAATTATTTAGCTTTAATTTCACAATTTTTCACTGTAGCACGATTTTTCTGATTGAAATTTTTGATATTGAATGAAAAAAAAACCGCTGTGATTTTGATCACCATCTCGGCAGTTTCAAAAATTTAAATTAAATAAGGTACTTTTAGAACTATTTCTCCTAAGAGTAGCTGTGATTTATAAAAAAGTGCAAGCAAATATTTTAGTATTCCATTTGCTAATTTTCAATTATAGAACAATCCCAATCAAGTACATTTATATTCACACCCTGTCAACTTTAATCAATCATTATTCTAGTTGATTATCATTGAATGCGTTTGTTCAGCAAAATTTTCAACAGAAAATCCATAATTTGAGCACTTTATCTAAAAAATCACTATTTCACTGATTCTGTTTGGTAAGTATAATTTAATCAAAGATATCCTGAAATTTTTTTTGCTCATTATTGGTTAAGATGAAGCTCTTCTTTGCAAAGGCCTTGGATAAAATTTATAGAAAAACCACAACCTGAAAAAAATTCCATCACTAGGTATCACAAAATGCCAGCGCTACCCATACCTCTTATTTTGTCCGTGTTCTTTTACACAACAAATTTTTCTTTCTAATACTATGTTTCTACCAAAAGTTTATCCAAGTTCAGATTTAATAAGTCAATTTGGTGTTTCTACCGCACAAAAAGATTTATAAAAGATTTACTTTGACAGCAGATTTAAAAATGCAAATGGTGTTTCAATTTTTCTAATGAAGAGGAAGTGAGATAGAATGTTTTCTTTGTGAAGAACTGAATTCAGCCATGAATGAATCCTTCAGAGCCACACAAGAATAGGTTAGTTTGATTTGTAAAAGTATTTGTCCTAGGAAGATTTAACAAGATTAATTTTTAATCTTCAAGATTTACGAAATATATTTGTATGGTAAATCTTCGAGATTTAAAGAAGATTTGAGGTAAATCTTATTAAATCTCAGATTAGCGTTAGGTGGAGTGGAAATGTAGCATAAAGCTCACAACAAAGTTGATGTTTGTTTATGGTGAGTGACAGATTACGTCTAACAATTGATTTGACAGATATACTGAAAATGGGAAGATGATTTGGAAAACCCATGATCAAACTGAAAATTGAGTGAACAAACGCTCAATGATGATAACAGATTCATAACTATGGATTAAACAGAATCAGTGATAACCTACATAGTTGCAGATTTAACACACTGTGAACAAACTGGCCCTATGCTAGTCCAAGAACTATCAGAGCAAACACAGTAGGTTCATAATGCAATCAACTCCTTAATTGATTTTTGTTCGAAAATGTTCAAGGGTGTCCCCCGAATGCTAATCCAAGTTGACGAGCATCAGCTGCCATTTTGGATATCACGTTTTATAAAATATTTCGTGAATCGTGAACCGACAAAAGTAGTATTATTTTTTTCTTAGTTTTTAATAAATTAAAAAAAAAAACAAAAGTTTCCTTTTCCCAAGAAAAGATTTAATAATATATCGTATTTCTTTGCCTATTATAAACTTAACAAAACAAACAAGATATGCAAGATATGGAAAAAAGTACCTTCTGTTATCTTTTTTTATTTTCTCAAAAACTAAGAAAAAAATATAAAAATGAAAAGTGGTGCCATACAAAATTTTGAAATAACAATCAACAATCAACTTTTTCAAAAATATTGATTTTAAAATTTATTTCTCAAGAACTTTCCACTAAAAAAAGCTTGATTCAAAATAATATCGTCGCAAGACATTAAAGCAGCATTTTGCGCAATCTCCACAGTGTTCTTGTTTTTTCTTCCTCATCATTAGCGGCATTTTATTACCCACATGATCTGATCTGGATCAATTTTTAACACGTAATTGCAAAAACAACGTGGAGTCCTGCTTTTTATCTAGATCTATTTCAATGCTCCAAAAATTGCTATTGTGAATTATCTCAGTAGCGCAAAGAAAAGAGGCAACAGATGCATGAAAAATAAACAAACGTAAACGGCAAAAAGGGACGGGTATATAACACTCCTGTCACTATGATCCTGTTTGTTTTATTTATCATGATCTGATCCGGATCAGATAAAATACCGCTATTCATTCTCATCTTTTGAATTCAGGTTATACACAAAACTTTCAGACATTTTAAAGTAGGTACTCATCATTGAGAGTCATTTTTATTTGGCATATTTAGTTTTTTTAATTGTAAAATATTTCTTTCAATTTTTGAATAATTTAAGATCCGTAAAGGCTCCCAAACGAGTTTTGGAGGAATCCAAAGGCTAATAGAGTTCCTCAACCGAGTTTTTGGGGCCTCCAGAGATCCGAAGAGACCACCAACCGAGTTCTTATGGGTTCTCCAGAGATCCGTAGAGGCCATCAACCAAGTTTTAGGGGTTTCCAAAGGTTTATAGAGGCCACCAACCGATTTCTGGGGGCCTCCAGAGATCTGCAGAGGCCACCAACCGAGGCCTGGAGGCCTCCAGAGATCCGTAGTGGCCACCAAACGAGGTCTGGAGTCCTCCAAAGATCCGTAGAGGCCACCAATGGGGTTCAGGGGGCCTTCAAAGATCGGTAGAGGCCACCAACGGAGTTGTGGGGGCCTTCAAAAATCTGTAGAGGCCACCCAACAGAGTTCTGGAGGCCTCCAGAGATTTGTTGAGGCTATGAACCAACATCTGGGGGCCTCCAAAGAGCCGTTGAGGCCACCAATGGAGTTCTTGGGGCCTCCAAAGATCGGTAGAGGCCACCAACGAAGTTGTGGGGGTCTCCAATAATCTGCAAAGGCCACCAACATAGCTCTGGAGGCCTCCAGAGATCCGTAGAGGTCACCAACAGATTTCAGGAGGCCTCAAGAGCTTCAAAGAGGTCACCAACCGAGTTCTGGAGGCCTCCAAAGATCCGTAGAGGCCACCAAGTGAGTTCTGGGGGCTTTAAAAAATCCGTAAAGGCCACCAACCAAGTTTTGGGGGCCTCCAGATATCCGTAGAGGCCACCAACCGAGTTCTGGGGGCCTCCAAAGATCTGTAGAGGCCACCAACAGAACTCTGGATGCCTCTAAATACTTATTTTGATCAACAAAACTCTTAATCTAGTGTGAGTCCAATTTTCTTAGAAAGTTAAAAAAAAAAAAAAAAAAACAGAAAAGGAACACAGGAACTAGATACTTATTTTGATCAACAAAACTCTTAATCTAGTGTGAGTCCAATTTTCTTAGAAAGTTAGAAAAAAAAACAGAAAAGGAACGCAGGAACTTTTATGAACATTTTGCTTTCTTGGGGGCCCACCGGGCAAAATCCCGGTTGCCCGGTGGCCCAGTCCGCCCCTGTTGGTGGGTACTCTCACAACATCCGTTGAGTTTTGAGATTGAAAGTTATTTTTCGAAAATGGAAAACTAAAAGAATAAACAAACATTTCCATCCCAGATCCTCTCTTCTTAATAAGAGGATGGTTTTATAAAAATGACTTAAATTAGAAAAGCAATTATCAAAACTAACGGCAAGACTAAGAATAAACTGCTGTAGCTTTTCTTAAATCTCATCCATTAGTTCATTTCAAAATTAAGTTACCATTCATTAAATGGATTCTTAAAAATTAATTTTAAACTCAGAATTAAAAAAAAAAAAATAATTTAATTTTTTATATTTAAAAATGAGAATGCAGGTTTATGAATTTTTGAGATTATTTTTGAAACGATTTTTGGTGCATCATTGATGGTTATCTCGTTTTTGAAGATATATGGCCCGATGATTCCACCAGCCAAACCGTTGTTTTGCCTAGATGTCATAGCAGCAGTTGAAACTCTTCGGGTTGATCCTCCCACCCAAATACGCCCATTATGCTTATTGACATACCCATTAGGCCAAAAATGTACCTATCGCTTAACAAATTTCTTATCGAAAACGGTGGATTTTCTTCAGGCTTTTCAAGAAGTCCAGTTAAACAATTTGCAGACGCTGGCTGTGCCGATGCATGCCGGTTCAAATCTTTCATGTTATTTTTATTCAAAAATATTGAATAAAAATAACGTGACAGTCCTGTCATTCGTGATTTGTCAAAAAAAGAAAGAAATTCCAACTGAATCACACGTGAGTTAAACGATTTCGTTAACATTGTGTCTTCGATAAGCTGAAAAGGTCAGTTTTGTGTCGTGACAAAATGCCGTGCTACAACTGTGTAAATCGTTCATTTCAAATAATCGAATTGTTCAAGAATCGATCACCAAAATGATTCGATCACTTCAATCAATCGATCTTGCGATAATTTTCATTTCACTGAATTTATTTCTAGTTCAATTTTCATTTCGCTTTCGATGGAATTCAATCTCTCCGAATATGACGAACTCAATTTATTACTGTACCGATTTTCTTCCAAGCCAGTTTGATCCAAATTTGAAAACAATACAAGTTGAATGTATTAAAAAAGCTCAAAAAGATTTTAGGTCAATTGGTTGCCATTTGGAACTAAGTATACCTTTTATGTCAAAATATAGTTCGTACCCTATCTTTCAGGCCATCAACTGTCAAATTCCATTGACGGATGGCTATGATACCGATAGATTAAAAATCATCTTAAAAAATCAAAAATTTTTGAAGAGAAAATAGAGATTTAGATTGAGATTGGGATGGAATAATCGAGAATAATTGAAATAATTGAGATTAAGATTGGGATGAAAAATCGGGAATCATCGAAATGATTGAGATTGCGATCGATTAAAATGAAAATTTGTGATTTCAATCATCAATACTTTTCGATCATTGGATCAAAAAAATGGAATCGTTCCTGATTGATACAGCCCTTTGCCGTGCAGCATGACGTCATGGTCTGAACTACAATATTATATTCATATGGACATGGCACTTTACAAAATGGACACTAAGACTTTATTTGAACTTTTGTATTCTTCCATCGAATAGCGACGCGAGGATTGAAAAAAAGAAACGTAGATGTGACAACTTGTCATACCCTTTATATGTATCTGTGTCTGTCTTTTTCAAATGGATATAAGTCCATATTTTAGGAACAAGGTGACTTAGGAAGGATGCACGCATGTTCAAAATTGCTGAAGTATGAATCAAGCAGTATGAATCAAGCGACCAACACCTGAAAGTTTAATAAAAAATCCAAGCTACTGACTGCTGGACTTTTATTTTAGATTTTTTTTTTGACTTGACTATCAGCTGCATAAATGCCCCATTTATAAAAAAGGATCCTATGTCTTGCAAGAACTATTGACACATATTTCTGATATATGTAAATTACATATGAGAACTGATCTAACATATTTTCTGAGCATCTTAACAAGCCATTCTACAACAACGTAATATTGGCAAAGTACCAGTGTCGACCTTCGACCAAACCTTGACTGTGAAATTAATCAAGACTCACCATCTCAAAATCTCACAGGAGTCATGTGACTTTTTCAATATCGTCCTGATGGAGCAGAAAGTGGTAGGGCAGGCGCACAGTGTGTTGAATGTATGGGCATCGAGGAAAAAAATGAAAAAACATGTTCAAAGTGCTTTTATTCATTTAAATGAATATATATTTTTTAACTTCTTAAACAGAATCCTTAAACACTAAAAAAATATAAATACTTAACTTTCCTCATGTGATGAGGATAAATCTGCATCAAAAACTAAATATTTTTTATTTCTTCCAAGGACCTTGTTCTTATCAAATCATCAACTTTTTGCCTCTTTGTTTTGCTGCAACACGCTTCAAACATTTTTCTTGGCCTACCACGTTTATTTTACGAAGCCTGATTTTTGGACATATTCTGAAGACACTCAATGTTCACGGGAAAAAAAGTGGTTGGCCAAGCCAGTCTTTGTTTAAAAAAAAAAAAAAAATACTTTTCGTCCTTTTGCTCCTTTGCCAGCGTTTATTAATGTTTGAGCACTGGGAAGAAAGGTGACCTTTTAATTTAATGTCATCTTCAGGCTCCAAAATACCTTCTACATTAAATTTTCTTAACATAAACTGCAAAAGATTTCGAACTTTGATTGATGGAGCAGACATCTATACCTCAAAAATCTCTCTATTTGAACACATTCTGTTAAAAATGCATGAAAATAATAGGTTGTGTTAAGGAAAAAGGCAGGTAAAGGCAGATGAATCTTACTTTTTTTAAAAGATCTTAATCTTGTCTTTATTTTCAAAAATATTTTTTTGCAACAAGTAATGACACGCAAAAAATAGGTTCATTCAAATTAAGCACTCTCTACGTAATAATAACCTTGATTTTAACCTTGATTTAAGACCCTACAACTTGCAGTTAACGAAATAAAAAAAAACGTGAGAATAACTGTACTTATCAGAGATCATGAAAAAATTAAAACTCAATTTGTTATTCTTTATTAATTTTGAGCGCGACGCATATTGCTTCTCTCTATAGTTTTCTCTTATTTTGAGTTAGCCAGTTAAGGTGACATTCAGAGCTGCGCTTATAGCTGGTGGCTAAGCTTTATCATAAAAAACCTTTTGGATAATGTTCTCGGGATTGTTAGCTTCAATTTGGCTTATTTGGAAGCAAGAAAGTAAACATTTTTTTTTTCGATTTTTTTCCACTACTCAACCCACTGTGAGGCGTGGCCACGTCTTTCTCTGGGATTCTGCTTCCGCTAAGACAGTTGATTTCCATGTTGTTCTTGGTCTTCCAACCCGCCGTGCACCCTGAGGATTCCATTCAAACGACTGCTTTGCAATTTCGTCGTTTGGTTTCCTCAGTGTGTGACCAATCCAACGCCATTTTCGCTTTCTTATGTCGACGTCCAGCCGCTCTTGACTTGCCCTGCGCCACAATTCCTCATTTGATATTATTTGTGGCCAGAGAATCTTTAGGATGTGGCGAATACAGCGATTCACAAAAGCCTGCAATTTCTTCGGAATGGTAGACGTGACTTTCAAGGTTTCACAAGCATATAACAGCACGGATTTGACATTGGATTCGAAGAATCTCAACTAAGTGCGTAGGGAGATTCGACTGGATTTCCAAATTGACACAGAGTACCGAAGGCAGCACGAGCTTTATTTATTCTACTCTTAACGTCCAGATCCGTACCAACGTTTGCAGAAACAATACTGCCAAGGTAGTTAAACTGTTCCACTACTTCAACTGGCGTCTCCTGTAGAATAATACGCTGCAGTGTGGAGCGGCCTGTGAGCATTATTTTTGTCTTTTTGCTATTTATTCTTAGACCACTCGACTTTCCCTTCACTTGCAGTGTTTGGCACATCCCGTTCAGCCCACTGATGTTATTTGCCAGTAGACATATGCCATCGGCATAGCCTTTCGAACGGTCTCCATTGAATGCCCTGTCACTCAGATGTACCAACACTGGCCGTCAATACGTCGTCCATCGTCAGCAGGAAGAGAATTGGCGATAGAACATCACTTGTCTTACACCTTGTTGCACTATGAAGGAGTCAGATAGCTGCCCATTGTGTATACCAAACCAAACACCTTGTGTTGTTGTAGGACTCCTTAATAATGGCAACAATTTTTGGCGGAATTCCTCTACCAGGCAACGACCTCATATACATTCTCGGTTAACTCGATCAAAGGCCTTCTCAAAATCCACGAACATGAAATAAAGCGGTGATTGAAATTCCTTTGAATGCTCGAGGACGATACGCAGGGTGTTGATATGGTCGACACACGAACGACCACTGCGGAAGCCAGCTTGATTCCTCTTGAGTGTAGACTCGATTCTATCATTTATTCGCTAGAGAATGATGGTTGCCATTTGTTTTGGGAAAACGGACAAAACGGTGATACCACGCCAATTGTTGCAATTCTTTAGGTCACCTGTCTTTGGTAACTTAACAATCACACCATCCTTCCAGTCCTTGGGATAGATTTCATTTTCCGAAATGATTAGTATCAACGGATGTAAAATACTAGCCGCTGTTACGGGATCGGCTTTCAGGAATTCAGCTGGTATTCCGTCCAGTCCAGCTCCCTTGTTGTTTTTGAGAAGATTTATTGATGTCTGGATTTCCGATTCTGACGGGTGTTCGATGTCAATACCCCTATAGGACCTGCGCATCTCGTTTAGTTGGGGCACTTCAGCTTTCTGCTCAACTGAATCCTCATTTAGCAGGGCACAAAAATGGTCCTTCCATCTGCGTAGCTGATCCTCAGTTGATACCAAAAGTGTGCCATCCACATCCATTACAGGATGATTGGAGTTGCTTTTTTTCCCAATAACATCTTTGGCTATTTGGTACAATTCCCGGATATATCCTCTTCTGGCAGCTAATTTCGCAAAAATATATACTGGGATTTAATCAAAGGTTTTGGGAAAATTCCCCATCGATTTGGGCTCCACTACATTAATCATACGGGGTCAAAGGTCACGAAATATGGTACATATATCGTTTTTACAGGGTGATTCTCATAAAATGTTACAAAAACCAATAGCGTATAATGTGGAATGACAAAAGAAAAACGTTTTATGAGACGGGAGCTATCTTCTCTCTCTCCCCGGTGGTCGGGAAGGGCAATTTTCAAAAACAAATTGACTTAAAACATAAACGAATTTATTAGAGAACAACGTTAACGATTTGGATGAGTTGACCGGCTACCCCATTTGGTGAAAATTGGAGTAGTTTGCGGATTGGGCCTCGATTTCTCGGACAGCTAGTATCAATGAAAAGAATGATGAACAATATGCAAGCAAGTTATCAGAGAAGAGAAGGTTCTGGCATTCACTTGAAAATGGTTCATCAGAGGTTATTATTAAGGAAAGACTTGTGTGCGGAGTTTATGGATAAGGGCTTTATGCCATACACTATCGAGTGTTTTTTTGACACCCAGGAAGTATTCGACACTAACTTGACTGTTGTTTAAAGCTGTGATGATGTATGATCAAATTTCAGGAGCGTATACGGGGTGGAATGCTTTTCCCGGACACCGACCTTCATGTCCGGGTAGGCGTTGTTTTCACCGTTTTCCACCTCTGGGGAAGCAACTGTTGTTGATGCAGTTGTTTAAGGTTATACCTAAAAACACCATCACTGTTTGTGGAAATATTTTTAGATCAAAGTTGGATATCCCTTCACTGAATTTTTTTGATTTGGAGTGGCTGTGGTCGGAGTCCTGTGAAGTTAGCAAAAAAATTGTTTAAAATTAAATAAAAAATGAGAGTTCCCGGTAGCAAACAAAGAGTTCTAGAGTTCCTCATACTTTTTTTTAATAGTTCTGGCGAATGGAGTGTTAAAATTAAAAAAAAAAGTTTTTTTTGCTAACTTCACGCAGCAAGGACTTTTTTGAGAAAAAGAGTTCTGAGCATGTTTTTCACCTTAAAATCAAGAGTTCTGGAGTTCCTGATGGGTTTAAGAAAGAATTCTACAAAATTGAAAAAGTTAGGGCAATTTAAGGTGCCCATTGACTTAGAACCAAAAATTTTCAAAATCCACAAAAATCGAAAAAAAGGAGTTCTGATTAGAGTTCCGGATAGCAAACAATGAGTTCTGAACATTTTGTGAATAAGTTTTTTTTCTAAAACTAATTTTTCAAAAGTTATTCGCAAATTTAGGTGCCCATTGACTTAGAACCAAAAATTTTCAAAATCCACAAAAATCGAAAAAAAGGAGTTCTGATTAGAGTTCCGGATAGCAAACAAAGAGTTCTGAACATTTTGTTAATAACTTTTTTTTCTAAAACTAATTTTTCAAAAGTTATTCGCAAATTTAGGTGCCCATTGACTTAGAACCAAAAATTTTCAAAATCCACAAAAATCGAAAAAAAGGAGTTCTGATTATAGTTCCGGATAGCAAACAAAGAGTTCTGAACATTTTGTTAATAAGTTTTTTTTCTAAAACTAATTTTTCAAAAGTTATTCGCAAATTTAGGTGCCCATTGACTTAGAACCAAACATTTTCAAAATCCACAAAAATCGAAAAAAAGGAGTTCTGATTAGAGTTCCGGATAGCAAACAAAGAGTTCTGAACATTTTGTTAATAACTTTTTTTTCTAAAACTAATTTTTCAAAAGTTATTCGCAAATTTAGGTGCCCATTGACTTAGAACCAAAAATTTTCAAAATCCACAAAAATCGAAAAAAAGGAGTTCTGATTAGAGTTCCGGATAGCAAACAAAGAGTTCTGAACATTTTGTTAATAAGTTTTTTTTCTAAAACTAATTTTTCAAAAGTTATTCGCAAATTAAGGTGCCCATTGACTTAGAACCAAAAATTTTCAAAATCCACAAAAATCGAAAAAAAGGAGTTCTGATTAGAGTTCCGGATAGCAAACAAAGAGTTCTGAACATTTTGTTAATAAGTTTTTTTTCTAAAACTAATTTTTCAAAAGTTATTCGCAAATTAAGGTGCCCATTGACTTAGAACCAAAAATTTTCAAAATCCACAAAAATCGAAAAAAAGGAGTTCTGATTAGAGTTCCGGATAGCAAACAAAGAGTTCTGAACATTTTGTTAATAAGTTTTTTTTCTAAAACTAATTTTTCAAAAGTTATTCGCAAATTTAGGTGCCCATTGACTTAGAACCAAAAATTTTCAAAATCCACAAAAATCGAAAAAAAGGAGTTCTGATTAGAGTTCCGGATAGCAAACAAAGAGTTCTGAACATTTTGTTAATAAGTTTTTTTTCTAAAACTAATTTTTCAAAAGTTATTCGCAAATTTAGGTGCCCATTGACTTAGAACCAAAAATTTTCAAAATCCACAAAAATCGAAAAAAAGGAGTTCTGATTAGAGTTCCGGATAGCAAACAAAGAGTTCTGAACATTTTGTTAATAAGTTTTTTTTCTAAAACTAATTTTTCAAAAGTTATTCGCAAATTTAGGTGCCCATTGACTTAGAACCAAAAATTTTCAAAATCCACAAAAATCGAAAAAAAGGAGTTCTGATTAGAGTTCCGGATAGCAAACAAAGAGTTCTGAACATTTTGTTAATAAGTTTTTTTTCTAAAACTAATTTTTCAAAAGTTATTCGCAAATTTAGGTGCCCATTGACTTAGAACCAAAAATTTTCAAAATCCACAAAAATCGAAAAAAAAGGAGTTCTGATTAGAGTTCCGGATAGCAAACAAAGAGTTCTGAACATTTTGTTAATAACTTTTTTGTCTAAAACTAATTTTTCAAAAGTTATTCGCACCTAAATTTGCGAACACCTCCGCGTGGTAGAGAGCGGGTAACGCTAACGTGCAGGGTGACCGAATGGATGCCGGGATAAGCAGACAACCCAGCGATGTTGGTCAGGGCACAAACTTGTCCTTGGGATGGTTAAAAGCCTCCTTAAGGCGGATGAGCTGCAGGTGGCGGTCAACGGCATGATTTACTGGTGGCGGAGGAGCTTTTTTTGTTAAAAGGCCAACGGCAACAGCAGGTAGCGTCTGTAACCCATATTGGGCGGCTACAAAAGGCGTCTGTTTTCCCATAGTGGGCGACCTCGAGCAGTTATGTGTTTGACCATACAAAGGCGGGTGTGCCTGTCAAATCTGAGCTTATGTATGTTATTAATCGTATCTCGGAAAACACCATGGTGGAAGGATATATGCTAATACATGAACTATGACAACAATTGGAAATGAGTCCCCAAGAGGTAACCATTTTTTGATAGCTTCGGCTGCTGTAAGCCGCACATCGGATTTGGGGGTTCGTGTACCAGCGTCAATCAAGACGCCACAACAATAAATGAATCGTTAACAAATAGGAGAAGTCTTTCAAGAAGAGCATTTGATACTTTTGGCTACCGCATAAATACGAAAACCGGAGCATGGAACGTTCGATCCTTGTACGGCAAAGGTAGATACGAGAAGGTTGAGCGTGAAATGCTTCATCTTAAGATCAGTATCCTGGGCATCAGCGAAACTAGGTGGAGAGGAAGAGCCGAATACAGAGCTGACTCTGGGCAAACGAGAATGCTGTATTCCGGGGAGGATGAAAGAGAGGGTGGCCAAAGGCTGCATGGTGTCGGAATTATGTTGAACGAAGAAGCGAGGCGTAGTCTTATATCCTGGGCGCCCATTTCTGCAAGAATAATGACAGCAAGGTTCCGTTCAAAAATTCGCAACGTCACAATAATTCAGTGCTACGCCCCCACAAATGAAGCGACCGAGGAAGACAAAACCGCTTTCTACACTCATCTTAACTCAGTTTACAGTGGTGTTCCAAGAGCCGACATTATAATTGTCATGGGAGATCTCAATGCCCAAGTCGGATCAGACAACTACGGTCAGGAACGCGTCATGGGGAAAAATGGCTTGGGGTCACGGAATGAAAATGGCGATTTGCTGGTCGATTTTTGTAACGCTAATCGTCTTGTACTGGATGGGACTGTGTTTAAACAAAAGACTTGCAACAAAATCACCTGGGTACACCCGGATGGTCAAACTAATAACCAAATTGACCACATCATAGCAGCGATGGAGGAAGTCAATGTGCGATGTTCGGAGCATTAGAAATGCCGACATGGGAAGCGACCACCATTTGGTTCTCATGAGTCTCATGCTACGAAGTGCAGCTGTACAGCGACGATCACAGGGTGCAGCAAGGAGTTCGAAGTTCAATTCAAATTATCAATTCATTAAACGGAATGCAACATTAAACAATTGATGAGATGGGGGTGATATAAAAAGTGTTTTTATGGAGGCTGGATCCGAAACTATACCCAAGCAGACGAGAGTTAGATCTTAGGAATTGCAACAATTGGCGAGGTATTACAGTTTTGTCCGTTTTTCCAAAACTACTAGGAACCATCATTCTGGAGCGGTTAAAGGTTAGAATCGAGTCTACACTCAAGAGGCATCAAGCTGGTTTCCGCAGTGGGCGGTCTTGTGTCGACCATATCAACACTCTGCGTATCGTTCTTGAGCAGTCTGCGGAGTTTCAGTCACCGCTGTACCTCATGTTCGTGGATTTTGAGAAGGCCTTTGACCGAGTAAATCGTGAATGTATATGGAGATCACTTCTTGGTAGAGGAATTCCCACAAAAATTGTTGCCATTATAAGAGAGTCCTATAACAACGCAAAATGCTTTGTTTTACACAATGGGCAGCTATCCGATTCTTTCGAAGTGCGGCAGGGTGTGAGACAGGGAGATGTACTATCGCCAATTCTCTTTCTACTGGCGATTGGCGATGTTTTGACGGCCAGCGTTGGAACAGCAGAGAGGCAGGGCATTCAATGGAGACCGTTTGAAAGGCTTAGTCACTTAGACTATGCCGATGATATATGTCTCTTGGCGAATAACATCAGCGGGCTGAACGGGATGTGTCAAGCTCTGAAAGTAAAAGGAGAGTCGAGTGGTCTTAAAATAAATAGCAAAAAGACAAAAATAATGCTCACAGGCCGCTCCACACATCAGCGTATTTTATTACAGGAGACGCCAGTTGAAGAGGTTGAACAATTTAACTACCTTGGAAGTATTGATTCAGCAAATGGTGGTACTGATCTGGACGTTCAAAGTAGAATAAATAAAGCTCACGCAGCCTTCGGATCTCTCTCCCAAATTTGGAAATCCTATCAAATCTCCTTGCGCACAAAGTTGAGATTCTTCGAATCCAATGTCAAATCCGTGCTTTTATATGCTTGCGAAACCTGGAAAGTCACGACTACCATCTCAAAGAAATTGCAGGCTTTTGTGAACCGTTGTCCGTTTGAATGGAATCCTTAGGGTGCACGGCGGGTTGGAAGACCAAGAACAACGTGGAAATCACGTCTGTGAAGTTAGCAGGTCATCTTTCACCCACGCAATTGGGACCTTGACAGGAATTTGCAGTTTTTTTGCATTTTGTTTGCATTTCTATTCCCGATTTTGCAGTTCGCCAAATAACGGTGTAATTTAGTGACCTGCTAACTTCACAGTGAAGTAAGCAGGTCAAATGGCGTATCTCAGGAACCAAGCGTGCTAGGAACTTGTAGTAAGGCTCCAAATTTGCAGTTTTTTTGCATTTCAACGATAGGTTAGGTCAGAATTTTAAAGTCCTTTTTTTAAAAAAATTTCATACTGACCTGCTAACTTCACAGTGAAGTTAGCAGGTCACATGGTGTATCTCAGGAACCAAGCATGCTAGAAACTTGCAATAAGGCTCCAAAAAATTTCATACTGATGAGGTCAGTATGAAATTTTTTTCAAAAAAAGGACTTCAAAATTCTGACCTAGCCTATCGTTGAAATGCAAAAAAACTGCAAATTTGGAGCCGCATTGCAAGTTCCTAGCATGCTTGATTCGTGAGATACACGATGTGACCTACTTGCTTCATATTGAAGTCAAATTTGGGAAATTTTTAAATTGAGGACTTCAAATTTTGAACATAGCCTATCGTTGAAATGCAAAAAAACTGCAAATTTGGAGCCTTGTTGCAAGTTTCTAGCATGCTTGGTTCCTGAGATACACCATGTGACCTGCTAACTTCACTGTGAAGTTAGCAGGTCAGTATGAAATTTTTTTCAAAAAAAGTACTTCAAAATTCTGACCTAGCCTATCGTTGAAATGCAAAAAAACTGCAAACTTGGAGCCTTACTGCAAGTTCCTAGCATGCTTGGTTCGTGAGATACACGATGTGACTTACTTGCTTCATATTGAAGTCAAATTAGGGAAATTTTTAAATTGAGGACTTCAAATTTTGAACATAGCCTATCGTTGAAATGCAAGAAAACTGCAAACTTGGAGCCTTACTGCAAGTTCCTAGCATGCTTGGTTCGTGAGATACACGATGTGACTTACTTGCTTCATATTGAAGTCAAATTAGGGAAATTTTTAAATTGAGAACTTCAAATTTTGAACATAGCCTATCGTTGAAATGCAAAAAAACTGCAAATTGGAGCCTTACTGCAAGTTCCTAGCATGCTTGGTTCGTGAGATACACGATGTGACCTACTTGCTTCATATTAAAGTCAAATTTGGGAAATTTTTAAATTGAGGACTTCAAATTTTGAACATAGCCTATCGTTGAAATCCAAAAAAAACTGCAAATTTGGAGCCTTATTGCAAGTTCTTAGCATGCTTGGTTCCTGAGATACATCATGTGACCTGCTAACTTCACTGTGAAGTTAGCAGGTCAGTAGGTATGAAATCGTTGAAATGCAAAAAAACTGCAAATTTGGAGCCTTACTACAAGTTCCTAGTACGCTTGGTTCCTGAGATACGCCATGTGACCTGCTAACTTCACTGTGAAGTTAGCAGGTCACTAAATTACACCGTTATTTGGCGAACTGCAAAATCGGGAATAGAAATGCAAAAACAATGCAAAAAAACTGCAAATTCCTGTCAATGTCCCAATTGCGTGGGTGAAAGTTGCCCTGCTAACTTCACAGACGTGTGGAAATCAATAGTTCTAGCTGAAACAGACTCCCAGAGAAAGATGTGGCCACAGTTAAAATATTTATCTACAGACCGTGAAGGATGGAAACAATTTGTTGGCGCCCTACGCCCCAATCGGGGTTACAGGACATGATGATGATGATGACTTGCTAATGGTTGGCATTGCAGAGACTATTTAAGGCTTTGTACAAGGTAAAGGCTTGTTTAAAGTAAGACTTGACAGTCAAATCCAAATGAAATGCAGCACCTACAAAGTTTTGAAGATACCCTAGTCTATCTATTCTATGACAGGTCAATCTGTCAAATACATTTAGAACACAGATGCTTTCCTTATGTTCATGTGGTATGTAATTTTGAGTGCCTTTCTTCAAGACTAAAAATATAATCAGACGCAGCTTGTTTACCATTATCCTCTTTAACTGGATTCATATGACTAGTTTTACGAGTATCACTTTTATTTTCTTTTTTTTCAAATAATTTATTAATAAATAATTTATGTTGTTTACAATCTTTAGCAATATCCATCCATATTATATTTATATACCTACACTTGTACAAGAACATATGATTTTTATTACTTTTATGGCTGCCTTAAAGGATAGCGGTAAAAAGGATTTATGACGATTTGCTGTTTGTCCTCAGATATAAGTTGGTATTTATATTTGCCCTCTTTTCTCTTCCACTTCTTCGATAAACAACATTTGTTTATTATGATGGCATTAACCTTAAGGAAGATGTTTATCAGATTTTCTGTTATATAGAATTTTTGGGGGGATGATATCAAAGGATAACGCTGCCATATAGAATAGGTCGTCTTGAAATCGATACTTATGTATATTTGTGCTACATATTATGTTGATGTTTGTGTTTTTTTTTTTTGGACAAAACTGCTTACAGCCATGTCTTTTCCTAGTACAAGTAGGAATATAAACAAGTTATGACTACTTGAATGGTTAAGAACGAGTAAAATGGGGTGTAACCGGCTGATTTATCTGATTAATTATCATAATATGGGTTTGTTTTTATCAAAGGATAAGGATACCATTAGATATTTATGAGTGTGTTCTCTTTATTTTCTTAGGATAAAATTGTAGATTAATGTGTTTAGCTAGGTTTTGAAAATAAATAAAAATCTAAATAGGAGGGTCGTTCAATAAGTAAGTGGGTAGACATTACTATGAGGGGGTATACTACGTGAAACCGGTAAATTAGTGAATATTTTGAAAGCCGTGTAACAAGCCATTGTTTTTGTGAGACTGTCCAACCCAGTCAGTTTAAATCTAACACGTAATGCAACAATAAATTAGTAGGCCCTGGTTCTCCACCGACTGTCACCCTACCTAATTTATATTTCTTTTTCAAAACGACTGAACGTGAAAGTATTTAGCTTACATTGATACATATCTCTTAAGGTTTGTTATAAATAAATTAATAAAATCAGAACAACACTAATAGTCCGGTCAGGAAACCGAATCCCGTGTGTTTTTATGACTGGAAGTCTTTCCTTGCACATCAAGGATGAAATTTAGCTCGAGAGTAATTTTTGTAAACCTGTCACTTTGAAAAAATCAGTGTTGCCACTTTTCTGGATCATACTTTTGTATCTGACACTTTTTTGGTAGTTTTTAATATTTTGAACACAAAATAACTTCCAACTTTTTTCCCCAACATGCGTTTGGCATCTGGAGGCAGTTCCGCAACTTTTCTCTTGTTATAAATATTAAAAATCACCAAGAAAGTGGCTTTGACATAAAAAAGTAAGTATGTTCCCGAAAAGTGACTACACTGAAATTTTAACCGAAGGTGCTTCTTTTCAACACTTATATCTTTTAAGTAATCAACTGTTACTTTCCACCTTCTTTTTCTGAACATCTATCTTTAACAACGACAACCGTTATTTTCCCAATACGCATTTGGCATATCTGGGGACTTTTCCGCAACTTTGTTCGTCACTCCACTTAATCAGAAGAACTTATTTTCAAATTTTCTTCATATTCTATTATAAAAAAAGAGGACATCCCAACACTTGATATAGGGTTAGGGTTAGGTATGGCTGTCAGTACTTATTACTGACACACTTAGACCAAAATTGGTCCGTTGTGATACCACATGAATCTTGAAAAATTCTTCCTTACTCGCGAAACCACTTAGAGCTCCTGACGAAGCGTGCGAGACTATAAATGTCTGTGTTTGCCAAATCACTAGGATCGTTATAGGAGGAGTGTTCCCACTAAGGCACTTCTCCTTGATCCAGGCGGCAGCGGAAGACTTCTCTAGATGGAATCAACGGTGGCGTCTACAGTTCTAGTTAGGCTGAACAACTTAGTTAACACCTTATACGGGCTACTATGACATATTCGGAGCTCAGGCCTATAAGGAGCGGTTAATCCGGCTCCCCGCCCTTGGAGTTATATTGTAAGGGTCTGGTCCTCCAGGTTGGAGGTCGTGCCATCGGGGTGACTTCCTGGCCACGTAAAGCTATTTTAGTTGCGAAGCAAGAACAAGCCTCGGATACGGACGGATTTACTGTTGACGAACCTAGAACCTAGCAAACGAAATAAGGACAACGAACTTCGGATCTGCACGTGGAATGTTCTGTCTCTCTATAGACCACGTGCAGCCGAACATTTTTTTTTTTTTTTTTTTTATAGGTAATAAGCGCGTACTAAAGGGGTTGTGACTACCCTTAAAATGATTAAACACAGTGCGAGCGTTAGGAAAAAAGGGAAGGATTCAAGAGGAGATGCCGATGCACATTGGTTTTGTAGTTCTGAATATCGAAATGGGAGGGAAATACAGAGTCAGGTAAAGCATTCCACATTCGGGTAGTGCGACTAAGAAAAGAATCTCTATACTTTACAGTACGTCCGAAATTGGGCTCAAGGGTAAACTGATGTGCATTCCTAGAAGTACGAGTATTACGGCGGGCGGAATTGTTTAAGGGGAGGAATGCAACTGGCTATTTCACTAGAACATTGTTTGTTAAAATATCGATAAAATAACGAAAGGCACGAAATATTGCGACGGTGTTCGAGAGATGCAAATGTTTCTGTTAAAGCTCTATCACCTATCAATTTTAAAGCTCTATTTTGAACTCTATCCAAGACACCAAGAGACTTAAATGTGTTTTGGGAGCACCCGCCCAAATATGCGAGTTGTACTCAAGCTTTGGACGAATGAAGGCTTTATAGATTACAGCCAGATCAGAAGGGGAGAAAAATTTCTTGCATCTTCGAAGAAAACCTAGACATTTCGCAGCATTTTTGGCGACGTCGAATATGTGATCATTCCACAGAAGGTGGTCTGTGATGCACATACCCAGGACTGAAAGCTGTTCGGTTTCCTCGATACAAGTGGCACTCATGGATAGTGGCATAGGAGGTGGGTTTCGCTTTAACGACACAAGACAGCATTGAGTTTTCGAGGCATTAAATTCTACATTAAATTTCTGTTCCCCATTGGACAATGCTGTCGAGATCAGAATTTAATGAACTTATCATACGCTGCCGTTCAAGTTCCACATCCGAAGAACAAGGAAGTGAATCTTGAAACGAATATGAAAAGCTGAGGGTACTGTCGTCTGCAAAACAATTTAATGGATTGGAAGTTTCAGACAAGAGATCATTTATGAAAATAAGAAAGAGAGTCGGGGACAAAACGGAGCCCTGGGGAACACCAGCATTTATTTTATGAATATCAGACTTGTAACCATCCAATACAACTTGTATTGAACGGTCCGAAAGGTAATTTCCAATCCAACGAAGAAGAGATTCATCGATATCAAATGCACGCATTTTCGATAAGAGAGCCTGATGCCAAACTCTATCAAACGCTTTTGAAATATCAAGCGCAATAATCTTACTTTCTCCAAAACGATGTAAAGATTTGTTCCACTGCTCGGTGAGATATACCATCAGATCACGAGTGGACCTATTGCTACGAAAGCCGTACTGCCGGTCATTAAGAAGCTTCCGTTCTTCAAGATATTTCTTGAGCTGATGATTAATCAGCGTTTCCATGACCTTGGAAAGAAGGGACGTAAGTGCAATTGGACGGTAGTTGGAGGGAGAAGAAGATTCGCCTTTTTTAGGGACAGGCTGGACAAATGCTGTTTTCCATCCACTCGGAAAGAGACTCGTACAATAGGACAGATGGAAAAGCTTACGCAGTGGCTTTGCCAGCGTTGAAGAACACCTCTTCAGAACAATGGGAGGGGTACTATCCGGGCCAGCGGATTTGTGTACATCAAGATCTTTTAAAACTCTTGCTACTGCACGAGTGCGAAAGAAGATTTGTCCCATAAAATCATTGGCGCTCTCAAGTACAGGCGGAGTCATGACACTCTCTGGCAGCGTCGAATTAACAGCAAACTGTGCTGCAAGCAAATTGGCTTTTTCTTTTGAGCTAACATAGGGAATGTCATTGAAGACGAGCGTTGGAACCGAGGATGAAGTTGTATTTTTAATGGTTTTACAAATGACCAAAAATTTTTACTACCTTTGGGACATTGTAGTATTTTTTGCCTTAATTTCTGATCATGCAAAAATTTGGTTCTTTGAATGTGGCCGTTACAGGTCTTTCTAGCTTGTTTAAACTTGATCCGGTTTTCCTCAGTAGGGTTGGCTTTATAACATCGGAAACTTACTTCTCTAACCCTGATAGCCTCTTTACAGCTCAAATCAAACCATGAATTCTCTTTCGGTTTGATAGATTTTACCCTATGCGGGATAAAATTTCTCATTCCGTAAAGAATCAAGTTTGTGACCATATCTGCACTGGAGTCAACGTCACTATCGAGGAAGCATAGTGACCAGTTAAAATCCCTGAAGAAACTGTTGAGACCGTCCCAGTTGGCTTTCTCGTATTGCCAAACGGTTCTTCTAGGGTTTTTTTCTTTAACTGAGTTTTGTTGGCACGAGAAATTGGCAGATATGACACAATGGTCTGACGTGCCTAGAGGCGATAATACACTTACCGTATATTTATCAGGATTAGAGGTAAGAAACAAGTCTAGGGTGTTGGCGGTTTGACCTGCAACGTCAGGGATTCGAGTTGGCTCGTCGACAAGCTGAGTAAGATGGTTTAACTCAGAAAAGATCTCAACATACCTTCCTTCGGGTGTTGTCTGGCCAGAAAAGCGAAGCCACGAAGAATTGTGTACCTACATTGAAATCGCCCGCAATGACGATTTCAGTGTGAGGATAATGGGAAACAATTCTTTGAATGGAGTCGGACAGAGCATCAAACTCGTTAAAAGTTGAATTTCTGTCCAAATTTGGGCTTCGATAAAGAAAGCATGTGTGAATGATGTGCTTGTTTACCGTAAATTTTAACCACATGAAATTAAAGTTTGTGTTAGAACACAAACCGTATTGTGGTTGAAGTTGGTATGCAACATCTTTTCTAATATATACGGCTAGACCGTGGTGGGGAAAGAATAATGGCACCAAATTATACCCATTTAGATTAAATTCCGAATGATCAGAATTTTCACCTATCTGAGTTTCACTCAGTGCCAAAACAGCTGGCCTGTTTTTTGCAGTATAAACATACGCGGCATAGAAATTCTTTCTGAGCCCACGAATAATGCTAAAGTCGACCCTAAACTTACCAATCATTTCAATATTCGAAACTAGCTAAAAACACAAGACAGACAATAAACTAAGATGAGTGTTCATTCTAGATCCCAATCTGAACATCACAATAACAATTTGTCACTAGTGTTATGCCTTAGTGACAAAATTGTACTGATCCGGCCCTGGTTAACTAGAAAAAAACAAACAGCTATCTGCCTAAAATCATACTAGCTTAATGCTATGTTTCCACCAAAGGTTTATCTCAGATTAGATTTAATAAACCTTTTTGGTGTTTCCACCGCACAAAAAGATTTAAAAAAGATTAAATTTGACAGCACCTTCAAAAATACAAATGGCGTTCCAATTTTTCTTATGAAGTGCGAATGAGACAAAATGTTTGATTCGTGTGAAACAATGAAGAACTGAACGCGAGTCTCGACTGAATCGTTCAGCACCATGTAAAAATAGGTTAGTTCGATTTGTAAAACTATTTGTCCTAGGAAGATTTAACAAGATTAATTTCTAATCTTCAAGATTAACGAAATAAATTTGTATGGTAAATCTACGAGATTTAAAGGAGATTTAAGGTTAATCTCATTAAATCTCAGATTAGCGCTAGGTGGAAATGTAGCATAATCGATGCGTACATTGTATGGGGAGCTCCACACACAATGCCTACAACAACCAAGCTAGCGCGACTGTGAAGTGAAGGGGAAAGGAAGAGAAGGATTTACCACTCGTTGCACTATGTTGTTTTTTACTTGCGATATAGGTACTATAGGGCAAGTTTTGGATTCGTGCAAAAAAAAAATTTCGAGATAACAATCAAACATGACATCACGATGATAGAGAACACGAAAAAAGTGGGTGGCACAATTCTGTCTGTCTGTCTGTCTGTCTGTTCGTACCTCAACCTACAGCCTAAACCACTGAAGCGATTTTCTTCAAATTTTGGACTTAAGGTTTTTTGTAACTCTCCAGAGGGGAAATTGAAATTTTTTTTTAGCTCAAAAAATAACGGTACTTGACATACAACCGTTAAGGAAAAGCTTATTTATCTCAAGAACGGCTCCAACGATTTTGATAAAAAAAAATCAGTGTATTATTGTAGGTATGATTTTCCTTTTAGTAAGAAAAAAAATTACCAAAAACATTTATTAACGGTACCTGCCATATAACGGTT
This sequence comes from Dasysyrphus tricinctus, assembly GCA_963921185.1. Lineage (NCBI taxonomy): Eukaryota > Metazoa > Arthropoda > Insecta > Diptera > Syrphidae > Dasysyrphus > Dasysyrphus tricinctus. The sequence goes on along the minus strand of OY992531.1, from coordinate 191,656,484 downwards.
TTTTTGATTTTTGATTTTCTCATTAACCGCTCATCCGATTTCAATGATATTTTTTGCACAAAAGCTTTGTTGGAACATACATAATACTGCATACCAAAATTTTTGAAAAAATAAATTTTGGATTTTTAAAAAAAGATTCAAAATTTTTTTTTGAAAATTCAATATTTCAAAAATGGGTTGATGAATTGTTTTGAAATTTCAGTTTTAAATGTATATAAATATATATTCAAAATTGACATACCAAATTTTTTTTTGAAAAATGTTAAAAAAATTTTATATATAAAAAATTAATTTTTAAGAACACGGCTCCAACGATTTTAAATTTTTTTTTTTGCATATATTCATATTTTTTCAAGTAATCAAATGGCATACTTTTTTTTGAGCTCTAAGTTATTTATCATGCTTTTTATACAATTAAAAGAAAGATTTAAATGTTTTTCTATAATTACTTGAATATTTTTTAAAGTTCTTAAGCCCCACTCAACTTGAACATAAGAGCAAGTACGTGCGATCCAGTCGTGCATTTTATTTTTTTCTGTATTCTTTCTTTTTTTTTTAATTTTCTTGTTGACACTCATTTAACTATGATGGTTTTGATTTTGCGAATATGTTGTTGTTGATTTTTTTTTTATATTAATTTTAGAAGAGAGGTGCACTTTCAACGCTATATTTGTTGTTGTATTTTGAAATGGGTTTTGCTATAGCTAATCACGGCGCGAGTTAGATTTTTGGTTTATATGTAGGTATATTGATTTTGTTTTGTGATTAAGATTTAGGAACACGAGATAAGATGCATTTATTTTATTAAAGGGCGGATCTGATTATGGGTGGAACAATGCAAAAGACACAGATATAACACAACGAGACGAATACTTCGTCCTTTAACACGACGGACTTTCACAGAACACAAGTGCACACGATGGGAGGCAGGTCGGCACTCCTGTTTAGCGGAGGCCCTAGACTGCTACAAAGCAGACATCACCGCCATCCAAGAAAAAACTGAAAGACTGCGATATCTACTACGGTGACTGTTACCGACCACAAGGGCAGCGTCTCTTTGGATGTGGATTCGACGTTAGAGGCAGACTTAGGCAAGAAGTCTTGAGTTCAACTATGTGAACGAGCGCTTCACGACAATTCGCATCAAGGCTAAATTCGCCAACATCAGCCTGATATGCGCGCATGCCCCTAAGAGGAGAAAGATGACGACACCAAGGACGAGTTCTACGAGCTCCTGGACAAGAAATATGAGCAATGCCCTAGCCATGACATTAAAATTGTCTTGGGTGATTTTAATGCCAAACTAGGAAGAGAAGACGTCTTTGGTGGCACAATCGGAGGATACAGCCTGCACGAAACCACCTCCCATAACGGACTCAGGCTAATCAACTTTGCTGCGGGGCGAAACGTTGTGGTAGCTAGTACGCAGTTCCCGCTTCCCGATATACATAAGGGTACATGAAGAATTCCTGGTCAATCAACCGCCAACCAAATTGACCACATTGCGATCGATGCAAGGCACTCCTCCAGTATCAAGGATGTCCGAACGTTCCGAGGAGCCAACGTTGACTCGGACCACTACCTCGTTGTAGCAAAGGTAATGCTACGGATATCCAGACCAAAGCCAAAACAGGGAAGTACTGTGAGGAAGTTCGACGTCGGACGGCTGCAGTCGCAAGAAATCGCCAGGTCCTTCTCCGATCAAGTCTCTCGCGCCCTCTTAACTAGTCCTTTGCCGCCAACTGCAAACATCGAGAACCAGTGGAAAAACTGCCAGGAAGCCATCAGAGATGCCGCCTCTGACGTGCTGGGCTTTGCACGACCACCACAGCGAAACCCCTGGTTCGACGAAGAATGTCGGCAAGTACATGCAGCCAAACAACAGGCATACAAAGCGGCGCTACATAGAAGGACCAGAGCCGCTCGCGAGCTCTACGAGCAGAAGAGGAGAGAGGAACACAAGCTTCTTAGGAAGAAAAAGAAAAAGCATGAGAAGCGCGCGATCGAGGAATTAAAGGGATGCCACTGCAGGAATTAAGTTCGGAAGTTTTACCAAAAAGTAAAAAGAATTTCCCGAGGTTACAAGGCCCCCCGAACCGAAGCCTGCAAGGACGATCAGGGAAACATCGTGGTGGAATCGCAGTCGGTGCTGAGGATATGGAAAAATCATTTTTGCAAATTGTATAACGGCGATGACGTACCGAATTCCGCTAACATGCAAATTGCACCATTCAACTTGGACGACGTAGGCCAACAATTCCGTCCATATCTAAACTTAAGTCCAATAAAGCTGCTGGAGCTGATGGCCTTGCGGCAGAGCTATTCAAAGCGGCTGGCGATGAATTGGTAAGGACTATGCACCCGCTCATCTGTTAAATATGGTCGGAGGAAAGCATGCCCGATGAATGGAACCTCAGCATTGTTTGCCCGATCCTCAAGAAAGGTGATCCTCTGGACTGCGCCAACTACAGAGGCATCAGTCTTCTTAATAGCCTACAAGATCTTCTCTGCCGTACTTTGTGAACGCCTGAAGCCATTCGTCAACAACCTGATAGGTCCATAGGAGAAAACCCAGGAGTTTCAAATCGATACCCATCACCTTTTCATCGATTTCAAGGCCGCGTATGACAGCATTTATAGAGACGAGCTATATTGAGCAATGTCTAGTTTTGGCATCCCTGCCAAACTCGTCCGTTTGTGCAGGATTACGATGGAGAATGCACGCTGCTCTATCAAGGTCGGCAAAGACCTCACCGACACCTTTGATATCAAAAAAGGGTTTAGGCAAGGCGACGCGCTGTCATGCGACTTCTTCAACATCGTTCTTGAAAGAATAGTGCAAAACTCTTACGTCAACACTAGAGGCACAAAATATATGCTGTCAACAAGAAAGGACACCCAACACCGACGTCTAGGACAGAACGTCACTATAGACAGCTATAATTTTGAGGTGGTCAGAGACTTTGTCTATCTAGGATCCGCTATAAACTCAGAGAACGATACCTACCAGTGCTGAGATCAAACGAAGAATTACTCTTGCCAATCGCTGTTTCTTTGGGCTAAGAAGGCAATTGAGAAGCATAGCCCTCTCTCGAGCAACTAAATAGTCCCTGTATAAGACGCTTATCATCCCGGTCCTGATGTATGGTGCAGAGGCATGGACACTGCTTACGGTGAATGAGAACGCGTTAGGCCGTTTTGAGAGAAAAATTCTCCGGGTGATTTTTGGTCCCGTCTGCATAGATGGGGAATGGAGAAGAAGATACAACCACAAACTGTATGGGCTGTACAGCGACACCGACCTAGCCACAAAAGTGAAGAGCCAACGACTAAGATGGCTGGGTCACCTAGAGCGAATGGACACCAATGCTCCGGTCCGGAAAGTCTTTGAATCCAACCCCTTGGGACAACGCAGTAGAGGTGGACAGCGTATAAAAGTCAGCGCACGCAATTGGAAGAGGACCTCAACCAACTTGGCATGCGAAACTGAAGACAGCTATCTAGAAACCGAGCCGGCTGGAAGAAGCTTGTTGGTTGAGGCCCTGGTCCACCCCGGACTGTAGCGCCACCTTAAACGTAACAAAAAAACTGATTGGGCGCCATTTTTGAAAATTGCGTCCAAGCAACAGAATTACAACAATAACTCCCAAACTTGATTACATCCTGAGCATGTAAAAAGTAAATTAAAAATATAAAAATAAGGTATGTACATACCCAACAAAGAGTGCAGGGATTTCAGTTTCCTTCATGGACTGCAAATCGGGCACCATTTTTCAAAATGACGTCCCAGCGACAGGATTACAAAAATTTCTCCCAAGCTAAATTTCTTCCTTAAGATATGTATGTAGGTACATACATATGTGTTTCTAAGAAATGAATTTCAGTCATAAAAAAGGTCCCCGCAAAATTCGGTTCCCTGAACAGACTATGTATTACAATATGCTTCTAAATTAAGTTTCTAAAATATTTGTAGTGTTGACACAAAAAAGTAATTTCTAAACTCAATATTTCTGTCTGTCATTTTCGATAAAAATAGCCTACGTAATAAAGTTATCTTCTATTACGATTACGATTCATAAGTATTCAATGTTCTAATAAAGTCAATTCATATTTCTTTTTTATACTCAAATCCAAATTCTATTTTGTCATCCAAACTGAATATCGCTTAACATTAATAGCATTTCACCAAACATCTATCTCAAATTGACGAGCATAAATCAAATTTATGGGAACAAACCCAAAAGAGGATGAAAATCCTTTTAACACTGCAGATGCATTAAGTGCGAGTACTTTTCTATAAGAATCCAAAATAATACCAAGATATAGTCACTCCTCAAGTTGAGTTCTTTCACATCCCCAAATTTATATTCACTCAGTCAAAAAAAAGAAGAATTTATTCCCTCCTATCAATCATATAGAAAAGTGAATAAATTAAAGCCAAGTAATGACGGCAACCTAACACAAGAAATAAATCAATAACTCCAATCATCGATGCAGAAGATTCAATTCTATTCCATCATTTGTATTCTTTCCTTTTTAATACGCTTCACTGCCTTGAATCATTTCCAATTCCGATTTACATAAAAATCCCTAAAAACCTTGCAAGCCCCAAGCCCTTTCCCAGCTTTTTCTATGCAAATTATGATATGGCATAAAATACTCGCATCTACCTTAATTCAGTCCATTAACGTCATCTTGCTGGCAGAGGCCCAGGCAAGACCACTCAACCGACCTAAATTCATTTTTCTGCAGGACTAGAGGGCCAAAGTGATTTTTCTTTAACATCAAGGAGCTTCGAAAAATATCAATCACTTTGAATTAATTTCGTTTTTTCTTTTCTTCAATTACCCTGACCTAGGTGTGATTTGTATAACTGATAAAACAACACCAGCGCCCCCTCTGGGAGAAACTTTTCAAATCATAGAAAAATCTTCAATGTATTGAGGGCTTTTCAGAAATGAGGCAATTTCAATATTCCCTATCTCCCCTGTAGGCATACTAAATGTCAACGATGCTGGGGTGTTAAGGTAGTGGCTTATTCTGTATTTCAATGGGACAAGGAAGGGGGAGCTAGAGGGTATAGTGCAACATCACCACCACCTGTCTCATCGTACCAGCACACACAACTCAAGTCTAGTGGGAGTAACTTAAGGGTAACCCTAGTGGTGAAAAATCTTTTAATAGCACTTTAAGTGCGCTCATTGAAAGAATCTTCATGGCACAATGGGGGCTTGAGGTGGGCTGATTTTTTAATTTTTCTTTTTCCTAGGGCTAATGGAACTCATACTGTTATCACATTCCTTTTTTCTTAGCAAACCAACGTTGCCGTCACTGCCGTCGTCATTGTTATTAAATATGTATGTGTGGGTGGTGTAGTTGATGGTTGTATATTTGCTTAGATTCTACTCACAGGTCTTGTTTGCGGAAACTCTTAAGGATTTACAGGGGAGAACGGAGAAGAATGAACAAGAGGAGCAGCGGATATGGAATTTTATCTATAGAGAAATGGATAAATGCAATGCAAATAAAAGAATCATCTAAGCGGTTTTTGAAATTAAACCCACCATCCCCATTTTGCAACACAGACAAGAACTAATTGAAAAAGTGAATCAAGCTTGAGAATGCTGTAGGGCAGTTCTATGAAAGTGAGGAGAGAGGGAAGCCGAATTAGTAGGAAAATTAATTTGATCATTTAATGGCCAGTTAGTTAGCATTTGAATAGAGGTAGGTGTTTACCTAGTTCTTATCCTTTAAAATATCTTGTTGTTGGACATTGCGGTAGAATAATATAAAAGATTAAGGATGCACAATTCAACCTGACACTCCTCAGACATCCCACCCACCAACCAAAACAAGCCTGTGTTAATGGACGCAAGACAAGCATGTTTCCAACGTCTTATACAAACATACATTTTGAGGAGGAAACGACGATTTTGACCATTTCGTTATCGCGTTTAAGTTCAGAGCTCGACTGTAAAAAAAAGTATATTGCGAACCCAACAGAAGAAGAAAGAGTTGCCAAAGTCTGCAGAAAACAACTGAGTGGAAGAACACTTATTAGCCGCGTTTTATTAGCTGCGTTTTGTTATTTCAAGGTCTGGGTCGAGGTTATCTTTTAGCATGTATTACAAAAACAACATGGGATCCAGATTTCTATCGAGGTTAATTTCAATAACCCAGATATAGGATTTCACTCTGAACGGTAGAGGGCTATTAACCATTGTGAATGATGTCAGCGGTTTGTCAACATATGGGTTATGAGTGATAATGAAACGCGGCTATTATCGCTCATAACCCATATGGTTCGATGCGGGTTAGTGTAAAAACACTGCTGTATATCAGTCTCGTTTTTTCTGATGTTTACTTGTTTTTCATGTAAACACTTATCTCTTTTCCTCTCTATTCCAAACACTGCTGACATCATTCACAATGGTAAATAGCCATCTGCCGGTCAGAGTGAAAACCTGCATCTGAGTTATTGAAATTAACCTCGATAGAAACCTAGATCTCATGTTGATTTTGTAATACATGTTAAAAGAAGAAGGTGTTTGGATGTTGTAGGAACTGTAGGCCTTGAGCTGTATCTTTTCCTACACATCAAGTGCTTACAATACCTCCAAGTTGGTAGCCACCGGATACTGGGCTTGGCTTAATGCCTTGACTTGCTAAACTTTTAGGTGCGAATGTTGATCAAGGAAAGAATTGCAACATTAAACCTATGGCCCTACAGATTGGAGGTTAGTGCGTTGGGCTTACGACCTGACCACAGTAAAAACCAATTTTTATGAGAGAGTCGCGAAATGCCTCGGATAACGATCCACCTCAAATGGCAACCAGACCCGGAACGAAAATGGACTATGACCTACGAGTATGCACCTGGAATGTAAGGACACTTTATAATCTATCCTATCGCGTTACAAGGCAGATATTACCGCGATCCAGGAGATACAATGGATAGGATCGGGAATAACGAAAATAAAAAATTGCGACATTTATTACTGCTGTCATCAAAGACAGCATATGCTAGGAAGAGGATTCGTCTTGTGAAATCAACTAAGCCGATTAGCGATCGCCTGGCTGTGATCCGCATCAAAGCTACCTTCCAAAACATCAGCCTAATATGTGCACACGCCCCTACCGATGAAGCAGAGGAGTCTAACAAGGAGGAGTTCTACGACTTCCTGGACGGAGCCTACGGAGCCTGTCCGGAGTACGATGTCAAAGTCATTTTCGGAGCATTCAATGCCAAAGTCGGAATGAAAACATCTTTGGCGGATTTGTAAGAAAGCACAGCCTCCACGAAACGACAACAGATAAAGGCTTCCGACTAGTTGAATTTCCTGCAGCTCGTAATACGGTGATAAGTAGCACTAGGTTCCCCAGGCGAAGGATACACACAGCAACCTGGCGATCTTCAGATGGTCGAACCAACAAATAAATCAACCACGTGCTAATTGGTGCAAGGTACGCATCGAACATCTTAGACGTGCGAACTTTCCGAGGTGCAAACGTGGACTCTGACCACTTTCTTGTTGTGACAAAGTTCAGAGCCCGATTGTCCAACGAAAAGAAAACAAAGACCGCCCAAAGGAAGAAATTAAACATTGAATGCCTTAACAAATCTGAGAAAGCCAGAGGCTACAGTGAGCAATTGACCGGGAAACTCTCTGTCGTACAACTTGCCTCAAGCATCAACAACCAGTGGAACCAGTATCGCGACATAATTAAGAAGACAACCGAGACCACAATAGGCTACCAACCACCCAGAAAAAAGAACCCGTGGTATGATGATGAATGCGCGGTATTGAAGCTGGAGACGGAAAATGCACGAATGCTCATGCTGCAACGGAAAACAAGAGCCGCAAGAGAGGAGTACGATGAAAAGTGAAAAGAGAAAAAACCCTGCGCAGAAAGAAAAGAGCATTCGCAGCCTCTCAGCTCAAGTATCTCGAAGAGTCTAGCACTGCCACCAACACCCGCCGGTTCTACAAAACAGCCAAGCAATTGGCATCTGGTTATAGGACTAGCACGCAAGCTCTTTGAAACAGCGAAAGGAACCTAGCCACCGCAGCACAAGGAATTGTAGACGTGTTCAAGCAGCATTTCCAGCAACTGCTTCGTGGGCATTATGTAGAGGAGTCGAAAGGGGAACAAAGAAGTATGAGACCAGTCAATGAAGATCCAGTCCCAGAGCCCAGTACTGAAGATGAAGAGGTTAATAAAGCCATCCACAACTTAAGAACAACAAATCCGCCTGCTCGGATGGCCTACCTGTGGAACTCTTCAAGTATGGAGAAGATATCCTGGTAGTGGTAGTGGGAGGAGGAAAGTATGTCCGACGACTGGCCAAATAGCTCCATATGCACAATCTTCAAACAAGGCGATCCTATGTCCTGCAAGAACTACAGAGGAATATCCCTGTTTAATGTTGCCTACAAGATCCTTTCCAACGTACTACGTGAGCGGCTTAAACCTTTCTGCAACACTATGATCGGGCACATACAAGTGTGGCTTTAGGCCATGCAAATCAACGATAGACCAAGTCTTCACATTGATGCAAATCCTGGAAAAGATCAACGAATTTCAAGTCGAGATCCACCATCTATTCATCGACTTCAAAGGCGCATGTGATAGCATAAGTCGCAAGAGCTTCTATTGGCGACGTCGAAACTCGGGACCCCAAAAAAATAATCCAGCTATGCCACATGACGTTACAAAATACACGGTGCAACGTACAAATGGGTAACAGCTCATCCGAGTTATTCCAGACGTGTACAGGGTTCAGACAAGGGGATGCGATGTCATGTGATTTCTTCAACATCCATCCGTGCCGCAGGTTAAATAAAAAGCAGGTACTCGCTTGTTGCATTCACACAGGAAAACAAACTCTTCAAAAACCTACACTCCAAATCACTGGAAATATAGTAAGTGTATTCTAGAAGTTTATTTCCAGTAGGTGTCAAATCAGAATCGAACTCCATGTAAAAAAAAAAAAACGGTTATGTCTTGAAAAGACTATCATCGATGCCGATGATGATAGACCGAAAGTAAGCAACATATTTTTAGCATGGGAGGAAACCAGACGATATTAATGTTACAGGTTACAGGTACATAGTTCTGATGAAAGTGATAGAGAATATGCTCGTGTCCCGTTTATCAGAAAAAGTGCATCTAAAGTAAATCTTTTCCCATAATAAAATGCAATACACTCTGGCTGAAGCCCTCTTATCACTGATTGTAAATATGGTCAAGACAGATGTCTAAGTAACTCCAAAACTCTCGCAGACGTCCCCGAAAACGTAACTTTTTCGCGTTTTTGGAATTTAGGGACACCACTTAGTATATAACTGAAATGAAAAGGCCTGACTACTTGAGTACGAATATGTACGTGACAGACGCCGAAGTGCCCCCAAAACCCTTGACATACGCGATTTAAGTCCCGGTGCTTACATAAATATTTTTAGATACCTAACTGATATAACTCAAAAAAAATATATCAGAATCGATAGCTCTTGACTACCAGAGCATAAATATACAACATAAACACGTTTTGAGTTTCCATCCAACTGTTGAAAAACGCAATAAAAGTCGCTTATTTTTTAAATATAATTTATCTATAGGATCAGCTACGCAGATGGAAACATGGAATTATCATTTTTGTGCCCTGTTAAATGAGGATTCCTTTGAGCAGAATGCTGAGGTGCCCCAACTTAAAGAGATAAGTAAGGTTAGGTTAGGTTGATAGACTGACGGTGGATCTGGTTCCCGTCACACTTAAAAAGATCAATGTTGATCCATTGTAGTACCCTGATGGATTGGACCGAACCGATGCACACTGGTTTTCAATGTTTGAACATCACAACGGGAGGGAACAATTGAGTCGGGTGAAGCATTCCACATTCTGAAGAAAGAATCTCTGTACTTTACAGCACGTCCAAAGTTGGCCTCAAGGGAAGACTGATGAGCATTCCTAGAAGTACGAGCATTATGGTTGAATTGTTTTAGGGGAGGAATGCAACTGGCTATTTCACTAGAAAACTGTTTATAAAAATAGCGGTAAAATAATGTAATACATGAAACATTGCGGCAGTGTTCAAGAGATGCAAATGTGTCAGTTATAGTTTGATGACCTATCAATTTTAAAGTTTTCTTTTGAATCCTATGCAATAGGCTAAGGTGGGTTATTGGAGCACCTGCCCATGAGAATTATACTCGAGTTTTGGACGGATAAACGCTTTATAGATTCTTGCATCGTCGGAGAGAACCTAAACAATTAGCAACGTTTTTAGCATCGTCGAATATATGATCATTCCACAAAAGGTGGTCTGTGATGCACGATTCAACTTAAGTGACAGAAGACAGCATAAAGTCGTTAAATTCTATACGGTTTTTAATTCATTATTGGACAATGCTGTCGAAGTCGGAATTTAATGCGCTTATCATACGCTGCGAATATGAAAAGCTGAGGGTGCTGCCTTCAGCAAAACGATTTAAAAGATTAGAAGTTTCAAAAAAGAGGTTATTAGTTAGTAAATAAATAAATTGGGTGGTGCAACAGCTCGTGGAGAACCAGGGCCTAGTGACTTACAACTCTCAACCATTCCTGTGTGCGTGTTGTTGGAAGGAATGGAGGGGACCTACAGTTTTTGGCCGAGTCCGAACGGCTAAATGAGCAGCACTTATTCATGACAAGTATAGTCTAGGATTTGTCAGTTCCTCGCAAGAGGCAGTACCTCGGATAAAACATTTCTGTTTTTAGGTGGCACGGCTTGGAATCGAACCCACACCTTCGGCATGACAGTCCTACGCACTAACCATCATGCCACGAGGTACTACGGGTATTAGTGAATATGAGGAAGAGAGTCGCAGACAAAACGGAGCCCTGGGGTATACCAGCATTTATTGTAGGGACTTAAGTCTTGAAACACGACTTGTATTGATGGGTTCGAAATGAAGTTTCTAATCCAAAGAAGGAGAGATTCATCGATACCAAATGTTCGGATTTTCGATAAAAGAGCTTGATGTCAGACTCTATCAAGCGCTTTTGCAACATCAAGTGCAATAATCTTCTTTTCTCCAAAACAATGTAAGGATTTGTGCCATCACTGTTCGGTGAGACCGGTGGACCTATTGCAAAAGACGTATTGCCGGTCAATAAGAAGCTTTCGTTCTTGAAGATATTTCTTGAGCTGGTAATTAATCAGCGTTTCCATGACCTTGACAGAAGGGACGTAAGTCGATTGGACGATAGTTAGAGGGAGAAGAAGATGTGGTACAGACTGGACAAATGCTGTTTTACATCCATTTGAAAAGAGAACAATGGAAGGGATACTGTCAGGGCCAGCGGATTTGTGTTTATCGAAATCCTTTAGAACTTTTGTGAATCGCTGTCTGCGCCACATTCTAAAGATTCGCTGGCAACAAATTATATAAAACGAGGAATTGTGGCGGCTGATGAACATGGACATTAGGCACAACCTCTTGACTTGAGTGTAGACCTTTACTGCTAGTAATAAAATCTCTCCCAAACCAACGCGAAATATTCGCCAAAAACAGTTTGCTTTTGTTATTTAGCATTGTGCAATGGGTATTTCGAAACAAATGTTTCGCCCCAATTTCACGCCTTAATTTTTAAGTCTCCATGTCCTGTCCATAACGGGCACAGTAGCAACATATTTTTCTAGCAGAATTTAGGACAACAATAATTTAAAGAATATAAAGATAAGACACTTGTATTTTTGTTCCACGGTTTATAAAACTTTTTATTTTAATAATTTGGCCGACGCGTTTCGTCTGGTTAGGACATCCTCAGGGCACTGATTATACATTTTAAAAACAAACTTGTGCAAAGCTCAATGGTTAATGAGAATGAAGTGTAGTAATTTAATTTTTATAAAGAAAATTAAAGATTGAAAAAACAAAAATTAACGACATGAAAATTATAAATTAAACAACATTATTTGTTAAAAGAAAAATAAATAAATTATTTTAAAAGTGGACTTTTGTTACATAGGTCTATTTGGCAATTTAAAATATTAAGCGTCTTGTGTCTATTTATTTCTAAAATCTCGTACTTATCAAGTACGCGTCCGGAAGGTAAAGAGTGTAGAAGTTCTATATCGTCTATAGAACAAACATGTCCAGAGTCTTTGAGGTGCTGTGAAAGGCCTGAAGTTGGATCCGAGAGCATGGAACCCCTTTGATGTTCAATAAAGCGCGTCTGTAAGGTCCTAGCTGTTTTACCAATATATACACCGTCGCATCCTTTGCATGATATTTTATATACGCCACTTTTTTTAATATCGTCAATTTTGCGTTTAATTTTGTTATTGCATAGGGTTTTTTGAAGGGTGTGATCACTAAAAAAGGCCGGTTTTATTTTAGCTACCGAAAGAAACGGTATCAACTTTTCTGATACGGTAGGGACATAAGGGATTTTCCGCCAATTTGTATCTCCTGTTTCTTTGGTTATAGGGAATGTGGACTGAATTGCATACCGGTGAGATTTCTGACGAAGAATATTAAAAACCACTTGTTTTTTGTATCCATTTTGTGTTGCAATGTGAAGGATAGTACAAAGTTCCTTGCAGTAATTCTTTTTATTAAGTGGCACTTTTAATAACCTGTCCACCATAGAGTGGAAAGCTGCAATTTTTGTGCTCCAAGTATGGGCCGAAGACATTGGAATAATCATATCAGTGCTTGATTCTTTTCTAAAAATGTTGAATTCCAATTTACATCCTACAACAGATATAGTCAAATCCAAAAAGTTTAGCTCATTGGGCCCATATTCAATTGTGAACTGAATTTTATCATCAATTTTATTTAAGATCTCATTTTGGAATATGATGAGGTTCCGATGAGTACCTGTCCAAATACAGAAGATGTCATCCACATAACGAATCCACAGAAATATATGTTTTAAAACAGTATTTTTTAAAGCAAACATTCTTTGCTCAAAGTTATCCATGTACAACTCAGCTCCAAAAGGTGAAAACGACGATCCCATTGCTAAGCCAGATGTTTGTGTGTACATCTTCCCATTAAATTCAAAATAGTTTTGATCAATGCATAATGCAGCAAGCCTTTCAATTTGCTTACACTTTTCGATATCTTGAATACGCAACGAACAAGATTCTTTAAGTATTACCTTTAATTTGTCGGTTGGAATCGATGAGAATAAGCTTTTAACGTCAAAAGAAACAAGCTTAGCATTTGAAGGCAAAACTAAATCTTTCACTTTATCAATGAAACTCATTGAATTTTTAACGGAGTATTTAGGTTTGAATTCTAAAATACTTGGCAAAATGTTTGAAAGTTTTTTGCCTAACTTCTGTGAGGGCGCGTTAAAAGAAGAGGAAACCGGACGTACTGGTACATTAGCCTTGTGTAATTTAGGCAGACCATACAATGTTGGGATGGAGGGGTTAGGATTTTTATTCAAACCTAAATACTCCGTTAAAAATTCAATGAGTTTCATTGATAAAGTGAAAGATTTAGTTTTGCCTTCAAATGCTAAGCTTGTTTCTTTTGACGTTAAAAGCTTATTCTCATCGATTCCAACCGACAAATTAAAGGTAATACTTAAAGAATCTTGTTCGTTGCGTATTCAAGATATCGAAAAGTGTAAGCAAATTGAAAGGCTTGCTGCATTATGCATTGATCAAAACTATTTTGAATTTAATGGGAAGATGTACACACAAACATCTGGCTTAGCAATGGGATCGTCGTTTTCACCTTTTGGAGCTGAGTTGTACATGGATAACTTTGAGCAAAGAATGTTTGCTTTAAAAAATACTGTTTTAAAACATATATTTCTGTGGATTCGTTATGTGGATGACATCTTCTGTATTTGGACAGGTACTCATCGGAACCTCATCATATTCCAAAATGAGATCTTAAATAAAATTGATGATAAAATTCAGTTCACAATTGAATATGGGCCCAATGAGCTAAACTTTTTGGATTTGACTATATCTGTTGTAGGATGTAAATTGGAATTCAACATTTTTAGAAAAGAATCAAGCACTGATATGATTATTCCAATGTCTTCGGCCCATACTTGGAGCACAAAAATTGCAGCTTTCCACTCTATGGTGGACAGGTTATTAAAAGTGCCACTTAATAAAAAGAATTACTGCAAGGAACTTTGTACTATCCTTCACATTGCAACACAAAATGGATACAAAAAACAAGTGGTTTTTAATATTCTTCGTCAGAAATCTCACCGGTATGCAATTCAGTCCACATTCCCTATAACCAAAGAAACAGGAGATACAAATTGGCGGAAAATCCCTTATGTCCCTACCGTATCAGAAAAGTTGATACCGTTTCTTTCGGTAGCTAAAATAAAACCGGCCTTTTTTAGTGATCACACCCTTCAAAAAACCCTATGCAATAACAAAATTAAACGCAAAATTGACGATATTAAAAAAAGTGGCGTATATAAAATATCATGCAAAGGATGCGACGGTGTATATATTGGTAAAACAGCTAGGACCTTACAGACGCGCTTTATTGAACATCAAAGGGGTTCCATGCTCTCGGATCCAACTTCAGGCCTTTCACAGCACCTCAAAGACTCTGGACATGTTTGTTCTATAGACGATATAAAACTTCTACACTCTTTACCTTCCGGACGCGTACTTGATAAGTACGAGATTTTAGAAATAAATAGACACAAGACGCTTAATATTTTAAATTGCCAAATAGACCTATGTAACAAAAGTCCACTTTTAAAATAATTTATTTATTTTTCTTTTAACAAATAATGTTGTTTAATTTATAATTTTCATGTCGTTAATTTTTGTTTTTTCAATCTTTAATTTTCTTTATAAAAATTAAATTACTACACTTCATTCTCATTAACCATTGAGCTTTGCACAAGTTTGTTTTTAAAATGTATAATCAGTGCCCTGAGGATGTCCTAACCAGACGAAACGCGTCGGCCAAATTATTAAAATAAAAAGTTTTATAAACCGTGGAACAAAAATACAAGTGTTTTATCTTTATATTCTAAGATGTTATTGTTCCATCAAGTGCCTACAAAATGCTCTGTTGAGCTTATCAATAATTTAAAACTTTATTAGAAAAGAAATTACTGAAAAAACATACCTTCCCATATATTTTATTTTATTTTGTAATGTTGATTCTACTTTAACTTGTTTTGAAAAAAAAAACAATTTTTTTAGTTTCTTCCTACATAATAATTTTTATTGAAATTCATTTTTTCCCTACACTTTTCCACACAGGTACAGCTACCCGTCCTTACTTCTTTCAAGGCAGCTGCTGTTAGTGTCACGTAATTCTGTATTTTATTTTTCAGTAATCCGTCGATTGAGACCTGAGATGTTCTTCTTTTTTTTTTTCCTTTCTTACATCCTTCTAAGATGCATGATGGTGATGTTCTATGGTTCATCGTTGCAGGTAGCACTATTCTCTATTATAGCACTTTTGTGACACAAATTCAAGTTCGTGTCCAAAAGTTTTAAATTGCCGTAACAAACTGAAAAATTCTATGATAAAAATTATTCACGTCGAATTGTCGAACCCAAAGGAAAGGAAACTTATAGCGCAGAACATTTCAGGTAACACTTTACCTTTTCACGTATTCACAACGCCCGTTGATTGATAAAATAAAATAATGTAGAACACCAAAATGTCTGCTTCCAACTGTCACCGAACATGTTCCGATTGCAGATTTCTTCCACAATATGTCCTCTTACCTACCGTCATCATCACATACCCTCACCGTCACCACTTCTTTGGCATCAAGCCTTCGCTCCAGAACAAGGAAGAAGAAAGAAGTACACAAAGGTCCCGGCTAAAATTCTCCCACGAAAAATTCGTCCATTGAAGCAAGGGCTTTTTCGAAAATTGGGATTACACGTAGAAACTTCTTATCGGTTCGACATGCCGACGCGACGAGCGACGCGATGGCATATTCGGGTAGTAACAATGTTATTCAATAGCTTCCAAGTTATGGTAATGGGAAAAGTTATAATAGAGATGATGTTGTAAAATTCTATTCCAAACTATGTACAGACAAATGACTGGGGTAAGTTGCGAGCAAAAACTTTTTTGTGTTCGCCTCGCCTGTGCCTGTTTGACATAAACCCAATGTGGTCGAGTATAAGGTTGAATAGAAATAATATAAACCAAATTATGTGTTTCAACTTCTCAATTGTTTTTGAAACAAAAAAGTTTCTTTTTTTGTGTGTAAAATAAAATTTTGAATTATAAATTCAAAAGGTAGCAAACAATTCCTTGTAAACAGCATTTTAATTCACCTTCTTTCGAGAAGAAGAGGAATCTGTGAGAAAACTGTTAATAATTTCAAAGGCAAAATAATTTTGAACAATGTGAATACAAATAATGTGTTGAGCTTGTTAAAGAACAAAATATCATTAGAATTGAATAAAATTATAATTCCCATGCCATAACTTTCACATGTGCACACTCAATTAACACTTCTATCTTAAGATACAAGGCAATCTACGACACACAACTGAAACTTTATGTTGAACCAGCAGCACCTTGGCCATCATTATACTTCGTTACAGATCTAGCGCATGGTTTTGTTAGTGTGACGTGGGGGCAAAAAGGTTAATTTGTCGAGTGCGAAAAATCAGGGCTTTTATCTCCGAACTCACTTCGAATAGAAATAAAGTTGGAGGTGATATAAACTGTTTTGTCACCCATTTTCATAAATGCTCTTGACTACTTTAACAGCCGTACTCAAAAAAAAAAAAAAAAATTACATAATAGAAATATGGTAGGTAGGGCTGGTCACGAGGCCAAAAAAGTCTCAATCTAGTATGATTCAAAGTATCCAAGTCCGAGACAAGGCCGTATTTAATGGAATGCTATTTATTCACCTAGTAGAATCTCATTTGGTCTCAACAGAAAAGATTACAACTGTGATCAGTTGGAAAAATTTTGCAAGTCAAAAAGTACTTAAGGTGCCTTTACAGTCCGGGAAGGACCAGGGCCTCAACCAACAAGCATCGCCTTGTCTTAAGCCCTTTTTTGACGTCAAAGGTATCGGTGAGGTCTTCCCCGACATTGATGGAGCAGTGTGTATATTTCATGCCAAAACTAGAAATTGCTCTATATAGCTCGTTTCTGTGAATGCTGTCACACACGGCCTAGAAATCGATGAAAAGGTGGTGGGTGGTAGGCATCGAATTGAAGCTCATGGGTTTTTTCCAAGATTTGTCCAAATATTTGGTCGATGGTGGACTTTCCTGGCATAAGACCACACTAATATGAACCTGTCAGGTTGTTAACGCATGGCTTCAGGCGTTCACAAAGTACGGCAGAAAAGATCTTATATGCGATCTTAGGGAGACTGATGCCTCAGTTGTTGGTGCAGTCCAGAGGATCGCCTTTCTTCAAGATTGGGCAAACAATGCTCAGGTTTCATTCGTCGGGCATGCTTTCCTTCAGTCATTTTTTGCAAGTGAGCTGGTGCATACTTCCCACCAATTCAGCGCCAGTCACTTTGAATAGCTCCGTCGCAAGGTCATCAGTCCATCCAGCAGCTTTATAAGACTTAAATTTAAATACATCTATCTTCACTTCGTTGAGATCGGGTGAACGGAATTGTTGGACTTTGTCGTTCAAGTTGAATGGTACAATCTGCATGGCAGCGGAATTTGGTATAATTTGCAGAAGTGATTTTTTCATATCCTCAGTACCGCGACAGCGATTTCACCATAATGGTTCTCTGATCATCGTCTCAGGCCTAGGTTCGGGTCTTGTAACCTTTGGAGGTTCTTTATACTTTTTGGGAAAACTTCTGAGCTTCATTCCTGCTATGGCATCCCTCTATTTCCTTCATCGTGCGCTTCTCAAGTTTTTTCTTTTTCCTTCTGAGAAACCGGAGTTCTTCTCTCATCTTCTGCTTGTAGATCTCTGGAGCAGCTCTGGTCCTTCTACAAAGCACCGATATTCACGCCTGTTCTTTGGCTGGCTGCATGTATTTGCAGGCATTCTTCATCGAACCAGAGGATTTGCGGTAGTGGTTGTGTGAGGCCTAGCACGTTAGGGGCCCCTCCCTTCGCACTTGTTGGATGTTGGTGATATTTGCACATGGTCTAAAGAGAGACAGAACATTCCAAGTTCGTTGTCTATATTTCGTTTGCTAGGTTCGTCAACAGTAAATTCGTCCATAGCCAAGGCAACTTAATAGCTTTACGTGGCTGGGAAGTCATCTCGAGATAGCACGACCCCCAATCTGGAGGACCAGATCTGTTGACTTGTAGTATGAATCCAAGGGCGGAGAGCCGGATTAACCACTCCTTACAAGCCCAAGCTTCGAGTATGTCGTAGTTGCTCATATAAGTTGTTCACCATTTCATTCTGTTTTAACCTTTCCGTTCGCTATAACTGGCGGATACTGGCCCCTAAGCAGGTCATTGTTCTCCGAGGGGACTGATGAAATCGATTCGCCACATCTAAAAATGTTTGGATTTTAACAATAAAATTTAAGAAATTGAGAGAATCCCGAAACGTCGACGATGTACCTACACAATTTTACATAAGCAGACGTTAGTTGCTTCGAATTTGTAACGAACCGAAGTATTTAAGGGTTCCTAAGCTGGATGCTATGATTCTTCACGTAGAGGTGAAAAGCTACAAGCACACACACCAATTTAAGAATCATTAACTCTCCTTACCACCATTACAGCCCCATGTTAGCATGAGCATGAGGCTGATTTTGAAACCAGGCATAAATTTTGCGTTTCTGGCGCACGGAGAGTCCACATGCAATACATGAAGATACATTGCATCCGCTCAAAACGATTATTTGGTGCGGCATTTGCAGTGAAAAAGTGATTAGCCCTTATTTCTTTGGAGAAACCCAGCCTTCATCACGGAGCATTGCACACCTGAGGCAACGATGGAAATTTTGACACCAATTTATGGGTCGTGTGATCTCTCGTTTTGACGATATAAACTGGCCGGCCAGATCACCACATCTTACCATGTCAGACAGCTTCTTTTGGAGGTTTTGAAGTCATGCACCCACCTTAATCAACCACAAAACCTTGCAACTCTTGAAAGCTTACACTGAAGAAGAAATCACCAATTTGGAGTCAAATGTTTTGTGAGCAACAATTCACAATATCGTTAAACGAGCAAAAATGTACATCAACTCATCAAGTCATTTGACCCACATCATTTTTCAATTAAAATGTCATCACTTTTATATTTTTCAAAAAAACTTTCCGTGAAAACAGAACCCAATTGTGTTTATCAAAAACAAAATGGCAGCCAATTTCTATTATATCACTACTTTTGGCCTATCACCTTACTTTGGTGATAATACATGTTTACAAACCCAATAATAAAACCCCACCTCAACCCTTTGAATAAAAGTGTGGTTACTGACCTGATAAAGATTTGTATTCATTTTAAAATAAATGCACAATTATTGGTGAATACTATCAGATATGAAAATTTCTCCAATAATTCAAAAGAATGTTTGCATTTAAATTTTAATATAATCGCAAACATATTAACATCCACCCCAACGTTCTTTAGATACAAAACAGGATTATTTGCAAGCTCCAACGGATCCTTCAAAACATAAAAAACTTATGGACACTCAAACCTAATAAAAACTTATTGTATTCAGCACATATTGTCTCGTTTGTAAACTATTAAAAGAAATATTCCTGAAATTGTTGTAAAAATGTTATAGTATTTGCAGATGGAAACACATAAAATTATGACTTAAGACCATCACAAAAATGAAAATGTATGAAGTATTGCCAAAGGTACATCATCGAACATTTACAAGGATGCAATTTTTAAATGTCCTTTAAAAAACTATAAAAATAAAAATATTTCAACCCTTTCTGTATGAGACAAAGAGTTAAAAATCTGCTTATGTCTTTGAAATGTTTCATAAATTTTCATCTGGAGCCATAAATCGGTAAAATTATTGACTGTCAAAATGTATACACCCACGACATTCTTAAAAATTGTTTTTAATCCCAAATAGACCATTAAAAACCCATTACCCCATAGCAATTTTAGGTGCGGTCGTTCCAATAGAACTTCATCCAGACAATATTGAAAAACTTTCCTGGGCAATAAATATTCCATATAATTACTTGGCAATCAACCGAAGATGGAGCCGGGAACTTTTTCTTTTTGAGATCATCAATCGTTTGAAGTTTAACAGTTTTACATTATTAAGTTGATTCGTTTCCTCTTCTCAGCCACTAAGTGCATCACACAATGCAGCAGCCATCTTACTTAGCCATCTTAATTTTAGGTTGTAAGAATTTAAAAAACAAAAAAAGCAAACAAAAAAACGACCTCCGGGTGTTCATCTGGGATAACCCTCTGTTCCTGACTACACAGAAAAAAAAATTGTCAAATATAAGAAAGGAATGGAGAAAACTATTTCCTTCCTGTCTCTATTTTCCTATTCAAGGATACAACAGTGCTACTTTATCAACTTTCTCACATTTAGCCAACTAATTTATATAATTAAAGCCAAGCTAAAAGTTTTTAATTGTTGTCCCCACAGATGGAGGGCACTAGAGGCGCACAGACTTCAGGAACAACTTGATATTCCAAGTGGAAAACTGCTAGGCACGACGACGACGACGTGAGTATGTATGTATGTGAGAGTGTTAGTTTAGGAACTTATCCTTTGCGTAAACAAGGATCTCTCACTCAAAAAGTCAGTAGTCTTAAGAATTTGCAAGTTTTCTTAACTATTTCAACGTGCAGCAAGGGATAGGAACTACTAGGTGCTCCACATTTAATAATAATATGCAAAGGGGAATAGCAGTAGCGGGATATAAAAGGGTGGCACAGAAGACAAGGGCTCGCTATAAGCTAGGACAGAAGGAAGGATAAAGTTTCATTCCTTGAGCATTGTTTGCAGCAAAGTATTGCAACGGGCGCGGCCTGGCGTGTAGATGATAAGCAAAAATGGTAAAATCGTTGCTCAGGGAAAACAAACGACTTTTTCGCTATCAGTGATAGAAGATTGCAAAATGAAAACGTGTCAAAGCTGAGGAATTTTTGAGCAGTACATAGTTTGCTGGTAGTTGTTTGCGAGGTACAACGAAAGCTACAGAGAGACTCACTTAAAATAAAGGTATGTCCTGGGGATTAAGTTTGCTTAAGTGATGCATGCCACCGAATGATTACAAGAAATGCCAAATATTTCAGTTGGAATCATTTGACATCATTTCTGAAAGTGTTTTTTCTTATGCAAAAAGGATAAGAAATGAGAATAAGTTTCATTTTCCAGTTAAAGAAGCAGAAAAATCGAAAAGTCACTGTGACAACGGAAGCTTTATTATGATTACAAAGAGTGTTTTTAGGTGATTTATGATTCAAGAAATAAAAGAAGGAACAGGATACATAAAATGTTCTTTGAATCAAGAATATGAACATCTGCATATGTAAATGCTAAAAATCAGGGTGTTTTTTCCCAAAGGTGGGTAGGCGAGGGCATGAATCCTATGATAAACGATTAGAGCCAACGATTTGATTAAAGCTTCGAAATCCTTATATTGTTTTTCCTATTAATGTTTATGGGGGAGCAGCGCTTCAAACCACAAAAATCAATGAAAGGCTCTTTCAGATTTTTTCACATCGCTGCTCAAATCGTCTACACAGCTCCAACATAAACACAGCCTTAGATGTAGAAGGGGCTTTCAATAACGTGCTAACGTCTTGAGCCATTCGTTGACTTTGGTGTAGTGGATTACATCAGATAATGGATTATGTGCATCATACTCAGCGATAGGAGGATTCAAGCCACGTTAGATAATGCAAACTCAACAAAACACTTCTGTAGAGGAACGCCCCAGGGTGCTGTTCTATCACCTATTCTATAAATTTAATTCATGAACAAAATCGTCGTTAGGTTGGACAGATGTGTCGTCAAGACGGTTGTATATGCGGATGATTTGGTTATAAATGTGTCAGGAAAGTTCACTTCCATGATAAGCGAAATCACGGGGATGGCTCGGAGGAAGATGAGCAACTTTACTGCGAGCTGTGGTTTAGAAGTTTACCAAAGCAAAATTCAATTGATGCTATTTATGACCAGAACTAAAATACAGTCCTTCACTCTACTCCGACTTTTTTTTTTAGAAAATATTAAAGAAAGAGAAAGAAAAGCCTCAATAGCTTTCTACACTAGCAGCAGATTTTTTGGGAAAAGATGGGGTCCTGACCCCAGAACGATTCATTGGATGTATACGCAGCCATTATAAGGCCAATTCTAGAGTACGCATGCATGATCTGGTGGCTAGCCTTATTTATATTATTAGATAAGGAAACCAATCTAAAAACCATCGCTCAAATTCAAAGACTAGCGTGTATTGGCACAACCAGTGCTTTTAGGACAACACCAACCACCTCCCTTGAAACTTTCCTGTCACTTGCCCTACTGGATCTGTTTACGAAAGAGTTGGCGGCCAAAACTGCTTTAAGACTTCATCAATGTAAAAATTGAAAAAGGGGCCTTTACGGTCACACAACTATTGAATTTTACAGACATAGACATTCAAAAAGACTACGATTCACCGCACATTGATTTCAACCCAGTAACCATAACATACTTCCCAACCAGGGAACTCTGGAATGAAAACAGGGTCATTAATGCAAATCATGTTTCGGTCTTTACTGACCGAAACCAAAACCTTGGAGGGGGCTGGGTCAGACATCTACTAAGATAACCCACCCATTAATAGATCTATAAAGCTTCCAAATGTTTGCAGTGTATTCCAAGCGGAATCTCTGGCAGTTTGCGAAGCGCGAATCATCTTGCCTCACGCGAATTAGTCAACAACAATATTGACATTTTCATAGATAGCCAAGCGGCAATTAAAGCCATTTCCTCAAGCACCACAAAGTCCAAACTGGTCTATCGTTGCCGCAATGAGCTATGGGTACTCAATGCAACGAACACAGTAACCCTAATATGTCCCAGGACATAGGGATATTCACGGGGAAGAATTGGCGGATGAACTGGCCACAAGCGGGTCATCTCTTGATCCGAGCCAAATGGAAGCCTCGGTGCTTATGCCACTGCACACAGAAAAAAAACGTAATGTAAAATCAACATGACGAATTATTTATTTCGATAAAAAGGATGAATTTTTCAATCATTGGATTTCATTTCGATTTAATACGTTTTCATTTTATTTTAACATTTCAAAACATTAATTTATGACTTAGTCCTGTTAATTTAAAATTGAAAACAAGTAAACAGGAATTTTATTTAAAATTATTCAGTTTTCGCTTTGTTTTAACTTTGAAGTTGTGTTAAAATGAAATTATTCGTATATAAATTCCAAGTTAAAAGAAATTCATGTCAAAAAAAGCGTTTTGATGCAAAAATAACCAGACACACACTCAAACATTGTTTTTTATTTTGATTCAACATGTTTTGTATTCAAAGGGAAATATTATTAAATCATTAAGGTTTCATTTACAAATTAATTCATGTGTGAGACCCTGTTGAAATAACATGATTGAACACATTTTAGCATTGAAATAGAATTAAAATAAAATGATTCAAGTTAAAAGTTCAATTGAGCACAACTCCATATAGCGTTTCGCCCAGGTGCGATAGTTGGCATTGAAATGAAGTGTCTGAATTTAAAGAAATTCCCTTAGAATTATAAAATTATCAGTATTTTGAATGCTGAGTTTTTATATTAGTCGGTAAACATCGATACAAAATTGCGTCTTAGAAGGGTACGATAGTCATCTAACTGATGAGCCCAACTATCGTACCTGGACGAAACGCAATAAGGAGTTGAGCTCATTTAAACTTTTAACTTGAATTATATTTAGTCACTCCGCTCTATTATTTTAAAATAAAATGATTCACATATTAATTCCAAGTCAAAGTACCTCAAGTTGACGTTTGGCACTAGTTTTTTGCGTAGCGAATTGGCCCAGTGGATGAGTGCTATCTCCGTGTGCGGAAGGTTCCCAGTTCAAAACTCAGTAAGTATCACAAAGTATTTTTAAAATAAAATAAATATATAATGAATTCCTATTCCTATACTTTCAGACCATGGTGATTCAACATGATAATAGAAATGGCTTAACATGATGATAATAATGATTAAACATGATGGTAGTAAAGATTTAATATGATGGTCATGGCGATTCAACATGACGATCGCGGTACTTCTACATGAAATCGTATTGTTTAGCATTCATTTGCTATGGATTCCATTTTTATTTGCAGGTTTTTTTATATTACTTCAAAATTAAAACATATTGATTAAACTATAAAAACAATGTCATTTCAACAAGATGTAATATTGATTTCTCTTATACAGAAGTCATGTTAAAATAAAACGAATGCTCAATGGAGCAAAAACATTGGGCAAAATATGTTGAGTCATTATTGTTTTTGTTGATTTTACCTCGTTTTTTTTCTGTGTGTGGGGCATGAAAAAAGTAGAATACACCAGAGTTTCTTAGAAGCCACAAATGTCAGATGGTCATCCATCGACACTTGTTGAGTTTCAAGGAATCTATGGCCAAATAGTTTGAAGAAAAAAACTGAATACTTACTCAAGTTAAGCAGGCTTCAATTATCTCTCATGGTTGGCGTCCTAACGGGCCACAACTCATAATGGGAACCCACATGAGCTGCATGGGCATCAGCCCATTGGACTTATGTATGTAGAGGGTGTCATGATGAAGAGGCGGAGGGGGGCTCCCCTCACTTCCTTTGCGAATGCCCCAGCCTAGCTAGAACTAGAAAAGCGGCCCTTGGAGAATACAACCTTAACAAGCTTTCCGAAATGAAGATCAAGGATTTGATCTTTCTCAACGCGATGGATCTAAGATAAAAGTCAGCTACTTTTGTATTAGACTCCCAAGACCATGAGCCATGGGGATTCAGGTTTCTGCAGGGTTGAATCTATTTTGCTACCCTAGCTAAGCATAAAGAAAGTGGGTTTTAGGGCGGGATGCGACCCAATTGAGCGAGTGTCTTTTTACCCACCTCCTGTCGTTTATGCTGGCTCACAACAGACCCTTAGCATACCCCACATCCGTTCAAATTCAAACCAAAGAACATAATCTGGTATCATGAGTGAATGGCTACCTTCGCTGGAAACTCTGTCATGCGGAGTGAGCAGATGGTGGTCCATGAAAATCTCACATTAAGTCATGTAACTGGATGACCCCCTAGGCCCTAGGGGATCGTTATTCGTACTTTGAACAAACCGCTTTGACTGGCTTTTGCTGTCAAACTCAGGGCGTGGAAGATGCTCTTCAGAGGGTATAATATGTCCACAGATCCTTACTCTTATCCACTTTCATCCAATAGTCGAACAAGGTATTATAAAAGTAGTGAGCTTCGGCCTTTCGGGTATGGTACTGGTAGTGATTTTTGCAAATCAAAAGAGAAGAAGGCAAAATAGTAGTCGCTTTGATTTAATGCCAAATCTTGATCATCTTTTAACGATTTCCTAGTCGCTCAGCCTGTAGTTTCAATAAGTTTCGTTTGTTGCTCCTCATCATTCGATGCTTTCGATGTATAATCACGTGACCATATTTTTGGAGTCGTTTTTAAAAATCTTTGGGTAAGTCCACTCATTAGCACTGATTTTATTTATGTCTCCAATTTTCTGCTCATAAAGGTAAAACATCTTATGTTGAGATGTGGGTTTTAAAATTTGTAAAACATCGTTTGACGATTTCAGAAAATGTCGAAATAACTTTAAATTGATGAAATCTTAGTTAAATATGCATTTATGTTGTCATTTCTTCTCCAAATACCCTCGCAATCGCAAAGTTATTGATTCGCTTTGAGAACAAAGTTATCTGCAAAGCCTATGCAACCTGTGCATGGTGGTTTTAATATTCCGAAAAAAATATACACATATGCCCTCCATATTCATAAAACTGGCGATAAAAAGGAAGTTATATAATTTTACACATTAGCAAAAAAAAATAGACTTGCTCTCAACTCTCATAATATATCAGGACTTTTTCTAAAACTATTTCCTCAGCTTTGAGGCAAATCCGGTACGCCATGATGTCGTCCTCGTTTTGTGGTTTCCTCCGTTGCGGCAACCAACCACACTATTTAATATCTAAATATATAAATATAATAAAACATATGAAAATGTCTCTAAGGATATGAGTGTGTGTAGTTTGTTGCCTTATTCCTTCATGCACATTGCACAACTCACTTCTTTTTGTCCAGTATCCTTATCCTGTCATATACTGTTGGTATGTACATTTTTTTTTGTGTTGATATTTAGCTTCTCATGCGAAATAAAATGCATGAAAAATGAATGATAATTTTTTCAAAATAAAGTCAAGTTAAGAGATACCTACTCGTCGGACATATAATTTATGAACACACGGGGTAATACACTACTCACTATACGTAAAGTCTTGATATTCGAGTTCTTTTTTCTTCGAAACCCATGTTAAAATGATAAAAAAAAATACATTTTAAGGATTTACTTTTATCGTTGACGATATGTAATAATGAAAGTCATATTTGTATATTTTATGGCAAAAAATGACGTAACTGAAGAAGTTTGCAATGTCATCTGTCGCAAATTTTATCGTTGAAAAGTTTCATGATATTGAAAAGTGTATAGGTACTAAAGCAAATTTGTAAATATTGCAACCTAAGCCACTGAAGCGGTTGTTGTCAAAATACTTGTTATAAGTAACAAGTTACAGGTTTTAAGCTATATTTATGTAAATGCTTTATGACATACATTTTTTGTCAAAAATGAAAAAAAGGAGCATGGCATCCAGGTACTTAGGTTCACATATTTATGGTCTTTAAACTTTAACACTAGCAATTTTATGAGAATTTTTATTAGACCGAATAGTGATGGTCTAATCAGGTACAGAACAAGCTGCACATACCTGCCATACTATTGAGGTTAGGCAGCGAAAGTATACAAATTGAAGGTTTAAAATAAGCTTTCATATACATAATTATCAAAAAAAAAAAGGATATAATAAAGACTGATAGGGCCAAAATAAGTAAAGTTGTGGTAAAATAGTCGGATTTGGAACGATATCACTCCATAGTAGATACAACAGCGAAAATATGACTCTCGAGAAAGTCACTACTTGGTACGGATTTCGGTCTGGCAGAATCATCGGCCCGTAATTCTTCCAAAACAAAACTAGTTTTGACAAAACTGTCAACGGCAAAAACTATAAATCGATGATAAACAACTTCTTGTGGCCTACACTGGAGGATATGGATATAGGATGTTATTTAGTTTTAACAGAACGGTGGTACGTGTTATACAACGCTTCCCACAATGGACATTCTAAACAACCAATTTGAGGGCATGCACATAGGAGTATTTGTATGCAAAAACTGGACAAAATTATTTTTTGTCTTGAATGCAATATTTTCATCTTAAACCATGTAATAAATACCGTTTTTAATAAATTTACCCTCTTTTAAAACAAAAAAAAATTTCAAGTTTTTTTTTTAATTTTTCAACTGGAAACAAGAAAAAATGCATACAATCGGATATACGATGTGACCAAAAAAGATAAAAAGGATCAAAGTTGCAGCCAATATTTTTTTTTTAATCAATACTGGGAGCTGTGCTAAACCATATTTTATACAAATAATTACCAAATAACTCCAAAAAATTAAAAAGAAATGAAATCCCAAAGAAAAGTAACAGCACAAATAGTCAGTTTGAATGGGCATAAAAGTTGGGGTACGATATGACAAAAAACATTCTTTTTGAAAATGAAGCTTGATGGTTTATTTTATCCACCCATATACAAATGAGAACCCAATTCCACCTACATCTATAAAAAAATTACTTCCCAATGAAAAAGAACCAACAAAAATAGTGTTTTTTTTTGCATTTTTAGAACAAAAATTCAAAAAAAATATAAATATTAAAATATTTGTCGTAAAAATGGCTCAATATAATAGTGAACATCTGTAGTTGATTTTTATATACCAAAAATTTCATCAGACTACACAAAATTTTTAAGAAATAATTTAATAAAATGTTTCAAATTTTTTAAAGGTTGATTACAAAAAGAAGTGACAAATTCTTAATCGAAGACTTTGAACTAATATCATAGCCAAAATATGTTGAGCAATAAAAAAAATATTTTAGCCTATTGTTCCATGGGATCTTAGCTATTGTCTGAAAAAAGTTCCCCTTTCAATTTTGACACTTGAAAAATCGACTTTTGGCCGAGTTTTGTAGGCAAATACTCCTATGTGGCATGGTTAGTTCACATGGCTGGTGACGTGAACTCTGTCCACGAAGATTGGACAATTTTACGCTTACATTAAGACTGCTCCCTTTGGAGTTTTCTGCAAATAAACACCAAACAACACGATGCCTTGACAGCAGGGTTCGTAAAATATCGTTCGCGAATAATAAAATACGAATCTTTATCATTCTTTATCGATCTTTTCATGAACTATAAGAAATATAGTTCGCGAACGATAAAATTTTCGTTTTATAAAAATGTATGGTTCTCTCACGAAAAAACTCAATACTTTTTTTTCTGTATCTCTCGTTCTTGAGAGATTGGAAAAAAAATTCAGGTCGAATATAGTTCTCTCTTGATATAAGGATCTGAAAAGATCCTTAAAAAGAATCATTCATCATCAAGTATCCATTCACTTTGTGAAGTGATTTATTTTTTGAAATAATTTTTATTGAAAGTCCGTACAAAAAAGAAAAAAATATTTTCATAACCGGGTGTTTCAAAAATATGTCAAAAATTTACAAAGTTCGTTGTTCTATACGCGATTTCAATGAAATCAACACAGATCAAAGCTGAGATAGAATTATAATAGAACAAAATAGTTTCAAAACAGGATGTTGACGTATTTTTAAAAAACCCTGTTTTGAAAATATTTTTTCTCGTTGAAATTCTATCTCAGCTGAAGAAACATGAATTTGGAATATTTTTGAAAAACCAAGTTGAAAATATTTTGTTCTTATTTGAACGGATCATGAATGGATCTTCAATAGATTCCGCGAACTATCGAGATCGAACCATATTTTACAGATCACAATAAATTAGATTCGATCGTAATAACGAATTTTATTTTAAAAGATCCGAAAAATAAGATTCGCGATCGGATCAAAAATAAAATTCCCTTTTGAATTTATCACAAGAGAAAGAATCACACTTTATCGTTCTCCCAACCTTGCCTCAAAGTTAACATCGATATCCAAAAAAGTTAGTCATAAGCCCGTTTTTATTAATTGGAACACTCAGGGTGGCCACGGCGGCGGCGGCGCGGTGGCGGCGGGCAAGAAGTGACGGTCATTTAAACGACGTTATTATTCCATACTTAATGCACTAAAATATTTTTTTTAAACAAAAAAATGTGTTTCTCATAAAAAACTTGTTCTCGTTCCTGCCGATTTAGGGGTTGTGCGACTGGGTAACTTACCAATCATGAAGAAAAAATAGTTCCGAGACGACAACAAGATAAACAAGGACAATAAATTATTTTGGATCTCCACGTGGAATGTCTGGACTTTTAACAGACAACATGCAGCCGAACACCAATATTAGAGAACCTGGATTTTGTTTTTTTTTTATAATATACGCGCACTAAAGGGGTTGTGACTACCCTTAAAATGATTGAACACAGTGCGAGCGTTAGGATAATAGGGAAGAATTTGAAAGTAGATACCGATGCACATTAGTTTTGAAGTTCTGAATATCAAAATGGAAGGGAAAAATAGAGCCGGGTAAAGCATTCCACATTCGTGTTGTTCGGCTGAAAAAAGAATCTCTGTACTTTACAGTACGTCCGAAATGGGGCTTAAGAGTAAACTGATGCGCATTTCTGGAAGTGCGAGTATTACGGTGGAATTGTTTTAGAGGAGGAATGCAGCTGGCTATTTCACTAGAACATTGCTTATAAAAAAAAACGATAGAATAAGGAGAGACATGAAACATTACGACGGTGTTCAAGAGATGCGAATGTTTCCGTTATATTGCAGTCACTTATCATTTTAAGAGCTCTTTTTTGGATTCTATCTATAAGGCTTAAATGAGTTATTGGAGCACCTGCCCAAATATGAGAATTATATTCAAGCTTTGGACGAATGAAGGCTTTGTGGATTACAGCCAGATCAGAAGGGGAGACAAATTTCTTGCATCTTCAAAGAAAACCTAAGCACTTCGCAGCGTTTTTGGCGACATTGAATATGTGTTAATTCCACAGAAGGTGCTCTGAGATGCACATACCCAGAACTGAAAGCTGTTCAGTTTCATCGATGCAAGTACCGCTCATGGATAGTGGCATTGGGGGTGGGTTCTGCTTTAGAGACAGCAAACAGAATTGTGTTTTTGAGGCATTAAATTCTTCACGGATTCTTATTCCCCACTGAAAAATGCTGTCAAGATCAGAATTTAATGAGCTTATCATACGCTGCCGTTCAAGTTCCACATCCGAAGGACAAGGATGTGAAACAAGAAACGAATATGAAAAGCTGAGGGTGCTGTCATCAGCAAAATAGTTTAATGGATTAGAAGTTTCAGACAAGAGACCATTTATGACAAAATGCCCTGGGGCACACCAGCATTTATTTTATGAATATCCGACTTGAAACCATCCAGCACAACTTGTATTGAACGGTCCGAAAGGTAATTTCTAATCCAACGAAGAAGAGATTCATCAAATCCAAATGCACACATTAAGAGAGCTTGGTACCAAACTTTATCAAAAGCTTTTGAAATATCAAGTGCAACAATCTTACTTTCTCCAAAACGATGTAAAGATTTGTTCCACTGCTCGGTGAGATATACCATCAGATCACCAGTGGACCTATTACTACGAAAGCCGTACTGCCGCTTATTAAGAAGCTTCCGTTCTTCAAGATATTTCTTAGGCTGATAATTAATCAGCGTTTCCATGACCTTAGAAAGAAGGGACGTAAGTGCAATTGGTCGATAGTTGGAGGGAGACGAAGATTCACCTTTTTTAGGGACAGGCTGGACAAATGCTGTTTTCCATCCACTCGGAAAGAGACCAGTAGAGTAGGACAGATGGAAAAGCTTACGCAGTGGCTTTGCCAGCGTTGAAGAACACCTCTTGTGAACAATTGGAGGGATACTATCCGGGCCAGCGGATTTGTGTACATCAAGATCTTCTAGAACTCTAGCTACTGTACGAGTGCGAAAGAAGATTTGTCCCATTAAATCATTACCGCTCTCAAGTACGGGTGGTAGGCGGAGTCATGACACTCTCTGGCAGTGTCGAATTAACAGCAAACTGTGCTGCAAGCAAATTGGCTTTTTCTAATGAGCTGACAGCAGGAGTATCATTGAACCGAAGACGAGGTAGAATTACGTACGTTTTTTACAAATTACCAGAAATTTTTACTACCTTTCGGACATTGTAGTATTTTTTGCCTTAATTTCTGATCATGCAAAAATTTGGTTCTTCGAATATGAACGTTACAGGTCTTTCGAGCTTGTTTGAACTTATTCCGGTTTTCCTCAGTGGGGTTGGCTTGATATCTTCGGAAACTTACTTCTGTAACCCTGATAACCTCTTTACAGCTCGAATCGAACCATATGAATTCTCTTTCGGTTTGGTGGATTTTGTCCTGTTCGGAATAAAAGTTCTCATACCGTGAAGAATTAAATTTGTAATCATATCTGCGCTGGAGCTAACGTCACTACCGAGGAAGCATAGTGACCAGTTAAAGTTCCTTACAAAATTATTGAGACCGTCCCAATTGGCTTTCTCGTATTACCAAACAGTTCTCATAGGCGTTATCTCTCTAACTGGATTGATTTGGCACGAGAAATTAGCAGATAAGACACAATGGTCCGATGTGCCTAGAGGCGATAGTACACTAATAATGTATTTATAAGGGTCAGAGGTAAGAAACAAGTCTAAAGTGTTGGCGGATTGACCTGAAACGTCAGGGATACGAGTTGGCTCGTCAACAAGCTGAGTTAGTTGGTTTAACTCTGTAAGGACCTCAACATACCTTCCAGAAAAGCGAAGCCACGAAGAATTGTGTACATTGAAATCGCCCGCAATGACGATTTCAGTGTGAGGATAATGGGCGACAATTCTTTGTATGGAGTCGGACAGAGAATCAAATTCGTTAAAAAATGAATTTCTGTCCAAATTTGGGCTCCGATAAATGAAGCAGGTATGAATGATGCGCTTATTCAACGAGAATGTCAACCACATGAAGTTGAAATTTGTGTTTCAGCACAAACCATATTGTGGTTGGAGTTTGTACGCAACATCATTTCTAATGGGAGTGACTTAACTGCCCAAGAGTGACTTAACTGCCATCAATAAAATACGATGGAATGGAAAAGGCATAAGAAGGAAAAGAGGACATCTTTGTTTCTATAGTCGGAGGACATCACATTTCCAACACCTCAATATTCATAAGGAGACCTGGAGGTCTCCTGATCAACGAACCGTTCATCAAATTGATCAATTTTTGATAGGGGCCAGGAATGCTTCCAGTATCCTTGATGTCCGAACTTTCAAGGGGCTAAAATAGAGTCAGACACTACTTGGAAGTAGTAACGCTACAATATCAAAACCAAGTGGTTGATGCGAAAAGATTTGACTTCGGCAGGCGTCACGAAGCTACAAACAAGGGACATTGCTAAGACTTTTGCTTACTACGTCTCCCTTAATTTTTCAGGAAGCCCTTCACCAGCATTAAATAGAAGGAACCAGCGAAAATACTGCAAACATACTTTCGTAAGTACTGCTACTGCTACTGATGTGCTGGGTTTCACTTAGCAACCACAATGGGACTCCCGGCCTTGGTTCGATAAAAAGTGCTGGCTGGGGCAAGCAACCCAACGAAAAAACTGCAAATTTGGGATATAACTGCAATTTTCAAGCTAGATCAGTTGCTGAGAAAAGGGCTGTCACGCTAACTTCACAGCAGTGAAGTTAGCAGTACTCTGGGTTACACCCACTATTTGGTGAACTGTAAATCCGGAATAGAAATGCAAAAAAAATGCTAATTCCTGCCAGGGTCTCATTGCTCTAGCTAAAAAATTGATATCCTAACTTCACAGATTTTTTTTACTGTCGTTCGCACAAAAAATCTTTTCATCTATACTGTTTGGACGCCTAGAACGTTTTTTGGAAAAATCACAGGAATTCCAGTTCGATTCACATCATTATTGATTTTCAAGTCACATTGGATAGGAGATTTTATACAGAGCAGACGTACAGTCGTATCTTAACATCACTGGAAAATTCGTCCACTTGAGCAGAATGACGATGAACAAATCTCGCTGCTTCGTCCAGAGTCGGTATGATCACCAGCAAACCCATTGATGTCGAGAAAGGTCAAAAGAAAAGGTGACCCGGTATATGTCATGCAACCCCATTAACATTGTTCTTTAAGCAATTTTCACTTCGCAACGCAACTCTTCAATCAACAACATCAGAGGTAAAATTGTTCAAATTGTCAAGACCGGATGAAAATTTGTTTCGGAGCTTTAAAAAGAAGATTCTTTGGGTGAATGTTGGTCCTTCACTGATTACCGAAGAATTGTAGAGGAGAAAATTACATAACGAGCTTAACGGGCCTTTTAGTGACGTCGAGACGTCCACCTGGTCAAAAAGAAAAGCTGAATATAGAGTAGCTGAGATGGCAAGGAAACGTGGAGCATATGAACAATGGATGCACCGAAAGCGCATCCACCCCACGAGTCTTCGAATTTACCCTAATGGTTTTCGCAACCAGAGGGTAACCCTACCTTAGGTGACACGCACAAGTCAAGGGCGACCTCAATCATTTTGGTGTGCGTAGCTGGCTGGAGGTAGCTAGGGACCGGGCTGACTGGAAAGTCTTGAAGGTTGAGACAAAAGCCAATCCTATATTGTTAGGGAAATCTAAGGAAAGTTATCGTTTTTACGCCAAAACAAATAACACTGATGGAGTTAAAGCTAAAATTATTCACCTATCTAAACCAAAAACCAATTAAGTCAAAGTTCTACAAAAGCAATAAGTCATGCCTTTAAGCTAAGGACTTAGATTAGTCAACCAAGCGTATTTCTGCAATAAAAATTGACTGAAGGTGATTAATGTAGTTTGAACTTGAAGGAGTAACTCCTAATCATGTCCTTTAAATTATGAAGTTTTCTCTACCAACCAGTGCAAACACTTGAAAAGCCCATAGCTTTCTTGGTCCCATTTTTATAGTTGACAAGCCGAACATAAATCGCTTTATTTATCTCGCATCTTATAACAAATATAAAAACTATGTGCTTCTTAGTTTTTCAATGTAATTATTTTATTTGAAAAAGACACAACCTTTCTTTGATATAATAATTCCTGTAGCACTTTTTCTTAATATAATTTAATATTTTGTGTAAAGTGTAACTCCATAAAATAAAAAAATAAATAAAAACCTTCATGATTCCTTTACCCAAAGTCATTGTGGTAATGACAACAATTCAAATTCTCATCACCATCGATTGGTGTCAAGTTAACGCTGTTAATAGAAACATTATACTTTTGTCAATTTTCTACTTCCTAGTTCTTAAAAATCGTTCTCATTTAACTTTTATTTTTATTGCAACAATTCAAATGATGTTGTAAAAAAGATAAAATAAAGCATTTTGTCTTCCAAATTTTGTTTGAGGAATAAAATATATATATCGAGACACCAACGGATACCCATATTATTCGAATGCAAACGAAATAAATATTTTGCTTTAAAGTGCGAAGAATTCAAATCACGATGATAAATAAAACTCAATTCATTTTTGAATTCCTATTCGCTACTTTGGAAAATCATTTTATCGAATGGAAATCTAAATCTGTGGAAAATTTATGACTGAATTTTGTGTTTTTGGTTTTATCCATGATCCTGAAGTGATTTCGCTTTATCACAACATTATTTATCATCAATTATAAAGATAACCGAAGGAAATATTTATGATGAGAGATTTGCAAATATATATTTATTTGTATTTTGTAAGTATTTTTAGATT